>JACDXY010000012.1:1200000-1800000 GCA_013842865.1 Diaporthe sp. NJD1 | reverse complement strand
GCAAAGGTCAAGAAAGGCTCTACGGCGCCTCACTCAATCTGCCGTCAATGTACCCAACAGCACGGCTGCACTTTCGCAGGATTCTTCTCGATATCGGCCCATGCATCAGCCTATACCCAGTCACGGAGGTTTATTTCTACCGGTACCGGCTCAGACAAGGCATAGCACGCCCCAACCCTATTCCAAGGAACCCCAAGAGATGGATGCTTCTGATCCCAGTTCTTGAGCCGCATCGGCTGAGTAATGCCATCATTCGTCGTTCCGTTCGTGTCTCAAAGTATTCATTTGGCTTTATAGATTTGTCGTCCATTCTCAAAGCCGGCCAAATGGCCCATTTCAATGCAGCGGTTTGGCCATCGCCTCGGTCTCATTGGATATCTGAGACCCTTTGCTGCATGACCAAGAGTTGGCGCAGTGCTAAGACATTCAGCTGCTGCCGTGACACGCCACTGTTCATTAATTTCTCCCCAGTGGGGACGAGTCCTTAAGTAATGGTTTATGAAGACTTTGTTCCTGCCCCGCATTTCCAAAGGCCTCGTGCTGCCCCTCAGTCCAGCACCACAAGCTGTGCCTGAGGCTCGGAGCACTGTCGATGATGATGGCCGCATCGATAAAACCTCAATTTGTGGATCCTTCAGTTTCATTCCCGACTATCGACCCTACTAGTCAGATCCGTCTCCTTCACCTGTCATGGAGCAATGAACAGTCCTTGGTCTGCCGACTCCAAATCGTTTCCATTGATGAGCCTCCACCATACGAAGCCTTGTCCTATGTCTGGGGCAGCGCGGACGACCTGCAAGTTGTCACAGTCGATGGCAATGCCTTCAGGGTCACACAGAACCTCTTCGCGGCCCTGAAGCATCTCATCCTCCCAGACGGCGCCGTCCGCGTGCTCTGGATCGATGCCATATGCATTAACCAGGGCGCCGAGCAGAGTGATCTGGCTGAACGAAGCCACCAGGTCAGACTCATGAGCAGCACATTTTCTGGCGCTACCAAAGTCATTGCTTACCTCGGAGACTCCTATCCTGGACTTCTTGCGGCCATGGAGTTCTTCAACGTTGCCGCTGGAGGCCAGCAGTCGCACGTCGATCGGCTTACGCAGAGTGCTGACTGCAACATTACCCAAATGAGCAGGGCTGTGATATCCTTCTTCAACCGTCCCTGGTGGGGCAGAGTCTGGACTGTCCAGGAGCCCATCGTGGCCCGCAAAGTATCATTCCAGTTTGAGAGACTCGAGATCGACTCCATTATGGTTCGCCGTGCCATCTACTACATCTTCACTTCAAGGATACGAGCACCTTTTGAATTGGCGGCGTTGGATGTGGTAGCGGCATTTGCAAAACTGTCAATGTTATCATTGTCCGGTCTTAGAGCATCACTTCTCAATGCCCTCGGGACTTTCCGAAACCGTAGCTCGGGAGACCCTAGAGACAAAATCTACAGCCTGCTGGGCCTCTTCGCTGAGTCTGATCGTATCGTCAATACAGACTACACTATCCCAGCGGAGCAGCTTTTTCAAGACTTCACCCTCGCCTGGATCCAGAAACACCAAGATCTGAGGGTATTGAGTCACATCTACAATCCAGCACGTCAAGCCCACAGGCACATGCCGTCTTTCGCTGTCGATTGGAGTTATCAGCCGTCCATACGCTCTATAAGCCTATTGTACAGTCGGACTTTACTCCAGAATGTTTTCAGCGCGTGCAAACGCTCCAAAGCCACTTGGCAGTGCCTCAAACCCGCCGGCCACGTGCGGGCAAACGGCTTCATATTCGACTCGATAGAAGCTGTTGGCGCCAAACACGTCCTCGAGTTTGGCAGTTCATGGGCCGCCAGGTTCAGGACATTTCAAGGCATTGTGGACATGGCAAGTGAAAGAGGCGTGCATAATAGTCAAGACCAAGAACAGAGTCTCGCGACCGTACTGCGCACCCTTTGCATGGATTGCAAGCAGGTGGCAGGGGTCTACAGTAGACTGCAGGGCGAGGACGACGAACGCAAATTGAAAGCATGGTGGGACGGCGCCTTCAAGCCGTCTGCTCCGTCCCAGGCAGACGAACTCGCCAGCGAGGGCCGCCCAATAGAGACCACCGTGTGGGTCGCGTCGTTGGAAAGGAGTTTCATCTTCACGGAAGGCGGGAACATGGGTCTTGCCCCGGACTGGTGTAAGACTGGGGACGCCATCGCCATCATGGGTGGTGGAGCTGTGCCGATGGTCCTGCGACCTGTGGGTGAGGTCGCTGCTGCAGGTGGCGACACACCGATGTTTGAGGTCGTGGGAGAAGCATATGTACACGGAGTCATGGATGGACAAGCTTTCGGAGCCAATGGGAAAAGTGAAAGCGACTTTGGGGATGTTTACCTGGTGTGACATTTCATTAATCGCCCGTTAGCATTCTTCAAGTTTATGATAACCTCGGCTGCATATTCTAGAGTATTTTGAGGGTATGGATTTGTTATCGTGTACAACATAATTTCTTTTGATCCCCAGGTTCGGTGTCACCAACCCTGAGCTGTAACGCTAGATGAGCAATCAAGGTGGTAAGTGATATTTGGAGTGAACAACTGACTGATAACGGTCGTCGGAGAAAATAAGCTGCGGTGCCGGATCAGGGAGAGCATTACTACAGATGAATCAATTGATGCCATACCGTGAGCTCGAAAGAAATCAAGAGTACATAATCTTCTAATTCTCGGCTCATCAAAGCTTCAACTGGAGTTTCGATGAATTTACTTCCTATCGTTAACTGTGGCCAATCTTCCAACAACGATCCCCTTTAAAAATGTCAGGGGAGTACTCAGACGCATGTAGCTCATCTTGGGCTCCAGGATGGAACTTTGAGCGATGGGTACACGCAGATGAAAACGATCTGGCCACATTGCCCGAGAACGAGCTCATCAAGATCCAGGACGGATTGCGTGACGTATTGGGAGACGCTGGCATGAGCAAGCTGTCACGATACATGTTCGATTTGGAGCAGGAGCAGGAACAGAAACAAGAAAACAATAAGAAGCGCACGCTAGAGGGGGACGCCAAGGGCCCGGCTACCTCTTCCAGCGCCGAGGACACTCAGATGCCCACCTTTTCGCCACCAAATTGGCTCAGAATCTGGAGGAAGCACTTCAATTGGCAGCAGTGGGGCTTTGTCGCTTTTCGCGCTGCATGCTACGGTGGAAGCGAGGACGACGAGCAGCGTTGGGCTAGGTTCAAGACGCAAGTTCAGCGGATTGTTGAGCTGCCCTTCGAGCGTGCCATTGCCCGCGCAAAGGAGGAGGGTTCCATCATTCATGATGACTTCAACGAAGCCAGAGCAAAGTTCACCATTCAATGGGAGGAGGCTCCTACAAAGCAAGACTCAACTACTGTCATTCCCAGCTCAGACTCGTTCCGTTCCGAGTACGCTGCACTAAAGCCCAGTCTGGACTCTGGTTTGTCATGGGATCTTTTCCTCTGCGCTTCTCCGGAAGCAGTAGAGTCATTCGAGAAGGAGGCTTCAAATACCAATGAGACGAGCAGTCTCTGGCGGCCCCAGGCGCCATTCTTACTCGCGGTCGCGGCGGACAGGGATGCAGGGTTACAACCTCATCATGAAGAAAGCATATGGCTCAAACCGGGTTTCAAAGTTTGCTGCCGAAGCACTTGTAGAGTCCCTCATTGACGCCGTCGACATGGGCACACCACTGCAACGCGTCACGCGCAACGTCAGAAGAGCAAACGAGCTCGATGAAATGACCGGGCATCAAGGTCAAGAGGGGCCAAAGAAAGAGGCGGAAGAGTTTGATGAGATCTGGTGAACGATGTACTCGTCGCCTGAGTTGCTGAGGAAGAAGCGAAGGAGGATGGAATCCTAAAGTTTTCACAATAGAAGTAGGTCGAAGACAAAATCAGGTACCCGTGGAAAGAAATTTTCACTGAATAACAATTCGATTTTGATCCCATATATTTATGCAAGTCTGAAATACTTAGTGAGATACAAGCCAGCAACAACTTCCTTAATGCTACCTATCTGAACGCGTACGAAATGTCCCGAGCTGCCCGGCCGACTAGGCAGACGGCCAGCCCAACCCCGCATTGGTGGAATTCACCTCGACACTCACCCAACTCGCGCAGAACAAACAGAAAACCAAGATGCAACTAAACGTTTCGCCTGCAACCTTGGCTGCTTTGAAGGCGGACGGCACGATACGATGCCTTGCCGATGTCAAGTACCAGCCCGCGTCCCGGCACTCGTCGACGGCGTTTGCCCTGGCTAGGAATCTGGCCGACGAGTTCACCGCTGCTCTCGTTGGCCAGCTTGGCCAGGCAACGGCCACACCCTCGGGCTCATCATCACAACCCACAAACACCCGCAAGGCTGCCAGCGCGCAGGCACAGCTGTACGCCACACAGCTCCGCCGCCGCGGCCGCATGCTCGTTTGTTTCGACGTGTTTCTCGACTGCTGCACGCCCGCGTTCCGCAGGGAGGTGGACGAGACGGCCGCGCGGCCCATTCACGCGGTTGCCAAGCTAGGAGACGACGACGACAGGTACCAGGTGGACAGGAAGCTGCCCCTGGACGCGAGGGTTGCCCGCGAGATTGCGTGGATACAGGAGGTCGACGTGGGCCCGCGTCCGTACTTCACCGACGCCATGAACCCGCCATACTATGACGACGGGATCCGCGTTGAAGACAATTTGGAAGAGCTTTATCCGGGCCTCTCACCCTCGGAGCGTACTGGCCACCGGGAGTGAGATTCCCAGCTCCGGAGCTGGGTGCTCGTATGCGCCCACAACTCCGAGCTCGGGTGGACTGAGAACAGTAGTGGAGAGGGTTTTCTTTTCTTCTTCTTCATAACCCGGTCGGGGAGCTTCCATAGATGGAGACGAAACCGAGTAGGGAGCTTAGGTTTAGGGGGGGGGGGGTACGTTTGCGGGAGTAGGACGTTGGAGGGGGGGGGGGAAGCTGAAGTCAGCGCTCTTAATAGTCCAGACCATAAACTGTACTTGATCCTGTAGGGCAAAGTCCACCTCTCTCGTCTTGGTACACGGATACCAACCTTGATTGTATGTGGGCTATTATAACTTGGCCAGATGGCTGGACATATAACCAAACAGCTCTGGAATGGATACAGCACTTCGATAAGTATAGGTGCAGGTGGCCAAAGTGGTGATAATTGACGTGGTGGTTAGGTCGAATTAATTGAGTAACGTGACTCAGACGGGGCTAGCTTTATCATATAGGTCATCAGCGGATGCGCCACCAGGCCCGACCTTTCTAATATCTACTACTATAAGGTCTTCCCCGTAGGCCTACAGCAGCAGCTAAGGTCCGCCCACCCAGCTTCTAGGTACCGCCCACCTAGCTCTTTATATAGGCCCACCTATATATAAAAAATAGCTATAAATATTAATAAAATATAAATACCTTTTAAATTTTAACTAAGATTACCTTATTATTTATAATTTAAAATTTATTTCTACCCTTTATTTACTTTATAGCCTTTTACTCTTTATATATTTTATAGCTTTCTGCCTTCTGCCCTTTATACCCTCTATAGCCCTCTACACCCTCTTAGAGCATATAGAAAGCCGTAAAGGGTATAAAAAGCGCAGAGGCTACAAAAGGCGCAGAGGGCTAGAAAGCGCGCAGAGGGCTATAGAGGGCTACAGAAGGTACAGAAGGCAGCAGAAGGTATAAAGGGTAGCAGGGCATAAGGCTTATATTTTAATAATATTATTTAAATAAATAATTAACTTTCTATAAAAATATAATTTTTAAAATATATAAGGCTTTTTTATATTAATTAATAAAGGATTTTATTTTATAAAGAAATTATTAAGAAACATTTATACTGGGTGGGCCTACGCAAAGAGCTGGGTGGGCGGTACCTGGAAGCTAGGTGGGCGGACCTTGGCTGCCACAGCAGCCCCACTTCCTGCGCCTGCGGGTTGGGCTCGCTAGACTTGCATTCCTCCAATCCTTCCACGCCAATAAGAGCGACAACGTCTGGAACGCCATTATAAGAATCGATCAGTTTCGCCGTCGTTCAAGAACGGTACGAAACAAGAAAGAAGTACACATTTCCACCACTCGATTTTTCACTGCATTTCCGCTCGCAGCCTTTCCTCATCGAGAATAAGTAAATATTTAGCTTCAACGCTTTCTGCCTCGCACAACCAGTATTTCAACATGCCCGAGAATAACCCATCTCTCGCTGACGCCGAAGAGGATGAGCTGGCGTCCTTTCTTCCAGTTCTTTCTGTCCTTAGATTGGATTCGGTTCCTGGAATGGCCACCAAGATCTGGGACAGCAAACATCCCAGAGACCGTCTGGCGCGCCCACCCGTTGTCGAAGCGCCACTCCATGGATCCTTCAATATCCTATTCCCAGTCGAATTTAAAGATCGAGGAATAGCATGGCTTCTTAAAATCCCTATCAACGGGACACCTGGGCATTGGAACACCCTATGCGCCGACGAGCTGGAATCAGAAGCCCGGACGATGCAGCTCATCCGGGAGCACACCACGATTCCCATCCCCGACGTCTTGGGGTTCTGCAAAACCGCCGACAACCCTCTCCGCTGTCCGCACATGTGGCTTTCGTTCATACCCGGGATCTCATTGTACGACTTCTGGTTTGCCGAGTGCCCGGGCATGTCGGAAGAGGATTACCACCGCCGCCGGACCCGCGTTCTCAAGGACGTGGCGTCAGCCATGGTTCAGCTCAGTCAGTTCTCGTTCAGAGAGGGCGGCCGCCTGATGTTTAGCGATGGTCGACCGCTTGGTGTTGGTCACCACCGTGAGCTGGACATTGACGCATTTGCCCAGCGCTTGGAGCAGGACAATCCCGACTACATGCCTGTCTACTTCCCAAGCGGGCCTTACAAGACAGCCAGAGAGTTTTATACCAATGCACTCGACAGGCAGAACCTTGACTCGTCGGAATTTCTTCTTGGCCAGAGACGACTCCTGCAGTTCTTTGTCGTCTGCGTAGACGACTTTTTCGCGGCCGACGCTCACTCCTTTGAACTCACTCATCCGGATTTTGACCTCCAGAACTTCCTTGTCTCGCCACAGGGGGCCCTTGTTGGCATTATCGACTGGGACGGCGTCGGCGCCTGGCCAAGGTCTTTAGGCAATCTTAGATACCCCGGCTGGTTGATTCGAGACTGGGATCCAGGTATGTACGAATACGGGTCTGACGGAGTTCTCGAGGATCCCGCAATGGGAGCGTATTTTCCACAGACGCTGGCCCATTATCGTAAGGTCTATCAAAACGCTATACGAGATGCCTTGGGCGAGCAAAAGATCCAAGGAGACAGCCAGACGTATCACACAAGCGCCACACTCATAACTGAGATCCTTCATACCGCAGCTAGCAACCAAAAGGACAGGGGTATGATCCTGAGGAAAATCGTCCAGGAGATAGCCGGGCTCGTCAAGGTTCCTTGCAGCGACGAGGATCTTCTTTACATGGAGCTATGCCACTCTTTGGGTGAAGGCGAACCGAGCAAAGGGACATTGGAGGCTCTAAGAACGGGCTTGACAATGTTGCTGCAGAACGAGTCTCTATAGATCGCTGAGATGATTAATCGCAACATTTCATATAACTCTGTGCTCTTTTAAAGCCCTTTTAGTTCTTAATACCGGCTATATCATCCAATTCAGTACAAGTGTCTGGCCAAGTGATGGTGCAAATTCGACGTGGACCAGGGCTGGCGCCCAAAGACGGAAGACAACTTGGGCCTGGTTGTCTGCCCGCCTGCAGCCACAGTCGTTGGCAGTCTTGATAGTCTTTTGCTCGCTCCTCTTGCTTTTGCGGTGGTTCTGAAAGCACTTTCTGCCGAGATGACCTGCCTCGTTTACACCAAGCTCGCCGCCGACTGGTTTGCTTCCGGCACTGCGACATGTGAGATGGGTGCCTTGTGGTCCGCAGTCGTCTGACTTGTGCCTCTGATCGACTCTAGTCCGCTGAGGACAGCATCGAGTCCAGTTCGACTCTGCTCGCCATTAGCAAGCATTCGCAAGAGATTCATCTGGGCTGACTTGGGGAGGGTTGAGCAAACCCATCATGCAACTCACCATCCCCATCGCGAATGCAACAGCACCAACCAGGAGAACTAACCCAATCGCCCACCACTGGCAGTCACATAATTCACGCTCCCAACAGCCAAACACGGACCATGGAAGTCGGCAATGATAAGATAACAGCCATGGGTGGTCATTTTGGGGCACCCGCCTAACAGGTCGAATTTCCAGCGCACCATGTCGCGGGCCGCCACTCGCAGCACCACCCCGACGTGCCTTCTTCCTCTGACCTGCTAAACCACCAACCACAACCACAACCACAACCACCAACCCCACACTGCTACTACCTCTTCCACAACTTTGACTCCATGTTATAAAGCTTTCAGCGCGTCTCCTTGCCGCAGTAGTGGCGCAATGGCAGCGAGTATCCCATACACAGATGAAGCCGTCCGGGTTCAGTCCCTTCTGCTGTACCTTTTTGGCTCCCTTGCAAGCAGCATAGCTTGTAAACGTTTTGTCGAAACCATGGGGTGGCAGAGATCTAGGAAGTCTTCTGTGCTGGTTTGGCCCAGTAGCTTTCAGAATGAACTGGCTTTTTTTTCAAGGCAATGGAAAAGACATATTCCAGGTTTTTGAAAAGGTGTGTTCCAAAAGGAAGGCAGTGCAGCTTGGTGAACCTTGGATTTGGCCTGCAAAAGAATTGAGAAACAGCTGTATGGCGAAGACGGTAATCTGGGATACGTTCTAGGCCACAGTGCGCGGTGGAACCGTGCTTACCTAAGCCGCCGAGCCGGCTGGCCACCCGCACCCCGCGATTCCGCTTGTGGGCTTCTGGAACCTTTGCGACGGCGAATGGCATTGGCGCATCTCTGGTCTTTGGCCACCCACTTCACATTCCCACCTTGCCATCCACCAAACCACAGCTCCCGTATCTGCTGTCCAGCTGCGAAGCGACACTACCACCCACAGCAGAACAGGTTAAACCACAGACGCCATGGTTCTTCAAGATCTCGGGCGCCGCATCAACACGGCCGTGTCCGATCTCACCAGGGCACCAAACCTGGACGAGAAGGCAAGCTCCTGCTTCCCATCCTTCCACCACCTCGTCGATGACTTCCTGTCGCAAGCGCTGAGCTGACTTCCAATGTCCCCTTCTGCAGGCATTCGACTCCATGATCAAGGAAATCTCCGCCGCCCTCCTCGAAGCCGACGTCAACGTGCGCCTCGTCCAGCAACTGCGAAAGTCCATCAAGTCCACCGTCAACTTCAAGGAGCTGCCCCCAGCCGTCAACAAGAAGCGCCTGATCCAGAAGGCAGTCTACGACGAGCTCGTTAACCTCGTGAACCCCCACAACGAACCGTTCAAACCCAAGAAAGGTCGCAGCAATGTCATCATGTTTGTTGGTCTACAAGGTGCCGGAAAGACCACCACGGTCGGCAAGCTGGCAAGGCATTACCAGGCCCGGGGCTTCAAGGCCTGCATGGTGTGCGCCGACACCTTCCGAGCCGGTGCTTTCGATCAGCTGAAGCAGAACGCCACAAAGGCCAAGATCCCATACTACGGTAGCCTGACAGAGACGGATCCCGCAGTGGTCGCAAGAGAAGGTGTTGAGAAGTTCCGGAAGGAGAAGTTCGAGGTTATTATCGTGGACACATCAGGAAGGCATAGGCAGGAGTCGGCGCTCTTCCAGGAGATGATCGACATTCAGGAGGCAGTAAAACCCGACGAGACGATCATGGTCCTGGATGCGAGCATCGGTCAACAGGCCGAGGCGCAAGCAAAGGCCTTCAAGGAGGCGGCTGATTTTGGTGCGATTATCATCACCAAGACGGACGGCCATGCCAGCGGTGGTGGTGCCATCTCAGCAGTCGCGGCAACACATACGCCGATCGTGTTCATCGGCACAGGAGAGCACATGCTGGACCTCGAGCGGTTCGTGCCGAAACAGTTCGTCTCGAAGCTCCTGGGTATGGGTGATATGGCAGGCCTCGTCGAGCACGTACAATCCCTCAAGCTCGACCAGAAGGACACGATCAAGCACATCACCGAGGGTGTGTTCACCATTCGCGACCTGAGGGACCAGCTCCAGAACATAATGAAGATGGGGCCGCTCTCCAAGATGGCGGGCATGATACCCGGCATGAGCAACATGATGGCGGGCATGGACGACGACGAGGGCAACGCCAAGCTGCGGAGGATGATGTACATCTGCGACAGCATGACCAAGAAGGAGCTCGACTCGGACGGCAAGCTCTTTATCGACCAGCCCGAGCGCATGACCCGCGTCGCCAAGGGCTCCGGCACCAGCGTGAGGGAGGTCGAGGACCTGCTCACTCAGCAGCGCATGATGGCCGGGATGGCCAAGAAGATGGGCGGCAACATGAAGAACATGCAGCGCGCCCAGGCGGCCATGGGCGGCGGCAACAAGGCCCAGCAGATGGCGGCCATGCAGAAGCGCCTCCAGTCGATGGGAGGCGGCGCGGGTGGTGGTGGCGGCATGCCCGATATCTCCAGCATGATGAAGATGTTGGGAGGGGGAGGCGGAGCTGGTGGGATGCCGAACATGGGCGGTATGGACATGAATGCCTTGATGAAGCAGATGGGCGGCATGATGGGTGGCATGGGTGGGATGGGTGGCGGAGCCCCACGGGGAGGAAGACGGTAGTCTATCCTATGCTGTGGCAGAAAGGGGTCAAAACGAGCGCATGACGAATAGAGATGGGTATATTTTGCATGGGCCGGCGTTTTCGGGTGGCCATGATGGCTGGGCAGATGAGAGTATCATAATTCAAAGCTGACTTGAGGAACCCATGGCTTTCCGGCTCCCATCCTTCTCACCAGCACCCGACAAAACTGGCCTCTAGTGGCAGCGACTCTCTGTCTTTGGCGTGAGTGACGGTTTCCAATCCGCGCCTCGCCAAGACGGCCAAACTCCAAACGAACACGTTTTCCACCAAATCCCCGGCAGACCATGCCGACACGATCGCACCGATACTGCTTCAGTCCCGCACATGAGCCTCGGGCGGGACCCTCGGCGGGAGTCTGGGCGGCATGTTGACGACGACGCCTTGCTCCTCGCCAGACCAGTCCCGTCGCTCGACGTCGCGCAGCCAGCCCCTGGGCATCGCCTTCTCGTGCCTGGACTCCTCTCGTGCCGAACGGACGATGACGAAGTGGGCGAGTGCCGTGACGAAGACCATCGTCAAGAACGCCACCCAGAAGACAAAGACCTCTCCCATCTTCAGGTCTCGGGGCCCTGGGTTTGCGTATGGTGTCACTGGATTCGCTGGGTGTTTGTGCTCCGTGAGGTGCGGCCTGAAAGGCTCTGACGGTTGTTTTTCGAGATTGTTTGCTTGGACTTGCTTGGACTTGCTCCTTGACTCAGCGGGCCTGAGAGCCTGTGAGCACATTCGCCTTCTCAGGATGTGGCCTATGTGAGGAGGCACGACGGAGTCCGTTTACTCACCACCTAGGTTGTCGAATTCAGCAACAAGGAGTCATCGACCAGGCCACAGACTGTATCACGTCGTCGGCGTTGACAGTTCACCGTCGCACGTACAAGAACGACTTTGAGAGTACCTGGCTACGGAGCAGGTCCGCAACGGATTTCAAGACTGGTGTGGCTTTCGACGTCCTTGTTTCAAAGTGGACGCACATCGAAGCATTAGTTCAGTATCGTCGTTGGGGCAAGAGATGGTAAAGACCTCCAAGCAAATGGCACCAGTTTCAAACAACGGAAAGACAACGGAGACCACCAAATTCGGATGGTGAGCAACGGTATGAATCACTTCGTCAGTAGTTGCCAAATCTCCATCTAAACCTGTACGGCGCAAAGATGGTTTGGCTCGTCAGCGTGTTGGACAGCAAGACAATCACATGAGCACGAGGAGAAATATTTATAAGCAGATGTAATACTTCATTTTCTAGATATCAAAGCCCTGCCCACTGACATCAGCGGTAATCTACACAGGTACCTACGCCTTTGAGGCAAGCAATCACACTCCCTGTCCTTCATCGCCATGCGGCGGATTCTGGTCCTGCCTCAGACGGTTCTTGCCCTCGACATAAATCAGTCTCTTGCGCCAGATGAAAGAGCCAAGGTAATACGCATGGATCATCAGACTGAGCAATAGTATTGAGGCAAGGCTGAAGATGATGACCTCGTCCTTTGAGGTTGCTATCCCTGTGGTCGTTTGAGTCTCGTTTGCACTCATGATGATGATGTGTTGTTCCTCGATGTTTGAAGTCTGACACGGTCTAAACCCGAAATCTTTTGTACTGAGGCTTGATGGTCTCATTGAGGGCGAACGGGTTTTGGTTTTGAACCTCGATGTTCCCTTATTTATAAGGCTCAACGGCACATGGGTGCCTGCGTCGCTCTCGTTGATTGGCGTTTCACTGTTCCGGTCAACATCATATACTCACTTCGCATGTACTGAGAAACACCACAGGAAGTGACAAAGTTGACTTCAAATTCAGACTGAAAACAAGCGTTTGCTGTTGCTGTAAAGCACGTCGATTCACTGACCAGCTGCTCCAGTCCCGACCCTACACGACTGACGGGCCTCCTTCCCGAGCAACCCTGACCTCCTCGTCATCATTGCCACGAACAGATTTCGGTACTTCCTTGCGCCTTGTGTGCCAGATTCCCTTGATTCTGAGGCCTTCCCGAGTACTTCCACAAAGCTTCCCTGCCACGACGAATAGCCCACACGCCAAGCTGGCCACAGTGATTGCGATGAAGAAGTAGAATAGCGAGCTCGTAACAGCCATTGTGAGAGTGTTTCTCAGTGACGATTTGCGTCTTTTGGAACCCTTGATGGTTGAGGCGCTGACATGGCAGCCCCGACAATGTGAATTCCGCCGGTTTTAAGTATATGGTGCGGGCAAAACAAGACTATGACGGGGAATGACGGGGACTGATGGGGAGCTCGTCACGGCGGGGCACCGGCTGGTTCGGAAACCGTGACGAGGTGTGACAGAATATAAGCTTCGTATTCATTCACGTGATCTATGTACCTAGGTAGCTTCTACTAGAGTGCAGTCAGATGCAAACCACATCAGGCTACACTATCTGTGACGGGTCTGCCCTCCATCGCCAAGCTATTCGATCCGTCAACGCGCTACGACTGCCGTCTCCCTCCCTACTGCTTCGCCATCCTCGGTAGTCTTCGCGGAGGCCAGGGAGGAGTTTGAAGATGTAAAGGAGCATGACGAATATTCCCATGACCAAGAAAAATGCGATGACGCCTTGTGTTGACTGATCCATATCAGCATTCAATAGCTTTCAAAGCTGCTGTTACTAGTAATGTTTCTCACTAAATGTCGACTCGTCGTGGTGTAGTCAAGTTTTGTAGTCCTGCTTTGTTATTTGACAGTCAGGATAGAGTTCTTTTGTAGTTGCCGAGTAAGTAGCTACGGATTGGTATGCACTTATATCCGTGGACTTTCGAGCAGAGCGGATCAGTATGGTGCAATGTCACTCGAGATGGAATATGTATGCATATTCCATCTTTACAATGGACCGTGACTCGCAATTGTTGCAGCCGGGTCCCTGATGGAAGCTATATGAGTGACTAAGAGCTAGCTCATCACCCATGGTCGCCGGTATTGCTCGCTCCCCGTCTTAGATCATCCAGCCGCTGCTATCCGACACAGCTTAACGGATAGGTTGCACAGGTCGCCACGGGAAGCAGGTCCTGGGAAGTCGACTGCTCCGCCTCCCACTCCCTTGGGAGACCATGATGCCAGTGATAGTGATCCAAGTGCCGAATGATACACTGGTGTTGTTATTTAGGATACTCCCGTAATCCTTCAAGCCCCGAAGCTATGTTTTAGTATCATTCACTGTCTCGGTCCCGAAGTCTGCCTCTTGATTCCTCTGCGCCACAGAAACTGAGGGGTAGATGAACGTGCAATACAGTAGACTGGTTAGGCGCGAAGCACCTGGAGGTTGCTACCATTACACTGGTCGAATAAGCTCGCCCCGGGTACCTTCAACCCCTCGTCGGGTTTCTCGTGCCCATCTACGGGTTACTGTATTGTACGAAAACCCTATGCAGCTTCCCGATCAGGTGCCCGCACCGCTGTCAGTTGTCAGCTGTCAGCTTCCTTGGTGGCACCCGCGGTGCCGAACGCTGCATGCAGCCCGGGCGAGCTAGTAAGCAAGCACGTTTATTACCTGGACGAGCTGAGAGACAGCGCGGGTACGTGGCGTTTACCTTTTTGCTGAGGCCATGTAAGCTTACGTACTAAACACAAGCTCAGAAATCCTTGACCGAGACTTGCAGAGCCCCAAGCACCAAACCAGCATAGTGTGCTTGTGCACTTCAAGTTCTTCAGAAGGGCCTGCAAGGTCTGCAAGGGAAAGATATTGTGTCTGAGAAACGTTGGAGGGGCAGAAATCCTAATTGAATGTTGGGAATTCAACGGCCTCACGGCAACGTGCCGCGAGGCGTCCTGGGCAACCCACACGGGGACCGTGCTCGAGTGACACGGCAATGTTGCATGTGTTGACAATCTGCCAGGCGCCCTGCTTTTGCACGATGCCGCCGCCCGCGGCTGGGAGGCTGAATGGCGGTCGGGGCTGAATTAAGCCCAGGGATCCTCGGGGCTAGCGCAATGTGTGTTTAATTGTGAGGGGGGGAAGAAGAAGCAGGATCACCTCACTCTCACGCGGGTTTGAAGCAGGGACGTCGACTCGGTGACTGGGCCATGGCTCGTATAAGTACGCCCTCATCTCCTCCTTCTGTCCTTCGTTGAGCAGCATGCACTGGCCGTATCACAGCCACGTTTGCTATCTCTCTCGTTGTCTGCTATATATCAGCCCGCCTTCGCTTTTTTGGTTCGACGGTCCAATATCCGTTCAAAGAATATCTAAAGTGCCTCCTCACAATGAATACCTTCACCGTCGCTTCGCTGGCCTTGGCCATAACTTCCGCTCTCGCGGCTCCCTTTGACCTCGTCTCCAAGCGCCCGCTCGCTTCTCATGAATGGACTCGTTCTACCTCTCCCCTCAACTCCAGGGCCAACTGCCCAGCCCTTCTCCCAGCCGGAGAATTCGAGTTCCCTCACTACATCACCCAGATTTCCGCCTCGCAGCCCGACAAGGCCTTCGGGGTCCAGTACAATGGCGTCTTCACCCCCAACGACATCAGCTCTATCTTCAGCTTCGACATCCCGGCCAGTCGTACGGACGCCAACTGCACGCTGCAGTTCATCTTCCCGAAGCTGGAGGACCTGAAGACGAGCTCCTTCTCTTACAGCGGGGGTGGTAACTTCGTCTTCGAGGGATATAACGCTGGGAGTTGCCCAGGTGAGTCAACTTCGTCCCTGTCAAACACTCGCCCAAATGATCACGCAGACTGACTCGGTGTACTCAGGCCCTGCGACAACTTACAACAACCAACCAGCACCGGGGCCATACCCTGCGTTCCCACCCGTGCACATGGAGCCTGGCTTCGTCTACACTTTGGAAACGGGGCCTTGCTTCGTGGGGGCCGGGACCTGTGTTGCTGGAAGTGAGTATCCCTTACGATTACCGCTTCCTTGTTTATTCATTGAGTGTCTGCAACTGGGAGTATTAGTGACTGACTTCGGCACAGAAACTTCGACCAATGACACAACCTTCACGTATTTCCAGGACATGGGAAATGCAGACATTGGCGATTGTCCTATCGGAATCTACACCACGTACAGCTATCTTTGAGCATGCCCATATTTGAATACAAGTCGTGGTCAAGATGAGCAGCATCGAGACGTTGGGCTTCCGATGTTACATTGTCTGATCCATTTCATCCTCTTCGAACCGGGTCAACAGGGCGAGTAATGTTTCATAGTAAGCGGTGCATCTAGTAAAATATAATGTCTGCTGTTATTAATTCACTTACATTCTCTTCAACGTGACATGTGCTGTCAATTTTCGCAGACTATGGATACATGGTGGTGGCCCGCCATGAAAGACCGGAGAGCAGCCCGAGCAATATGAATGACATACGCAACTCTCCTATCGCCCGGATTGTCGAAGTCTGTGAGTGATCACAGCACCAGCGCCACCATGGCTCTGGATTCCTTTAGAGTGGTAGCCACGTGATCGTGGCCGATAGACGCATCTCTAAAAATAAATAAACGACAAGCTATATGATGCAACGATATGCAGAGTGTTCAATCACGGATGGAGATCTCGTATCTGCACCAAGAACCCGGTATTGGGCTTCGACGAATACAGAACGCTGCGCCCCTGCTAGAGCTGTAATATTGCCATGTGGGAAAGCACTCATCTAGGAGGTACACGCGATATGACAACGTGTCTCTAGGGTTGCATCAGTGTACTAGTCATGCTGCAGGGGTGCGGGAACAGTACAGACCGCGAGCAGCATCAGAATAGTGTTGCATTGTGGGGGACGAATCAGCTTGCGTCCTGCGTAACAAGATGAAGTGGCAGAACGTTATTTTATAGCTTTCTCACGTCGACTCGCAAAGTACTGATACCCTGTTCGAACGATGTTTCCCCTAGCCGGACGAACGACTCCGCGGGCACAGTTCATCCAGTTGTATGGCACGCGAAGGCCAGCTGAACGAACGTCAGCTCAAATTGATAGATGCGACGATCCTAGGATGTACATTTACGTACAAGGTACTAGTATGACTGCCCTAGAAGGACCCGAGCCTTACTGCTGCGGACCCAATGACTGACAATGCGCCATTAACAGGCGCAATGAAAATGTGAAAGGGACATACCACAATGAAAATCAAGGAGTCCGTCAGTGACCATCCGTTCAAGGAGGTTACATCTCTTGCAGTCGTCACAACGGTCTGCTAAGCCCACGTCTGGGATCGTCCATGGAGCAGTCTGAGATCCCAGGATCCTTGAGTGAGTACGCGTAAAGAATTTGATCGGTCAAGCCAAGAAACAGAAAGAAGAAGTAGGTTAGCTAGTTCGGTCTGCAATATAAATACTGTCCAGATGGGACTCTGCCAGACTGTACTATTGCTACTTTCAATCACCGCACTTGTATCGCCGTGTCTTGTAGAAGCCGCTTCATCTCTATCTACCTTCTCCCGCCTGTGTTTTACTTGCTGCTATTCTATCGTTATTATATGTTGAATACCTCACAATGTATTGTTCGCTTGTTCTCTTCGCCCTTGGATTCGGCCCCACTGCCCATGCCGTTACCATTGATATGGAGGGGCTACCAGATACAGGTCTTGATACTTCATCATGGGAGACAGGCACGGCTCCGCCGATAGCGAGCTTGGTGGATGTCAATGATATGCAAATTGCTGCTAAAAACACACTCGATCCAAGGGATTACGCATATTACCGGGCAGCTGCTCTAGATGAGATCAGTATGACCACTGTGCACGAACATAAAAGATCATCACACCAGTTACTGACAGCTCTTTAGCTTATCAAGCCAACATGCTGGGCTGGTCGAAATTACGGCTCAACGGGTTCAGCTTCACAGACGTTTCCAACGTGAACTTGAAGTATGTGTAGACTCTCGACCCTTTTCCGATCCAATGTATGACTAACTTTCCCTTTCTAGCACAACCATCCTTGGCTACAACTTCTCCACTCCCTTCTTCATCGCCCCGGCCGCGCAAGCAGGTCGTGCAGATTCCGGTGCCGAGACCAACCTTGTCAAGGCCGCCGGGGCTGCAGATATTCTCTACGTGCCCTCCATCTCAAGCACGCAGTCTATTCAGACCATCGGCGCTGCCGCCGCCCCCGGACAGGTCATGTTCCACCAAGAGTACATCTGGTCGAACAAGACCCGGCTGCAGTCCGAGCTAGACCAGATCAAGGCCGCGGGCTTCAAGGCTATATTCCTCACCGTTGACAACACGGGTGTCAATGGTATCCGCAACCGCCAAATGCGTTTCTCTCGAGGAGGCGACAAGGGGCACTCGGCAAAGTTTACTCTTGCCTCGCTCAAGGAGCTGCAGAACATGACCACCCTCCCGATCGTGCCCAAGGGCGTCAAAACCGCACACGACGTGAAGCTGTGCGCGGACCTCGGCTTCAAGGCCGTGTACATATCGAACCACGGCGGCCGCGTCGTCGACCTCGCGCCCACGGCTGTCGAAGTCCTCCTCGATGTGCACAAGAACTACCCGGAAGTCTTTGGCAAGATTGAGATCTACGCCGACGGTGGTGTCCGGCGAGCCTCTCACGTCCTGGCACTGCTTGCGCTCGGTGCACGTGCGGTGGGTCTGGGGAGACCGGCTATGTTTGCGAATATTTATGGCCAGCCCGGGGTGGCCAAGATGATCAGCATCCTGCAGGCCGAGCTGACGACGGAGATGCAGCTTATGGGCCAGGCTGATGTTAACAAGTACCGGGGGAATACCACTTTCGTAAGTCATCTGAGATATGGTCCGATCTCAGACAAGTCACTGATTCATAGTTATGTACAGATTAATACCAGGCAAGTCGAGCTGGAGTACTTCGGCGCGCCGCTATAACGGATATTGAGAGAGGTTTTGAAGGATCGAGCAATTCTATGCCGTGTCGTGCCTTTCCTTTGTTAGGCTGTGAAACATACGTCGCATTCCAGACAACTATAATTATTCCTGTCTTTTCGATTAGCATATACTTGAGTTTGACATGAAGCTTGATTCTCCATTTAGTTGGCGTGTCTGCGCTGATGGGACAGCCAGCGTTTTGCTGTTTGTGTGCTGGACACCGTGATGGACTGGCGCAGCCATATGGTCTCGAACACCTTGTCTGAAGGTGATGTGATGGGGTTAACTGTCGGCTGACAGTGGATCCGTTTCGATCGTGTGCTATGGACTTCGGGAGACCAGAGAGACAACCAGGCGATGTGGTCTCATATCACGTAGAGCAGATGGTAGAAGTCTACAAATGCCCGCGAAGCTGCGACCAATCAGATGGCATCCAATAGGGGCGTGGCGGGTGGTACCGACGACTACAAACCTACAACTCGTGCAACATCCAAGGCTGTGACAATATCGTGTCATTTTGAGATGCAACTCGCTGCATGGTGTCCGTAAATAGACTGTCAGAATTGCGGAGATAAGTAATACTTCACGGCGCATTTGGAAATGATAATCCGTGTTTTCCCATTGCTCCGGGATGTCTTCGTGGTCTGGCTATCGGTCAGCTCCCACAACGTCCCCATGGGGAAATACAGTGGGCAAATGGCCTGACGCAACATGCCACCAGCCGGCGGAGCAGGTCACACCACCATTCCATCCCGGGGTACATAAATCAGCCGTGAAACTGCTGCGAAACAAAACCAGATCAAAGCAAAACAATCTCCTGATTACTGCATCGATTCATTTATAACGATCTATATCAGACTGTCTCTGCTTCTCTTCAGCTATTGCTCACGCAAACCGAGTTCACGATCATTCACTGCTCTAGCAAGATCCACCCGCCCCTAAGGTCCTATCCCATCTGCACATCCACTCCACAAAAACCAAAATGTTCCAGCAAAGAGCCGCCCAACGTCTGCTCACCACCCTGCGCCCACAAATCGCGCGCCGAATGATCGCGACTCAACCTCCCAGGGCTGCCCAAGCGACCGTGTCCAAGGGTGAATTCTTCACCTCTGTTATTGCATTCAGCGGAGCGACGGGTGTCATTCTTGCCTGCGTCACAGCGCCATCTTCCTCCTCATGAAGTTTCTCCCAGCAAATTTGTAAGTGCATTCCTCAAGCGAACATCACGTTGTTTATGCTAATTCGTGTTTCTACAACCAGTGTTACCGTGGTGAAGATGTATAAATGTCACTAGCGATGTGACGTTGAAAGGTGTTTTGGGGAGTGGAGGAAAGGATACCCAGGCGCATCTCCTGCGCCTACATGAATTTCAGGGCGAAGACAGACGGCTCCAGTTTACTGTGCTCATCGCAAGCTCAAGCGGTGACATCTCACGATAGACTAGTCCAATATCATCGGGGCGCTATAATAGCCTGGAAATATAAAATTATTTAAGATTTCGTATGGGGTGCTCTCCAACTGCTTAGTCTTCTTCTTAGGCCAATATGATTGTTTGCATAGTTGTTGAGATGCATTGGTCGCAGACCTAAAGTCGCAATCTCGTTCAATCCACCTCGACTCTCATCTTTAGACAAGTGTTCCTGAAATCGAGACAAAACCACCACTGTACCTCACGGAACACATCCTCCTTTTTTCACACTGCTTTCTCCATCGATTTCAATTGCTACTTCTCATGCCAGTTGGTTTCCTTCCGAATGTCGAAAGACAACCTTTCTCGTTCGTTGGTTCCCATGCCCACCACTTTTCCTTCCCTAATATACCCTACTCCAGCGATGTGCAGAGGCCGTTCCTTTCTCTTGAGGCTCGATAGCCGGAGGTACAGGAACCAAGCAGTGAAGACAACAGCTGTAAGTGCTAGAGTCACACCAAGGTATACCTTCCAATTCTGAGACGGGCCGAGCTGGAACAAGTCTGCGGACCATATAGACTATTTATTCCAGGTCAGCAAGCAGGTCGATCGTTGCTCAACGAAGGTGATATCCACACAGAAAAAGGAGATGACGGGGAAGGTATTTACCGTGACCAAAGTGGAAGGAAGGAAAAGTAATGTTAGCACGGTGATGGTTTTCATTGTCTCGCTATCACGTGCAGCAAGCGTCGCGACATGCTTAGACTCCTCGGCAACAGCTAGGTTGATCTTGCTGTCTCTCTGCGCAACAAGATTGAAGGCCTAAGAAGTCAATTAGCAGAGCCGCACGTCATTGTGAAGGGTTTCTCCCGAGGTCTGCACAAGTAGGTTGGATCCAGGGAAAAGGCGATATAAACACAGTCTAGAAGGGATGCGGTATCTCTCACCACGTTGATTTGGCCCTTGACTCTCTCAAGCATTTCTCTCGTCTTGTCGGCAGTGAGGTCACAACGAGAGCGCGTGAAGGCGATCCTCTCCTGCAGGCATCTGAATTCCCTCTTCTGCAGCGGTGCCAAGCCGACCTCCACACGCAACTCCTCCAGCACCTTCAGCGCCATGAGCAGCAAGTCTCCGAACTTTATCGAGAAAGTCGTCACCGTATCGAAGTGGCTCAGCTCGGTGTTGCTCGCGTACAACATGCGGAGGAGGTTATCATAGTCCGAGAACCACTCCCGCAGGCGGGGGGAGAGCTGCATCTTCCACGTGTTGCGCGTCATGCCCGTGGCGGACTCGACCACGTTGATCTCCTCCAGGATGTCGTCGAACCAGCGCTTGTATTCAAAGCAGCGGTCCTCGTATATCAGGACCAGGAAGTAAAGCGGGTGCTTTGCAAGAAGGTGGCGGCGCTCTATGCATTTCCTCCGAATCATCCGCCCTGTCTCCTCGGTCATGCTGGTCATGAAAACGACTGTGGCCAAGTCGGTTAGACGGATTCGCATGGCGATACTGATGGATTGGCTGTTCCTCGCGATGCGAAGCAGTAGCGACAGAGCGACAGGTTCGTCGTTTCCATCCTGATCGTATTGGATGTGGTGTGACAAGTGGAAACGCTTCACCCCACACGAAATGAGTGTGAAGGGCGGGAGCTCACATGCAAGTAATAGATTGGTGAGTGAACTCTTCGATATGCTCATCGGTTTGCTCTTGTAAGCAGGATCTCCAGCCGCAGAACTGTTTCAATAATCAGCAACACAGGGCCAATAACTAGAGTCCAAGGTTATTGAGAAGGCACAACCCACAAGAGGACAAATGGTCCCCATTTAGACACAGATGCTGGTGAACCAATAAGTGGCTTAATGGCTGATTCCTTGACTTTGGCCAACTCGGACTGAACGCCATCATCGTCTAAAGTGGCTTCGGTCACAATATTCTGAGAAGACACGAGTCGCAATACGTCTACTCGAGACTCTTTCGTCGTGTTGAGCCCCTCGAGGAAATTCGGCAAGTCCTCTGGATCCATCTGGGCTCGAAGATTAATTGCAACAAAAGAGCGAGGCTCCCACGGGGGCAATTCACGTAAGGCGGTGTGGTTATATACAAAAGTCGGCGGTTGGGCGAAACCCGCGGCTGATGAGGTTGCATGCACTGCCTCCGCCACTATTGCCCAGCTATCTACATGCAGTAGACAGCCACACTAAGTTGCAGCTGAATTGGTCCACGTATCGTCACTAGTCAAAGAGCCATCTCCACCCCTCCCCTCCGCCAATAAAAAGAAAAAGTCAATTCAGCAATAGACCATACGTCCACTCCTCCGACGGCACATCTTTAAACTTGATACTTGTCGGGTGCTTGCTCCTGGCCGGCAGTACCTTCTGAATGTACAAATCGCCGACATTGATCTTTTCATATCTCGGTCTTTCGCCCTCATCGACACAGCATTCCAAGACCTCGAGATCCACGTCCGGATCAGGTGTGAGGAAGAATGGAAGAGAATACCGTTCATGCCCCGTTCTGTTCCTAACGCGATGAACCGTTGCTTGGAACTTGCCGTTGGATTGCCTCTCGAGATACTGACCGACATTACAGACGAAGGTGCCGGGCTTGGGCGGTGCATCGACCCAAATTCCGTCTTGGTTGAGAACCTCGAGGGCGGGGACCGAGTCTTGTAGGACAAATGTGAGCCCTAACGACTGTTAGCTTCCTGTTCTGTCTCGCTTCTATAATGCGTGACGTTGAAGCGCGACTTACAGGAAAAGTCGGCATGTGCACCAAGTCCAATGCTGGACTCTCCGTCATCAGCTGGAGTGGGTGGATAATATAGCGGCCTCATTCCCGTGATCGGGAACTTGAAATAATTGTCGAAAGCCGTCTCGTCCAGGTCGAAGGCTAGTGCAAATATCTTGACAAGCTTCATAGCTAGGGGAAGGACATTATTATAGTACTTGTAAAGTCCCTCGCGCCACCATGGTGCTTTTGAAGGCCAAATGTTCTGTGGCTTTGTGATGTGAGGGGGTGGCTGACGGCCCGTTTTGCCGAGATAGTCCTGCTCGGGCTCTATCACGCAGTCACCCATCGTGAACGCCTCTTTGATATCTACGCAAAAGCGTTAGTGTCGTGGTCCACAAGCTCTGTGGTCCATAGTACTTACCCCCCTTGGTCCTAGGATCGAGCCTTGTCTCCAGCATCGGCTCGTAACCTCGTATGGCAGGGTTCTTCTGCACATGGGCGTCCATCTTGGTGTCAAGGTCCAGTGCGAAGAATCGCTTTAGTAGATCGAGTGTCTCAGTGATGACATCCTGAGGGACACCATGGTTCTCAATGTAGAAGAAGCCACATTGAGAACAGGCAGCGTAGATGTTTTTGGCAATCCTCTTTCTTGCATCAGGTGAAAGGCTGTCTAGTTCAGCCAAGTCGATAGTTGGAATCGACGTGAAAGACGAAGGATTGTCGGCCACCTTGCGATACGTTGCCTCAGATCCTGAATGGAAATACACGTAATTCTCATTGTCCTGACATCGATCGGTGAGCCAAAAAGGGGATCTTATTCCTTAACAACTGAGTCTCTCTCACCTTCAAGCCCGGAGGCGGAGCCGATCCGGTTGGGGCAGACACTGCGGCGTTCGCCATCTATGTATCTGCATACGTAGGTATGCCCTCGGACAATTCTGCTGCAGTGGAATTCTCAAGCAACGAACAGAATGTAACTACTAGCTGTAGGAAGACTGGACATTTCGTGTCAGAGTTGAAGATAAGCGTCCTAAGAATTGCATGGGGTGCTGCCCTACGTGCCCCGCTTCTGGTCACACCATTATCTTTGCCGGTTCGCTGCCGACTCGGTAGAGATTGTGAAGGCTGTCCACACACAAACGCCGTCTAAATAGAGTGATTAAGTGATATAAATATGAGGCCACACAAGGAAATCCTATATGAGAAAGTCCCCAAAAAGATCTTCCTACATAGAATTTCCCCACCAGAATGGCACTTGGTCGGACCGAGGCACAGAGAGCAAAAAGGCCCTTCTGCACCTGTCGACAAGGATTGACGAGAAACTTGCATGAGATGAAGACCATAACGGGGGCAATTTTGCTCTCACCGTCGTCTATAAGGACAAGACCCTTACGGCTTACTTTATCATCACCTACTTACCAGCCGTAAAGCAGCTCATATATAAGATCTTGCTTATAATTAAGCACTACACAACACTGATATCCAACAAGTATAAAAGTACTAAACGAGATGTTTGAGAAAATACTAACATACCAGCATCACCAGGGATTGTAATTAACAAGACACAGCCAAACGCTAAGGAAGACCATGATTGCAATCCGGACAATACAGAGTCAAAGACCAGCAAATGGTCATAATCGTGTAGATCAGCATATTTCTGCATTACTTCGAGAAACATGGAAGCGCAGTGCTGTAACCTTCTTACGGAGTTGAGGTGCCAGAGACTACTCGGGACGAGTGACAATATAGGAGAAAATGTATTGCCAACGGCAAAGAGTACTCTTGTGGTCGTCAAGGTCTCCTGTCATAACTCGGGAGGCCAGGAAGGAAATAAATCTGTGAGCGCGTACGGGTATCCCGCCTCGAGCGGAGTCATCAAATACGAATTTTCGTATAGGACGACCAGCTGCGCGGACTTTCCGGAGGAAAAGCCGGAAAACTCGTATTAGCAGGCCATCAGTGTAACATAACCAAGCATGCAGGCGTGGCTTGAGGCGGGTTCCCCGCAATCTGGGGAAATGAGATCGCCCTCAGCAGCCTGACCCAAAGGTCTGTCAGCTTCCGAACCAAGGGGCTTGGAGCCGCTCTCAACATCGCTCCGATGGTGTACTTCCTATTGAGGCACTGGAAAAGAATTGGAGAAGTGGAACCAGCTTCCACACACGGCCTTACTTGCATTCATTCTTAACGTCACTTGGTTTCCTTCGATAAGCCCGTCGGCAACCCTTGCCCCCTTGACGATTGTAGGCAAGACAACCGATGAGATGCATACAAGAGACTATTCGCATCTCTTTGCCATTCCCTTGCTTTGGTCTGTGCTTCACATCAGAAGAGAGGCCTATTCCGTAGACGGCATCGAATCCGGCGTGTGATCTAAAGTACGTACCTGGGCAATTTTAATATAAGAAGATGCTCTCGTGCTCCAGGTTTGGCAGGATACACGCAGACGCAGCCCACGCACGATGTAATCCGGGATACTATTCCCCAGCAACTTCCAGGCATTTTCTTCATTATCAAGCCACGCAGTAAAGTCGCAAAATGGCTGCCCTCCGCTACCTGTTCTGCGCTTTGGCCCTTCTTTGGTCCCCGATATTCTTTCAGCGTGTCGACGCTGAATCAATTCAGTGTAATGCTGGCCAGGGTTCAGCCTCGAACGAATTCAATGCATCCTTACCCTATGCTAAGCCACGAGTATTCATCCTGTCAGATATTCTGAATGAGCCAGATGATTCCATGTCCCTGGTCCGTCTGCTTGTGTATTCGAACCTCCTGGACATACGCGGGCTCTGTGCCACAACCTCGTATTTCTTGCAAAACGCTACTCATCCTGAGGAGATGAGAAAGATCGTTGAGGCGTATGGTACAGTCGTCGACAATCTCAACCAGCACGTCTCTGCAGACTTCCAATACAGCCCCTCGGAGAAACTTCTGCCCTTGGTGACTTCCGGACCAACTGTAAGTGGCATGGCCCATGATGCATCTCCGCGTAGGAATCCGCATTGACTGACTTTGGGCTCGTAGGTCTATGGACCCGGAGCCCTGAACTCTTCTCTAAGTGAAGGTGCCCAGCGGCTGATAGACGCCCTAGGGGAGTCTTCAGAGCCTTTGCATGTGAGCATATGGGGAGGTGCAAACACCCTAGCACAAGCACTTCAGCAAATTCACACGCTGAGCACGCCTGATCATGCTGCTCTACTACGGTCGCGACTACGGGTGTATGCCATCTCAGACCAAGACACCACGGGCACGTGGATACAAACCCGGTGGCCGGATGTTTTCTACGTCTCAAGTGTTCATGGCTTTCTCCAATTTGGCGCTGCGACTTGGAGCGGGATGAATACTGATGACAACGGATTTGCAAACACCACGAAAGTCAGAGACGACTGGGTGACGCCGAACATCCGTGTAGGACCATTGGGTGCTGTCTACCCAAAGATCGAATTTAATCTGGAAGGAGACACCCCATCTTTCCTGTGGCTGATTCCCAATGGCCTGTCTGATCCAGGCAGACCCGACCTGGGAGGCTGGGGTGGTCGCTACACTCAGGTCGCTGGCGGACTGGATGGCTTCAATGCGTATGGAAGTGTGTCAGAAGCTGTATCGCTTCTTGATGGGACACAGTATGACAGCATGAGCGCGACCATCTGGCGCTGGAGAGATGCCATACAAGACGATTTCGCCGCGAGGATGCAGTGGACGTTGAACAGGAGCATCAGCGAAGTATCTCATCCGCCGTTGGTGAACGTGAACGGCTCCGCGGGCCCAAGTTCTTTGCAATTCCAGCTTGGGGCCAACCAGTCGCTCATCCTAGACGCGGAGGGAACCTGCGATGCTGATCATCCCGGAAACCTAAGTCAGCTTGAGTTTGAGTGGTTCGGATATCCCCTGCCTGCAGGTTTCGACCCACAGCAAGCGCTCTCGATCCGCCCTCTTGCGCCTCCATCGGGAACGGAAGGAATCCTCGCGGTCAACGAAGCTGGATTTACTAATGTCACACTTGGAACAAGAGTTGAGGTCTCACTCACGACGAGCAACGGTCCATTGGTGGATGGTCAAGAGTGGACCCTTGTCTTGCAAGTCGGCACAACAACCGGACCTTACCCAATCCGCCGTTACAAAAGAATCACTATCAAAACAGTGTTGTGAGGAAGTTGGCCTAGGAAGACCAGCTAAAATAGTCGAGGCTTTCCGGGTAGACTCGGAATCTGATGAAAATTTACCGGCTTTCTCATGTCCATCGTGCGGACTGGCTTCAGAATCCATGCTAGACAAGTTGTCCTCTGAAAAGCGAAATGTCTCTCACTGTACGCTTTCAATACCTTATGTCGAGTGTCTGCTTCGTAATAGGAGCAGCCCCAGATCGGTACCCGCGTCCCCCAACAAGAATTCTATCTCACGCGTCATGTGGGGCAATGACCGGAAGCCGGAATCAGTCTCATTATTCGGTGAAGGTTGCAATTTCAGTAGGCGATTTCCAAGCCCAGATACCGTCTTTGCCCAGACCTCAGTCCCCTTAGCCTCTAAGCTTCAAATTCAAATCCACCTGTCAACCAGGAATTCAGCCCTACGAGCGAGTTCTGAATTTTCTGACAGCAGGTTGCAATGCGATGATCACCACGAACTCATTCTTAACTTGTACTCCGAATATTGCAAGGCTGCGGGCATACTGAAGCTCTACCGTACATAGTGACTCTCTTGGTACCTATGAACGAAGCTTTTTGTGTCGTACATATGGCGTCCGTCCGTGCCAGCATAATCTGTTCAAAAACACTCGCACAACTGTTGAGATTTAAAGCTCACAGAATCTAAAATTTACGTCAAGGAGCGCTATACCCATGCGAGACAGAGGACTTTACGCTTGACTGTTACGGCAGTAATTGTTGGATTATTTCTCACTGTTCCCGGCCGTTACATCGGCAGTTTGACCTTTCCATGCCGCAAAACAGGCTTTTCTCTGTGTCGGCACGCCCAGACAGTCCTATCACTACCCAGTAAACCTGCCAGCCAAAATTTCCCGTCTCAACTGTCACTGCAACCAGTCGTGGTAACCTCAAGTTGTCATGGGCGCGTCGAAGGAACCCCAATCCTTCGGATCGGGACAGCAGGTGTTGAACTGGTATAACACGAGATTAGCAAAGGGGTTAGCAAAGGACGGGGTACAAACGTATGCCAGTGGTGCTGTAACTGGAGGTGTGCATACACGTACGTTGGGACCCTCGCAGCCCTTGCCGTCGCCGCACGTCTCGGAGCTGCACACGCCCACGCCGCATACACCTCGGCACTATAGGACCTAAGTTAATGATGGTCCTGTACAGTAGGATATTTGGTATAGTGACTTGGGACAAGTGAATGAAGGTGTGGGCAGCAGAAGGCCACACCGATGTTCTGTCAGCTCAGGTGAAGGTGGCTCCAGGGTGGTACATACGCATCTGCCCTTCTGGGCTTCAGCCAGGCAAGCAAAGCCGAGGCTAAGCAGAATCATGTTGATGATCACTCGCATCGTGATGGTCGGCTAGCTTCGCTTTGTCTGTGCGGTTTCGTGGGTGAAGAGTTTAAGTAATGGTCTTCTCAGTGCTCTTCTCTCGACAGATGTTGGGTGAAGGACGTTTCAGGCTGGGGTGTTGCAAACAAGATCTTGAATCTGCTGCCTTTTGTACCTATGGAAACGCAGGTCCTTCACCCAGGAAACGGGATTAATTGGTCACCCGGGGTGATCAGTCACTGGCATCACTGTTTGAACTGCAAAAGTTCTATGTGCGGCTACAACCATTAGTGAGTGCAAGTGGACTGCGGACAATGACTGGAGCAAACGCACGACCAAAACAATGCCGCTAAGGCATGCGGCGCGGGTCCAGCCGAGCTACTAAAAACTTCGGTAAAAGCATGAGTTGAGTTAAGGCACCCCGGTGGCTGAGACGGCCAACAAATGTGCTCGATGTAGTGGAAGTCCAAGTGTTCGTAGCGCTACTAGTATGTGAGTCGGTTCGGGGTTGGAAGATCAAGACGACTACACCGGTCGACGTGACCTGTGACCTTCAATCAGTGCGGTCCATGCTTTGGATCCCATGCGTATCCTCTAGGGGGCTTCTCGTTTTAAGTCTTTGCTGTATCCTGCACAGGTGGTAGGAGAACATTCACTTGAAGGAAGGACAAACCTTTGGCAAGCAGAGGATGTGACCGTCGGCTTCGACGCCCGTGTTTATTGGGTTATTTCTCCTTGTGGCCCTCTGAAATCCTAGCAGCCAACACCTGAAGTCTCTTGATACTGCAAGAGCAGGGCTCTTTGGGTTCGTTATGCGAAGACAAAACCCATCCCACCTGGCCCACTTAGAAGCCCATCATTGCCCATCTCAACCACCAATATGACCATCTGCAAACGGCCTCAAGGCGCCAGTCATGTCTCTTAGAAGAAAGAGCCTGGGCCCTCGAGGAGACTCGGCGATCCACTCCTCAGAGCAGGAGTTGAATAATTGGTGGAGAACGGTTAACGAAGGCCTTGAGCCTACAATTTTCCGCACAGGGAGAAATCGTTTGCGATGGGCATCTGTGATGAAGATGCTGCGATGTGGGCATGGATTTACGTACAAAGGCAGCCTTGGCAGTGATTCAGCGACATCACTGTCTTCGGCTTCTACTGAATTTTACTTTTGCCTTCTGAGTAGTACAGACAGTGACTGGATGGAACGAATTGAGGCTAAATGGGAAGGAATTGGTGGAGTAATATAACCCCTTGCTGCACCTTTCCCCACCACTGCAGCCACATTCCAAACCTCAACCGACCATTCCAGTACACTCCTTCAGCACAGAACAACACAAATCTCAAGTGCTCTCTCTACAAGATCAATTCTCAAGATGAAGGCCACTTCCATCGGCGTCCCCATCGCTCTCGCCCTCAGTGGCACGGCCTTCGCCGCCGACGGTTTCCTCGAGTCCTGCTCCAACTTCACCCTGAGGGACCTCAACGGCGTCAAGGGCCGCTCCCCTCTGCTCGGGGCCAGCTGCAAGGTCGACGACACCGTGGCCTGGTCTCAGCTGAACCTCAACGACTGCTTCGGCTGGTCTACCGACGACTGCGGCTTCACCTTCCCGCCGTCCGGCGGCTTCACCAGCACCGTTACCGGATGCAACAACACCTTCTATGGTGGCGACATGCACTTTGGCGAGAACTTCGGATGCTATGGTCCGTGCGTTGATACTGGAAGCGATGAGTCCTACGATATCTTCGTTCTGAGTAAGTTCAGCGTCGAGTTCACTGTCCCTGTCCCCGCTCTAGCCAACTTCTAATGCGTGTCTTGTAGACTCCTTCATCGGAACTTCGGACGGGAAGCTTGTCTGCTAAGTTTGGAACGGCTGATTTCCCATTGCGTAAGTCATTTTGGAAGTCGGTGAAGGGTCCGACGAGTTGATACTTGGTTGCGGCTCAGGCTTGGTAGGAGTCTAGACGTTAGGATGACCTACCAGGGAGAAGGAAGGGGCAGGGTTGTTTAGGTTCTGCAAGCAAGTGATACTGTAGTAAGCAGACCACCATCCACTCGATACCTAGGTACAGTAGGTCGTGCTCCTCAGTGCGGCCGCCCAACGCTTCCTAAAACCCCTCCGTTGCAGCCTAGAGCAGTGATCTTGTGATGTCGTTGGGATCTTCGTCCACGTCTACTGGACATCGGCAATATCACCCCTGCCCAAATTTGTAGGATCAATGTTCCGGCAAGCATGCATGTTCATAAATATAAAATGGGCTAATCCGTGCAAAAACTCGTCCTTATTATCCTCCAAGTTTGGCACTCTGCCACAAGAACCAAAAACCACGATCCTGGTATCGATGGATACTGGGGCGGAACTGATCCGCTTAGGGCGGACACTACGGCGTCCGGCATCTGATTGTGCTTTTAAGCATTCTCATGTAATCAACAGATTCGATGTTCCACTTAAAAAGAAAACTCGCTCGCAAGTCCATTTTGTGATCATACGGTCCACATGTATTCACGCACTCCAGGTCTAACGGCTTCGCAGGTTCAATCTCAAGGTTGGGTTGAATTTTCTGCTAGCCTCCGAACATGCCATTCACTTATGCCATTGCAGCAATGAAAGTGAAGTGGCTAAGCCTCTAAGTTTATAACTGTCTGTGTTGTCCAAGACCTCTTTAGTCTCGAATTTGCAGCCGGAAGTTTTCCTGGTCTGTCCAAGAGCATTGGGCTTGTCTTGGTATGGCATCTTTGACTCTATTATGACGCCTCATGGCAGCAAATAGTACCCAATGCTTTTGAACCACTCAATCGTATTTCTAGATCTCTTCCAGTGACCACCAGCGCCATTGTCACAGATTCGTGATGGGCGAGCATGTCTTGAAACAGGGAACGTATAATCCCTCCGGGAAGTACATTACCTCATTCTCTTTTGCCAAATGAGCTAATGTACAGGGCCAGGAACCAGCACAACACCTTGTGAAGTGCACATGTTGGACTTTATCCACAGTTCACACACATATGCATATTGCACACACTCTCCACGATACACATGGGCAGACAAGCTGACAAATTTCTTTGCATGGGATTCAAAAGTGTCTCAGGTGAATAATTCCATTTCCCAAAAAAAGCTATACTGGTATCCTGCTGCCTAAGACTCTAGGTACAAGTAATGCCATAGCAAAGGAATGATGCCGTTGACTTGGGCAGGTGATGTCAGATACTTGAACCAGAGTCCTAAGTTTGACATGATCAAAACGATTACCAATGACCTGAATTTAAGGCCTCCATTTTCCATTCTCCATGCCACATCCTCGTTCGTCGAGATGCAGACATAGAGTATGCTGAATCCACATTCGCCATACCTCTCACAAAAAGAAAACATGTTGGGACTGTTCCACGATGCTGCCAATATGTAACTCCACTGCCCCATGCTCCATGTACGCCCTCAAAGACCATGCAATAAAAAACATCTCCATTTATCCGTATGTAGTCACTAAAAGTATGCACCAACATCAACGACTCCGATCAACTTCCGAATCGTACCTCGGGCTGCAGCACCACGGCCTCCCCAGTCGCCCCCCTCAAGGCATACTTGCCGACCAGAGGCAGCTCCGAGCACCGTGTCCTCTTGAACTTGTACTCCTGATCCCCGGCGTACGAGCTGACAGGGTCAGGCAGCATGGCGAGGTAGACCGACACAGCCGCCGCGGCGTCGGCCCCCTCCGTCGGCCAGCAGTTGAGCGTGAACGGGACACCCTCCTGGGCCTTCTTCTTCAGCTTCCTGATCACGTAGATCCAGACCGGGATCGCCCCTATGGTGAGCAAAGGAGAAAACAAGAGCAGGAGCTTGTACCTGTTGAACTGCTCGGACGGCATCGTCGGGATCACGACCCCCCGCCGGCCCATCTGGAACGCCCGCGCCGGCCGCTGGATCATCGGCCCGCGCTCGATCGTGACGCCCCCGCACCCCCGGAACCAGTCCGGCGACGGCGCCAGAAGGCCCCACTCGTCGGAGCCCCAGGTCGTCTCGGGGCTCCGCTCGACGTCGTACCGGTCGCCCGCCGGCGGCGCGGGCATACTCCACGCGAACAGCGACTCGTCCTCCGTGGTCGCCAGGAGCTCCTGCTGCAGGCGCATGAAGGCGCGCGGGCCCTCGCCGTACTGGGGGCTCATGGTGATGCTGAACAGCCCGAAAAGGCTGTATGCGATGTCCTCTACCCGCGTCGTCGTGCGGCCCGCGGCCCAGCTTAGCTTGGTTGCTATGCAGGCCTTGTGGAAGTGCCGCACCCCGGTCAAGTAGTCGGCGTCGATCCCCGTAATATGCTGTATTTGGGTGGCTAGTGAAGTTTTGGTGCCGATGTATTTCCAGTCCGTATCGTAGAAGTCCAGGTCGCGCGGCGCGAGTAGCTCTTGCAGCGTCCATCCACGCGAAAACCACTCGGAAGGCTCGTTGCGATCAAAGCGTTGGAAAACGGAATCTTGAGCATGCTTCTCGGAGGGCTGGCTCTTCTTCGTATTTGGCTCTATGACGACCTCATATTCTGGTGGGTTAGGCGAGACGCCGCTTCTCACGTCGGATAGATATGTTATGCACACGCGCGCGTCCCGGTACCACTTGAACATGGAGTTGATGGACTCGGCCTCCTCGGTCGCGCTCGACTTGTTGATACAGCAGTTGTCGATCCACATCCACCGGAAGCCCTGCTCGCGGGCCACCTCGCATGCCCCGCGGATCTTGTCGAGCTGGGGCGACTTCATGCGCTGCTCGCCCGCGTCCCGGAGGCTGGGCGCATGCTGCGCGATCTCGTCAAAGGTGATTTCTGCGCCAACCCAGCGGTGCGACAGGATCGCGTAGCCTTCGGCCTGGAAGAACTCCTGGCTGTCGAGACGTAGCTCGAATGTTGTGGTGTCTAGGAGTCGCATCTTTATTGTGGACGGTACGATATACCTGTGCTACAAGCCTCTATACAGGAGGCAAAAATGAAGGTATCGGAGCATCATGGTGCAGGTACGAAGTTCTTGTACAAGCTATGTGAGGCTGTACATCCTGAGAGGCTGATTACGCTCACAGCTGATCACGGCGCAGCATGTTGGAGGATCATAGGGATCAGAGGTATCACGTAAGCCGTGAGGCTGCGGTCGAGGACTATACCTTAAAATGCATATGCCAAATGCGAACGACTCACGTTATACCAAGCTGATAGTGCAATGGGATAGTAATGACACCATCCCAGCCTCTGATGGTTATGCGAGACATAAGTAAAGAGACGGTTGAGCACATCTAGGGTATGCAAGTCCTCGGCTGGTGTAACGGCCAGTTACAACATGCACAAAGTTATGCTTTCTGCACTACACTTGTTCTGTAGATTGGAAAATGCCAAACCCCAAGGGACGAAGAACAGACATCAAAAGAACAGGACAAGAGGAAAGAAGAAACGAGTAAGGAAGGGGACAAGCTGCTGCTCTGAATCTTGCACATGGCCGGTCTCCTAGGTCCATCTCAAGATTGACTGTGGGAATAGGGGAGGCACGTGTGCATTCTGCATTCGTTGGAGTATACGCAGAATTGGTGAGTTGTCAAGGTGTTTCAATATTACAGTTGTCGATGCTTGCAGCTTACGCGCAATGCCTCTAAACTTAGATGCATACTCGCGTTGGAGACGATGGACCTTCTTCCACGCGCGTGACCACGATCAGCCGAATCAAACGGCCATGTCAAGGGCAGAGGCAAGAAGAAAACAAATCAATGCCGTCCTGTTGATTTGAAGTGTTGAGTGCTGATAGGTTTCGCGCCTACAGCACCGCGCTGCATTGCATTGCACTGAGACATGCTGCACCCAACGTGTGCTTGGCTTTCGCTGCCTATTCGGCCGTCGAGGGCGCGCGCTTTCTGCGCGGGGGGGATGCATGCATGCGGCCAGTCTATCTGTGACCTGGCCGATCGAGGGGTGGATAGTCCGGTCTCGCTGGGACGATATGGAGACACGATCAACCAAAAATGTTGAAAACGTTGTTCTACTCATTGCCAGTGGATGGAGTTTAAAGTGACGTCGATGACAAGGAGGTAAAGGAACGTGGAGCCGGGTTGCTAGCCCATGCGAGTGAGTCCAAGAGGGGGCGGAGGGTCCGAGATATTTCTCACCGAGCTGGCCAAGCTGTACGATTCAATGCAGCCAGGTAGCGAATGACAGCAAGATTCGAGCGATTTCAGCAGGACGACCGGTCGTCCGTGGAAGTGATCATCCGCTCGTAGGGCAGAAGATGCCTGTCTAGAGATGGCAGTGCTGCTCGCAGGTGCTGATCCGACTGCTGCGGGCGCGTCTGACGTGCAGGCAGGCGCAACTGTACGAGGCTTGATGAGGATGGTGTGGGTTTCGGTGATGGAGGGTGGGAGTCGAACGTGACTTGACAGGCGGGCTCTGCTTGCTTGCTCTGCTCTATCTACATGCAGACTGGCAGACACATGCGAGCGGCCGCACGTCGCTAGCCGCCACCGCATGCCCACAAGAGAGAGACATTGGACCACGAGGACGACGAGCTGCTGCGCTGGCCCTCTTTTTCCCAGCCTGTCGCTCATCGGCTCTTCCACGCCAACATGCACAGGCTGCCTCGCAGTCTGGTACAGTAGAAGAACGGTCAGACTGTCAGATAGGACCGAATTTGGGCGCTGCGCGTGCCCACTCAGGCCGGGAGGCGCTTGGCCTTCCAATAAGCTCGGTACCAGTGTTCGACAGCGGCTTCTTCTGCCCTGAATTCAGGGCGGATGGAGACGTTCAGGTGATCATGGGACGCTGTGGACTCCACTTGGGATCTGGTGGGAAAGGGGAGAGAAAGGCGACGCGCAGGGGTGGATGCCGGTGGTTGGGTGACAGCGACACATCGTGCCATGTCCCATGAGCCACGGTCCGTGGTCCACGGTCCATGGCCCATGAGCCTCTCCGTGGGTGCGCCCATTGGAAGAGAGGGCAGAAAAGTCCCGTCGTGAGCGCGGCGAGTGAGTGGGTAGCGGGCGATGACGACGGTACGGTATGCCTGTATGCACGGTAGCAACAAGGATTAGTGGCCGGGTGTTGCCATGAAGTGTGAGTTGGCACATGTATCCGAGTCGGTGGCCGCCCGGCCTTGGCCCGGGTCAGGTCTGGAGGGAGAGTTTTGATTGAATGTGGCCGAGTGGATGTGTGGTTTGGCGGCTGGCCAATTGGCGACAGACACGCCACACCTCCTGCTCCTCATTCTTCTCCTCCTCTTCATCCTCCTGCCGGGCGGAGAGGGGAGTACGCACATGTAAAAGAAGGGGGCCGGACTCAGGAGACAGGAGAAGGCTAGGAGAGGATGGATGGATCTGGATCAGTGGTTCCGGCACGGGTCATTCCATATGTGGTGCTGCTCATTTTGGCGTTGGTGTTGGTGCAGGCGAGCCAGGCAGTAGACAGGCAGACATGACGATGTTATTAATCTACAGCAGCAGTAGTCCAGAAAGTGCAGCGGCCCAATCCAAGGACAATGCAATGCACTGCCAAGTCACTGGCCGGCCGTTTTGACGGCGGGAGCAGGCGAAGCCTGCTTTGAGTGAGCGACTGACTGCAGATTGTTCCCGGCCATTCGCAGGAGGAACCGCTAGCCCAGGAGGATTGCATGAACATGAACGAACGAACAAACATGAACTCTCGCGTTATTGACCGACGAGCGCGGCCTGTCTGCTGTCCGGCCTGTGCGGGCGGCCGCGATGAGCTGTCAGTCTTGATTGACCGAGGGGTCCCCCCAGCTGATGAGCTGTAGCCTGAGCCTGAGTCGACGACGGGTAGATTGAGTTTGAGAGGCCTGCAACGGGGTTGCCCACGGATGTTTTGGTCGCCAGTTGCCCGTTGCCCGTTGCCCTCTGCCCTTTGCCATCTGTCCAAGGGCCCTGAACAGCTGAAGTCAATTTGCCACTTGTCGATTGCTCATGCTCGCGTTCATGCTCGCCAGCAGAGAGTCAGGGCAATCCCATGAAGACGGCAGGGCTGACAGGCCAGACAGGCAGCCGGAATGCACGAAGAACCGACCGTAACCCCAAACCTCACCAAAACCCTTCACATTACAACCCAAATTGCTCAACAACCAAAGAATATATAATTAATTCTAATTACAGACAAATATATATAATAAGTCTCTGATTCTAATGATATTAACATTTTAGATAAAGGTTGTGGTTGTGGTGGATAAATAAATGGAAGTATTGCGTGGTATTGATTCTGGTACTTAGCTACGGGCGGTTTTTTGTGCATTCCGGCTGACAGGCCAGACGAGAGAACAGGCTAGCAGGCAAGCATCTCACCGAGTGGATGGGTCACGACGGGACAGGACCGACCCTTTTGAAGGCGAACACAGGGAGGGTCCCAGCCCAGGGCAGGACGCTGGCAGGACAAGATCTATTGTTGGCGAGTTGGCAGAGTGTCCGGGTCGGCGGGATGTTGCTGAGTGAGGATCATCCCAGCGTGGGCTTGTGGGTGCCAACGCATCGCCCGTCGCATGGCACCGGACAGGTACTGCACCGGCTCTGTATTAGACTACGGATTTTTATTAGGAGGCAGCGTGGCGTGGCGTGGAGGGGCGGAAGGGAAGGGAAGGCAAGGCAAAGAGGGAAGACCGTTACAGTAGTGTACAGTAGCAGACTGCGGAAGACTGTGGAGCATCCGCAGGAGCTCCAAAGTACCGAGATACCCAGGTACATGTGGCTGGCTGCACCTCCTTCCCAAATCGCGCAGTGAACAAAAAATCCAGCCAGACAACACACAGCACACAGGGAAAGAAGAGCTCCGACCAGGACTCCGACCAACCACCCTCGACCCCTCATCCCTGTCACTGCTACCCCACGTTTACAACGCAGCAACACGGAAACAACAGCAGACGGGGACGGGCGGGCAGGCGCACAGGCGACTCGACGCCCTGTGAGTGAGTGAGCTTGTGCGTGCGAAAGACAGACAGAGAGAGCCTGAGGCCTGGAGACCTGGAGAGAGAGCGGGTGATGAGTTGTGCCTCTGCTGGCTGCCACTTCCCTACCTCCATCCTCTCCTGCCTTCCCTGCCCACTGCCCTCCCAGACCCAGACCCAGACGACGCTAGGCTAGCAGGGCGGTAGCTACCAGCCGCATACCGACCTAGCCCACCTTCCCCCAACGTTCTTGCTCCTTCCCGAGGCCCCAATCCTGCCCTCGCCCGGCTAGCCTCCTGCTTTTGCTTGCCTCTGCTCGGCCTACTGTGGGTTGTCCAGGTACCCTGACCACTCGAGGTTCTTTCTTGCCTCCATCGCAGACGGTCGCGGTCGCAGCTGGCCTATTACAGTAACTGTAGGAACCTAGGTAGCCAGTCTGTGTGTGGATCGATATGGTCAACCTACGTTACTTCTACCTGCCCTAGGTATCTACTTACATACAACATACATACATGTATCCATAATGCTGTGGCAGTTGCCAACCACGCGATTTCCCTGGGCCTCCTTCCTCCCTTTCACCGACTCCCACTTACTTGTACTTGAGGTCGATCGACTGCTGCCGTAGTGGTCGGGAATAAATCTAACACGTTCAGCCTCAACGACCCCCATTTGCCTGTCCTCCCGGCCTGTTCGCGTCTGACCAAGTCAGGGTGTCACGACTGTCACGACCACAACCACCACAGGCTGTTGTCGACCGTTTCTACTGCTGCAGCAACAATACCATAGCCAGAAGATTCCCTTTCAAGCTCTCCTCTTCAGCCTCGCCGTCAAATTGCTCCTCCGCCCATGCCACTCGCGACGACCCCTTCAGGTGACCTGGACCGAGATCGAGTAGAGACACGCACAAGCACAAGCTAGCCTTCTACGCCTGCCACGCCTGCCACGCCTCCCACGTCTCCTCGACCCCCTCCGTCCAAGCCGTCCAATCTTGGACTCGCACGTTTCCTGCTGTACTCCCGTCTGCCGTCCGCCGCCCGCTTGTCCGCCCCGAGTCCAGTCTTCAGTCCTGTCACTGTCAGCCCTTTTATGCTGGCAGTGATCCAGGGCACTCGCTCCATGGGCGCGCCATGTTCTCCATGCAACGATCCCTCTCTTCGCCCGTCCTGCACGCCTCCGAGCCTGCCCGTATGTTCCACACCACACCAGACGGCACCGCTGACCCTTTCCCCATGCTTCTACCTGCTGCTGCCGCTGCTCCTCCTTCAGCTCATTCCCTTCCTGCAGCCTTGTTGTTCAAAACCGGTCCGCCCTTCCTCGTCACCAGTGCAGCCAAGCTGACCAGCCTTCGCCAACAGCTCCTCCCGCGGAAAGGTCGTCTACTCCTCCCTCTCCAGAGCGTCATGTCGAGTCCTCTCTTCCTCGACGAGCACACCCGAGCAGCCCCTCACTCTCCGACATATCCCCAGGCACTACCCGCGAAAGCGAGATGCCGCTTCCCACGCGCCGAAGCGAAGACCTCCCACGGCCCACGAGTACAATACAGGCTTCGAGTCCGATCCTCAGAAAAGCCATTGTCGCCCAGCCGACTCCTCCCCTCCGCACTCCCACTCCGGCCTCAAATGCGCCGGACCCGACACCGAACAATGCTCCCCGGGACGAACAGCAGAGGCTCCCCTCTGCGTTGAGGGCTCCTGTCAAGATCCCCCAGCCCCTCATCACCGACGCCTCTCTATATACAAACTCGTACTTGGCGCCGGTTGACGCGGCAGAGAGCACCTCATTAGACGAGCTCGCCCATTTGGTCCGCTTATCCAAGTACCAGGAGCGCAAGCGCGCCAACACGAGAATCCGCCTGCAACGCACCCTGGTTTCCACTGCCCTCTCTGCCCGGCTCACTCGCTGCGGCGAGATCGCCCAGAGGAACCTGGCCGAGTGCTTCCGCACCGAGGACAAAAAGACTTTTGCAGCTCTCTACGGCGCAGTACAGGATGTTCGCAAGAGCTGCGACGAAGTCAGGAGGTATGCTCTTCTCGAGCCCGAGGTCGAGCTGCTGCAGTCCCCCGGCATGGTGTCATCCGAAAGTTTGGAGACACCGACTGGCTCCGTTGTCGCCGCCGGTCCCATGGCTGGCTCGACGGTCCCCTTCCTCCACGACATCTCGGCCGATGCCAGGGAGACCTTTCTGAGCTTCCTGTCCAAGATCAGGAACGACCCGGACTACCTAGCCACCCGGATATGCTCCCTCTCCAATTCGGAACGCGCCGCCATCACCAACTTCCACTCCGGCTTGGATCCGGTCGAGTCCGTTCTGCCACTTTACAATAAACCCCACGTGCGCGGCCCTGGCCACTCCTCCAACAGGCATCTGTCTAACAATCCCAGTCCAGTCGAGCGCTTGCTATCCTTCCAAAGACACGATGCCTTGTCTGCGCTCATCTACACATGCTTTGCTAATTCAGCAGGTCCCGACAGCGCTGAGGACAAGCGCCGGACCGATGTGTGGGCCAACGCTTGTGCACGTCTCATTTCCAAATCTGCCTCCGAGTCCAAGTCTGGGAATGAGAACGTTCCGATCGAACCCCTCCTCATCCACGTCCTCAATGTTTGGTCGAGCATGCGCGACTGGGCAGGCCGCTCAAACATGGAATGGTACCTGATGAAAATACTCGAGGATGGTGCCTTTCTTTTGGACCGCGCCGAGGACCAGCATGGCACCCGGTTCAATATATCGGACTGGACGTCCAAGGACCAAATTGCTGCCGATGAGTTCTATGATCGCGCTACTGACGAGCTTTTTGACATCCTGGATGACGAAGACGCCACCGGCCTGCCCGAGGGCCTTCTCGAGATGGGAAACCAGATCCTCAGGCGGCTGGACCACAAATATGTCGACAGTACCCGAAAATGGTTTGTCTACAAGTGGCTGTTCTCGGTCTGGCTGCTCGGGGTCGTTGTACATCCGGAGAGCCATGGCATGATGACGGATTACCACATCACCGAATATGGCCGGCAGAAGATCCTTAAACAAGTCGCCATGAGGGCCTCCAGCGTCGTCGTTGACATGCTTTGGAAGACTGGACCAGTCTCGACGCCCCCCAAGGTTAAGGCCCACGTTGAGAACATGCTTGGTCGTTTTAAGAACTCCCGCTACAAGCCTCGCCCGAGGCTCCTCAAGGCCAGGTCCATCACGTCGCTACGGGAGACCGCCGAGGTGCACCCGTATCTGGTAGTGAGCCCTGCGGATCTGGTCACTCTTGTTAATGCTCTCTTCCCTGAGAAGAGGCCCATGTCGTCAGCCTCGATCCGCTCAGGTGCCCCTTCCATTTCCGGCATCTCAACCATCTCCCAGCCCATGTCCATGGCCACATCGAGGAGCAACAACAACTTCGAGACTGCTTCTATCATCAGCACAAGTGTGTCTTCCGTCCTGAGTGATGCAAGCACAGCAGCAGAGACAACGATCGAGCCGCAAGCGACTGGGACGTCTGCAAGATCCTCGCCTCCACTCGGTGCTCGTCCAAGCCAAGAGTACATGAGTAACTATGAGGATGATGGGTACCGACTCCGGCTTGCCCTGCACGAGATGACCCAGATTCTTGGGGTTGACACCTGCTGCGGCTCATGTCACCCATGTGCTGAGCGATGGGCGGTGCTCTTCATCTCCTCGGACGGGAAATCCCTCTCCACACAGATGACTTACGACCCCGATGATGAGCCCGAAGAGGAGAACTCTTCATCTCTCAGCGAGACTGACGAGGACGACCTCGACGACGATCGGCCGGAGCTCGACAAGGACTATCATCAGCTTCGTGACTCCATCCTGAAGCTTGTTGAGGACTTCGAGATTCCGCCGACTTCGGAGCAGGGGACTGGGAAATTCAGCAACAGGACATCGACACTGAAGAAGTACCGCTCCAAGAACAAGATCATCACAACGGAGAAAGCAAGACCTGGAAGCCCTAGCCGGAATCCATACCGTCGAGTAGTAACGGGCCGGGATAGTCCTATTAGGACCGGTTCACCTCTCGTCACGGGTGACAAAGGGAAAGAGGTGGAAGGCCGAGGCCAGGAGCCGTCCGAGCCGACGCCAGTCCTCGTGGCGATGCTCCAAGCTGCCGCATCTCAGGCGCGGGCGCAGTCAGACTTTGTCGGCGCGCTCTCGTATTTCAGGACACTTCAACAGCTCAATGCTCTGTCGTCATCATCCCTTCGTGCGGATGGCTTTGCAACATTGCTGAACATCTTCAGCCGAGGGCCTCGAGATTCTATCCGCCGCTCTGCGTCTGCCATTGAGGAGTACGATGCGTGGCTTGTCTGGCTAAAGCAGTCTCAAGAACGTGCTGAGGGTCTTATTGAATCCATGATGAGACGTCTGCGAGCTCTGCGTGACAAGATGTGGTATGTTACTGATGTTCAGAACTCAGCACCATATGTGCATTCTCGGAACATCGCTGTCGCGCTCAAGTCGATGGGCACGCGTCACAGACGCAACAGCTACAGTCGAAGCCGGAGCATTCCCCGCGGTACCGCGACGGCGTTTCTCTACCGCAACGAGTCTCAAATTATCGACCTGCTTGCAGCGACTGAAGCCCAAGGTGGCCCGAACAAGCTGTCCGATGACCAGGCTGAAAAGACATCACGGTTCCTGGAGGAATATGGAATCGAGAATTTCTGCCGTGGCGAGGAGCGCATTCATCGATTTTGCTGTGAGGTCAAAGCATGCATCGGCAAGCTCGTCGGTGATAACATCATGGACGGGCCGGTGCTTTGGAGCAGTGAACTGTACCTCCGGGACAAGAAATTGCTAGAGGCCCCACCTGTGCGAAGAGATATTCCGTTATCGTCATTCCACAACGACGACGCCAGCAGCATCATGAGCGATGGAGAGAGGCGATTCACGCCGGCGTCGAGTAGGCCAGGGTCGCTTGCAAGAGACTTGAGGGGGATGGCGTCAGTGGCCAGTTTCGACTCGGCAAGATACGGGTACTCGCGTGCCAGCACGGCAATGAGCGACATCATGGACTCGGGGGATTACTTTGGGCATGCCTCGCCCGTCCACACCATTGACAGCGCGTCGACGTACTGGTCCCCATTCCAGTCCATCACATCAGCAAGCTCGACCACTTCCCGTGCTCACAGTCCCACCACGAGCATCACCAATTTCAGCGGCTCCATGTTCGGATCCCATACTCACGCAAATCCCGGTATTGCCCGTCCAGGCACATCGGTGTCTAATAGCGACACGATCCAACAGCAGCGGCTGAACGATGATAAGACGAGGTTCCTCACCGAGCTCCGGCAGACTTTGACGAGCTTGTTGCTCAGCGACTTGGGGAACCTGGTCTTCTCTTCAGGGTCGGAAACAGACGGCTGGTTTGGGGACCTCGGACAGGATTGCATCGACCGGCGCGATGCTAACGAGCGAAAGGCCAAAAAGAGGCGGTCCAGGCTCCGGGTGATTGCACGAAAGGAAAGCTTTGGCAACCTGCGAGACGCCAACAACGCCGCAGATGCTGCGGCCCTGAACCAAAGCACGTCCGAGTCTCAGTCTGCGACCGGTGCTCAACCAAACCGTGATAATGAAAGCTCCGCCACCAGCGATACGTTGTCGAGCAAGAAAGCCTCGAAGTCCAGCCGGGAAAACCTGGCCGAATTCCCGTTCACAGGAGCATACCAGCGCTTGTTGAGGATGTTCTGTGTCCATCCTAACCCATATGCCAAGCTCAACGCTCTTTTCGAGCTGGAGCATCTTATTGTTGCATCCCTGACCTCTGGAAGTCCTCGCCGCAGGTTAGCATGGCTGCGTTCGGCAGAGTTCGAAGCAGAGAAATACAACCAAGGAGGCCACTGCCGGCCGTTTGAGGACGCCATTGACAACCTCCGCGAGCGTAGGTCTTTGACACTCCAGTCGCCCGGTTTCGGCAGCAATCGCATGCCAGGCGGCAATCTCAACTCAGAAACCCGATCTGTCGTCAACACGTCCTCAACGGCGTCCAACACAGACGCCATCGCCACGGTGCTGCAGTCACTGTTTCGCAATGCAGAAATTCGCCCGGCGACGCTTTTCCGTGACCTCCAGTTCATCGCCACCTTTGTGCCTGCCAGCATCCTGGACAAGACTGACCGCGGCAAGGCTTTTTGGGACTGCGCGATTGCGGCTCTGGGCCTCAAGCAGGAGGTCTGCAGGACCATGGTGGAGATGGCGGATGAGCTTGTGGGCGTGTACACCCAGAACAGAAGGGGCCAGCCGCCAGCACCGGAGAGCACGGCTAGCTCGTCGATCAACGGCGAGGACGAAGCTCGCGCACAGAGGCCTTCCCCGAGCGCTGAGCAGCAGGCCTCCCGCACGGCCTCAAGCAGCCCGCCCACACCGCCGCCGCCCAGCACCACGTATCGCCTTGAGGACGCGGCCCGCATGTGGACTATTACCGCCAAGGAGGGCGACCCGACGAGCCAGAGGGAGCTCGCGCTCTTCTACCTATCCAACCCGGAGCTGGTTGACCGGACCACGCTGCCGCTGTCGAAGCCTCGCGAGGTCTTCAAGCCTGCCGTCATGGAAAAGTACGGCGGGGCCAACGGGGCGCGTATCGGGGCCGGGCAGCCTCATCGACCCGGAACTGCAGGGCACGGCGCGGGTATGGACGGGGGCAGGCGAGACGTCAGGAGTGACGGTGCGCTGATGTGTGTTGCCATCCACTGGATGGAAGCCGCCGAGCAGGGCGGGGACGAGCTTGCGAGGACCTTCCTCGGCCAGAATGACCTGGGTCTGTAAGTCAGTAGGAGCATATTTCCGGGGATACTAATAAGCGCAGAGTGGGAGTTGACCCAAGGCGTTGGTCTTGTTTGCCTTGCCATTTACGTTGCCATCTACGCGTCGCATACATGTCTAGGTCATCTCGTGTGGCGTTATGCTCGGATGAAAGGTCAGCGCACGATATTACGACACAGGATTGATGATTTGGATGGGATGGATCTGAAGCATTTACGACGCGCCTGTTTTCTGGGCGGGATTACAAATTTTGTTCGTTTCCGTTATTTGTCTGTTCCGGCTTTTAGTTGCTGGGCAGACCGATGATAATTGTTTTTATGAGACTGTTGTATCTATTTACACAACCCTATTATACCCCATATACAGCGTCCATAGATACAGAAAGCATTCCAGGTTCCATTTGAATGAAGAGCAATGGGTGTGTGAAGACTGTCGACCCCATATTACCTCCGTCTGTGTCTGTGTCTGTCTCTCACTGTATGCACATAACACGTGCCGAGACCCATGTAGCACAAGCTCACTCCAACACGTGCATGTGCATGTGCATTTGAATCGGAATGAGAAAAGCCGGGACAGACTCGGTTGGCTGCATGTCTCAGCCAGGTCTCAGCCGGTCCTCAGCCTCATTGAGAGCTCAACACCCACTGAGCGACCAGATGACGCACTTGAACCGAGGCGGCGGGACACCAGTCAGTCTCTCTCAAAGTGCTGTCTCATCCTCTCCCTCTCTCTCTCTCTCCCTCTTACACTCACTCCCCAAGGAGAAGGAAGAATCAGTCCTTGTCAGACACTAACGCCTGCTTTACCGTTTTACTCAGCTGTCTCCCCGCGCCACGTCGCTCTGATCGTCATCTACCATCGCCACGCGCAGCAGCCTCCTCCGCCTCCTCACTCCCCCTCGTGTCGTGCATGGCCTTGACGCGGCGCTGCACCCAGTCGTGGCAGCTGACCTCGTCGTACCTCGTGACCCCGCCGGCGGCGGCGACGCAGCTGTCGAGCACGGCGCAGCTCTCGTCCATGTTGAAGCCGAAGAAGAAGGGCATGCTGACGCGCTCCCTGGTGTGGTTCTGCTGACTCTTCTGGTGGGTTTTCAGGTCCTGGGAGGATGCGGTGCCGCCGTTGTTGATGGCGCGGTGCACGGTGGACACGTACAGGTCGTTTGTGATGCGCTGCAGGTAGTCTGCGATGTTGACGACAAAGGTGCCCGGGACGGGCGGGGCGTTGAGCCACTGGCCCTCGCGGGAGAGGACCTGCAGGCCCGGGACGGCGTCCTGGCAGAGGATGGTGAAGAGCTGGAAGTCGGTGTGGGAGCCGATCGAGACCTGCTCCTGCTCCTGCTGCTGGTCTGGTTGTGCCTGTGGGGGTGGTGGTGAGGGCGATGGTGATGAACCTGATGAGGCGGGTGATGGTGCTTGGAAATGATCCGGGGACCGCGGAGGGGTTGGCGGGAGTGGTGGGTAGTAGTTCAGGGCGAGGGCTGCGTCCGGGTGGGTTACCTTTGAGTCGAAGAAGGTCTCCTCCAGGTCCAGGGAGAGGGCAAAGGTCCGCACGAGGGCGCGAGCGAGGGTTAGGCAGGACCGCCAGTACGTGATGACGGCGGGCGCGAAGTGAGGGACTGTGGTGGTCCGGGACCAAGGGAAGCGCCTGAGGTGATTTAACTGGTCCTCTGCTTCATTTCCTCCTCCCGGTGAGCCGGCGTCGTTGGTCTCAGCATCCGGCTCGATGCGGAGAAAGGCCTGGACGCGTGGCGGCACGGAGTCGAGCGAGGGCACGGCCGGGTCGCAGCGGGGGTCGTAGGTCCACGAGAAGGTCTCGCGGTTGTCGACCGACTCGGAGGGGTTGATGCGCTGGGTGCGCGGGGGCTTGTAGCCGTTGAAGTAGGCCGACTGCGCCGCGTTGGCGAGGTCCTTGACGCCCTGGGGCTGGCGGAAGAAGGACAGGCAGGCGGCGTGGGCGGCGTCGGTGACGGACGCCGGCACGCCGTGGTTGCGGATGTAGAAGAAGCCGTTGTTGGTCGCCGCGGCGTGGATCTGCCGGGCCACGGCCTTGCGGTCCTCAAGGGAGGCGCTGAAGATGCCTGAGATGTCGATTATGGGGATCTCGGCGGGCGTTGCGTCGCGCGGTGGCGTGCGGAGGACGGTGCGGTAGACGGGCCCGTTGCCGGACGAGAGCTGCAGCTGGAAGGTCTCGCCGTTGGGCTCAGGGCGGGACGGCGGAGGTGCTTTTTGGATGGCCATGTTTGGGGAAGATTTGGCATCAATGGATAGGTGGTGGTGTTAGGGATGAAAATCAAGGCGGAATACGGGTTCACTTAGGGGGAATGCTATATGTCGCGGATCTGTTCCGGCGTGGGGGGAGAAATACGGCATGATATATATTCCTGTTACACCCGCATCGCGCACCGCGCACAACACAACTATCGCAGCTTTCTCCGGCCGCCGCAGTCCGTCATCTCAGTCCTGGAGGGTCCGTCATGGCAGTTGCGGGCCAGAGCAGCACCCACAACCCACCGAAATACCGAAACTCAAACTTACTCACTAGACTGGGGGATCGCTTCTTTGCCTAGGCTGGGGATCGCGTCTAAGTGGCTCACCGGCGCTCACCGGTGGAGGTGTCTCGATAAGATGTGACAGGACCCCAAAGCCATGACTGAGGCGAGGCTTTTGATGTTCCGGAGGCGGCCGGTTCCGCTCCCGTGGGCCGGAATTATCGAATCTCTGCACCTGGCGGCTGCCCACCGTATGACACGCCCGCCCTTTTGGCTCCACCGCCCGGGTTTGGGGTGGCTTTTCCCACTTTGACTGCCAATGACTGCCCACTGACTGGCTTTGGCTCCTTCTTCAGGCACAATCCGCCGCAGGTGGAGCAGCCAGAGGGACAAACCATTGGCGATGAATATGCAATGTGTGGAAACTTAGCAACCAGTCAGACAGCATGTTTGCTGTTGTTGCTATTGATTTATTTATCATGTATGTCAATGGTCTCGATCATGGTCTCATCGCTTACTCTAATCCACGTGAAATGTTCCAGTCTCGTGTGTCTCAGCCCTCGGGACTTGCACCTCGACATGAATTAATTACGCGATTATGACTTCTGAGTGATGTGCAACTCCCGATTACTCGTTTCCTTCAATTCCCCCATGCCACACTCTTATGGTTGTGTCTAGCTACTACCATCTCTGAATTCATTAAGTCACACATTCCGTATTCCTGAGCTTTTATCAGATAGCCACCTTGCCGACCTTTTGCCTTGTTCACGTTGCAGGGCTAGAGTATTTAAGTCACTAATTGTAGCCACAATCAGTTCTAACGGGCTTTCTACAGACCAGAGCAGAATGAGATTGAATCTTGAGACTTATAATGGTCGTACAAGGGTGCTACAAATTAGAAGAATGCCATTCAAAATTGCTTGTCACTACCCAAAACAGCGCTGTGACATGCTCCCACTGCCGTGTTATCATCAATGCTCTGCTGTCAGTCTTCACCAAACTCATAGCCTTGTGAGAATGAGGAATATACTCGACCAACAACAAGCTGTGACGCAGGTCTTCCCCAGGACTTCTCTGGGTGATTTAATAATAGATGCCCGATACTGATAAGGGAGCTGGATATGTGAAAATGCAACAGAAGTAAGTGTACGACGGTAACAGAAGTTTGTCCATCCAAGATGGGAACTATGTTTGGACTTGTCGAGAGCGGCTTCAGGAAGAAATGCCAGGTGATCCCTCTGCTAGGGTCGTCGACTTGAATTAGGTGGAGAAGGAGCGAAGGCCACAGATCACTCACTGCTGATGCTGGAAGTAACGACCCGGTCTCAAGCAGCCGGCCTAGGCAGTCGCCAGGCGCCTCAGGCTTTAGCATTGACCAACAACACGCGGCAAGGAGTGCCGCATGAGAGTGGACGTAAACTCATCTACGGAGCCCCAACAGGTCACAGCAGCATGGCCGGCTAAGTTTTTGCAAGTGTGAATCTCTGCATTCTCATGTAAAGAACTGGACGAGCGAGGTATAAAACTTATGGAATATGACTCGTGTATCGCTGGCTCAAAAATTACCATGAAACCGTCTAGCATAGATGTGGATCAATTCCGAGATGTAAAGCTGTCGTTTCTCGCTTGGTCAGACCTCGCACGCATGGACTCGTCTCGGCCAGAAATGGAATGAAGGTAGTGCTTGAATGCCCCAGTCATCTCGCACACCTTCGCAAAGTCCTCCTCCTCTAAACAGGCCTTCTCGTCTCTCTGGTCGTCCGGTGTATGGGCGAATCGATACTCGGCGAAGGCTACCGCAGTTTGAAACGCTGGGGAGACGTCAGCACGTTAGACTTATGACAACAAGATCGAGTGACGAAGATGAAGAAGTGTGGTTTGGTGGTGGCACGCGGTAAGTGGCGTACCATTCCTGATCTCCCTTCCATTCCAAGGGATCTTGGTCACTTCCTCGTCCTCCAATACGTATCTCCTCGCTTTCCTGGAGATAGTTATGTATTTACCTCGCTCCGCCTGGAGCTTGTTGAAGAACTGTGTCCATATCATTGACCGGTCCTTGTCAGAGAGGTTGTCATATCGAATAACCACGTGGACACGGGAAACGAAAGCATCGTCGAAGTGACCGACCCTGTTTGTTGTCAGGAACAAAATGCCTCTGTAGTACTCCATTGTTCGAAGAAAGACTGTAATCACGTTAGCTTCGCACCTCTATCCGGGCAGGCCAGTGCCTCTTACTAGAGACAAGGCTGTTTCTCGAGAGGTCGGATGTTGCTCTCTTTTCAAGGTAGATGTCAGCCTCGTCGATGAGCATGACTGCCCCCCATAGCTCAGCGAGTCGAAACCATTTAGACAGTTTCTCTTCCGCAGTTTTCTCAACTGTGCCAATGTCTCCGCAAGTCAGAGATAGTAATGGGCGTCCGGCTGACTCTGCGATGCATTCTGAGAGACGCTGGTCAGTACTCGACAGAAAACGACACTACCAGAGAACTTCAACTTACCAGCAGTCTGCGAGATAATGTTAGCGGAGATTTTCTGGATCAACATTCCTGATAAAAAATGACAGGATAGTAAGCATGAACTTACGAGTGTTTTGCCAACCCCAGGACTCCCGTGGAGTAAGAATATTTGTCCTTCTCCCTTGTTTTGAACGAAGTCGGCAGTCCATGGAGCAGGTTTCTTTCCATTGATTGCATCACTGTCAGAGAAGCGATACACAAGAGACTTGATAACCATCTTTCTCTCATCGGGCATGACGATGCTATCGACGGCCATCGTATCGTACTGAATGTCCGTGCAGCATTCAACGTCCAGAACGTCTGAGAATCCGACGTTAGCGTTTTGAACTTGTAATCCTAGTCAGGCGCTGCCACGAAATTGGCACTGGTAAAATCCCAACAAAGATACTGACCCCACCGCCTTGGCTTGAGAACAAATCCGATTATATCCGCAGGACAAAGCAGGTAGCGATGCCGGCTTATCTCACCCGTGATCGCGTCAACCAGATCCAAAGATTCTGTTTCTCTTGGGTCGATGTTGTCGTATGCTGCCCATGGACCTTCAGTTCTGGACCTCAACGGAGAGGCTTCAAAGTTGCTTCTAGCGTCCGGCACAGGTGTAACAGGACCAAGTGGGGGAGGAGGACCTAATGGCCGGGGGGCTTTAGAATTCTGACCATCGGCATCATCTTGCGCTGCGCCGACAAGTGGACGGCGAATGACTGCATCTCCATGGTGTACCCCGGCGCCATACATCCCGTGATTATAATACGAATGAGTGTCCAGAACAGCCCGGCCTTCGTACTGTTGGATCATTGATTAGTTGGTAATCAAATAAAAGACTTATGAGCGGCTCATACCCAATAAGCCACATCTCCGAGGGATTCCCCACTATAAGCCACCTGTCGAGGGCCCGAAATGAACTTGAAATACTTTTCCCCGCGAGCCTCGAGCCTTTTGCGAAGAACCCCCCCGTCATAAGCGTCGTAAAATTCGGCGGGGATAATTTCAAGATCAATTAACCTCTTTTCTCCCTCGAACGTGCTGATGTAACGGATGAGTTCATGTCGACCTAAGACCTTCCCATCATACTGCAAATGCCACAGATGGACCCTATAGGCGCTTGATTCATAGAGAAGGCTGAAGTTTGGGGTGAAGTTGAAGGTTTTGATGACGCATGCGGCCAGCTTCCCGTGGATCTTGGTGTACACAGTCGTACTAGGCTTTAGAAGCAGCCAGAGCATGCCAAAGGTAGCTAAGGCGGGCGATTGCTCATGTCGTTTCTTCTCCTCGAGGACGGCAGCCAGGTTTTGGGACTCGATCGCGTTCCTCAACACAGTCAGGTGATTGTAAGTTATTTCATCGCATGGCTTGAGCCCTGCCTTTTGGATCACCGGTTCAATGCCCTCACTGCTTTCATCGTAGTCTTTTGCACCCTTGAACGTCCTCTGGTAGGCTTTTATGGCGTCCCGATGGTGATAGAACATACAGTAGGGCGTGGCGATGTATCCAAATTGGTGGGGCGGTCTGGGCTCAGCCGTAGCATTCACGATATGCCGCAAGGCCTGCCTGATGTATTCAGATCCTATGTCGACTCTGATGAGATCTATTTCCATAGTGTAGTTAGGGTTTGTGAGAAAGCCGTCAGCAAGATCTTCGACTTGGAGAGGGGCCATGTACTTTCGGTGCTCAGATGATAGGCTCGTTGTAATCATTGTCACCACCTCCACCAGAGGGTCAGTTTGACGGGACATCTTCGCACGCTCAGTTTCAAGGTCCACGATTTCGTGCCATGGACGGCGTGCGACGTGGCCTTTAGCGTTATCCAAGAATTGTATGCCGAACTTGGGTTTTGGCTCTTGAGCTGCCTCGCTGGCATTGTCATTGTGGCTTTGGATGCTACCGCCGCTCTGGCTGCCATCGTCGCTGCGGCTGCCTTCACTGGCCACCACCTCGGACAACTCTTCGCTTGCCTTTACTGATTCCGCTTCCGCTTCTGAGACTCTTATCTCCGGCGGAGGCTTTAGGTCCTGTTTGCAGATAGGGCACCACTCAATGCCGAATTCGATCAGATTGGCATGATTGCGTCCTCGCACGGGGCACCAAAGAGAAGCTGAGAGCCCCGGCTTTGTCACCGAGGTCGATTGAAGTGGGAAGGAGTCCACACTCCGTGCTTTTCGCTCAGTTGATTCGGACTTCGCGACCTCATGGGACTCAGGAGGGCCTTCAATAATCGGGGATTGTGATCTCTGTTCGACTTGAATGCTTGGCGTGTTCGAAGCCTCTGGTTCTGGCTGGTCCGCCGTCTGGTGCTGTTGATCAGGAGCATCTTGCTGAGCCTGGTCCAGCACTTCTTCAGCTGCGGGCTTGGCTTCGACCTCGACGTCAGCCATGGATGCTGATTCCGATATTGCCCTCGAGCGTCTGTAAACAAAGTGCAGAACTTATTGTGATAGGTATCCAAAGAGTGGAATGAGAGCATATAAGCCTGTAGTCCGGCCGATAACAATGCCCCGAAGGTTGAAGTAGAGCCAAATGCTGATGGTCGTGGTCGCGAGAGCTGAATTGTGCTAGCTTGTGTGACACGAAGCTGACATGGCTGCCACGCCCGCGCCAATGAAAGAATCACACTTAAATCGCCTCTGCAAACCCCGCTTCCTCCTCGCAGAGGCGCATGCACAACCGCGTGGTCGGCACAATCTGTTCTGGCTTCGACTTACGTGGAAAATGAAAGTGACCGTAGCATCTGGCATAAAAGACATCGAGGCCGAGGAGCACACCGTCGTAATATTACAGCACAGATACGCCGGGAATCATGGCTGAAAGACAGGGGCTGGAACAAGATGCCTTCCGCCTTGTCAGAAAGCACAGTTTGCAGGTGGCCGAAGATCTCCCTAGCAATGATGTCGCCCAGGCTCTTGGCGACTTCGAGACTCATGAGCGCGCAGGGGAGGCAAGGGACCCAGTACGCGACTGGCAGCGGTGGCTGAATTTTGATGAGCTCGACACGTGAGTAATCTCATACACATTCTTGTCTGGCTATCTCCCATTACTCGGCTTTATAAGACTTACTTTAGTAGAAATCATGATATCGCTTTACTCCAGAAGGAGTGCAAGGAACTTGTTCAAGTATGGATCAAGCTACAGAGAAGGCACCCCGAATGTGACGAGCTGTTGCCCAACAGCCGTAAGCCCCCAAGCGTCGCGAGACTGCAAGAGGTTGTCAGATCAACTTTGGACAGCCGGGAAGCTCAACAACAGAACGGCTTTGGCAGGGCGAAGCAGCAATTTGCCAGTTTCTGTGACACCCTCACGGCCTATTCGTCTCTATTCTCTCTCATTCCACAAGGAAGTCTGTACACGTCACTGTTTGTAGGCGTAATCTCATCGCTAGTGAAGGTGAGACTCGTCGCTTGTGCTTAGGAGACCTGCTTTATTTTGACTGACAGCAAGAGGCCTCCGCCCGTCATGATCAGAACGGCGAAGGCTTCTCGCGAGCATTGTCCGAGATCAGCGCAGACATGAACTTCAGCCAGAGACAAGGGTATCTCTACCCAACAAATCGCATGAAGCAGCTCGTCATCCTTCTATACGTCCGATATTCCAAATTCTTGTGCCATGCGATGAGTTGGTATCACTCAAGATGGGGCCGATTCAAAGCAGCTATGGATCAAAACTACTACAGCCGAGAAGTCCGAGAGAAAGTCGACAGGATCAAAGACGTGGTTAAAGACATCGAAAGAGAGGCGTCACTGGAGACTCAAGGGATCCTGAGCCAGACCCACGAGAAAGTCACATATCTAGAGCACATCATAGCGGACATCCGAAGACAGAACCAAATTGCTGACAAGAATCGCGACCTATCATATCTGGATTTAAATCAAAAGCTAGACCTTATTCGGCTTGCCATAGGAGAGATGGGGCAGAATCTGGCCACATCGACTGTCACTCGGCAGCTTTACACTTCCCAGTTGGCCATAGCACAGGGATCAGCTTCGGGTAGGTCATTACCCCGATAATACTCAGGAATGATAGAGGATAACAAATTAGAAGATATGATGAGAGCTGAGGAAGACAGCACAGAGACTCATCCAACAGGTTTGCACCCCCCGAGCCTCCCTCCCCTTTGACAGCAGCTACAGCGTAAATCTAACCGAGCCGGGGGCGCAGTCATCAACCACACAAGGCAAGAGATAGAAGAGGCGTCTCGCCCTTTGCTGAAGTTCATGGGCACGCACACCCATAACTCCAACGCCACTTCTGCTACAATATCGAATAATGACCCTCCCTACACGTCTGCTGGTGCACGGCGAGTCACCGGACAAATAGTCACCCGCCTCCAGACATGGATATCAGAGCCGAAGTCTCAAATACTGTGCATAATCAGCCCGCCGTTCTCTGAAAACAGACACGAGGCCACGATCGCTGCCCAGCACATCGTATCAGTCGTACAAAACGCAGATGTACCACACCTGGCCGTCTCAGTGCGCCGTCTGGAACCTGGACTTGAAGTCCTTTATACCACAAACCAACACTTCGAGACTGCCCGCCTGGTCATCCTCCTGTACTCATTGATACGACAACTCACTCTTTTAGTCCCCAAGGCAGTCGAAGAAGCCAGCAACATCACATCCCTGCTGGAGTCACTAGACGGCACCACGCAGAGCATACCAGCGGCCCTGCAGGCCTTCCAGGCGCTCCTCAGACACGCCCCGAGCCTGCTCGTCTGCGTCATTGACGGGCTCCAGCTGCTGGACCACCCGAACCTGGAGCAGTATGTGAACGACCTACTAAGCATCCTGCGGACCGGGGACGACGGAAGGGTGATGAAGGTGCTGCTGACGAGCGAGGGTTTCTTCGCCAGCGGCGCGAATCTGACTGTGGACGAGCGGCTGGACTGCCTGCACTCGCCGAGAAGGGGGCCGGGAGGTGGCCGGCCGGGGGCCCGTAACCTCAATGACGTCTCAATGTCCTTTTGATCGTTCTTCCGGCCCAAAAGGACACATCCGTGCAGTGTTCTTTAACTTAGATATCTTTAATTTTCAGCCGTTGTAACATGATAGCCTCATACCAACTAAATCAAAAAAGAATCCCAAGATTGATCTTTTAAACGGGGCAACTTTCAAGGTGGAGGCTGCCCCAGGGTGGCTATATTACCAGCGCTTTTAGCATGCTGAGATCTTCTGAAAGTACTTTTTCATGTGACGGAGTCTTTGTTCCAGAAGATGCTCGTAGTTGACACGGCCGCGAGGAAAATACTCAAGTCACCAGACCGGCCTCGGTAACAAAGTCTATTGCAGAAGAAGAAATGCCGCTGAGAGTACGAAACATTCTATCACCTTCTCACGCCATGCTAGACTGCAAAAGATATTCCCTTTTCCATCTATGCTTCTTCTTTTCGCAACCTCCGGCCCCTACGTCGTCTCCTTGACACCTTCCAATATTCACTCCAACTGCTCCCCAACCTCACCGGTGCTCTCCGCCCCGCGCTCCGTAACCGCGTCGGGCTCGCGCTTTTCGATGCTGGTGTTTGCCTTGTGCTGAGTGGCGGCGGGGTCGCGCTCTTCCAGGACGGTGGGGGTGGGGTCCGCTTCGTGTGTGGCATTAGCCCTTCGCTGGATTGTCTTGGTGTTTTTGTCTTGGATGGTCGGGCTGGGCTTGTTGTTCACCACATCGGTGGTGGTCTTCGCAGCTGCGATGGCCGCAAGGACGGAGAAGAGGAAGAAGCTTGCCTTCATTTTGTTGTCCTGTTTTTCTTTTCTTTTTCTTTTGTGGTCGAGGCAGGTGATAGACGCAACGGTGATTAGTGAGTGTGGAAGGAAAGAGTCTATTATTGTTGTAGTGATGATATATCAACTGAATGACCTTGGGTTCATACCGAGGTCTTGGTCGTTACTTATACTTCTGAGACGACACGCGACCTCGTGAGACGCGCGCTGATTGTCTAAGGCTGAGCGCGCCCTGCATGTCTCGTACCGGTCTGATTTGTCTGACTATGCCACTCTGGTCCGTTCGATGGTTGAGGATTGCATTTATGTGCTATCTTGGATGGCTTGGCATGGGACTAGACCACCTGCGACGATGAAACCAGTCGCAGCTCCAAACAGGCGCCCTTTCTCTAGTTGCAGTCTTCCGCGCGGGTGATGGTTGGTCTAGCCGCTTTCTATAGGGCTGTAGGGCGTATTACCAAAGCCGAGGACGCCAGCCTGGCTCTTCCGAGGCGGAATCATCTTTTGCTTTGAGGGTGTGAATCTGAGCGAAACCATGTTCTCACATACAGTGAATGATCTATGCCAGTGTGGCGTGGAACTGGCTCATCGCTATTGCTGGTTTCGGCCATGTGTGCATAATGATTCAATGTTCTATCACAACTTCAGCGCACGTAGGCGGGCTAAATAACCCCACGGATATAATCGTCTTAGCAGGCTCCATACCTCAACTTCTTTTTTTCCCATTTGAACTGATGTCTCTGTACGTAGTACACTATGCCTAGCCGGAACTGCGCACATACACAACGAGGAGTCCTTAGCCGCACCAATCCCCCAGTCCGTGCTCAGTTGCCAAATGCTAGCCGCCAAATAGGCCATAGTCGGTTTCAAAATGGTGTGAAACATGGAGGTTCTAGACCTTCTCGGGATGAACTCGCAACCGAAGACCTCGAACAGGCGTTCCAAGCGCACCTAGATCTATAGATAGCGCGTTTAGTAGTTTTGAGAGGCTGTTGAGTTTCGGGGAAAAGATGCCTCTAGGAGGCAAATTGCTGCCCATTCTCTTCGACCGGCTTCGGTCTGATATTCGGGTGGGATGTCGCCCCGTCTCGACGTTGTGATCTCTGCCCTCTTTGTGATTCACCCGCAATGGAGGAGCTCAATTTTACAGGGAAAATTGGTAAATATTGTTTATAATCTCATAAACTTTGCTATGGTATTCAGGGAAAGAGTTCAGGGTATCTTTCGAGCCTCGAGTAGTATCGACCACGGGCCTCCATCCAAGCGTCGTAAGTAAGCCAGTCAACCTCGCTAGCCTTACTCCAGACGTCTCTCATTCTACCGTCGCCCAGCTCTTGTGTATGCAGATTTCTCTCCCACTTATCCCGATAGACACCGGTCCAGGATATAGGCTCTTCGGGATCGATACGGTTGGTGTTCTCAGTGCCTGGTGTGATGGGCAAAGGGCACTGGAGACTATCTCTTTCCGAGGGTGGAGCAATCAAGAACCTTACCAGACTTGTCTTTTGCTCTCCTGTCAGCTCGCAGATCCTATAGGCAACCTCGTCCCGGTCAGGATGGATGAACACGGCATCTGACGCTGGTTCCGTCTTCCGATCGAACACGATAACACCGCCAAGGATCCGCGACTCTGCCCAGTACCCGACCATATCAGCAGCGCCATCAGCGTATTTCTCGTGATCAAAGTAATAGGTATGGTAAAAAAGTGTCGGAGGTGGTCCGTCAGGATATCGTCTCCACCACCAATCCCAGTCCTCGTTCTTAGGAGGCACCCATGTCTCGATGCCATCGTCTTGGTGACCCTTGCTATCCAGCTGGTATAAATACTTGGCAACTTCGTGGACTCCGACGGCTATAAATTCAATCAAACGTGTATTAAAAGAGTATGATCCCGGTGGCTGCGCCTGGAGAGCGCGGAGAAGCTGCGTAATGAGTAAGATCAGCAAACTCTTGTTGCGATGTGGCCGCAGATATCCCTACCGAAGTATCGAACTCCAAGTTCTCAAATTTGAACGTGCTCAGGATCTCTTTTGTCTTCTCAAAGGCGCCTGGGCATAGCGATTCATGAGTGAACAAGGGATGATCTGGCTCTAACTCCAACCCTCGATGCGTATCTTCAAGGACAGATGGAAGCGGGAGCCCATCCACAATCTGTGCCAAAGTGCTCTGCGCGATCTCGGTGGACAAGGTGTTGCGTAATGCTCGAGCTACTAATTCGTGACACTCGCCGTCGAGAATATCAATGGACGATTTGTCGGATTTGATGCCGGAGTCCGCCATGTTAACAGCTCCAGACTGCGATCGCTTCTTGGACGAGTGCCTCTAGAATCCAATTGTGACGGGATGGTGGCTGGTGCGTGCCGAATTGGACGGGAAGTTCTGAGAAGATGAGAAATATGCCCACACAACAGCTTTGATTTAAATTTGAATCGCCTTACTTATATAATCAGGAAAGTGAGCACTTTCAACGTCAGTTGGTTGTGCCGGTCAGGTGCTGTGTCACTGAATCTAGATTTTCCAGATTGTGTCACTTGCAACCAACATGCAGCTGAATGCGGGGTCTTTCTAAGCCATCGGCTTCGACCAAGAGACCTGTCCTGGCTGATCAAACTGTGGAAACAACGCGCTGCCGTCACTACAGTCACCCACGACAAACTTTTTGGTGCATTGTTCCGTATGCCTCGAAATACTTGAATTGCACCCGCGGGTCACGCTTTTTCCTTGCTCCTGAATATTCTCAGGGTCATGTTTTTTGATCACTTCCTCGTCCTCACTCCGCGCATACACCGTCTATCATACAGGACCTACGATTCCAGCATTCAGAAAAACAGTTATCGTTTATTAAGTATTGTGGTTCCCCCAACAATCGCGGTACGCACAATGACGTGCGGTGGGATTGCCAAGGATGGGAAAGCTACCTACCCTAGGTCTGTCTGCACATGTCACGGTCCTCGACCCCTGGCCAGGCGAGTTTCCCCACAACGATTCTGCGGAGACCGACCATGTTGCTAATTATCACCGAGTTCACAAAGACCAACGGTGGAGGCGAGCACCCAAATAGTATTGGTCTGGTTCCAAGGATGGTTAAAGAGAAGGGCATCGAATGATGATATGGATGGGTATCAAATGATGATATAACCACGACTTGGCTGCTTCCAAGGTTCCTCTTTACAGGAAGTAGCCGTGACCTTTTCAATCCCAGGGTTCTCCCATCTTATGCTATCCTGTCTACAATAGTAAGTCATGATCATGACCCGTATCAGCTTCGTATTGGCCACTTTTGCCGTCCAAAGCAGCGGCTTGGTGGCTGCTTTGGACACTCTGAGGATCAACACCACCGTAGGAGAGGTCTACGGCATGGTGAACGGGTCGACTCCCGGCGTCGCGCAGTTCATGGGAATCCCATTTGCCGAGCCACCTCTGGGTTCTCTACGCTTCCTCGCTCCCCGGCCCAAGAGCCGCGAGAACGAGACCATCGACGCTACCTACACGCGGCCCAACTGCCCGCAGTATCCCATCAACAAACAGACCCAACCCAACGTCTACACCTACGACGCCATGTGGCTTCAGCCCGAAGGGCCAACCTCGGAAGACTGCCTGACACTCAACGTCTACACCCCCTACAAGGCGTTGGCCGCGAGCAATAGCACTGGACCGCTGCCGGTGTTGGTCTGGATCTTTGGAGGCGGCTTCAACTCCGGCGGCCTGAAGGAGCTTGTCTTCGATCCATCCAACTGGGTCCAGAGGACAGAGGAACACATTGTGGTCATGATCAAGTATGAGATCATCCCAAACCATTACATGTCTCACACGACAAGAATCATGTTTTCATTCTAACTCTCGAAATAGTTACCGTGCCAACATCTTCGGCTTCCCCAACTCCATCCACCAGGCGCAGCAGAGCACAAACCTCAACATGGGTCTCCTCGACCAGCGTCTGTCCGTCGAGTGGGTGCGCGACAACATCGCCTCCTTCGGCGGCGACCCGTCCCGCATCGTCATCTGGGGCCAGAGCTCGGGGAGCGCCAGCACCGACTTCTACAACTACGCCTACCCGGAGGACCCCATCGTCGCCGGCCTGATCCAGCACAGCGGCAGCGTCTTTGCGACAGGGGTTGGCGTCGATGACGAGCACAGGAACTTCACCTTCGTGGCGGAGCATCTGGGCTGTGCGGGTTTGAGTACCGCGGGCGAGTTCGCCTGCATGCAACACAACGTGTCGGCGGAGGCCATTATCAAGTTTTATGGGAATTACAACATGATTCATTCCGACTATCAACTCAAGTGGACGACTATTACAGACAACGTGACTAAGTGGGATGACTACACGGCCAGGGCAGAAGCCGGGAACTATACAATGGTGGTAAGTTGTCCATCAACGCGAAGAGGACAGTGGCATGATGCTGACACAAAGGACTGGCCTTCAGCCCGCGATCGCCGGAAGCAACGGCAACGAAGACGCGTCTCTCATCACCTGGCCAGGGGTTGACGGTCCGAACATGACAGAGATTCGCGAGGAAGTCAGGACGGGCCGGACGTGCCCAGTAACGTACCTGTCCAAGTGCGTCACACCCACCATCACTCACCTATGCCTGAGGATTACATCCCTAGCGGTTTCGTGGCTAACAAAACGCACGCTTCTCCGCAGTCTTCGCTATAACACAGGCTCGCGCACCTTCCGATACTGGAACAACGCCAGCTTTCCCAACATCTCGCCGCGCTGGTGGGAGGGTGCCTACCACACCTCCGAGCTGCCCCTGCTGTTCGGCACCTTCACCGAGTACGGCGCCGGCGCGCCCACCGCCTTCGAGTACGATGTCTCAGAGCAGTGGCAGGACTTCTACCTCGCCTTTCTGAAAGACCCGTCGGGCCAGGGCCTGATCGACATGGGCTGGCCGGCGTGGAGCCCGGACGGGACCGAGGCGGTCATGGTCTTTGGCGAGGGCGGGGAGGTGGCCCAGCTGTGGAACGCTACGTGGTTTGAGACCCAGTGCGAAGGTGTCACTATCACTACTGGCACGCATGTGACCATGTAGACTAACGGAGTCGTTCCATGATTAGCTCAGTGAGGTCTACACTCGCAGGCAGGCAGGCAGAGCAGAGCAGAGTAATACATTTCTTGCTCAATATTCTCGGTAACTGTGTCATTACTTCATAACAAACAACATGGAGTGGCCAGTTGAACGTTACAAGGAGTTTATAATAGTATATCCGGTGCTTCTGTCCTAGAGTCTCGAAACTAGTCGAATAGAACCATGATTACTGTCAAGAATTCAATAAGTTTGCATGCACTGATATCACGTGCTTCGTTGATCGTATGTATTTCAAATGAATTTGTTCTAAAAAGATGGTGCGATGCATTTGTTGGCTTCGAGGCCTGTACTCCTGCGAGCAGGGCCAGCACGGTACTACTCCATCCAAAAAAGAACCCGCATTTCCTAGCCATTTCGTTCACCTGCCCCGTAGCACCAGTGCAACTATTCCCATGATGATGGACACCATCTGTCTGTGGTGGATCAGTTACCCTCTCAGATTCTGTCCTTCGCCATTGCCGTTCACCGGTGCTCCAGATTTGCCTAGATTCCAAGCACTACCTCTTCGCCTTGAACTCTGAATGGCTCTGAACCCTGGTCCAACCGCTCGTAACTCGTGAAGCAATAGATCATGTATCTTGTAGCAGTCACACGCTCCCCGAGGTACCGTGGATGTCTGCCACATTGGACTGACCACTCGAGCGGCGGCCCTAGAGCGCATACTCTCTCAGTCTAGCTCTATTCCTAATCGCGAGCCAGTTTGCAATACCAATGTCTTTGTGCAATTTGCTGCCACGCATCCACCGTGTATTCGTCTGGCTTGGCACCATACAGGGCCAGCATTCCGTCCGGCATCGCCGAGCGGTCATCTCGCGGCGGCACGCTGATCATGACAGTGGCATACTCATTGGAAAGTATCTTGTTGACACGAGATGATGAAGTAAGCGTGACTTGGAAAAAGCATATGTTTGGCATATGCGGCAAGGCCTCCGTAACCGAGTCGTGGAACTCGGCTGCGGCGGCACGGTCGTCCGAAGGGTTCGAGCTGGAGGAACCGCGGGCCAAAAGTACCCTCAAGTTGGGCCAGGCTGGTTTGCTCTGCGGCGTTTCTCCGCTGACGATGCATGCCTGTCTCAGGAAGGCTGCTATGTCAACCACGCCGTCGTCGATATAGATTTCCTTGAGCCTAGAGGTGATGGCAAAGATCGATTCGGTCAGTTGGAGCGAGGGGTGCGTGTACAAGCTAGGGACGTCTTTTATGCGCCACATCGAATTGGGGCAAATATGGAGTGTATTGAGTTTGGATCCTAAGAAGCCAGGAGTTGAACTTCCTTCTGCAGAAATGTCAGCGTTTTAATCTCAGGCAACTCAAACAAACTGGAATACTCGCCTTGGACGGCCTTGATGTCCGAGGATGTAAGGTTGACGTCAAACGCCAGACCGGAACGCTTCGCATTCGGGAGTTTTGTGAGCAATTGAAACGTAGACTCCAGTTGGATTCCATAGTAGTCGCTTTCGAGCATTAAGAGAGTGCCGAGACAGTGAACCTCAGGGAAATTGGAAGAGTCGATTGCTAGGCGAGATACATTGAGCGGGCGGCTTATTGCAAGTGTTCCCGGTGGCTGGCAGGTGAATGTGCATTTGAAGATGAGCGGTTCCTTATTACGAGCCCAACCAGCTACAATGCGGAAGAAATGGCCGAGGGCTGCCGTGGCTACACGCTCAGCATGAACGATGTGAGGTTGGCTGTCATCATCGGTATTAGCTCTGCTGCCCTGGTCGGTAGCAGCATTCGTTAGTTCGGTCGCTGATCCTGAGTACCTGCTAATAAGATTGACGACAATCGAAAGATTAATCTCCGAGATTCTGTCGATGCGGTCTCCAACGCAAATCCGCTCAAGGTCGTCAAGGACGTTTGGATCATTAAGACCAGCCACTTTAAGGTCGAGCGTAATGAACGTGTGCTTCTCGACCACAGAATTCCACTGCTTGTTGATTGCAGCATATCTTGCCAGTGGTCTTGGGGGCTCGCATTTGGTGAATGCCGTGATGATCCTATGGCCCCGGGCGCATGGGCACGAGTTTCCCGGAGACAATTTCCTGTGTCTTAGGCCTTTGAGGTACTCCTCAATAATGGACAGGCGAAGTTCGTATGGGAGGCGAGGAAAAGGGTGGAATGAAGGAGTGATTGCAACAGAGGAAGCCATTCTTGTTGTTTTGGTACGAAGGCGGCGTAGTACCAAGTAGATAAGGGATAGCATGGCAGGCCGAGGTTCTTCAGGTGGAGCTACCTGCTCGGGGGGCGTGTCACGATTGATCTCTTTTCTTGTCGAAGATGTTTGTTCAGTGGATGCTCGTGGGGGTGATTCGGACTGGCTTGGTTGCTGATCAAATGTACAAAGAGAACGATGAGCATGCCAAATTCCACGAGAGATGAGAAGGAAGGATGGAAGTGGGATAGCCAAAGCTCCAGGGCTATTAGATGTTGAATGGCCCCAAACTGATTAGTGGATAGAACGAAATAGTATGAACCGTAAAAAAAAGATAAAGCTTTAGCCCCTAGGTGCCAATGTGTTGCACCTGCCCGCTGATATTTGGATCGGGACACAAGCCTTAATTTAATCCTATTCTTGGCTATCTCGTTGTCTAGATGGTTAGCCTTGTTTGGTGACAAACTGCAACACTTCCACGCTAGATCCAAATGTCACCCAAGTAGTTGGTGCCGAACCTACTGGAGGCTAGCTGCTCATGAACTTGCACCGGTTCGTGTTAGTCAGTCGAGGATTCTATCATCATGTTCATCTTGCGGTCGAAGTTTCCAGCGGCGGGCTCTTTGGCTTTCAAGGTACTTGTGCACACTGAAATGGGTTAACAGTGGGCAGAAAACACTTAATCTTAGTGTCGATCCTCATGTGAATTGGAAAGGCTATTCATCCCTCCCCACAAACAAAGGGGGGGGGGGTAAATAAAATTTGATATATGGCCTGTCGGGCACAGAGTGGTCCTCTAGTCACTCCATCCTGAATCTCCTTCAATGCCCTCGTGATAGCTAAAACGAACTCTGAATCAGGTTGAAATGAGCAACTAGGTCATTTATGTGCATGGCCATCCCGAATGTCTTGGGATTACAATGTGGTGGATGAGCTGCTACAGCGCATGGAAGACAAAATTAATGAAGCCAGTCGGGCTGTGGTTTATTCGTAACTCAAGGACAGAGAATGTGAAATGATGCATCTACGGAGTTTTACGTGTCTAGGCACAACAAAAGGGATTGAGTGTCAGGATTTGAAGCATTACGCCGGGTAGAGGGAGATGGTAATGTTAAAGCTGATAATTAGTAGGACTTTCTCGTTCTAGATTCAAGAAAACTTTTGATTGGGAAATTCTAGAAGGAACCAGGACTGAAAATGAGTTAGACGATCTCGCCAGGCTGCTCAAATACTCATACGTTGGCAGTGTCAATGCGGACACGAGAGCGATAGATGTGGCCACAACAAAGTCGACAATGCTCGCAAGATAGCCCGTTGGGTAGCCTCTATTGCCTAGCCATAGCAATATGCCTCAGAAAGTGTGGCATGACCCTGATAGGGCTTCGCCAGCAGGATCAGAGGTCAACGAGACGATGATGTTCGTTCCGGCGATGACAAGGTACGTAAAGGGCCCAGCGAGGTAGAGTCTTTCTAGATTAGTGGAAGTTGTGTAGAGACAATGGTAATGGATCATGAAATCTGAAACTGAGAATTGCTGCTCGGAAGCAATTCCATTGCTACGTTCTCATTCTGATGTTGCAATTCAATGAACATCTATCCTGATACAAGGATACGTCTGATCTCAAGAGGTAGACGATCTTAGTCTCCGAAAGCGAGGTTGTGAAGCCAGGACTAGAAGCACATAGAATTGGACGTCTGGGTTGATGAGATGGCTTGCACTTCATATGATGGGGACATCAACACGAGCATTTTAAGTACGACTAGGAGAAATTAAGTGAAAGGTAGAGCTTGGAGTTACGAAAAGCAGAGTCACAGACACGGTAGCAAACATTGGTAACGACTTTCCATAATCAATCTCCATGTACTGATTCTGTCATTGAACTCTACCAACACCCAGAATCGACAATCGAGCTCATGGACAAGACGCCCTATTGAAACCCTCAATTACATCGCTGGTGCGACGAGAAATTCCCAGTCCACGTCCCGGGGACTCTGAACAAGCCTGCGGCTGATAATTCTTGGCGCAGGCTATGAGCTTTCGACTGAAACCCCAGGGTCAGGCGTGCGTGACCTAGGTGTCGAGGCTGCGATGAGGCTTGGATGAAGGTGATGTCCGACTGAAAGGCTCCTGAATGTTGGGTCCCTTCTCTTGGTCGGAGGAAAGGCTCGATTGGTGTGGAAGTTGCTGATTGTTGTTGCAGGGAGTCCGTCCCGAGTGTCCCGAGGAGCCGGGCTGGTAATATACGGCTCTACCCGGGACGACTGAGGCGTCATCTGTGTCGAAGCTCCTGAGGAGTTTGCGCATCATCGGGAGGCAACATGCAATGATGCTCAGGCCGGTCTCAACCACACTCCAGAGGATGACGGAGCCGAATTTGTATCCCGTATCGGCGCCATCCTTGTTGTCGAGCCGGGATGGGATGCGAAGAATCGAAGCGAGGCATGCGATGCCGCCCATGGCCAAGATCACCCCTAGTGACAGCTTGAGGCTCTTCTGCATGTTGAGACCGCGAATCATGAACAAAGGTATCACAGCTAGCGCGATGTCGATGAGGATGTAGATGCCCGTCTGGACAAAATAGAGGACAGCCCGCGTGTCACTGGAGTCTCGACAACCAGTAATGGGGTCGCAGCGTGTGACCAAATAGAGGAATGTTGTCATTGATGCTGCAGCGACCGCGATCGTGACGAGCCAGAGAGCCCAGGTAGTCTTCCAATGGCCGGTCCCCTTGTTTATTCGTAGCAGGGTGCTACAAATGCTTGATTTGGTAAACCACATCGCCAATGTGTAAGTCACTTCAATCCCTGAGTTTGCTTATGTCAGCACTTTGTAAGGAAAGCAGGATCCTAGTTTGCAAAAGGGGATGGATCGTTTGATTGACTGCCGAAAAAAGAGATTTGGCTCGCTGAGAGACTTTCGAGGTTTGCTATGGCTTACAGTACGATGCTTGGGAGGCGCTCGTCATCATGGGCTTGGCTAGCATTGAATCCGGGGAGCCAAATCCCACAGTTGTGCCCCACGCCACGATTCCGTACTGGAGCAAGTTGAAAATCTGCTGCGTGTCAGTATCGCTGTAGGAATGCTCGCCCGTGGCTGTTGACGTACCAACCCAAGCCATGTCACTCCATCGTCAACATGGAAGCTCCGGTCTCGAACACGCTGCCAAGTGCGCAGAACGACCGCAATCACACAAAGAACGCCGAGCAGGATGGTGATGATCAGGATGGTCTCTGCAAAGCCTGTGGGGCTCAGGGAGCTAGGCCCCGTCGTGGGGAGGATCCGTTGCGAGGACATGGCTTGGGGTCAAGTGGTGATAATGGCGTCCTTTAGCATCTGCTTGTCAAGTTGGAGATGATGGTGACGACTTGTTGAGATGGGGGGTTTTGTAAACGAACGGAGGAAATGATGCTGTCGACACTCTGGGCAGGGAAGCAGTGGTCAAAGAAGGACGGTTAGTCAGCGCATCAAAGTTAGCACCGTGGATTTGACTGTGTTTGCACAAAGGACCTGTCGAGCAGGGAGTTAAGTACTTCCGGCAAACGACTGTCCATTGAGATCAAGCTGTGCCCGTTAGTATGACACAGGATAAATCTTGCGCCAGCAGCCGCGGAAGCGTCACATGCCGTGGTCAGTCACATCTCCCGATGCTCTCCACCATTCAAGTTCTGAGAATATCGTTTCTTTCTGAAGGGGGATTCAGTGAATTGTTCTAATCGGCTTTTGAACGGCAGGCCATGACCTGGGGTCAACCCAACAATATTACCGATACGCCTTGGCCTTGCGTGGGGAGTCCGGCCAAACAGCAAACGCACCTAACTATGGATTTCGTACAGGATGCCCACCAGATTCTTTACCAAGGAAACGGCCCCTTGGAATGAACGAATCTTGAGAACCTAGACCCCGCTCGGCCCAAGCTTCATTCGGCTCGATGATGCGGGCGATTCAGGCGGTAGGCAAAGGATCATGGTAAAGTCGACTCTTCGGCAAACACGTCTCAGGACTGATAAACGTTGCAGTGTCAATGACTAGATTGTCTTGATCATATTTAATTCAACCGCAGATTTGTCAAACCATAGGGCCATTTCCCATTACCAAAATGCAATGCCGTATTTTATGCTGCCAGAATGCAATGCCCTATGCTATGCTCTACCATAATGCAGATGTCTGAGGTGATATACAGTAATGTCGCACAAAAGGGATGGTTTGGGCGCAAGACCACTCTGCACCTAATTAGAGAAGGTTACAGATCGGGCAGTGGCGCAGCCAGATGTATCAATGATGGACCAAAGCGCGCAGTTCTGCTGGGGGACAAGGCCGATGGAGCAGCCGGCCAAGATCCCGGTCAGCGTGACGGCCCGGCCATAGTTGGCAGGGCTGTTCTGGACAGTGCCAGCGAAGGATGAGATCTGCCCATTGACAATTGCGAAGCTGCATAATTTCATATTAGCACTGTAATGTGCCAGTGACAGGAAATCGCACGGGCTTACCCTTGGAGGTCGCAAGTGCCAGTCTGGCGCGCCTCATTGTCACGCTTGGTGGCCGCACCCTCGTCGAGGTTGACGACGGCAGACTCCAGCTGTGCAAGGTAGGAAGGGTCGACTTCACCAAGAGTGACTTCGTAAGTGGCGACGGTGGGGTATGTGCGAGCTTGAAGAGCTGGTGCGGCAGAGGCAAAGGCAACAAATGCCAGGATCGTATTAACGTAAGAGGTCTTCATCTTGATTCTTAGTAGTCCAAAGTACGTGTGGATGATGAAAATTCCGTTGCTAATGGTTTGATGGTGTGATGGTGTGAAAGAAATCGAAGGGCTTGCTTGATGAAATGATGAGAGGATTCCAACTTATTGAGTTGTGCGAACACCTTCAACGCCCTTATATAATTTTTCCACCTCACCTAGATACTGTTGACAGAGGGCCCTTATCCTGGCGAGCTCAAAGCCATGCCTCTGTTCCTCACAGCGGTTCATCCCATTGGACTGTGATGCAGCAATACAGCACCCAAGCTTCACCAATCCTGAGATGGTGCACCCCTCTCCTTTGCCTTATCGTGGGTGGAGCATGTCTGTTCTTGGAAGACATTCACTACATTGTTGTTTTCGATATGCCAATCCAAGATCACGAGATCCCATTCAAGGCCAGTAGTGGTGCCGGTGGGTTGCGGCTGCAACGTTCGACGGAGGCATACTCGATCTCGGTGGGCCGGCCTAGTCAGGATGAAGCGGAGAGGTTGATACAGAATGTGTAAACGGGTACGACTTCGGCTTTTCCGGCAATGGAGCCATTGGTTCCAACCTTTTTGCATCCTGTCCAGCGGGCCCTGGGTTCAGCATCGCCTTACCATGTCCTCTGCCTATCATAGTTTACTTTAACAGCAGAGAAGGCTGGGGGTTTAATCGACACTCACTTGGGAAAGGCTGTCCAAAGTCATCGTGTAAATATTTCGAAGTTTATGAAGAACGATATAGTCGTCTATTGATTGGAAATATGTTGTAGATACATCGTCGACCCTCGCATCACTATTCACGAACGCGCAGTCCGAGTATGGGGAGGAGGCTCGAATTGGGACCCAGCTATCTTCTTGGTGCATCATCTTGGACGTATCCACGTATGCTTTCCTGATTGCAACCCGATCATTGAGTATCGTTCTGATATTGGCTTTCTGATGTGATTAACTTGCAGCAGTCTACCGTCGGGGGGTTGACCATTCGATCACACCTCAGCAACATGGCTCGACACCAGCTCAGCTCTCGTACCTTCCTGATCTGGTGACAAGTCCGCCGTATGATCAGATGGGACCTGTGGCCCGCGGAATACATGGACTGATGAGCACTCTGACCAGAGATGATATGAGAGGTTTCTTCACAGATTCGAGGACATATTCCGGGCCGCAGGATCAAGTAGTATTTGAATCCACCCTAACCAACAATCATGACATCAATGACTTTCCCTTGGAAAATCTGGAGCTCGATCTAGGCTCGTTGTTGGCCGTTGAAAACTCGGTCTTCCGACGCGAGGAATGCTTGTCTAAGATCGATCTATGGATTACCCTCTTCTCTACCTCAAGGTTGTCCGTGACAGGATAATCTAATGTGCCGGATCTTGTCAACACCATTTGCTGCAAACCTTATAAGACACAAGCTCATTCATTACGGTAGGGCAAGCTGGAGACAGAATCATATGCAAGCCTGGCAGGTCAGCCACCTGGCTGACAGCGAGTTCCGAGCAGATCTTTTTAATCGCCCTCTCAACGCCCGGGTGGCTCAACATGATGTCGCATCACACCTCCTCGGCAAACAATAGTCAATATCGGCCTTCTTCATTGGGAAACGTAGTGACTGCCAAGCCTCCCTCGTTGTCGGGCTGAACGGTTCGCCGAGAGCAACCTTAAAGTTAGACTTATCTGATGTAACGGGTCGGAATACCGAATGCAACCCCCACGCCATGCCGTACACCATCGCGAACGGCTCTGAGCCGAGCTAGTGGTTGGATCGCGGGGCGTCTAGATCGATGCTATCTAATTCCCCTGATAGAACCGGAGAATATGTAGCACCTCTGAGATCGATGGTCGCCGAGAAAGCTGTTGATTGGTAAGCGCAAGCATCCAATACGTGCTCCACTTAGATGCTGATTGGCTAGCCCCTGTGTTATTGCCGTGCATCCATGTGTTGGGGACGGGCTCAAAAGTAGATAGACAGCAGTCGATAGTTTCATATGACAACTGGGCACCATAGACGTCGTTAGGTCTGTTTGTGGAAAAGAATATCCGGACTGGAATGGCTCTCGTGTCACTACATCTCAGCAACTCCGGAGCAAAATCCCCTGGGCTTTACGCATCCCTCTGGCTGGCAGGATAACAGTGCTAGCGAAAATCGCATCAGCATTTGGTTGAATCCTATCGCGTAGGCGCATATTATTACTGGTATTCTATTCAGGTAGCTCTGCTAAGGATCGCGCCTCGGGCCCAGACCATGTAAATACCCACGAACCAATGAGGTTGAATAGGTGCACAAGTGACATGCCAACACCTTTGAACAAGAGCGATATTGAGGTACTGCCTCGCTACAAATTCGGATCTAGGAGATCAACGAGTCTGATCAACGGCCTTTGCGGATAAAAGCTCTCCCATCGCCGTGAAATGGCTGTCAATGCAACATGTGACGACGGCCCTAGTCTACGTAGCATCCAGACGCCGGCTCCGAAGCGTTTACTCTCTGCCGAGACGGAACGTGCACACATGGACATGTGAGACGTCCTTTGGCCTTTGTAACAAATTTCGCACCGGTCTGCCGAATGAGGATGAATCTCGTCATTCCTTCAACGGCAGTGGTACGATACGGATCGACACCATGTTAGACGGTGCAAAGAGACCGGTTATGTCGCAGACACACTGATAGCCGGATGTGAAAGAACGCACGGCCAACTGCCGCTCATTCTGGCCGAACAAACTTCGCGTGGAGAGAGTAAGCAATCATCCCCGGATTGGACATAGAGGCTGGGCCCCTCATCCTGTTCAGCTCTGAACAAACTTCTGCTGTCTGCCTTCCGGACTTCTGGACAGACATCGAAGTTGCAAGCGAAGATCAACAGGCGCACCTACGAGGCCGTGAAACATGCCGTCCTCCAGTGGTCTCGTGCTCTTGAGCACGCTGCCAATCGCTTACTTCGTCTGGACGGTGATTTACCGCCTCTGTTTTCATCCATTAGCAAGATATCCGGGGCCGTTTTGGGGAAAGCTCTCCTCATTTCCTTCGTACTGGCACGCCCTCAAGCAGGACCGTCACCTCTGGCTCCACCAGCTTCAAGAAGAGTATGGTACGTGAGCTCGATTCTGTCATGTTATCAGTTAAGAGTAGAAGATTAAAAGGCATCCCAGGGCCAACATTTCGATATGCCCCAAACAGCGTTCTGGTCAACACGCCCAACGGATTTAGGTCGATATACGGTCCGAAAGGAAACGTCAAAAAGGGCGTTTTCTACCTGGTCTGGCCACGGAACGTCGACGCCCTGACGACATTGAACGCAGTAGACACCGAGGTCCACGCGCGCAAGCGCCGGGTCCTGAACAACTCGTTCTCCGACAAAGCACTGCGGTCGGCGGAGGCGTTTGTGCTCTCAAACACGGACCGGTGGTGCGAGCTCATCGACGAGCACGCCGCCCCGAGTGGTGGCGATACTTGGTCCGCATCCCTGAACATGACGGACTGGATCAACTACCTGGTATTTGACATCCTCGGGGACCTCTGCTTCGGGAAACAATTTAACATGAAGGAGTCCGGGAATGAGTTTCGATACGTGATACATCTCATAGCCGGGTTCCTGCAGCTTATGCATCCAATCGCGATGTCCCCATTCGCTAGGTTCTGGGCCTGGCTGAAGCCACGGGGTCTCGACTGGCTCCTGGAAGCCGCGACGCCGCCCGCACTCAAGGAGTGGGAGAGCTTCGTGGAGAAGTGTCTCAAAGACCGCACCAAGGTGGAGGAGGAGAGGGAACGGCAGCTGCAAGCCGGCCTGGTCCCGGAGGGGGAGGACCGCAAGGACTTCTTCCACTACCTCTTCCATGCGGAGGACCCGGAGACGGGCACGCGCGGTTTCCCCGCGCACGAGATGTACGGCGAGGCTGAACTGCTGATCATCGCGGGCTCAGACACCACCGCTATTGTCCTGGCTGCGCTCCTCTTCTACCTCGTCCGCAACCGGGCGATCCAAGCCAAGCTTGTTGACGAGATAAGCTCCACCTTCTCCAGCTCTTCCGAGATAAAATCTGGACCCAAGCTACAGTCATGCAAATACCTCCGCGCTTTTATCCAAGAAGGACTACGAATGACGCCGCCCGTCGGTGGTGAGACCCTCCGAGAGGTCCGAGAGGGCGGGACAGACGTCGACGGGACATTCTTCCCACCTGGCGTCAACGTCAGTGTCTCCTACTACTGCCTCAGCTACAACAAGGACGTTTACCCGGAGCCCACCAAGTTCCGGCCCGAGCGGTGGCTAGTCGACGAGAAAGAAGGCTCCACGGAGGAGAGCGTGGCCCTGGCTGAGAGCGGAGCCTGTGCCTTTTCCATGGGAAGCCGCGGATGCCCTGGCAAGTACCTGGCTTGGATGGAGATGTCTATCGTGTTAGCAAAACTGGTTTACATGTTCGATATGAGACAGGACCCCACCAACCCGTTAGGAGGGGGTGCCCCGGGAGCGGGACGAGGACGGGAGAATGCTGACCTGTATCAGACATACGACGTTTTCGTTTCTATGCATGATGGGCCAATGATTCAGTTCAAACGTCGGGAGTAATGGAAAAGAGACGCAAGAGGCCCGCATCGCAATGGCGCAGCACGCGAGTGTTTCCTTATCAAAGTTATGAAGAAGAGTGGAAATGAGCACGATACGTTAGGTTAGTCGGTCTGGTATTTTTTTTTTGGCTCTTCTATATCATAGTATATCGTGTTGTCTCGTAGTTCCATCTTCTATAGGATTCGTATCCAAGCAGGGGTACCTGCATTTAATGAGCGTGTTGGTGGCGCACAATCACCGTCAAGATTTCGTTCCCGAAAGCCGTTGCAATATTCCATAACCGACTGCAATGCGCTCAAGTTCCGGCCTCGATATCTCATGCAGTCAGTGTTAGTGTGAGCAGTATGAACTACGCTCATCCCGTCATCCGGTGCGTCAACACCGGTTGAATCCGCATCTCAAACGCATGCTTGACCGCCTGCTGGCCAATCCCCGGCAAAGCCTGCTGCATCCAGCTCTTCAGGTTCTCCCACGCCGCCGCGATCCATTTCATCAACGCCCCAAATGCAGAGCGGAACCAGCCCCAGACGGTGTTCCAGGGGATGAAGTAGATGGCAGCCGCGGCACCGACGCCAGCGAGGGCGAGCTGGCCGGGGCCGGACAGGCAAAGCAAGCCGGCGCTGATCTTGAAGGCGCCGTCGATGCCCGACTCGGCGGCCTTGGTGGCGACCTGGATGGCGATGCCGCCGGCGTAGCACTCGACGACGGACGCGAGGGTGGTGGTGCCGGCGGCGACGTCGAGCAGCTTGTTGACGGGGCTGCGCCACCTGTTCCACTCGGGGTTGCCCTCGCACTTTGCGTCGCACATCTCCTTGAAGTGCTTCGCGACCTCCTCGCGCTGCTGCTTCGAGATGATGCCCATGGCGTCGCGCGCCGTCCAGGGGATCCCGCCCCCCCTGCTCACCTCGATGATGACGTCCGGGCCGAGGATGATGTTGTGCTCGCCCACGTGCTTGGCCTGCCACTCGTCCAGCCGGACGCCGCAGAAGGTCGAGCCGCCGTTGAGGACGAGCTTGCTGTTGCCCTCGACCGTGCCGGGGACCTTGGACACGTTTGCGCACCGGATGATGTACAGGTTGTCGATGTTGTCCGGCACGGTGAACGTGGACGTCTGCAGGTCAACGTAGCGGCTGACCAGGAGGAACAGCTCGTGGACCTGCCCGTCGCTTGCGGTGCTGTCGATCTCCTGCTGCATGGACTCTGGTGTTGTGAAGCACATGGCGGCCTTGGCTGATGACGAGATATAGGTTAGTGTGTGGTTAGGTAGACCAAATGGCGATCAAGAATAGGTACATACCCTTCCTTCCCTTCCACCATCGCGGCTTAGCCCGGTCCCTCAAGGATGGAATGGTCTCCTTCCTGACCAACGGGAGCAGGACAGCCCCTTCGTGAGCCTTCCATCGCTTGATTCCCTGATACACCTGATCGCACTCCAGTTGAGTTGAAGAGCGCCCCTTACTTTCCTCCCCGTCCGCATTTGTCTCACGTGAGCTCTGCTTGGTGAGGGACGTTGATGTCTTGCTGAGGGACGACGTCTTGCTGAGGGATGTGGTGGACCGTCTGACTAGGGCCATTGTGGACATTGTGTAATTGTGCGTCTGCTACCTGCGCAGACCTGGGTGTTGTTTTGAAAAAGAGTGCTGTTGTCCTCGAAAGAAGTGTATAATTGACTGGTGTCAAGATTGTTTGTTTTATGAGTCAATGGGTCTGGTTCCTGGATGTCGATGGACGGCTTCCAGATAAAGGCTCAATGCCCCCTGCATGGGATGGAGCCACAAGGACCGTCCCGGTAACTCCGCGAGGTCATGATTGACTCCATATCGGGTCCATGTCAGGAGAGGATATCGTTGTTGCTGTCCACGACAAAGGCTTACTTCATTGGGCTAGAGAGGTCCGAGTGGAGGCCGGGAGCCCACTTCATAGACACGTGTATGGTTGGTGGTTCATGCAATGGGGGCCCCCGCTGCTTACTGTCATCACCAGGAACCCGGGAGAACACTCTCACCGCTCTAGGGGGGGCCTTCTGGATCTTGTTTCTCACCAACCCACTGGCACCACAATCGATAGGGCAGCGAATAACGCGGCACGAGGCATATATTTACCGAGTTGACTTCCAGTGGAGATCGTGAGATCTGGAGCAAGAAATGTCCGACGTACCGAGCTATGGGTTAGGGTTTTTAAGATTAATGAGAAATGAGAACCATGCAAGATTGACTCAATTGCGGATGAGGGAAAACAAAGCATTGTCATGATCTGACAGCACCGCACCCTCCGGAGCAGCCTCTCGCGGGGCGCGCTCTTCTCTCAGTCCCACTCTTGAGTAGGCGTCTCTGGGGTGGTGTAAGCACCCTTCAACGACGGATAGCAAGATGCTCCGTTGAATCAGGACTCGGCAGTTTTCCACCTTCCTCCAAAGCTCGGCTTCTGGGCCTGCAGGACCTCTTGGAACGTGACAATGTCCGCCGGGTCGACTGTGATGACTTAGTTCTCCCTGCAAAGAGCCAAATTCGGTGGATTCGACGGCCTGACGCGACATGCGTACTGCTATCGACCGAGTTGCAATGACAGCGAGACGGCGTCCGCCCTCCATCTGATCGAACTCTTAGAGGCCCGAGGAGGGGTTCTTCTGAGTGAGAGGCAAAGATAAAGGGAAGGGGCACGCAATCTGACCCGAGCTACGGATTCTCTTGACGACCTTTGCCGATGCAAACTCGTTGCCTGTCGAGTCGAGCCATTCTTTGTGGAGCTTGTGTTTAGTTCCACTTACGGCGTCGTATGATGGAAACGGGAGCAGACGCATTGCTTCCTGCTTACGGTCAGACCAGGCTGTTTCTCAGAGCTCAAAGCACCTTGCGTAGTTGTGGTGGGGGGAGGGGGAGGGCTCGGATGGTGTCCATAAATCAAGAAGGGGAGACTAGAGCGACGACGTACCTTGAAGCAATACGCTTCACCCCAGCTGCGCAGGGCCAATTCAATTGTTTCTACTGATCTCAGAGTCACCATCTGAGATTCACGGCAGACTTCAGTAATGCGAGGAAGACAACGTGGACTGAGAGCAGCCCCTCCCAGGCAATGGCTGGTAGATACGGTTCGGACCGAAGAAGCGCTCTGGAATGCATTCATTCCATAACTCTCTGAGCTCAAGCGGCAGATACATGTAATCCGTATTTGCTGTTCTTGAATGTTTCTACTGTTCAGTAATGCACCAATTGTATCTTTGAAATTCATCAAAATGTTCTCCCTTTCAAAATTGAGTATCTCATGATCCGGTGCTCCATATCGCGCATGATCCAAAGCGATATGCGACGTGAGATTCACCAATAGCACCGGTTACTTTCTCTATCTTGACGGAATCCATGCTTGTTCTGAAGTGCATGCCTGGCCACCTATGAGACCAATCATGATATCATTAATATTTGTATACATTAAATGCCAAAGTATGGACACAAGCTCATCCGCTATCTTCCACATGCATATGGCTGCGTAGCCACGTCACGCGCTGCTCCGCTCCTCGAGCACCTCATACCCCATCAAGACAACTCATACCTCTGGGGGACAGGCAATTCCGCGTGCGGCGTCGACCCGACTACTTCCGACCTCGGCGGCTGCTGGCCCGGCATCTCAGCATGCGGCACCGCGCCATGCCGATTATCATAACCGCCAGTCCCATAATACGTCTTCTCCCCCGCGCCCGCGCCTTGACCCTCGATATTCTGCTGCACAGCCGCTCGTTTCGCCTTCCGTCGCCTGAGAAGGAAAAACACCGATGCGCCGATGAGAGCTACGCCCGCCACCCCTCCCACGACCCCGCCGGCTATAGCACCTGTGCTGCTCGAACTTGTGGATTCGGAGCCGGAGCTGGAATTTGATGTGCCTGAGGACGCGCTGGACCCGCTCCCAGAGTCTCCTGTGCCTGACGAGCTCTCGCCCGATCCGGTGTCGTCAGTCGCTGCGGCGGTGAAATTCTCGACGGAGAAAAGATCCTTCAGGCCCGAGTAGGCAAAATCGGCCATGCGGTCGCTAGAAAACCCAAGACAGTCAGCAACCATTGACCGGCATTTACTTGAACCAGCGCGTGAGAGACGCTCGGGCGAGGACCTACTGGTCATTGTAATAACTCTTCACGTCCGTCGCCTGATTATACACCGTCTGATTGCTCAGGAAACCAGTCGTGAACGACAAGCTGCTCATATCAAATATCGCCAGCCCCTGGTCGTGCGTGTCCCGCGTGTTGAACACGTCGTCGTAGAGGCTCGTCGGGCCGTTCTGAGTCGTGTCGACACCCCCGATCGCCAGGACCTGGCCGCCCCCGATGTGCTCGCACGTGAGGCCGTGGCGCGGGCGGAGGGCCTGGTAGTCGGCCTTGAACCAGTGGAAGGACGGCAGCGACAGCACGTACGCCTCGTCCCACGGGATGGACGTCGAGCCCAGGTTCCCGTCCCAGCCCGCGTACACCAGGATCTCGTACGTCTTGTTGGACGACGCGGCGCCCGCCATGCAGTACTCCTTGCGGCCCTCGGGGATGTTGCCGGTCGTGGTCTGCTCGTACCAGGTGTCGGTCGCGGGGTCGAAGACCTGGACAGAGTTGAAGGACAGCAGGTACTTCTCCGTTGACCCTTTCTGCAGCTGATGGCCCCCGGCGGCGACGATGACGCCTGCGGGCCCGAAGTTGGGCACATATTGCATCTGGCCGCGCTGCACGTATCCAGATGTGGAAATTCCAGACACTGTCGCGTTGGTTGCGACCTTGGTGGCAAAGTTGTACTTGAGCAGGCCACTGACGGGCACTTCGGTCCCGTTGTCCAAGATTTGGCCTGAGAGAATGGTTAGATCTCAACCACGGCTTCTTAGACTTTGTGAGGCGTGGGTACCGCCTGCGGTGGACCAACTTACCACCCAGGAAGTATCCAGTCCCATTGCCACTGGCCACAGGTCCCGCGAAATGCCTGGGCTGCGTTGTGAAGTATTCATCTGTCGTATCATTGAGACTCGTCCAGGTCCCCGTTGCTCCATCGTCGCTAGGCTTGAATGACCACAACCCTTGGGATACTGTTGGCGCATCGCCAAAATCCGACGAAGAACCCGCAAACCCAGTGTATAGCAACCCCGACGCTTGATCAACCCATATGCCCGCCCTGTTCAGATCCGGAATGCCTGCCAGTGGTGGCTTTGCTATTGACGTATAGGCCACAGTATCTGGTTCGAAATCCGCCGACAGATCAATGGATAATAAAGTCGATGCTACCAACAGGTTTTAGAAATGCGTGCCCCGAATACCAGCCCGTAAGGCCCGAGCTGAGATGTGACCAGGACGTCGGCGATGGCTTACAGTATTGATATGTCGCCCCACTGCTGCTCGAATATGAGAATTCGCCGCCATCGATGAAGACTCTGCCGTTGAGCACCGCAGCTGTTCCGATCTACGTGTCAGTACGACGTGAAGTTGAAGTCAATGTGAGTGCAGGCACTGACAAGAGTGATACGCTCTCCGCAGAAAGACATTTTCTGAAACAGCACCATCAACCTGTCTCGATCGTAGTTCTGATCGAGAATGCGTAGGGTTAGCTAGTGCTACACCCACCGCCCAAGACCAGAGAAGCAGCTGCTCCATCATTGCCAGGATTTTAGGCCGACACGTGGTCTGGGTGGTCCGGCATCCACAGCGCGAGCAATCTCTATGATCGTGGCGAACCTGTGTGTTAGCGGCAGGTAAATTGGACGGTGGCCAACAGGGCTGGTTTATCCTCGGCCAGAAGAGCAGTAGTCACCCAGAACCGCGCCGGAGATCCTCGAGGAAAAGACACTGTCTTTTTGGTCAAGCCGGCCGGCTTACCAATGCGGGCCTTCAAGGCTTATTGTGACACAGGAAGGATTCGGTCGGGCAGGGGGCCTGTCCTGGCTGTGTCGCTTGGGCGTGGGGAGCTGAAGGATCACCGCTCCTTGTGGGGCCAGGGCGGCGTCTGCGGGCCCAATGCGGACGCTGCAATCCGGGCCTGGCACGGCCGTCAAGATTGCGATGTCAGCGAGGCAGATTAGCTTCGCCTGGTGTGGGCCCCCTTCCAGGCACCCAAAAGTCTCGGCCCATAGCGCAGCTGAGGCCCCACGACATTGTGGCCTTCTTAGCAGGTGGTGATGCCCGCTACTTCAAGTGAAAGTTTAGCTATAACGTTCTTAAAATCATGAGTTGGTTCATCAAGTTTTCTAAGAGGGCAATGTGGTCAGTTCTTGACCATATCATTCCGGCGTGCCATCCCGTATGTGGTTCAGAGGCCCCGGGATAGTCCACGACCGGGGCCCGGGACACCGGATGCGAGAGTGGGTGACCGATGCCTAACGAGAAATGATGTGACGTTTAGCCGTCGAACTGAATTGTCAATCGAGAACGGGATGTAAACTCAATATCCTCCGATTGGCTACGGTAATGGCAGATGTTTGGAATTTGGCACAGTCGGCCCCCATCCATCGAAAGGGGACCAGAGTCATAAATACTGCAGGGCACATCATTACCCTACTCGCGGCGAGCAGCAACGGTCAAGGAGACAGGGTTAGGGTCGCAATGCTTTCTCAGTTTGACGGAATTGTGCGGCTGGAAGAGACATCCTGGCCGGAAATAATTCGAGTTCCTCGCCAATCACATAATCCTCTGCGGGCCCGCATGGAAGACCCGCAATGACGTCTTTTCGAAGATGGAAGATTTCCAGAGGCAGATAAGAACACACGGGGCATCAGATGACGGTACTCCTGGTGACTTTTGGTCGCGTGCTCATGTTCGAAAGATTCATCACAACCACTGCGCTCAAATTCGACAATTCTTCGGGAATGCTTGAAATTGTATGAGGGAGGAGGATTCAGAAGCATGGCGACCGGACTTTGGCCCAGGGTCTTCGGACCCGACTTCCGCTATTCTCACAAGCTTTGGGTCTTCCCCCTCGTAGCAGGCATTTCATGGTTCTCCACGCTCACCATCCTCCTCGTCCGGTGGCTGGCAATCGGCCAGCCGAGATATCCCGGCCAAGTCAACCCAGAGATCCCCTTCATCAGTGACATCGCGGCCTTCAACTTCCAGCCAGTATTTATCGTGGGCTGTGCCATCACCGGGGTCGCCTTCGCCGGCACCGTCTTTGCCGTCCACCATGTGCGGTACTCGCCCAGCTTCTACGGGATGACCGACGATGCCGAGTGGAGGCAGACGACGAGCTTCGTGGCCTTGTTCATGGGCTTCTTGGCGTCTGTGTGCCTCGTGTGTCTCAGCATCTTTGATACGTTTGAGAACAACGATGAGCACCGTTTTATCCTCATGTGCACGTTCTTCGGGCTTGGGATGTCTGCGATCCTGACCGCTGCCGTGTGGTGGGACCAAGCCTGGGCAGCCACGGCGCGATTTTCTGGCTTGCGAAAATGGTGAGTCTTGTCCCTCCTGAATCGGCCAACCCAGTTACCTAGGTATGATTGTGCACGGCTGACAACCCGCACCCCCATCACCAGGTGTGTTCTTAACACAATCCTGATGCTAATACAGACCGCTCTTGGGTTCTCATTCACTGTCTTCTTTTGGATGGAGCGGTACAGGGTCGCCGGGTTTCTGGAGTGGTCTCTGTGTTATGTTGGCTCCATTTGGCTCGTTTCCTTTGTCGGATATGTCAGGTACGTATATCGAAGCCAAAAGAGTAGCACACAAGCTGACGGTCTTTCGCAGATTTAGAAGAGACATCAGTGCTACCAGTTGTGTCGGCGAGCGGCAGCCTTTGTTAGACTCGGCGGCTTGAAATTTTCGTAGCCTGATGCGGTGTATGCGGATCAGCCGCCCCTTCTTGATCGAGCTGAAGTCTCGCTGCGACGAGGGATACAATGAGAGACGAGTTTGTGCGTGACTGAAATGTCATGAGCGGTATGGCATGAGCCGCCGTAGGCCTCCGATAATCGATGACAGCAAGCTGCCCTCCTCATCAAACCCGTGTCTTTCACCTTCGAGCTTGGGCACAATCCTCTGTGGGATGATCTCAAATAGGAACTCCCTACTGGACTTGTCGTACGGCGCGTTATCCAAGCCAGGGATCGCCGTGGGAGGCATTGGTATCCGGACACAATCTTTAAGATTTTCGCAAAACAGCCTCACGACGTCCCATGGGTCCATATCCTGCCTCTTCACACGGCCAGGCGGGGCATGCCAGACTGCGTCTCCCTGGAGGTAGTCCACAAGCTGGTACTGCAGGGCACCCGTGGGGACATGGTCCCTCGGGACCCAGCCCTCTTCGGAGAACACTATCGATACAGTGCGTAACCCAGTAAGGGTGCCGAGGCATCCGACAAATGTCCTCACCGTAGCGAATGATCCCAGCACGCGGGCGTCCAGGCCGAGATGGCGCAGGTTCCCCGGTGATTCGGTCCAACTCGCAAAGAATTCGTGGCAGAAGAAGGACTCCCAGTCCCGAGCCGAGACATAGATGGCATCCGATTCCAGGTCGAATGCCCTATACGGGCCTAAGCAGGCGCCCCTGTCGTGGTGGCGGAATTTGAGTTGTTTGCGGGCCATGCTGCGAGACTCGTGGCAGACATGCATAAGGGTGTTGCATTTAATCTCGAATGTGACAGATGCAGGATCACCACTCGTGGAATCCTCAGACCTGAATATGTGTACGCTGGGCTCTGGAGCCTCGTCCAGACTGGCTTGCCATACTTCTCTCTGCAGCTCGAGAGGGAGGCTGGCGAACTGTGGGAACCACTGCATCAAGAAGGAGAATTTGGTCTTGGCCGATACCGCTTTCAACGACCGGAAAGGAGAAATCAATTGCGGTACATAAATGAGGATACGCCTTCATGCACTTCAAGTCGTCGACGTGGTGTTTGGAGGCAGTTTGCGCCTATGTTGCCTGGCAGCAACTTGATTTAACGTCATTGTCATGGAAAATATCGGCCCGATAAGTTTGCGGACCCCACAAGCTCAGGGTTAGGACCTGCGCGATCGTGCCATCGGTTCACATAGCTAACGTCCCTGGCCCTGATTCCGATATACCCCTGATTCCGATAGTCACTAATATACTCAAATGCCTCTATATTGTTTGTGTGTATTGTCTCCTCACTTTCTTTATACTTGCACTACAATACACAACATCCGTTTCAGTACTTCCCTTGGCATTTTCCCATCGCAAGAGCTTGCTCGCTACTCTTCATAAGCGCGATCAGGGGGCTAGATGTTGGCGCGGGCTTCTCGCCCTTCAGCATCGTTGGCGCCTTGAACACGTCAAATTCGTCCTGGCTCTTCTGAAGGCCCTTGGAGGGGCTCGGCCGCCCCTTTCCTACCTGCGGCGCAGCCGCGTTCTGGCCGCTCGTCGTCGCCTGCCCTGGCCGCGGCTGCTGCGCGGGTCCAGCCCGCTGTGCCTGAGCTGGCGGGGCTTTCCGTTCGTTTTGTTGCAAGGGAGTTCCACCAGAAGCTTTGGACAAGGCGTGACCAGACGGAGTAGAGGCGTGCAGCGGAGCGGCAGAGGGCTGGCTTCTGGGTGGGGCTGCGCCTGTGGTACGTGGCGGTTGTGACGTCGCTGCTCTTGGCGGGGCGGCGGTCCGCAAAGCAACATTCTGTTTTTTTGCGCCCGGAGCAGTCGCTGTGATACCCGGGGTTGAATAGGATTGGGAAGCCATCATTAATATATCAATACGCGTGTGTCTGTTCGTGTGTCTGTTCGTGTGTCTGTTCGTGTGTCTGTTCGTGTGTCTGTTCGTGTGTCCGTTCGTGTGTGTGTGTTTTTGTGGTTGAGTGAGTGTCTCTCTGGGTGCCCTGAGTTTATATTTGTATTGCCTTGGTGGTTGTGATTTTGTAGAGAGAGATATAGCTGTCCTGGAAGAATTAAAAAGTACCATTCTTGGTAATTAAATACCGACACAATAGATGATCGACTCGTTGTGTGTGGGGTCTTCTTGCCACTTCGAGTAACGCTTGACCAGCAGCTGCGAGCGTTTCAGGACATGGTAACTTGAAATTTTGATGCGAGGCGTTCCTAAGCAGGATACTAGAGCACCTAAAATGAATGCTAACTGGCAATAGCCAATTTTGAGCACTTGTGGACTTAGGCTTGCGACCTACGTGGGCGCGTATTCTTGTTGATCGGCATATGTGATCTTGCAGATACAGGGCTTTCCCACTAGCATTGACACAGACATTGATAGAAGGATGCACGAAATAACGGGAAGAACATAAAGGACTTTTCGTATTAGATGAATTAGCTATTCCATTGGGATGGCTGCAAGATCCTCCTCAGGAGGCTTGTAGAACTCCAATTCCTCTAGAACTGGCTCGTACAACGCCTTCTTTTCGCCACCAAATTCGTGGCGCAACCACTCCTGAAAGCGCCTCACATCGGACAATACTGTCGGCGCCCATCCAACTAAATCTGAAAATGATGTGTTCCAGAAGCGTTTCATAGGGTTTGGAGGTAGCCTCGCCAGTTGAACAGCTTGTTTCCCGTATTTGGTTAGTTCCCAGACCGTTGAAGCGTTGTAGTCGATAAGTACCACACGCTGCGGAGGTTCCTGCGGAAGATCCTGCGTCCACTCCGGCGTGGGCTCCCGTGTAAGCTTGGGCGGCGGTATAAGAATCACATTCCGTGGCGCTAAGTCTCGCTGGTCAATCCCTACATGGCGTTGCTTCACAACACCATCAAGTAGCATAGCTAATCCTAGTAGGCGGTAGTCTTTACTGAGATGTGTAGCGTCGATTTGATATGGACCGTTTTGTGCAAAAAGATCCTTCATGCAAATCCCTGAAATATGTTCAATGAGAATAAGGCGAATGCTCCTTTGGTGACTCCCTCCATTATAGGAGATAGGGAGGCTGAAAGACCACTATAGCATTCCGAGTCAGCTAGACTGACGCCGGTACCGAGCTTCTAGTGTGATTGTCTAAGGTATAGGGTAGACATTGGGGAGATATTCTTCTGAGTGTATCAAAGCCATAGCAGAAGGCTACTTACAGAACCAAAATACGCCGGAGCAAAGGACCCCGTCTGACCAGCTCTCGTAAGGCATTCATATGCTGCAACTTCTTGAGCATAATCCTTATCGGCTCTTAGTACAACATCGCACGGATAGTTGCCGATATCCGAACTGAAAGAGTAGTACAGAGGGTCGTATATCTTTGCTACTGCTTCAAAGGTCGCCATGTTTTCGTCTTCTCCACAGGGTATAATTAAACAGAGAATTATTTGAGCACCTCGTGCGTTTCCAATAGCGAGAGATCTAGTGATGATGAGCCGAGCAGTCCTAGGATTTGTCGGAGGCGGTGTCTCGAGTAGTGGATGAGTAACGACATGTTTAGTCTGGGACACAGAGTTCAGCCACTCCTCAGTGCGCCACGGATAGGACGAAGTTGGATAGTCGCCGCCAAAGAGTAGAGGGGCAACATGAGCCGTAATATCGACTCCGAAACCCGGAAGATATGGACAATTAGGTTTGTCTGGATCCGGAGGTGGCATCCACATCTTGTGGGGGTGTGTTGGTCGTGCAGGGACAGGTTTGGGCGGGTGTTGTTTGGGTGAAAGAGATTGCAGAGGGGCAGCGACGCCGGACAGGTGAGGGGGAGATCAGTTGACAGTTGCGATGGATGCAAGGGCAGCACTTTTGATGTTTATGATGGTATGTGTCAGCTCTGAGTGAAAGCAGAGTTTTGGAGACGGTTTGATTTTGGCTCGCTTGAATCCTTGTGGCACAGCGAGGACAATGTAGATGGAAATAGATCATTTGAGCTGTTGGTGCTGCTGATGACAAGGATGTGGAACGGCCCCAACGTCGCCCACGTGGCACAGCGTGGCCGATGTGCCCTATGGCAAGAGATAGCTTGGTTGGCCCAACTTGGCCCGTTGTTGCACAGGCCGCCCCGATTCGCTGTGGCGAAAAACCAATCAAACTGCAGTTGGGAATTTGCGAAGATGCTAGATATTTGTTTGAGTTGAAACATCCTGTCTTGTTGTGGTTTATATATGTGCTTATTTACGAAGTAGTACATGCAACTTGTACGTCTCTATATCCATTTCCAATAAATGTAATGTCTAACACCGGGCAGACATTCAGATCCCCTCGTCCTCGGGAGGCAGGCAGCTTGAAGCTTCAGGCTGGTCATATCAGCCGTGACAGTGGTCGTAACCGAGCCAACTATTATGTCAAACAGTCTCACAGGCAGGTACACTTTGGGACCAGCTGGCCAGTTACTTCCGTTTGTATTCGGAGTATACGCATTGATACATGTCCTATATCGACATCGTTGGCCGGAAAAGAAGAGACAAGGGCCCGAGACCAGGGCGCCGAGTTGTTTGTCGAGGCATGGTTGGGTGACGACGACGCGGTCCGCAAGCACATTGACGAAAACACCGGCAAAGAGATCCGGGAGTCAAAGTATGGTGGTCTTGTACTACATGTAACTGCGGCTGAAAACCACCCCAAATTGTTAAGAGGCTGCTCACAAAATGTGGTACTTTGACATCGACGCGGTTGCACCAGATGGAATCACGGACCTAGTCATCGCGGCCTCGCGCGGGCACGATGAGGTGGTGGAGCAGGTTGCTTGAATTCGGATCTGACGCCAACGAGCTTACAACTAGCAGAATAGGCCGCTACACATGACGGCGAAGGGCGGGATCTCCTGATACGGAAAGGGACTGACATCAAGGGGCAGATTGGGACAGGCCAGTCTGCCTTGCAGTATGCAGTAAACGGGAATAGCACGGAGATGACATGATTACTTGTAGAGTTAGGAGCTAGCCTAGGCCAGGAGCAGACACAGGTAAAGGGTAGGTATGATCGTCTACTGGAAGCACAGCCCGGTATCGGGAACGTCGAAGCAGGGACGAGGTGAACGGGATGTGACAGGGTATGGGACGTCCAATCAGCACAGTCCTCGTCAGTCCAAGAAGTCGACTCGCAGGTCAACCCGCGGAAAAGTCTCAGCCGTGGCGATGATAGCGTTGATCAGCATGACTTGGTGGTGATGGTGGCACAGATAGTGGATGAGGGATGTGCGCATGCAGTTGGCGATTTCGATCAAATGCGGCAGTGTGATTCGTAAGTTGCAAAAGTTTATTATATTACATTGCATTCTGACAGGCTTCACTTCCGTACGAGCGAGGTCTTGCAATGTAGTCAAGCAGTGTGTTGAGTGGAAGTAGTACGGCATGGCAACAAAATTTCCAGCCCAGGCTGAAGACTCGATTCTGACTGACCCACAATGCCAACCATGCGATCGTCAAGTGCGCATATGAATATCTACTTGCAAGACTAGATTGGAGAAAATTGTCTCAACTTGTATCATCTAGTTAGCTGACGTGAGAAGCTTCAGGCCTATAGTCATAGAAATGCTGGATGAAAGACCTGTGATTCCTCATACTGTTGCGTGTCATCGGGCATTTGCTACGCCTAGTGCTGACTTTTGCAACATTCCATGGTAGCTTCTTACGTGCATTTTGCGCTGATCAGTAAACTTTCTTGGCCAGCATCAGCACCTCCAGGGGCCGTCAAAGAGATGCCTGCTGCTCTCCAGCTGGCAGATATCACGTATTAATAATCATCAGAGCCATGAATAGGTGAAAGTTGCAGCAGAAGTGAGACAGGCCGTGGACAAGGTTGGAGAGCAAGCGCTATTCGTGTCAGTGATTTCCCTAATTGAGGTGACCATCCTAGCCTGAACAAAGATATTGCCAATGGTCAGACAAGGTCGCATTGTGACGGCCGCAATGTGCTGCATGTGCTGCATGTGCTGCCGCTACGCGCTGTAATGATAAGCTCCAGTTTTTTGTGCTCGACGAATACTGGGCCACGTACATGCCATGGACAGAGCTCGGAACTCCGTTAACCACGAACTACTAGGCTTGCATTAAGCGGTAGTCGTGTAAGATAAGGCGAGCAAGAATGCAAGGGACTGCGATGTCTGCGGATCTGACTACAAAATATGGAACTGTTCTCGAGAAATGTCACTTCGGTGCATGACCTTCTCTTTCCTGAGGCTGTGTTTAGTTTTACTGCTCTGAGACACGTTGCAAACTGCCCAAAACTGCTCCAGTCCACCCTCCTTGCCCCATACACATTGGACGATCAAGATGCCAGCCGCCTCACAGGAGCTGGCTGAAGCACACGGCCCAGACCTGTGCACAGAACGCAAATCGCTGTGGCAACTGCTTCAGGAAGGCGTGGAGAACAATCCACACGGCCTGGCCCTCGCGTGTCCCCAGTTCCCATCAACGCATCTGTCTCCATCGCCTGTCGCCACCAATGGCTACCATACGGCCGTAGGTGGCGAGATACATGATCGCCTCGAGTGGTCCTATTCCCAACTATCAAAGAAGGCAGAGCAACTTGCCAACAGCATCCGGGGGCTTGGTGCGTATGCCCAAGGAGCCACAATTGTTCCATTCTTGGCGAGTGGTCCAGAATGGGGCCTTTGGTACTGGACTGCAGCCAATTTGAACATGCCTATCGCTGCTGTGGACCCCAAGGTTCTGTCTTCCGAGACCCAGGTTTCGAAGGGAAAGGACACACAGGACGCTTATGTCAAGGCTCTTCGCCCGCACATCGTCATTGTGCATGACGATGTCGCCGCAGCCGCCTATGACGAGGCAAGTGGAGGAAACAATCACACACCGGCCCTTAGAATAATTGCGGATCCTCGTTCGACTTTGGCTCGGCCGTTTAATCAGACGAAGGAAGGTTGGGTGACCCTCAACGAGATCATTGGCGCCTCTGTATCCACCAGCGCCAATGGCCTCCGTGAACAAATCTTCGATCAAGCAGCACCAGACCCAGAAGATGTCGCAAGAATCCTATTCACTGGAGGCAGCACTGGGGACCCTAAAGGGTGCCCCCATACCCATGCAAATCTGACCGCCGAGAGCGAGGGCTTCCATACGATGCGTGGCCTCACGACGGAATCTCGCACCCTCATCCAGTCACCAGCCCATCACATCATGGCGAACGCAGCAGCACTTCTCAGCTGGAGGGCTGGGGCCGGAGTCATCTTCCCTTTCAATGGAAATCAGTTTGATGCAGGGCAATCCATTCAGGCCATCAAGACATACAAGTGCACCTACCTGCCCGTACACCATAGCATGTCGGATGCTATTCTTCGCCACCCCTCATTCAACAAGGAGGCAGTGGGATCTCTACGATACATGCAGATAGGTGGCGCACTGATCGGGTCGGCTCTTGCATCCCGATACAAGGAGTCTTTTGGTGTTACCAAGGATGGCACTCCGCACCTCGAGATCTTCCCCTTTTGGGGAAGTACAGAAGGGATGTACACGACCGCGTGTGTCAAGGGAGACGCGCTTGTCACTGACTACCATGATACTGACGGAGCTGGGCCGGAATCAACCTCATCAGACCTGTTGGCCGTGGGTCGAGCATACACTGGGGGGCGCGTGAAGGTGGTAGACCCCAATACAGGCACTACATTGCCCCGGGGCTACGGTAACAAATGTGTCGGAGAGCTCCACTTCGGCGGCGACACAGTCATCAAGCAATATATGGGTGGGCTATCACCCGAAAGTTTCTATACAGAGGATGGGTTCTCGTGGTTCAGGACCGGCGATCAGGGCCGCATGGCTACTGACGGCTCGATCTTCATGCTTGGTCGGTACAAGGACATGATCAAGAGGGGTGGGGAGAACATCTTTCCACAGCAGCTGGAGTACACACTGCAAAGCGTCTGCCGGACCAAGGTATGTCTCACCACGTACAACACACTTGTCTCATTGCTGACAACCTACGCCAGGCTCAAATAATCGGTATTCCTGACCTCATCACCGGTGAGGCTTGTGTTGCTGTCGTCGACACTTCAAAGTCAGAACACTTCTCCAAGCTACAGCTCCAACTTGACGTGTCCAAACATATCGGACCGGAATTCGTCTTTGTCCACATACTCACATTGGAAGAGCTTGGACTCTCTGATTATCCTGTCGGCCCGGGCGGGAAGGTCCGCAAGCCTGTCCTAAAGAAATTGGTTGTGGAACACTTGAACAAGACTAAACAACCGGACGCTCTCGCCAATGGCAACGCCACGTCCACCACAAAAGATCAGGGCAAGGACTATTGGATCGAATTCGTCAAGTCAATTTGGGCAGATCTCGTCCACATCGATTCGTCCCTGTTCGACGAAGACTTTCGCCTTGAGCACTTCACGGACAGCCTTACAGCCATGAGATACTGCTTCGAGATCGAAAGGCTGACTTCCAAGCGCTTGACTGTCGCCGATGTCCGTGATGCTCCAACTATCAGAACCCAGGCCATCCTTGTCTCCGGGGCCAGCGTCGAGACATACGTGGCGGGCAAGACGGACCTCGATGTTCAGCACGAGACAGGGCCACCGACCCTCGCAAACGTGCTCATCTGCAGGGGACAAGAATCCAAGTTCAAAGAAATCCAGGAACTAGCCAAGCCGGTTTTGGAATACCTCGGCCTCACCTGGGAACACGATGTCCAGGAGTGCTTTGGGGCCTTACCGCTGTGGTCTGCAACCGTACTCCTCCCGCCCACCCGAACCTTCAACCTGCGCTTTGCATTCGAGGTGCGCGGCCTTGAGTTCTCGGAGGTGCGAGAAGCTCTTGTAAACATCCTGGAGGTGCAACCTATGCTTGTGAGCACCGGAGTCAAGGTGAACAACGGGCTTGTGTACCTCAAGCTACGACCAAGCGACCAAGTGCTCGCCAAGGTCATCACAAGAGAGCCCGAGTTTGACTCTGTTGCCTCAGCAGTGGACTATGGCCTTCATGAACCATATAAGCTCGTCCCCCACACACCGGAGACGCTGTGCCGTCTCGGTATCTCGCCTATCACCGGTGAGGATGCAGGAGAAGGTCCGGTCCATGTCATCATCATCTCCCAAGCCCACTCTGTCTGTGACGGCATGACCAACTCGGTCTTGATCTCCGAGCTGGAAACCCAGGTTAACCTGATCCGGGCGAGGAAGGCTGGCGATGCAGTGCCTCGCCATATTTCTCCCCGGTTCATCCCATACAAGCTCTTCTGCGAAATGTATGAGAACCTGGACTACAGCGCCTCAGCCAAGCATTCCAGGGAACTCATAGCCTCCCGCTTCCACGGCGTCGCCAAGGAGGCCGTCACGGCATGGCCCTCATTCGACCCGACCAAGATCATGAGCATCTTCGGCGGCTCGGACGGCGCAAGCAGCAGCAGCAGCACAGACGTCTGCCGCGGCGGCATCCTCCTGCAGCGGTCACGGAGGACGCCAGGCATCCTCTCCCTGCAGGACACCCACGGCGTCCCGCCCTCGGTGGCCCTCAAGGTCGCCTACGGCCTGGCAGTGATGCAGATGACGGGCGAGAAGACGGCCCTCTTCCTGCGCGTCGACGCGGCCCGCCACTGGCCCTTCCAGGACGCCTGGACGCAGTCCCACCTGCCGAACCCCCTGCTCGTGGGCGGGCCGACCACCGTGCTGGCCTGGGAGCGCCTCAGGCTCGGCGGCGACGGCGGCGCCTCCCTCCTGGACGTGTTCCGGCGCGTGCAGGCCGAGGACGCCGAGATCGCGCCGCACACGCACGTCTTCAACTCGCACGAGGCAATCATCGCGCACCTCCCGCCCGAGGACGCCGCCTTTGTGCGGGAGGCGCGCCCCTTCGACCCCAAGATCGCGCTGAACCACGTCCCCGACGTGGGGCGATTCACGGGCGCCGACGGCCTCCGCGCCCTTAAGCTTCGGGGCACCTCCTTCTTTGGCACCGGGGTCACGCCGCTGCAGTCCGGGTTCGACGCGGGTGACCGAGAGTTGTGTGTTATTGCGGGGCTTGTCGATGATACGAAGTGGGACGATCCGGAGAGGGAGGTCGGTGGGTTCGAGGAGACGATTCTGAGGACGTTGGCTCATATTGTCAAGCCGGAGAACTGGAATGCGCCCGCTGTTAGGTTTGCTGAGCCTTTGGAGGAGTAGTGTGGAGGTTTGTGATCAAGAACTCTGTTCCCGAATCATCCTGTCTTTACCTGCCCTATAATGAAGATACTCAGTTCGACTGTGAGATAGTGGCAGGGGACGTCTGGGCATTGCTTTCTTTTGGTGCAAATACTGTTAGCCTCTCGTTTTGTTCCTACCTGTGTTGGGTCATCATTTGGATAAGTAGTGGCACCTGCAATCGTCAATATAAGATTTATAACAGAACCCAATGGACAGGTTCGAATTATACTTATAATAAGGAGACTGCACGCAGAACAGGATACAGTATGTGTGTAACGCCACCACTAAGTGTTCGGAACTCTGTGTATGTATGAGATGGTCCACCATTCTCATAGAATCACAAGGAGTGATAATTTTGATCTCAGGTGTCGGATACATTTCTCGTGACCTGATGAGTTGCTTGTGGCTTTATGAAACTGTCGCACGATCCGTGATTATGGCGTTTTCCCGCGTCGATGAAAAACGAACAGCAGCCTTGTTGGCGGGAATCTGGATTATGCCATTGCCGTAGTGGAGGGCATATACGTTCATTCCGGTGAAAGTTCCCACACAATTGGGGCGACCTAGGGACGAAAAATCACAGGTCTGGGTCTGGCTCCTCAAGGGGCTGTTGTGGTTCAGCCATCGCAAGAGAGGCGGCCGACAATCAGGCAGCAGGAATCTGGACGGCGGACTTCAAATAAGCCGCATAGCACGGCGGTGGCTTTGCTATGGAGATTTCTGATTCTCACTCAGCACTTGAGCATCAGTTGTATTGGCAGCGTAGGTGGGTCTTTTCTTCAGGCATTTCTGACTGTGCTGGTCCGGACGCCATGCATTCCCACCGAAAAGACCACGCAGAGGGGGGCTGAGACCTGCAGAGAAGCTCTATAGAACCAGTCATCACCGTCCGTCTAAGAGATCGCAAGCCACCTCGCCGATCCTGTCGTGAAACGTCCGCCGTCCGTGGTCTTGGCTCAGAATTGACGAGAAGACGTCTGGCCCGTCACCACTTCTTCAGCCCTAAAGTGTGCATGTGAGGTCCGATCTGGGCAGCCACGCAGCCACAATGGTCAGCTTTCTTTCTTACCGGACAGCCTCAATGAGCAAAGCCAAGATCTTGGGTCAGATTCTCGTATCTCGCTACGGACCTGTTGGATTTTAAAGTGGCCCCATTGGACAACTGGCGGGAGCTGAGCCCGGCTGCAGCCAACGTGCATGACCACCACCAACACGCACAGCACAGTCAAGCTTAAGGCTCAATGACATTGTCACAACCCGGTCCCCGCTCAACCTGCCCGCGTGAAATTCCTGACCGTTCATTCTCTTCATGCTGCACGACGTTTTTCCTTCCTATTCACGCGCACCCTGGGCCCCAATTTATCCTGCCCCGTCTAACTAGTTAGCCTGTCGAACTAGGCCGTCATGTCCGAAGGCAACCCCATCGCAGACCTCGGCCTGTCCTGCCCCTACGGCGGGAAGTTCTACATCTGCAAGGACGCGGAGCACCGGTTTATCGGCTGCTGTACCGAGAACCCGTGCACAGACGGCACCGGTACTTGTCCTCCATCCGCCCTCCGCTATTCCAGTTACAACAAGGACGCCTACCGCGACATCCCGAAGGAGAATTGCGTGGCACCTCGAAATGACAGCACATGGTACACCTGCAGTGAGCTCGTTCCACCTTTTATGGGATGCTGTGCCTCGAACCCATGCGCAAATAACGGGTGCCCGGCCAAAGATCTCCTGGCTGCCCGGTTGGACGACGAACCGACCAATGCTGCCCCGTTCCTGACGTCGACTTCAACATCTGATACCTCATCATCGGGTGACAGTGGCTCCGGAGGCTTGTCAACTGGAGCCATCGTCGGCGTTGCGATTGGGAGCGCAGTGGCCGTGCTCATTGTGGTCGGCATCCTGTTCTTCATGTATAGAAGACGGGAGAAGAGGAGGAGGGATGAACTGGCAGCCAAAGCCCAGCCAAACGCAGACGGAACACCAGGTGTCTACATGCCTAGCCCTTACCAAGGTGAGTCTATGCCCCCCCCCCCCACACTTCTCCTTGCCCTCTCTGACATCCCCTCAGACTCCATGGGTAGTCCCCCAATGTTCCCAGGCTCGCCATACAACCAGAACCAGTACGCGGACCACAATTCCCTCGGGATCGCCGGCTCACCCGGCCATCCCTACCAGCGTCCCGCCTCTGCTGCCCCGTCCTGGCTCTCCGGGCACACGCACACACCAAGCGAGCATCCTTCGGTGAGCTCCGACGGAACTCATACCTGGATGTACCAGCAGTCGCGACCGTACTTGAATCCCGTTTCCGAGATTGACGGCACAGAAGCCTCAAGGCCAATGTCTGAGCTCGCGGGCTCTGCGCCACAAGGTCCCCCGATAGAAGTGTACAAGTCGGGGTATAAAAAGGTTGCAACGGATGCGGATGATCATGAAGTTCGGGAAAAGAAATAGCCTTCACAAGCATTCTCTTGGAATGGAATGTTGCTAGAATAATGAATGAGCTAATGTTGTCAAGTGGGCATGGTTTTGCTTTTGGGTCCCAGTGTGGACCGTACATCACTAATTATCATGGCTCCAATAATGACTCTTCTAGCCTAGAGTTGAATATGCATCACCTATATCTCAACCAGACCTTCTGATATTTTCTGTATCAATATTGGTGGAATTTCCTTAGACTTTAGATTACTCGGCGCCTACAAGGGACGCTCACCAGGCTGAGATCGCTTCCCTGCTATAAGCATATCGAACCTTGTCACCAGCCGCACAAGTTGCCGAGTCCATTGCAAATATGTACTCAAGCTTTGCTAGAGCCTCCAACACTTTTCTTCCCGTCTCTGGAACTCAGGATGAAGATCAATGTTATAGAGACGAGCTGTGCTACCGTGGTCGCAAGTATACTACCAAAACCTCCGTGGAAGTTCGGAGCTTTTGAAGCAGGGAACTGAACGATTTGCGTTCCGGCAGCAATAGCCTGGCCAATGGCGTTCATGCTTGCTGTGACGACGGCACGCTCTTCAGCATCGTTTGCCATAATAACTGTGGCCCAGCCCATCGTCAGGGGAGATATCGCTGTAGATAGTATTAGCCCCGTGCATCGAAAAAATCGGTCGAACACAAGCATGAAAGGATGACAGTGCCCAAGAGTAATATGAGACCCACCTCCAACGAAACCAGTCAGCATAAAGCCAGCTAAGCGACCTGCCTCACCAACATCCCATGCGACCAATAGAGATACTCCGATCAACAGCGGTATTGTCACCACATAGGACGGTAGCCAGAAGCGGCCCGTCTTGTCGGCGATTAGACCCGCTGAGAAGGCAACGACGACGCTTATAGCAGTTGCGATCGTTGGCAAGGTATTGATCTGAACGATCGAGTAAATGTTACTCTTGGCTTTGAGGTACAGCGAGAAGGGTGTGCCTGATGGAGCAAAGTTCTGGTCCATAAGTGTCCACTGAAAGACAAACAAGTACCAGTGCCACCGTGTCAAGACACGACGGAAGATGTCCCAAGAGAGGCGGAGCTGCGGCGGAGCGGTGATGCCCTCGAGGCGCTTCCGGGCCAGGTCATGCTCAGTTTCTGTGAGGAAGAGTGGCTTCTTCCGAGATGGGACATCCGGAAACACGAAAAAGCCACTTTGACAATCTATGGTTAGCTACATGCCCCAGGTGGATATGGATTCTGTGATGATAGGGAAGCTTACATGAGCGCGATAGGTATCGTGATAATTGCATCTACAACGAACAGCCATCTTTGACTTGTCAGCCCCATGGTATTATGATGCGAATTTAGCAAGCTCATTCACTCACCGCCAGCCCGCCAAGCCATGAGTACCGTTTAAGTTGGTATATGCGGCAGCTTGAAGGTATCCCGCGAACATTGTTCCAAGAGGGCTTGCAATGAAGAATAGAGCAACCCTCCGGCCGATTTCCCCAGGTCTATACCATGAGCCGATGATATAAATCGTTCCGGTGAACGAACAGCATTCGAAGACGCCCGTGAAGAACCGCATCGCATAGATGGTTTCGACGTTTCTTGCCCAGGCGAGACCGAATGTTGACAGACCCCATCCGACTTCCAGAGCTGGGAGTACAACGTTTGCAGGGTAGTGTGTCATAAAATAGCACGCCGGGATCATGAAGGTGCAATATGATGCCCAAAAGGTTGCCGTTATGTAGTTGAGGTCATCGCCTTTTAATCCGATGTCTTCTCTCATCCCACTGCGCAGACTGAATTAGCAATGGCCATAAGGGTTGCAAATTTCAATTGCAGAGACGTACCTGACATAAGCGTTGGTGATGGATTGTTGATCCAGGTATTTTGTGAAGAAGGAGAGGCACCCGAAGATCAAAATGCTTAGATCCAGTTTCAGGATGAGCTGCTTCTCTTTCTCGGCCTGGTCAGGCGGATACCAGTGTAGGTATGTCATGAATTTGATCCAGGCATTTCCGGCATGTGTCTTCGATGTCGAGGAGGCATTGTCGGTTGTGTGTGAGGGACTGGGTGATGCCCCCGAAATCACAACCTCTTTCTCGGGCATCTTGGAAAAGCTCGTTGGCGATGACCGACTCGTAGTCAGTAGACACCCTTAATCTTCGAGATTTCACTCATCTCGAATAATAACAAAATTTTAAAGTGAACTCGGACCGTAAATGTACCATGTCCACACCTACGTTACATTTGAGCAATTCACGCCACGAAGTGCCGCCGTAGTTCTGCACTGCGGTATTTCACAACTGTGGGGCTCCATGGCACCATCATGTATGTGCGTGTAGTACCGTGAGTACAACCCCCAAGGAGCCAGAACGTTATCTTGACTATCCGGTCTCGGAGAATTATCTCTGGGCGGTACATTGTGCGTCTGACGCCTGCATCTATCCCATTTTCCATTTCGACCTTGGCATTGACTATGTACACGCAGGTAGCGAGCCACCAAATGAGGCCCGAATGGGACTAGAGGCTCAAGTCACCATGATCTAGACAATATCGTTCCTTCTTTGGTCGTTTTTACGTTGTCTCGTTTTTTTACTGTTCACACATGCTCCTTAAGCAGTATGCATCCAGTCCCTTCATGCAGTGATAAGCGCTTAAACGCCCAGCGTTTTGGGGAAAACTATATATACAAACAATGCCGATAGCAGTAGGGTTTGAACGCGACTATTTGGTCGTTTTTACACATGCCGATTCACCAGAGTCGGCAAAAGCTAGTCGTGGCTTGGAATTTAGCGTGTGCTGTGGTTTTTCTACTTCAGCTGAGATGTGGCTTGCGATGGCGTCCAGTCGGATCACAACCAATCAAGGTTTCAGCTGTTGGCAGGTCAATTTCAGCTGTCAAAGTTCATACATAATGAGGCTACCCCAGGTTGGCTGACGACAATCATATGATCCCATACCAATTCCTTATTCTCGTTTCAAGTCTGACCTCCACCAAATTCGTCCGACAATCCATCTCTTGCTACGAGTTGACAGGCTACTAGGAGATCCTAGTCATGGATCAGAATGAGCTAGCTCTCGTATCTTCTCTGTACGGCAAAGGCACTATACTTTGCTGGCTGTTCACAATCCTCGCTTGTCTGATCCTATGGACATGTGACAAGCGAAAGCGGAAGTCTGACACTCTGGACGCCGATTTCATCGGGATCCTAGCCCTTCCGGCCGTGGCTGCAGGACACACGATATACCAAATCCGACACCTCAAAAGCCTAACTTTCTCAGATATCAGGCCCGTCGAAATCACTCAACTGTCCAGAGCGATAGAGGCCTCGTTGACTGTAACAGAAACGTACATGGCATTGAGCGTGGTGCTCTTCCTGGTGGCCTTCCATGCACACTGCTTCAAGCGTGCCGTTTTGATCGCTTTGACTGGTCTGTTTTGTCTGGCCACAGAATTTGTGGTCTACATCCAATTGACCAGGTCACCAAGCCGGCATCTCAGCACCATTAGAGCCAGCTTCACAAGATCATTTGTGTCGGATAGCGCAACCATCACCGCAGTGATCCTCATGCTGATACTGGCCTGTATCGCCATCGCGTTCTGCGTGGCCTTATATGTGTTTTACAGCACGCCGCCTCAACCACTAGAGCCAAGTCCCGAGGAAACAGCAGCATTTGCCAGAACTATGATGGAAATCGAAACATTGCATACCCCAGAGGCAATCTTTCGAGAGATAAGACGGAACCGGACGCGCCATGCCACCAGAGAGGACCGCTTCGTGTACCTGGGCTTTTTGATCGCCCTCATTCCCGCGCTTTCCAGTTTCTGGATGACAAACATGTCCATTTATATTGGAGTGCAAGACTTAAGGGTCAAAGCCCCCGGCCCTTCTGACTGGTGGTCTGGACTGGGACACGTCTTTCAGCAATTCCTGGCTGCGTTCTTCCCCAAGACCGCTGCCGGGCTCGGCGACTTGGATCAGGCGGTGGGCCTGGCCACTGGTTGCGTAATTCTGGGACTGTCTTTGTGGAGTGTTGGAAGGAAGTGGTATGTGGAATGGAAACATGAACGCGAAGCAAGGCTACGAGAACAGCGCATGGAGGAAATTAGGTTGACAGAGCTCCGGCGGCGGCTTACCGTTGTTGTGCAGGAGGCTCGATGACTAGAACTGGAGGATACTCTACAACCGAATTGAGAAACGTCAACAGCTGAAAGCCGGCATTGGGTAAAGTCTGGGCTTTGCCAAGTCGAGGCCTTTATGATCTACGCAGAATTGGCGAGCCAATGGCCAGCCCTTGGGAGTGAATACACATACATGATATCTGGTATTTTCTCTGCTGCCCTGGCTATATGTAGGTGCAGAATTCGTGGCCCATGTACTTTTTTGTGTTGCCTTTTGATTTTGGCATGACCGTTTAGTGAATGCTGGCCTTCCAAGCTCTTGCTCTGGCAGCATGGATCAACAGATCGTGGCTCATTATGGTACCTAGGTACTATATGATACATTGCAATAGGCCAACGTCTAATTAATGGCATTCAACCTCTTTATCAAAAAGTTTCAGCCCACGGAGAACGGCCCTGTAAGAGAAGCGAGAATATTACGCTAGACTTTTATAGGAACGGGCACAATCTGCAGACTTTACCGTGGTTGGGCCATCATCGCGTGTGCAACCCTGTCAATGGCGACACAAGTGCAGGATGAACAAGCAGCACCCAAAATCACACAGCAAAATTGGTTTCGCGTTTGAAGTTATGGAAACATAGTACGGCACGGCCTTTGACGTACAGAATGAAAACTGTGACGGTTCCTGTGCTGTAAGCATCTTGGAGCGTGAGACAGCAGCATCAACCCCTATAGAAGAACACCAGTCTTCCCACTGACGTGGGAAGAATATCCGCATAGGCCGGGCCAATATGCATCTCGGGACCTTTGGTCTTGGCACGGAAGGGCATCAAGCACGTATTTTGCCTCCACGCTGATAACATCGCAGACACAAGGGCGTGCCCACAACTGAGCCATTTTGGAGGCTTACGTTGTAAAGGAATATTTAGTATCGATAGTCCCACGCATCTCCGACTTCCGTCTTCACCACGCCTGGAACCAACGCCTAGGCTACCGTTGCACAGCTGAGAAATCGCAATGGGATCTCCGACGGATGAGCCGATCAAGGTCGCTGGAGGAGTGGTGATAAATGGTCTGTCAGATGATACCGTCGACGGCCCCATTCACGACGTTGACCCGAAGGAAGAACGAGCGTTTGTAAGTGCTCTCATTCGGTTGCAACGACAAATGATTAACGTTCCTAAAGGTATGGCGCCTCGACTTGTTCTTCTTGACAATCGGCTTTCTCGGCTACATGTTCAAGTATATTGATCAAACAAATATCGTAAACTGAACCTGCCCCTTCTCGATGCGCAATTTCTGACTGAACGTCTAGAACAATGCCTATGTCTCGGGCATGCAGGAGGATCTCAAGCTTTATGGAAATGAATTGAACTACTTCACAACCTTCTTCAAGTGAGCTCGTTCTACCCCAATCAGACCCGATCTTTCGTTGCACTGACATGAGATAGCGTCGGATACATAATCATGCTGTGGCCTTCCTGTATCATTGTGTCACACATAGGGCCTTCAAAGTGGCTTCCGGCATGCGAGGTAAGTCTCAGTGCAACAAACCTCAGAATTAATATCAATATAGGGGTGCTAAAGGCTGCCAGTTGCTCTGGGGAATCTTCACATGTTGTCTGTCCGTCGCAAAGACATCTCACCAAGTGTATGGGCTCCGTTTCCTCATAGGCTTTTTCGAGGGTACGACCTGGCCCGCATACTATACCATCATCAGCCAGTGGTACCTCCCTGATGAAGTCGGCTTGCGCATGAGCCTTTACAACATTGCTCAACCTGCTGGCGCCATGCTATCTGGCGCGACTCAAGGTGCCCTCGCCACGACTCTTCACGGCGCCGAAGGTCGTGCAGGCTGGCGCTGGGCTTTTATCATCAACGTGGGTCTAATCTGATGGGAAGTGTTTGTGGGAGTATTTGGCTAAAAGACTGGCCTCTAGGGAGTTTGCACCATTTTTGTGGCGCTCGCTGCATTCTTCCTCCTTCCAGGCTATGTATGTCACTCTCAGTATTTCATCTAGGATCATTGGACTGATCGCTAACACATTTGCAGCCTGAGCGTCCGAATCCACTTTCGAAATTCTACCTCAAACCACGCCACATAGAGATCGCATTGGCACGCGCCCGCCGAGTGAGCCGCAAGCCTCAGATTGGGATCACAGTCAAGGACTTCTTCCGCTGCTTCACATTCTGGCAGCTATGGGCGTTTGGGATTGCCTGGCCACTCGCAGGCAACACCGTACCGTCCAACTACTTCAACCTCTGGCTGAAATCTTTAAAGAATCCAGACGGCACCAAGACATATTCTGTTGCCTTGCTAAACTATATCCCCATCGCTGGCCAAGCCATTCAGCTCGTGGCCGAGGTCCTCTTCAGTGGTGCTAGCGATTATTTCCGCAAAAGGCTCCCCTTCTTGCTACTTCATTCTGCGATCAACATCACGTCTCTGGTGATACTCATAATCCGGCCAGACACTCGTGCCATTCATTTTGCAGGATATTTCCTGAACTACGTTGGAGCGTGAGTCGCCACCAGTATTTCGTCCGCCGCAGGTATTTTGGTTTTTGCTAACAACAACTAAGCGTGTCTATGATCATCCTCATGGCATGGGCTACCGAGAACCTGCAGCACGAGCCACAAGTACGCACCATGCTCTTCGCATCAGGCACCGTCCTAGCGTACGTGATGAGCGCCTTCATTCCCATCGCCGCCTTTCCCGCCGTCCAGGCCCCGAATTGGAGGATCGGATCGAAATTGTATCTTGGGTTCATGATCGCAGCCACATTTATCTTCTTTGGTATTCATTATCGCCTTAAGTGGGAAGCTAGCAGAAATGCAAAGAATGTGTCTGATAACGAGACGGTCAATGAGTCGGACAACAATGATGAGAAGCATTGAATCGGACGGAGACAAGAGCTCTCCGGTTTTGCAGAACCAGCAGCTGTAGAATAACATCATTACAGTAGCATGGCCCCTGCACTAATGATGACACGCTCAATCAAAGAGAAGCTACGAGTTTTTTCCTTTTCCTTTTTGAAGTGATGGAGTGATGGTGGTCTCATCCGTGTTCGAACATGGGCCCGCCGCAGCGAAATCTAGCCGTGGTACGGCTCTGGCGCACGGACCATGCTACAAAGCCCATCACAAGACGCAGAGATGGATTACAGCCCTCATAGGAGTGTTTCCCTGTCAAACGCATGTACGTGGTTGTGTGGTGGATGTCGCCCTTCTCTGCCTTTGATTTTGGTGGAGGGAAGAGAGTGGACGGCATGTCGGGTCTAAGTACCTAGGTATCTTCGACGGCCCGCACCCACCCGTACCCGCACCGTCCCAGATGGTCGGTACATACATGCATTCCGTACCGCAGGAATTGTCGGGCTGGTCAGAAATAGCATCAACTGAGAAAATGTGCAATGTTCGCCAGGCTTGCATCATATCGCCATTTCTAGGCAGGACAAGTTTGTTGGCGAATGGTGCCTGGTTCGAACCCCAAGGGCGAAATGGTGGGCCTCGTGGCAAGAGCTCCCACCGAGTAGGTACTTCAGCCCCGACAGCCTTGCATTAGGAAACACTGTCGTGGCGTCACCATCTCTGGGATGACTTCTCTTGAAATAAAGATGATTCGCGGTTTATCTCATGACTGGCTATGGAAACACTGTTCAACGACAATTTTTCATAGGCCAATCCATGCAGGTTTGGGTATCCTGAAGCTGCGACTGGGTGGTAGGGTACCTACCTACCTTAGGTACCTACCTACCTACCTGGGCAGCTACCTTGATCTGGCCTGTGCCCTGGACCTCAACCACGTCAAGCTGCCCTGGGATGCTGTACTACGTCTCCAAAGGACTCCAGGCACATTCATAACAGCAGGCATTCAATGTGTGATTGACCTGCAGATAAGCCCGCGTAAAACGATATAACCATCGAGCAAGATACCACTCAAGTTGCTTGCCTTGCGCATTCCGAGCCAGCGCATCTTGAAGCAGTCAACCACTGTTTCCTCCATTGGAGACACGCGCAATAACCAGATTCGCAACACACCCAGCCTAACGACCGCACACGATCCTCCCGCAGCCATGGCGAGCGGCCTGGGAATAATCACCCCGGCCTCGCGCCCCTCGACCAGCGGCTCCAAGTTCCAGCTCCCAAGCAGCTCCTCGTCAAGCTCCGCCGACCACGACCCAACGAGACCCCCAAACGGAGACGACGACGACGACTTCGACCCAGACGCGCCCCTCCCCTTCCCGACCGCCCTCTCGCGGCGCGACTTCCTCGCCCCAGACTTCAACGCAGCCACGTACCTCTCATCGCTCTTCCCCTCGGGCTCCTCCGAAGACACGGGCACGGGCGCGTACCACCGGCACCAGACGCTCGAGGACCTGCGGGCGGAGCTCCGGGAGCGCAGCAGCGCCATCAGCGCCGAGCTGCTGGAGCTGGTCAACGCCAACTACGCGGCCTTCCTGGGGCTGGGGGACGGGCTGCGGGGTGGCGGCGAGCGCGCCGAGGATGTGCGCGTCGCGCTGCTGGGCTTCCGCCGCCAGGTCGAGGATATCCAGGCGCGCGTGAGGGGGCGACGGGAGGATGTCCTGCGGTCCGGGGCCGAGCTGAGGGCCGTCCGGGGTGAGGTCGAGGCCGGGAGGCGGATGCTCGAGCTTGATGAGCGGGTTGGGGTACTACTTGGAAAGTTGGAGGACGGTAGTCCTGACGCGGAGGAAGACGATGACGACGACAGCGTGGATGACAACGAGGAGAGGCTGGTCGAGATGGCGAGGGAGTACAATGCTATCGTCAGGCTGGCCAACGCCCTTGGGCGCGACCTGCCGTACGTCAGGAAGATGGAGGAGAGGATCACGAGGTGTAGGAACACACTGCTGGTGGATCTGGGTGCTTCGCTGAAAGACGCGCGGAAAGCGGGTGAGCAGGAAAGGACGGTCAGACTCCTGGGGGTGTATCGACAGCTGGGCGCATACTCGGAGGGAGTCAAGACCCTCAAGGAGAAATAATAGAGGTCGCAACCGTCATCGCAGAACGTTTCAAAAGCATTGCCACAATATGATACCCATTATGCGCGATACACCGTTAAACATCTTGAAATGTACACCGTGCCTTCATAAATTGATTGTACAGATTGATCTCCCTGCCACGCCATGCCATGCGTCTACAAGCCAGTGTCAAAATCGGCATCACAGCCGCGCAACCCCCTATCCACCCTTACATCGCGCTGGTCAACATAGCAGGCGTCAGACCTTCCTCAGTAGGGTTGAACCCGCCGTTCAGACTGAATCCCGGCCCGTGCGTGCTGCTCATGACGACCTCATGCACCTCCTTGTTAAACGAGGAATCCAGCGTTGAGCAGTCGTCCTTGATCTGCGAGACAAACGCCTTGACATTAGCAGCCAGCATGTCGGGCGTAAAGCCCATCTGGCCAACAGACAGCCTGATGACACCGTCCTTCTCGCGGTAGTTGTCGGCGCCCGCCATCTCCTTCAGCAGGCCGAGCACGTTGCTCGTGATGGTCTTTTGGCGCACGCTGGGCATCAGGCCCTTGGGGCCGAGCACGCGGCCCATGTTGGCCTTGGCCAGCTTGTCGGCGGAGCTCCGGTCGCAGATCAGGCTGGTGAGCTCGAGGGTGCCGTCGCGGAGGGCCTGGAACAGCGAGTCCTCGCCGACAGCGACGGCGCCAGCCTCGCGGGCCTGGATGGCGAGCGCGGAGCCCTCTCGGCAGACGACGCCGATGCGGCGGTCCGACTTGACGGGGTGCGGCAGGCGGATGCGGCTCTTGATCACGGGGCCGGACTTGAGGGTCTTGAGCTTGACGGCGAGGTCGTACTTGGTCGTCTGGGGGTTCTGGCCGACCTCGAAGGCGCGTGCGTATCTGTTCAACAGCTTGTCAGTAAACTGGTATCCTCCCGTCGAACAACAATGCAACATCAGAGACAGATGACGAGGTTGTCGCATACCGGATGGCATCGCACAGCGAGAACTGTTGCATGTTGTCGAGCCTGTCGACCCTGAACCCCTTGTGAATTCTCCTCTTTTTCTCCCTCTTCCTGGCGCCGCTTGGCCGTCCCGATGCATTTCGTGTTTGTTGTGCGGCTGCGACTACGGACGGCGCGAGGTATCGTGGTATCGCTGATTGTATTGTTGGTCTGGATGATGTGGCGAGACTGAGCCTTGCCATTGAGGCCAAGCATTGGTTTATTGAGGCCATATTGGGTGGATGTGTGTTGCGACAGTGACGGGCTGGCGGTCGTCTCTCTGCTTGGTGGAAATGGAGCTCTTGACTTGATAGCAGGAGAGCTCAAATTTCGTCAAGACGGAAGCGCCAGGGTTGGGGCAACAGGGATGGCTGAAGGGTGGGGGCGGAAGGGGGGGTATGCCAATCCAGCCCAGTATGACCCCTCCTCGAAATTTCACCCCACCAGCATTCCCTCCTAGTAGCTGCTGCTGCTTGTCCGCCTCCCACCTTTTGCCGGTTGACTCACGAGACATTCCTTTCCCCTTGACCCTGAGTTTTACCTGCAACTGTCACCTTCCTTCCGTCCAATTTCTCGAAGCGCAGCACACAATCATGAAGGCAGACGAGCTCAAGGCGATTACGCCCAACCTGGGCAAGGACTTCAAGACCATCGAGCCCCATCTGGTCGCCCTCGACAAGCACCTCATCCTGAGGACCTACCTCGACGGCTACAACCTCGGCGAGAACGACAAGGCTATCTGGACAGCTCTCCGTACCAACCGTGCCGCTGCCTCGTACATTATCAAGGGCGCCCTCGCGAACCTGCTGCGGTGGTACGCCTTCGTCGACGCCACACACCCCGAGATCCAGGAGTCTATCAAGGCCGACGAGGCAGAGAAGAGGAAGAAGACTGCCGCCGCCAGTAAGGCTGGAGGTAACTTCAACCTTGGACTGCAAGACACCGAGAACGGCGTTGTCACCAGGTTCTTGCCCGAGCCATCGTGAGTACCTATTTGCACCAATTGGCAATGCATGGTCGGCCAGTCTGAAAGAAGCAATGCTCTGACGTTCACTTCAAGAGGATACCTGCACATTGGTCACGCCAAAGCTGCCCTCCTTGCCGACTACTTCGGCCACGTCGCATACAAGGGAAAACTACGCCTGCGTCTCGACGATACCAACCCATCCAAGGAGAAGGGAGAGTACCAGGATGCTATCATCGAGGACCTTGCCCTCATGGGCATCACGGCCGACCACCTTTCCTACACCTCCGACTACTTCGAATACCTGTATGACATGTGCACGAGGCTCATCTCTGAGGGCCATGCATACGCCGATGACACAGGCACCGAGCAAATGCGAGACGAGCGATGGAAGGGCATCCCGTCCAAGCACCGAGACCAGCCCGTCGAGGAGACACTGCGCATCTTCAAGGAGATGAAGAAGGGATCCGAGGAGGGTCTCAAGTGGTGTATCCGCGCCAGGGTCTCATACGACAATCCAAACAAGGCCATGAGGGACCCTGTCGTCTACCGATGCAACGTCGAGGATGCCCACCACCGGACCGGGACAACATGGAAGGCGTACCCCATGTACGACTTCGCCTGCCCTGTCATTGACAGTCACGAGGGTGTCACACACGCCCTGCGATCGACCGAGTACACCGACCGCAACCCCCAGTACCAATGGTTCATCGACACCCTGAAGTTGCGCCAGGTCCACATGTGGGATTTTGCCCGCATGAACTTTGTCAAGACTTTCCTGTCGAAGCGGAAACTGGCTAAGCTTGTTGACACGGGCAAGGTCTGGGGCTGGGACGACCCTCGCATGCCTACCATCCGTGGCGTGCGCAGGCGAGGCATGACAGTGGAGGCTCTGCGCGACTTCATCATCAAGCAGGGACCCAGCCGAAATGTGACCACCATGGACTGGACCGTGTTCTGGGCCAACAACAAGAAGGTCATCGACCCTATTGCCCCTCGATTCACGGCTATCCTGCGAAAGGATGCTGTGAAGGTTACTGTCAAGGGCGCTGACGCCCCTGCTGCCCCCGTCACTGAGAGCAAGCCCAAGCACCCAAAGAACAAGGATGTTGGCCTCAAGCAGGTCGTTTTCTCCGACGAGCTGCTGCTGGACCAGGCTGATCTGGCGCTCATGAAGCCCGACGAGGAGATCACGCTTATGACCTGGGGTAACGCCTTTGTGCGCTCCATCGACGGCTCGTCACCCGTCAAGACCGCGACCGTCGAGCTCAACCTGGCCGGTGACGTCAAGAAGACCGAGAAGAAGGTGACGTGGCTGTCCACTAAGGGCACCACGCTTGTCCCGGCCGAGCTATGGGACTTCGACTACCTGATCACCAAGGACAAGCTCGAGGAGGATGACAACCTGGAGGACTTCCTGAACCCCAACACAAGCACTATGGAGGAGGCATGGTGTGACGAGAACGTCGCGAGCCTGAAGAAGGACGACATCGTCCAGCTAGAGAGGAGGGGGTACTACCGTGTGGACAAGGGTCTTGCGGACTACAAGGAGGGTGAGGAGAAGAAGGTGGTGTTGTTCAACATCCCCACTGGAAAGACGGGCGAGGCGCGGCCCTCCAAGTAGAGGCGCTTGGCAAGCTCCGGCTAGAGCGGATCTAAAAAGATATGAAGATCGAAATCACGAGCGGAATAGAATACTGTTGACTGTACAGTACCACCGTAAAGGCCTAGATGCAGCCTTTACATGTGCCAATGCACCTGGAAGACTTCCCAAGACGGGGTCCTGTTTTATGGTGGTAAAAGGTGCCGCTTTCCGGCCAAAAACCCCAACCATCATCACTAGCAGCAGGTTTCCACCATCCTCCGTCCAATCCGGGAGCAGTTCATCTACTCGTCTAAGTATGAAGCCAAGTCAGGTTCGATTGGAGTTGTCGAAGCGGCTGCGCTGATATCATTATGAACCCTGCTGATCAACCACCAGCTTGCTCCGGAGCTTGGCGCAAATGACAGGTCCCTTGCTGCGTTCCAAGGGCGAGCCTCCCGTTGGTGGCAATCCATGGAACTGCACATGCAGCCACTGGGGGCCGTTTTGGAGACATCCTTGGGCAAGGACGCCCTGGTCTTGGGCCGTTCCACCCGGACCTGTCAGCCATGTGTTCCCGTCAGCCCCGTCCATACGCAGGCAGGAACACAGGTCGACAAGAATAGGCCCGTGAGCTGGCGAAGCCACACAATTTGGTTTCTGTGATCCTATTCCATGTTTTGGATAATCGTAACGTCATTTTGACGGGGGCTTGTCACACTCGAACGGAGGCATGCCTACGCATGGTTCTCTTCTCGGCCGGAGCCAATGGTCCGGTGTAAGCTCACAGAGGATACATAACGCCGCGGATTGCCACCACATCTCTTAGGAATTTCAGCTGGTAGAGGAAGCGAAAGTTCCCAAGCATTCTATTGAACCAACTTTTAACTTTCCGGGCACAGAAAGGTTACACTCCTCAACCGACAAGTCGCACAATAGGCCCCCAACTAGGCTCCGCCCACTGGTACCTCACCCGACCCGAGTCTGACCACCTGACCGGCCTGGGATATGTTTCGTTACCGAAGTGATATAAGACGGCTGTTTCAACGAACGACCTGAAGGCCGGCAATGACGTGTGGGATCGTTTAAGGTTATTAGACCTGCGCAATCGCAGCCCAACCGGTCGAAACTTCACGAACGCAGCGAGGATTTATATACCTTGAAGAACGACTCAGCAATCACACCCACACCCACATCCAGACACCCCTTCGCCAAGAGATCCCAACCAAAAAGGCCTGCCCCCTTTAAAGATTAACATCGCACAAGATGCCATCCCCACCAAAGAACCCATCCATCGGGATCCGCTTTATCTCGGACGCCGTGAAGAGCGACCACCGCCTCATCGAGAGGCTCTACGCCTCCCTAGTATCGCCACCACCGAACACAACCCCAGACGACCAACTCGCGCTATGCTCGCGGCTCTCGTGGGAGCTGGCCCGGCACCTGGTCGCGATGGAGCTCTTCATCTTCCCGGGGACGGCCCGCCGCGCCAAGCAGGGCAGCCAGGCGGCGAAGGAGAGGCAGCGCGACATGGTGCAGCTGAGGGGCGCGCTGCGGTTCTTCTCCAAGGAGGCTGCAGCAACCAAGGCCGGCCCGGATGACTGGAAGTTTAGCAGCGCGCTGGAGGGGCTGGGCGGGCACCTGGGGCGGCACATCCGCGACGTCGAGAGGGTGGACCTGGTGAACATTGAGAAGATGCTCAGCGGGCAGGAGAGCGAGGACCTGGCGAGGGACTTTGAGATATCTGTCTTCTTCATCCCGCATGGGGTGCGCGAGGAGGAATACGGGGTGGCGGATGTCAAGGCGCCTTATAAGAGCGTCGAGGAGCTGTTGGATGCCAGTCCTGGTGAGCTTCGTGCTGCGATGGACAAGTTCCCACGGGAATGAAAGATACGAAAGTCGACTTGCGGGGATTTGGAAAACAGGGAGTTTGGCGACATTTTAGACCTAGAATGCGGCATACCTGGAAATCGAATTTCTTCAAGTGTCAACCCCAAAGCCACTCTTGTGATCCTTTACCCATGTTGCAACGTCTGAACAAGGCGCACACCAGATGTCCTGATCCGACCCAATCTTCTTAACAACCTCCTCCAGCACCGCCATCCGAGCGTCATCAGTCGTTAGGAAAGGATGAAACAGAATCGACATGTAGCCACCCTCCCCCTTGACCTCCTCAATCCGCTGCAGCAAGTACCCCCGAAAGTCCCCGGGACCAAGCACCTCCTCCTGAGCCCCATGCTCACGCCGTATCGCCGCGAACTTGTCCATATACCAGAACGCATCCACGGCCTCCCACTCAAAGGGCAGCACCACCACATCCTTTCCCGCCGAGTCCCCCTTGTCGATGCCAAACTGCCCCAGCGGCGAGACATACTCGACGCCAAACCTCCTGCACAGGCCCAGCGTCCTCTCTCCGTTGACCCGTCCCCCAGGCGGCCGAAACCCCCGGTACGGCACCCCGGCCTCGGTCGCGGCGGCGTGGCTCCGCTCGAAGCTGTCCTCCTCCTCGGCCGCCGACAGCGCGTGCCACGGCTCGTGCTGGAACCCGTGCCAGGCGACCTCGTGCCCGCGCCGCTGGAGGTCCGCCACGGCGCCCGGGTAGACGCCCAGGCTCCAGGCCTCGGCGAAGTAGGTCGCCCTGATGCCTTTGCTTTCGTCGTTGTCGTCTTCCCCACCACCGTGCTGCTGTTGTGCCAGGATGTCCAGGATGCGCGGGAGGGTCTGGAGGACTGCGGGGTCCTGGCCTGTTGGCTTGTCTGCGGGCCAGGACTTGTTGTGCACGGCCTGGGCCTCGCCTAGGTTATCCATTGTGAAGGATATGGCGCATTTTGCGCCGTGTGGCCAGGGGTTCGGCATGGTGCCGGTGGTGATAGTGGTTGTGATGAGCTGGGCTGATAGATGGCGCAGGCGAATTGATGGTTAGTTGGCAAACGGCAAAGCTGCTGAATACAAAAGAGCACAAGCAAAAGGATATCAAACAGTAATTTGATGAAGATTTGTGTGCAGAATTGGCATGTTGAAGTCTGATACTGAATACCTAGGTATACATCTGCGCGGAGGTAAACCGTCTCAATGACGCAAGCGCCGATTGGGGAGAAGCGACGACCAATCGGCACATCTCGAACGACTCAACTTTTGACGACCATCGTCAAACACTGCGGCACCATCAATTTTTCCGAACCTGCCACCTCATTACCTGCCATCTCATTCATCCTCATCCCCAGCGTCGGTGTCTCCAGAGACAAATGACTAGGGCCCGACCTTGTTGAAAACATTGGAACCTGCGTTCTTCATCAGCAGCCCTTCGCGCCTGACTCTTCTCACTCGCGGGTTGCACACGCGACTTACCGGCGATGACCACCTGGAACTGGCCCCTCCACTCGCCCGTGTTGATGAAGTCGGCAGTGGTGAAGGTGCCATTATACAGCAGGCAGACAATGTGGCACTGCGACGGCGGGTTTGGACAGCTGTTATCCGCGCTCGGCGCGACCGTGGGCGAGCGCTGGAAGTCTGGCGGTCGTGGGTTAGGCCTCGGGTGACACAAACCGACACCATTTTTGCTGGAGAAAAGGATCCGCAGAATGAAGACCAGCCAGTGGGTAGATAAGGCGACGTAAAGGCAGAAACGGCGACAGGCGTGGGGATCAATCAATTACTCACAAACGTCAAAGGAGCGACAGCCCACCGTGCTGGTGCACTGGTTCGCGCAGCCCGGCACGTCGTACGAGGCCATGTTGATCCAGTTCATGGTGAACGACGTCGCCTTCTGCGCGATGGCCGGCTGGTTGCTGGCGACCAGGAGATAGCCCGGCACGGCGAGGCTACCCGGTGCCAACGCCGCCGCGGCGTAGATCGGAAAGCTGGAGAACGACGCCGCCGTGTCGGGCCTGTACGATTGTCCTCTGGTCAGCATTCGCGCCACCAGTACGTCCTGGCTTGGCTGCTAGCCTTAGCCGGCCGGCAGTGAAGAGGAAGACGAGCAGGAATGAGGGGGGTGGACGATGGAGGGGTGCAGTTATCGAGCTGGGTCCAGCGTACACCAGTGGTGCGAGCGAGCTGCTGTTGGGCCCGCGGCCGTAGGGGAGGTCCTGAGAGCACGGTGGTCCTCTTCGCTGAAGCCGCTGCTCGCCATCAATCAGCTCGGGTAAGTCTGTTATTGGCGTCGCGCTTGTGCTCGTGCAGAGCAAGGCGACGAGAGCAGACGCCCCAGCCAGAGACAAGAATCCGAGCATCGCTGGGAGTGTAGGAGGGGTAGGGCCTCTGTATGAGGGATTTCTGGTGAGAATTGGAGTATACTAATCGAGGTACTATCAGAACAGCACGACGGAGTGGAGAATCCTAGAGTTCAAACGGTCCGAATTTGGCTCTGGGAGGTTCGTCCTTTTTATCTAGCTCGGGCCCCGGCGAACATTGGAGGAACTGAGGACGTTGAAGATCATCGACGTCAAGCAGTACACAGTTGTACTAGTGCATGGGGCTATCAGAAATCCAGAGCCCATCGCGGGACGCGACTCGTCAACATCGCAACCGACCTCATCTTGATACATAGCTCCACGCCGGACACATGTCAAGCTCACTTAGCTCAAGAGCTGTCAGGCCCGCCACGAAGCTTGTTGTTTACAACCTCGGGAAATGCTTCACCGGTCGGAGAACATAGCGTCGTGGCCCAAGACGCTATACCCAGCATGCCGACAGCCATAATCAGGGCAAGAGGATAGCACGAGACTATGGCCAGAGACCATGGCATATGGGAGGGGCGTACCTTACACTTAAAAAAGGGAGCGTCCCCGCCGAGGACAAGAGGAACAATCCCCGGGAGCAGGTCCCCTCTTCTCTTCTTTTCCACCTCTTCTAGGAGACCTACCTCTGCTCTTTTAGGAGACCCATCTCTTTTAGGGGACCGAAGCTTGTCACCGCATCCATGGACGTTCAACCAGACGACAACAGCGGCGACGGCGAACCGTACATCAAGTTCCGCGATGTTGACTGGACGGGACCCGTCGTCGTCCCTGGGCCCCTGTTGCATGGGTATGTCGACCCGTATGGTTCAGACACCGACACCGTGGACCACCGACTCGAACAATACGTAGTCGATTCCCCGGTCGAGCCCTCGTCCGTCTGTCTTATCCGGACCAACAGCACCATCGGCCAGGGCATTTCCGAGGGCAGGATCCGCGACTCGCTGGAGCTCCCCAAGTACATGCCCCCGAACCCGCTCGGCGTCCGCAGGGCCTCCCAGGCAGGCTCCACCACTGCCGCCGCCGCCGCCGCCGCAGAAGCAGCAGCACAGCCAGTCGGGGGAGAAGGAAAAGAGCCCACCAAGATGGCGACCGATGTCTTCACCTTCAGAGTCCCGGCCGCATCCATGCTGCGCGGGGACGGGCCCCGCCGCCGTGAGGGCCTACCGTCGTACGCCCTGAACGTGGTGCAGCCGTACCCGAACCCGAGCGGGCTCAAGAAGAAGCGCGCGGCGCCCGTCGTCCTCGGGGCCCTGCCCGAGCGCCTGCTGAAGCGTCCCAAGGAGGAGGGAGGCGTCATCGTCTCGAACAACCCGGACGGCAGTGTCATCACCACCATCCAGGTCCAGGACGAGGAGCCCAAGAAGGCTGGCGGCGATGCTAACAAGCCCGGCGACGGCGGCAGCGCCGCGAAGAAGGCACCAGCCGGGGAAGAAGCCCCGCGACGCTGGCGCCCGGTCCAGGTCCTCTTTGCCCGCAGGGCTCGCTGGGACAAGGCCAGGGGCGAGAAGGAACCTGCCCCAGTGCCCAAGGGCAAGGCGCTCGAGGCCGTCGAGATTGGCGAGTCCGCGCGCGGCAAGCCGGCCCTTGTTGCCGGCTACGAGTCGCAGCAACGCCGCAACGGGGAGCAGATGGATGACGGCACCGCCAATGCTGTCCGCAAGGCCCGCAAGGCTGTCGTCCGGTACTTGAAGGTGACCGTTTAGGTCAATCGGGGAGAACAGGGAGGGTAGGGGGGGGACAAGTCGAAGACAAGGGGAGGGGGAGGCGAGGGGAGCAGGACAAGGGGAAGGAAGCAGTACAGATGGATGATGGTGTGACATTCAACATGGACACTGAAAAGTATATTCATTTTAGTGTAATATCTACTCATTTCAGTGTATTTACAGACTTTGGTTGTGGCGTTTAGTAAAATACATCTTGGCCCGAGTCCTTTCACGAGAACAAGTGACTACATGAATACAATATATTTGGTGGGCGACATTGGCGGAATGTGTCGATAGGATCATTCTGCAGCGCAGCGTGGTCCGAAACCCATACGACGCCCATTTTCGAGCATCGCATTGAGAGACGCAACGCCGCACGTTGCGCCGCACGGCTATGATTACCGAGGGCAACCTTAACCAGTAGCGTCGACCGGCCTAGGGAGGAAATGGTGGCTAGGGTAAACAGTAGCGTGAGGAGCTCTGGAGGTCTGATCGACGGGCCTGCACATGCTGCACATGTGAGTCAACAATCCAGTGGCTCCCAGTCTCACTGTTCTCGTGTGTTATTCATGTCTCTCGCTGCTGCTGCGGTCGATACTGACTGCTCAAATCAAAGGCTTTTTCTTTTGGCCCCAGAATACCTATGCATGGCGCATGCAGCCGAACCCAAAGCACGCCGTGACGCCTTGTTGCCTGCTTGCTTGTTTAAATTCAATCCAGGCCCTCTTCCGTAGTAGTAGTAATCGCAAAACGCTCAGAACCATGGCTCAAAAAAGGTGACCACGCTCTCCATTTCGAACATGAGATACAACCAACCACCATTGCCATCACGTTGTTAGTCCAGCTCGGGCTGCTGGTGTATGTGGAGTGGCACCACCCGCGGGCGAGCCGAGGGCGGCGGCGAGTAGATGATGGTGCCCGTCGTCTTGACGATGTCCCGCAGGCCCGAGGCCATCGTCGACCCGGCCGCCGCGCCGACCGCCACGCCGTGGAGAGGCTTGCCCTGCTGCTCGAACTGCTTCATGCGCGTGAAGGCGATGGGCATCGACGGTGATCGGAGGTTGTACTGGTGAGAAGTGTCAGCTTATCATGTCATGTATGTACCAACGGACGGTTGTAGGGTGGAACAACAATCCCGAAGGAAGCCGTAAGTGATAAGAGAAGAGATGGGTTCACTCACCCCTGCGAGGATGGCAGCCTGCCCGATGCCCATCTCCTCCGAGATGTACTTGAGCGTCCTCTTCATGAACGTCCTCTGAGTCTCAGTCGCATAGTCAGAGCTCGCCGCCGCGAACACAGGCCACATGCAGAAAACACCCGCCAGGCTCGGCGGCTGGTACCGTCCCCCCGCCCCTCCCTCCGTATACCCGGAGCTCGCCCTCGCCGCGCCAAAAACGTACGGCACCGAAGCAACAATATCAGCGATGAGCGCCTCGCACAGCACCCGCGTGGCCTCGTACTCGGGGCCCTCGCGGTAGTCCCCCTCGGGGCCGAGCAGCCACGCGCGGCAGCGCATGGCCGTGTTGCGCACGTAAAGCCTCGCCGCCCGCGCCCAGTTGAGGATGTAGCAGATGAACATGTCGATGTAGGCGTCGACCCTCCCGACGTAGGCGATCCCGCCCATGATGGCCGGGTCGGCGCGCGTCATGCAGCGCACCGTCATGCCCTTCCACGCGATGGGCAGCGCGGACACGTGCGCCTCGTAGTCGGCCTCGAGGGCGTCGGCCTCGCGGAGGAGGGCCTCGATGGTTTCCCTCGGCGGGGGGTGCGGCAGCGGGGCGTGGCCTAGCCCCCAGCCGCCTAGGACGCGCTCCACGCCCACGCGGAGGTCGGCCGCGCGCAGGGAGAGCTCGGCGAAGCGGTGCTGGGAGGGGTCTTGTTCGAATTCCTCGGTTAGGTGGTAGAGGTCTGGCTCGAGGGGGGTGGCGTAGCATATGCTTCTTGAGACCTGTGGGCAATGAGTGAATTGGTCGAGGCATGGAACTTGCAAGGGTGCTGTAAAGTCAAAGTCATGTGTGTGCATGAAGGTGACGACGTGGTGATAGGGTCAGATGTCTCTGGGTCGGAAGAACTTACGAGTAACGACCTAAGGATGAGAAAGATCTTGCGGCCGACGACGGTCTGGAAGACATCCTTTCCTCGCATCTTGAGCAGGGCCACTGCGCCGTCGAGATGAGAGCCGAACGCCTCTGCTTTTTGATATGACGGTCGGGAAGGTCTCAGTTGCTATACATGAGATCTCTCATTAGTATACGGTCTTTCACAAGAGACTGTGACTCTCGAGGGAGCAACAGACTAGGGAGGAAGACGGCGGGGTGTCATATACCTCAAAGGTGGTCAGCAACGTCACGCAGGCAAGAGTCGAGTTATCCCGCGCCTTCTTCGGGTCCCCAATAGCCTGGAAGGTAGCCTCGAGCGCGCGCAGGTACGTGGCCTCGGCCCTCGGGAGCAGGTCGGGCACCTTCTGGCGGGCGGCAAAGGCGATCATGGCGGTGGCGGAGAAGGCCAGCGGCAGCGGGTGGTCCCTCCCCGGCGGCTCGTTGGCGAGCAGGGGGAACAGGAAGTCGAGGTAGCCGTGGTTGCGCAGCGAGGTGCCCTGGACAAAGTTGGACAGGAAGTAGCTGTAGACCTGCTCGCCGACGGGGGTGCCGATGCAGCGCGGGATCTCCATGGACCACTGCGACGCGTAGTTGAGCGGGCTCTTTGGGCTGTGCGGGGTGGCGGCCTGCGACACCGGGGACGGGTACGAGCCGTCGACGGGGCTGCCGCTGCTGCTGCTGCTGCCGCCACCGCTGATGCTGGCGGCCGTGTGGGTGGTGCTGGCGCTCGACGGCGACGACCGCTCGCCCGGCGGGATGTACTGCCGTATGATGATGTCCTTGCTCGGCGACACGCCCGGCCCGTCGTCGTCCCTCTCCTTGTCGCCCGAGAAGCGCGTGAACTGCTTCTGGGTCTCGTCGACGATCCTCAGGGCGTTGAGGTCCCGGTAGCCCGGGCACTTCCAGCCCCTCTTCCGACATTTCCTGCACTCAGGCCGTGTTGTGTCACACTGCTGGGGCGTCAATACGGATATGCCCAGCGGGAAGGGGCTGTACGAAAGGAAGGGAAAGGCATTGGTGACGAGGAGGGCTGCTGATGGTCACCGAAGGCAATTGGCGGTCCATTTGAAGACGAAATTGACGGGTGTCACAGAAAGAAGTTTGGGATGGAGACAGTAAGAGAAACAAAGACTTTCGTGAACTTGCTCACCTTGATCCGCCTTGACCTGCAGGCAAAACAGCCCGGCGAAGGCTTCCCGGTGTTGACCATTGTCAACCTGCCCAGGAGGACGAGCCTGAGGAAAGAGACGTCAAGTACCTGTAGCTACCCGGCCGTGTCTTGGCGCTATCGCCAACGTGAGCGTGGTATGCAGCAAGAGTGGGCGTGTGTGTGTGAGTGTGTGTGTGAGTGTGTGTTGTTCGTGAGTAGCCGCCGTTGTCGTGCGTGAGTAGCCGAATCAGTCTGGAAACTGATCGATCGAGCGGGCCAGCCCGTTCCACGCCGCTGTGGATCACGACGGTTCCCGCTGGTTATTTTTGCCGGACGAGCGGCAGCAGGCCCCGTAGTCCAGGCAGCGATGGGTCAGTCAGTGGCAGTGGACGACGACTCGACTCGGCTCGAAGACTCGGCTCGGGCGACCCTGTGCGTGCTCCGTCGTGGATGCAGTGCAGGTGGTGCGTGGCTGCAGTGCGAGGGGCCGGATCTGCAGGTGTACAGGACCGTATGTATGTACGAGTATGGATGTATGTATGTATATAGATGGATGCGGAAGGTGGCTGGAGATGAGAGAGCATGTGTCTCTCTCCCTCTATCTCGCTGACACTCTCGCGCGCGCTCTTGTCTGTGTGGCTGTCTGCCTGCCTCTGCCTCTTGGCTCTTGATGTCTTGTCTTGTCTTCTCGTCTCGCTCTATGCCCCGGCCCCCTCGAGGATCAGGCAGTGCAATTTGCCTCGCAAAGACGCCCGGACTGCGGTGGGTGAGGATGATGTCACCCTAATGGTCTCGCTCGGTTGCTGGTTAAAACCGGGGAAGACGAATCTAAACTTCCCGACTTCCCTGATTCAAGGGCCTGGCCCGGCGGCTCAGACCTGACAGTTTGAAGCACAGCAATGCACGCAGGGCAGGGCAAGGCAGGACAAACGGACATGCATATAACACACGCGCACGCGACCCAGCAGGCTGGCAACAGGTGAGAGAGTGTGAGTGTATATGTGTGTCAGGGCAGCAGAGAACAGGGCAGAACGGTGCAGTGCAGGACAGGGCAGGTAAATGCAGCTCAGCTGGGTTCGGTCCGTGGGGGAGGGGGTGGGCTTCAGAGAACGCCACGGGTGGGTTCAGCGAGTGTGCTGGCGGGTTTCTTTGCGCCCACTTCACGGCGGCGGCTGCTGCTGCTGCCCGCTCGCTCAAGGCTGATCAGATGGGCTGCACCAGAAGAGTAATTTCGCTCTGCAGATTGCGCGTCTCCGTCTCCACGGCGGCGGCTGACATGTGAGGCGCAAAGGGGGTCGTCGAGGACGGGAGTGAGAATAAAAGTGAGAGTGCGGGTAAGAGCGACAGTTCCTCCATCGGGCTATGCCAGAGTAGTATTGGCCTGAGACTGATGCGACTTGAAGCGTGCAGCGGCAGTAGCGGCGGTGCCGGCCAGTAGTGAGAGCGTGTGTGTGGTACTGGTAGTGGTAGTGTATGGGAGAAGCGTGGCTTGTGAATGAGGGGCTCGGATACATTATGGGAATGAATTGGGGAAGGGGAGAGGGACAAGCTATTTCCACGTGCATTCGGCAGGATGGACAGTTCCGGTCGCCTTCGCGCTTGGGGCCAGTCTAGGTCTGGTGGTCTGGGTCCTACTGGGTCTGTCTGCTGGGTCTGGGTACGGTAGGTCGACCAGACCTGACTGTTTTGTTATCTTGCTGGCTGTCCCACCCCTGTCGCCCCGTCTTCCCCGAATGGAGTCAAGTCTTGGGCCTGTCAAGCCTGTCGACGAGCAAATCCCCACAGTTATTTTCCTCGACAGCACCAGCAACGATCCAGATTCCTAACACGGCATCGCTCTGCCCGGGGGCCCAGCCCTGAGCTCCCAAGTCCTCTGGCCCCGGAGTTGGCGCTTTTTTATGCTTATTGTTATAAAATGATCTGATGATCGACAGCACAGCTCCGTAATTTCATTCCCACCCCTTGCCATATGTTCCTAGGTCGCCTGCAGATGAGAGCTAACCCGTCCGAACGATTGTGATTTGGTCGAGTCTAACGGGCCACGGAACCATAGTCCCTACCGGTGGTTCGTGCGAGTACGACCTGTCGTTACATGGGATCTAGTAGGGCGTGCGCGCGCTCTCAAAGTGATGCATCAGTCTGGTCTGTCAACGGCACAGGATGCTCGGCGCGCCATCTGCCACTGGACCGCGCGGTAGCGCCGCGACATTTGTGTGTGAGTGTCGAGGATAGTGGGCCAGTCAAGCAGATCAATACAGTTTGGTCCAAACCAAACAACCCAAACGGCGCAGCCCGGATATACCAGGGCAACGTTTCAAAGGTACGTGCATGGCTCGAGTCTATTTCCTCCTAGGGCATCCGATCCTTCAGCAGAGTGCGACTTACTCCGTCGCCAAGATCGGGCCTTCTGACCGACTGGCTGGGACGGCTGCTCGCCGCATCCGTACCAACCGTCCTGACTCTCACTTTTGCATAAAATATATCTACGGTATAGGGCGCAGTTCCCCAGCCCGGCTGATCGTATATCCTCCTAGATGAAGACAAACACCGTCCCATCATAAATCAGCCCTACGCGACACGAAACTAGCCGGTGCTGCATAACACTCCCGCGCAAACGTCCATGGCCTTCCTAAAGAGAACTTGTCCCCTGTCGCTAGCGTCACACTTACCCACATCAAGTTCATTGGGTCCCGTTTCGAGCTCACGCAAGCACAGCCAGCCAGCCAGCCAGCACCCTGGGACATGGCCATGCATGGTAGATCGGGTTCTTCCCGTTGTTGAAACCGTTTTTGGTCTACGACAAATTTGCAACTGTATGCATGATCCGGCCATGGCCGTTCCCGCACTCGCAAGAAGTATTGCCATCTATGGGTTCCCAAACCCTATCTATAGAAGCCAGTGGACCCCATGTGGATCATTAGGCAGATAATTACCGGTAGCTCTGCGAACCTTCCAGGCGTCTCCACCGGCGGGCGTCATTGCTGGGTCCGGGAGGATGACCGGGCCGTTGACAGCGCGATCTTCCCAATCTATTGCCAATATATGACAAGAGTTAATTCTTCCGGCCCTGCCGCTGTCCCCGAAGATTGTCGCCACGAGCCCAAGATCGACGGACTCGTGCTAGAAAACACCAAGCCCATGAGAAGAAGCATGCTGTCGTTCTTCAAACGTGGTCAGTTGTTGAGTTGACGATCTGGTGTACATGTCTGCAAATCGTCTCCAGCACGCATTCCTCAATGCTAGTATTCACAAATGAGCTTACAGCTTCAATTCGCAGCACAATTGTCCTAGATGCACAATCCTCAGGCGTTGTCAATAAGAGGCTCGAGTCAGAATTGGGGATCCCATTGAGTCAGGACCGATCGTTTGCTACCCAATTTTTTATTAATAGTTCGCGCTTGCTGTTGGGTAGTATTATTATGATATGAGAGGCGATCCTTCTCCTGATAGCTGCCATGGGTCTTTAGTGAGTGTGCTGGTTCGTTTCCATGTCGGCACCAATGGGATCACAAATGGTACAACTTGGCTCTTGGTACATGCATGCAGTCAGGAGTGTGACACATGCGGAAAACCTTAATGTCTAGACTTTGAAGAGCTATTAGACCCATCTTTGTCTAAACTCGTGCTGATCGCACATAATTTGCTTAGTGTACCGAAAAGGTGGCATGAGACAATGCCTGGACGTTCACCCGCTAGGTATATTCAGTAGGTCCAATGGCATGCTGTGGAAAATCATGGAAACACAACTTGCTGGATACAGATCACGTTCCGCGCGTTTCACACGATATTTTCATAGGTATCCTCAATTCGGACGGCACAAGGTCAAAGATGGATGACTACCGCTATGGCGATCCAACGGTCCATCTCGGCCATATTCCCCTTTTCATGTCAAGGTTTCTTGTCTAGTTTTTGTGAAAGACTGCCATAGATTCTGTTAGTTTCTCATCATCTTCGTTTGAATTCGCAGGTTTATGGTTGTCTTTAAGAAAAGTTCACACGGCTTGATCCTGTAAAGATGCTTACTCACTGCTGCTAAGCCTTGGCAGCTGACGAATTTGGCAAAGATCAAACAATACCATACGGAACTACTCCTTAGGAATGGCCATAGGAAATGTCACCTTGTTGCAAGCAATTGTGGCTCACCGGTTTGCTCGTCCTCCGGAAACGGAAATCTGTCGTGACACTCTTCTCTGTGCACGAGCCGGCTCTGCAAGTCGCGCGTGACTCGACTACTAATCTTCGTATATCTGTGATGTCAGGCCTCGGACGGTTTGACATACAGGCCGTGGTTGTCCACTTCGTCTGCAGCAATGTGTTCGGGCAGTGATTGACAGTCTTTATCCACATATGGTTTTATGAGTGGCGCAATAGTCCGCTCTAGGCCGCAGTTATAATGCCGCCGAGGCGTTGAGCTAGTTAAGTTGTAGCTAGTCTAGGCTGATAACGTGGTCGATCTTTTGTTCGGATGCCTCAGCTGATTCGGTGTTTTTCCCCCGCCTCGCTTCATCACACAGGGACGACTGTGATTAGTTCACTCTTTCACACTTTGTGGAAGGATCCGCCAGAATACGAACAATCTCGACTGCAGCATAGAAGTTGCAGAGCTAAGTACATTTGTTCCTGTTTGGCGACGATGTTCGTAACGAAAGAGAACACCCCGACGACAGAGTTCAAGACCCCGCAAGCCACATACCACTTACAAGGCAGCGCCATTTCCCATTCAGCAATGCATCAAGAATCAGCGAGCCGCGCGTTGCGAATAAATCTGTTCATTTGTAACGTCACAATCTGGATCATGTTCGTCGTCGCAGGAGTAGTGACGGCTTTCGCACTCCTCGCAATGGATGAGCTACGTTATGAGTACATCAAATACCATGTCCCTGTTGATTGACACAAATTGACACTTTGCTTAGCGAAGATGACCTTACGTGCGGCTCAAATTATATCGCAGAACCTGATGATCTGTGGCGGGGAAATGATGAAAGCCTGAACCGATTTCACTCCCAGTGCCGGCTCCTATATTCCTGGACCTACATTCTCACGGTGGCTGGCTCTTTCAGTCTGGTTCGGACCTCATTGCTAGCCATCCCAGTTGGGAGACCGACGTGAGTAGTATCTGAATAAAACTTCTGACATAGTTCGGTGACCACCATGCTGAAACTTCACGCACAGCTACTGGACGGTCAAATACTCTCCAGGATCTCTCATGGATCGCATCTCAACGCCATCTCGGGTGTACTGCCTACGCACTCTTTTCTCCCTGATTCCGGGGGCACTGTATACCGCCTGCGTTATCATACTTGCTTCGAGCCATCTCATAACAGGGCCACCCGCAGACGATGCATATAGAATCATGTACTCAATCTGCCTGGGTCTGGTCGCGTTCAGCATGGTGGCCTCATGGCACCAAGCATTCTCGACGGGTTGGGCGAGTTGGAGGGAGGGGAGGGAAAGCACGGATGGCATTTGATGGACGCTTGAATATCAAACCAATGCAGGCGGCAAGCAAGGTAGCGTTCAGTCGCAGCTTGATTTGACCGGTCTGCTCAGAGTTGCAGTCAAGAACGTCGGCCTTGGCCCCGCTTCGCATGGGTGACCCAGCAGTCCTCACCTCGGGAGTTTCAGGGGTGAATCTTGCCATGTGAAACGCGTCGAACCCACGCATCTACGTCAGACGAGAGACATCACCGCCGAATACCTGAAGTGGGAAGGTTGTACCAACGTCCTGCACACACACATCACTGCCGATCTGCAAGATAAGCTTCATTCAACCCGAACAAGCCCAGTCATTCAGCTCAGGCACCTCAGCACGCGGCACGGCCGACATATTGGGGGTTCAAAGGACAGCCAATCCAGTCACCTCGCCCCCACGTGACGATATCTCGTTGGCACGTGTCAGCGTGGACCACGTCGTCAGGCAGCGGAGCTTCCAACGCGCTGCGGCCCCGGCCCTTGCCGCCTTATCCGAGTGTCGCTTTATGTAAGAGAAAACAAGTCGACGACATCCACTTCCAAGTGACCGTAGTTTCTCACTTTGATCGATTAATAACGCACCATCGACCTCGTCTCCCGAGGCTGGTCGAGCTACTTCGTCGTGTCCGCCAATGAGCCTTCAACTTCCCGAGGGGCATCAACGCAGACATGTCTGCAGATAAACCAGTCATCCTGCTTGTTCATGGAGCGTTCTACCAACCAATTCACTACCGGGAAGTGATGGATCAGCTGAGAGAGAGAGGATTCACAGTGGAGGCCCCGGCGCTACCCACAACGGGGATGAATCCCGAACTCACATACGTGGACGATGTCGAGGTCATCAACGAGACACTGCAACCGATCCTGGACGCCGGTAGAGAAGTAATCATGGTGGCCCACAGCTCGGGGACCCTTCCTGCGAGCCACTGCATAGAAGGCGAATCTGTGGCCGAGAGGGCAGAGTGTGGCCTGAAAGGCGGGATCCAACATTATATCAACGTCTGCGGGTTGGCCTATCCGAGACGAGGAAAGAATTTCCTCGGAAGAGGGGACGACACGCCACTGCAGGAATTCCATAATGTCGAGGTGAGCTCTTTGAAACAAAACTCATGAGAATTCAGCGGTTGATGATAGCCAAAGGACGGCATAATACACCTCCTCGACAGTGCTAAGGCAACCTTCTACAATGACCTCCCCATAGAGAAAACTGAGAAGATATGGCCCACGATGATGAAGACGCATAGCCAGATGAACTGGAACAGCCGTCCGAGATTTATTGATGAAGAGATCACAGTTACAAAGACGTATGTCTTGTGCGAAAATGACATCGCCCTCCCTACGGAGTATCAGGCCTACTTCGTAGGTGTGGGGGGTTATGAGGACGTCATAAGAGTCCAGTCAGGTCATTCTCCTTTCTTGACAATACCAGAGCAAATGATCGAGATCATTTGGAAGATCGCTGAGAAGACCTGAGACCGCCGGATGCTAAGATGCGGCGCCATGGGCTCATCTTGAATGGACCGCGAGACCGAGCTCGGCAATTTGATATGGCAATGTCGAAATGAGCAAGAATTGTCAGCTACCCCGGATTCCGTTAAGCTGGAGTCAAACACAGCCTCACAAGATGGTACCATCGAAGGTGTCGCTACGCAGCAGAGGGGCCCTAACGATTGTGCATCCGGAGCGGAGAAGAGGGCGCTAGAGCCGCCCTCATCGGCAGCCCAACCTTTGCGGCCATCGCGAAACACGGAGACCTTACTGGCGATTCCCATCTCGGCTGGTCCCCGCGAATACGATCTTCTCGGCCACTTCGGACGAACAGCTGCGGTCTAGGCTGGTTTGACATCCCAGCTCAATCTACCCAAATGTGACTCTCATGAGAGCGACCTTGCACTATTTTCCATATTAGCTTTTCGAGGAGGTTGACATCGCATGACAGCGCCCCCGCCACACGTCTCCAGGTCGCCAGATCGACTACGGCTCTGCCTCAGATGCCTTCAACATCATTCTAACTTTGGATTCATCCCGTTGCATCTCCGTTGGGATGGAACATGGTCGCGGGTTCCCAAGATGCGATTTGGCTGTCTTGGCTGCTGTCACAGGTGCTGGGTTTCGCGAACCGAGATGCTTGATCTGCGTCCAGATGAACGCACCTTATCTTTCGACTGCTACGTATAAGGATACTTGGTCCTCGCATATCGAGAGCCAGATCTCCATGAATAATGATCGGGCAATACTAGTTCCTTTACACTCGTTTTGAGCGTACAGGATGCGTGCCGACGTTCTTCGATTCGTCCTGCTCCTCAGCGGTCTGGCCACCGTAAGTATAACACCGATGCTTAAGGTATACAACAAATAAGAAGTTGAAAAGCTGACAAATATAGGCCGAGGCTCAGGCACCCCCTGACCCAGTTCCTGCTCCTGCTCCCGCCCCAGTTGGGCCCGATGGCACCGCCCCGGCCCCGTCCGACACTCTCTGCCTCTTGCACAAAGAGCTCTGCCTGAACCCACCGGACAAGCCCAAGCCCCCAGGGGAGAAGACGTCGATAACGACACAGACGGTCATCTCTGTCGAGACAAGCGGAGGCCAGACTCGGACCGTCACCGTGGGCCAAACAGTCACGGTCACCTATACCGACAAGGAGCCTCCGAAGCCGACCCCGCCACCACCACAGCCGCCCGAGCAGCCCAAGCCCTCGACGGTGACGGAGCGCCCACAGCCGACAACAGTCACGCAGCCCGGGCAGGAGACGACCAAGACCATCACCGAGTCCCGGCCGGGCTCGACGCAGACGATAGTCCAGCCGCCCCCGACGCCATCCAAGGAGTCCTCGAAAGAGACACCTCGGCCAACCAGCCAGACCCAGCCTCCCACAACGACGTCAACCCAGACAGGCAGGCCCTCGGAGTCGTCTAGGAGGACGAGCACTGGCCGGGGGAGCCAGACCGGGCCGGGGCCGAGCGGCACGGGCCGCCCGACGTCGACGAGGCCGGTCGTGACGGTGGGCGAGGCTGCGCGGGCGACTGGGGCTGTGATGATTGGGGCGCTGCTGGGCGGTGCTGCGGCGATGATGAACATGTAGCTCGCCTGGTGGTTTCTATGTATTTGTAAGCGCTTGATTTGATGAGACCACCATTGTTAGAGTATTAATAGTAGCGGCTGAGTGGTAAATACTGACAGAACTCACGATAATGATACAATTTGAACTAGGTCCTCTCATCGTCTGCTTTGTTGTATACATCAGCTCGGAGGTCTTGAAAGAATGAAACCATAATATAGACCATTATTATTCTTTGAGTTCCTCTTCTAAGCTGGAACCACAATAATTGTCCTAGTGGGACAAGAGACAATGAAGGTTGTAGGCAATTATGGAACCATAATATATACCATATTGAAACGGAGTGGTACGTCTTGCACGCATTCACTTCTGCAAGATGCCATGAACAGCTATCGCGTAGGAAGTACGTGAACCTCATGACATTGCTGTAAAGAAGTGCTGTAGCAATTACACTGCCTCGTGAGAAAAGTCTATTGTAAGAATAACCACTTAAACGAATACGAGCACACAACATAGCACAACCCACAAGCTGCTCGCATGCACTGAAATATACGAAACGAGTCTGGGCCTGTTAGGATATACAGACCTTGACCATAGGCTACTACGTGCATCGGCAGTAGCGGGTAGACTGACTCCTTCGGATACATCAGCCTCTATTGACGAGCCGGGCGCGCGACACATCTGCCATAATCGGAGATCAGCGAAGCATGATGTGGACGCGTCCTCTGCGTCAAGATGAAAAGGCCGGAGGCTTTCCCAAATATCTCTCCGAAGCCCGGAGGAGTCTTCCAGGTCCAGGTACCATAGGATGTGGCGGCGTGCTTCGTCAGATTCTTTCCTCGGGCAGCCGTACCCGAAGCTGGTTGTCAGAGAGAGCCAACCAGCAGCGTGCGTTTCCAGCAAAGCCTTGGTCTTGATCACAGGAGCAATGAGAGCGTGTCCGACGCAACTGTCGCATTCGACAGGATCGCCCCACCCCCGCGCGAACGAATCATGTTTACTTGCGCGATCAGGAAGACTGTTGAAGAGGCGGCCCAGGAGGTTTGCGTACACCTGGCCTGGATATTATGTTTGACCTGTCCTCATAATGTGAACCTGCGGCGGCATGTTCGTGTCGGACGACGGTTGCTCACACTCGGGGAAACGTCCATCGAATTCGTCATGGTTGGAACAGACTCCACTAAACGGCCATAGGCCTGGGAACCCCGGCCCGGGTCTCTCGGGCTGTTCCGGACGGGGTGAGATCGCCGTGTCTAACCAGAAGTCCGCCATGGCTTCGTCACCTTCTGCAACGTATAAGAGCCAGAGAAGGAAGGCATACTGTGACAGTAGACAAGCAGAAGCATTCTCCATCCAGAACGGTACATGATGTCCGTTTATGTAGCTGTCCTCGATTGTGGCGATGACCTGTCGAAGTAATGTTGGTGACTGTGACAGGCTCTCCACGTTCTCCATCACCCAGCTGATAGCAACGTCCGCTCCAATATCCCAGCCCTGGGCCCGAATTTTGGTGGTTGTATCAGGATCGCAGCACCATCCACTTGTCGTAAATTCGAGGAACGGTCTCATCAATGCCCAACTTGTGTACTTCCCGGCTTTGGTCGCCAATTGTTTAGTCAAATCGGCGAGAAGCAGGTGTTCGCAGTCGGTGAACACGTCAAGTGTCTCTGCCTCTGTTATTTCAAATACTCTGTTCAAGGAGTCATTGAATGTTCCAGGTCTGCTCTCCCATGGCGGTCGTCCATGATATTCCGGGAACAGCCATTCTAGCATCAAGGTAGATGCTTTGTAACCCTCTGTGCAATGGCCGACTGCTAAACATTGACGACAAGTACAAAGGCCTTTGGAAAGAGCGTATATCGCATTCCTGGTTCGAAAGTCTTCTCGGCCGAGGTATTTCATGCGCAAAGAAGCCGCCGCGGTTAGCAGTCTCATTTTCTCATTGCAATCGCTGCTTGCTCGTCCCAGTCCCATCATGGCACCTGATGTGCCAGGGTGAGGGAGGCCGAGAGGCTTGGTTCTAGCTCCCAGTAGCCCTTTATACCAGATGTAGGCTGCATCGTAGCGGAGATAGTGGTTGCCTAGGAAGACATCCGCATAGTCCCCTACCAGGTCCAGAACCACAGGATGAACCGATGAGCGAGTTCTTCGTGCCTCGCATACGATCCACGCAAGGAGTTTGAGTCTATCTTCTTCTCTGATAATATGTCGAAGATGATGTAGCAATCGCCAGGGAGGAAGACGGATCTCGGTTTGGCCAATACGGCTGATCTGGTGGGACACATAGTTCTGGACTTCAGTCATCTGGCCCTTGACCCACATCATCCATGAATGAAGGGTAATAAATGTGCCTTGGGCATGGATCCATGAATCTGATGAAATCAGATCGTTTGGTAGGGTACTGCATGGAGATATCTCGTCCCGGTAAACATCCATCAAGCGGGACACGTGGGGCCCCAACCTCCATTCGGTCCAGTCTCGCCACCCACAACGGTATACATCGTAGGTTTTGTACACCATCAGTAATGCTTGACGCGATAATTCGGACTGGGTACCAGGCCCCAGGCGATGCTTTGCCCATAGCTGCACAGTTGGGTGAACCCCAAAAGCATCCCTTCTTTCGATAGCAGAAGCACCGACCAGGGAATATGAGAACAGGAGTTGGATAGAATTCGAGACTTGAGCGCTGGTAGCTGTACATTTCTTATCAGCAGAGATCCTCAAAAGGATCGGCCGGGAGCGGAGTTAAGTAGACCTACCGAACTTTGTCGTCCCCTCGGTTAAGATAAGCAAAGGTATGTCATGAGGTGAAAGATAGGCGCAAACCGTCAATAAATATGCAGCCAAAGGGTCACGCTCAGTGATGGCTTGAAAGGATATATCCCACGTTGTCAATACGGCATAGGTCTTCTCCTCCCAAGGAGCGATGGGCCTAGTGGAGTTCAAGATGTCTTGAGGATAAGAGGAGAAGAGAAGAAGATAATATGCGACTGTGATGCGATGTTGGAAGATGTATGCACCAGCTTGCACTATGGCCAGAGGAAGGTAGCCAAACTTGTTCAGCAACACCTTGGCGCTAGGAATTTCTACACCCGTCATGATTAATTATCAGATCGACCCGCACAGTCTCTGGAGCCTGTTCTGGTTGCGCGCCGATTTTACGTACCTACTAATTCCTCCTTCAAATCCACCTTGCTGGTGAGGGCCAATAGTGATAATGCCGCGGGCTGGTCCATCTCGTTGACTTGGATGGTGTCCCAGTATAGCGCGAGATCCGACCTCCTGCTGGTCATTATAATAGCACCCCAATGAGTATTGGGCAGCACAGATCTGTAATCCCAGCTCTCGAGGTCATCGACATTGTCAACAATAAGCAACCATGACTGGTTGTCTGTCAATGAAAGCCAGCGTAAGAAAGATTGTATCGGATTCTGGGGCCCGTTTTCCAAATTACAATCTTTTTGGCGCTCGAGACTGCTTTCTAGAACAGCTTTCTCAATGAATTGATACCGTGGGTTGTCGCTATGAAGCCCGTGGACCTCATAGTGACCCTTTATTCGTCTCAGGATTGACTTGGCACTTGACTCAGCTGCGCTTTCGGAGCTGCCGTCGACCCAAAAAATGGAGGCGTATGTCTCTTGATGCCTGTGGGCGTACTCGAGGGCGATTTGTGTCTTGCCCACTCCACCCAAACCAGTCAACACAAGGGATTTTGGGTGTGAATGAGTAGGAGTGTCTTGAAGCTCCCTGCTCATGATGTCCAGTACATCATCGCGACTGGTAAAGTAAGGGTTCTGTCTGTAAGCGAAAGAGATACCCAAGCTGAACTCTTGAGGGGCCCAAGGCTGTCTCTCTTTGCCGAACATTCCAGAAGATCGCTGACTGAGCAAGCCTGTATAATACCGGTCAATAATGTGCTGAGATGTCGTGTGAGATCAGCGGCGCATTTGCGAACAGCATTAGTGACTCACCCCTGATAGCATCCCATGCCGCCCAATTCTGTCGCACTCGGCTCTCAGACTTCGTCGTAAGAACTATCAGCCTCTTGGCAATCTTTTGAAAGTTTGGATCATTGAAGCCCCCGTATTTAGCCATGGTACTATGGTCGGCTAAAAGGCCTTCGCTGTCCATATTTACGGCGCCCTGGATTACAGCCGAATGCCTTGGAACCACCAAGAGTCGGCCAACAGGCAGGGGCATCTCTAGCTGCTCGTAGTAACATATAACTCTGAAGTCAGAACTGATCGAGTTAAACTGATCTTGTAAATGTTGTAGCCAGGAAGAATGTCTTTCAAGGGTTTCTAGCAGTTGTCTGTTGGTGTACACGCCTGGAACCAAGGCCAGCGCCCGAGAGATGACTTGCGCTAGCGATATTCCTTCTCCGCCCTGGTGGGGTGTGCCGATGAATATTACTGCGTCGGTGGAAAGTTTGATTGCCTTTTTGCTCTCTAGGTGTCCAGGTCGAGCTTGATCAGAATACTGAAGGGCCTAAAGAGTGTTAGCGACGATCTCCTTGGAGCGATTGCTAGCAAGCTGGACTTGCACTTTTGACAACAATTCCACCTAGGCTATGGCACAGGAAAATAATTGGCCTTCTATGAGTCTGTGGAGACAATATATTAGCGGCTATTAACATGGCGTGGTCGTCGGACTCCCCTAGGGCCTCCTCACTTGCATATGTTGTGTTGGCCATCATACATTTGTACTTTCACGTTCCAGCTCCAGATGCGTCACAAGGCTCTGAGCATGGTCGTAGATACTCAAAGTAAGCGGATTGTCCATCGATCTTGTCCTAGAGTCGTAACTGTAGGAGTAGATTCGAGCTTCGGGCAGTACGCGCGGTAGGAGGTCACGCAGCCAAAACACGTCTGCTTCTTGGTGATACCAAGAATCTCGCCAATGACCATCCATTCCATGGACTGCCACAATGCTGAAGTCACAATGGGTAAGAAGAAGCTTGATTGCAAGAAGAACGTTGAGGAAGGATGGAAATGCAAACATACTCCAGACTTGCGTTGACCGGATCCACCAGCGGATGTAAACCGTAGAAATCAGCACTCTCTGCTTGCTGCTCTACATCGCGCCCGTGGACTTGCACAGCCCAGCTGTGAACAAAGTGGAGATACTTTATAGATGCGACAGTTAGTTGTAGCGTGATTGATGCACATTGCTTCGAAGCTTGATGCGACTTACGACCAGCGTTTGGAATATTCGGACTGGTGATAATCGAACCATCATCGACACTTCTTTTTGGCGAGATCTGGCCGAAGGACGACACAAAGCCGAAGTTTACAAATGGGAGGAGGGTTGAGAATGACAGAAAAGAGACCGGCATTGGAGGGAAACAACACTGCTGGTAGAAAAGTCTGCACGGATGAGTCTGAAAAGTAAGGCTCCCAATCAACTGAAATTGCGAGGGTGGCTGATGTCTGGCAGTAGATATCGCAACTCGTTCCCTGTTGTTTTGGTTACACAAAGCTGACCATGCATACAGGATGGGGCGACTGGACACGTCAACTGCACACCATACACCAATCAATCATTCCGCCTGCATGCTAAGCTGCAGCTGACATTCCTTCCCAGCTGCTATCAGCCTAGGCATGAAATGCAAGCGCTGGTATTCATGTTGTGTACTGTGACCAGGCAGCCTACACATACCTAGGTATCTTTGTATGCAGCCCTGCCAATTGAACTTTGGTGCCTGACGCATGAAAACTTCCTCAGGCTTGTCGCTAAACAGGAGAATCGCATTCCGGACCAGCTGGTTATAAGACAGGCCACGATGCTCGATTCCCAGAATCGGCACATCTTGTCACCTTAGTATGACACACAGCGCCCAACATCTGAGGGATCCAGAATTGGGACTCACTGGACAACCATTCACCTTGCTCCTACTCAGAAAACTACCTGGGCTTCATCACGCCCAAGCTTAATTTCCCATATCCTGTATCCTCTTAGACAGTATGGAGTCTGTAATTAAGGAGTTCCAGCTGTTTATCACATTTATTTGCAGCATCTCCCTCTTTGGCGCATCCGTCTTCGCCGTCATTGCCGGTCAGATGGCGGATCCGGCCGACATATGGAAACCCAACCCGCCCCCTTTCGACTTGGCCACCGTCCGAAGGATTCTGGCGCTATCCTGGATTTGTTTCGTAATCGCTCTTGCACTCGCTGGTTATTCTTCCAGTGTCTTGACCATTAAACGGCACGAAATCGTTCACAAGTCGGCTGGAAGAAGCAAATGGAGGATACTCGGTGTCGTGGTCTCATTTTTGCTTCACATCTTCGTGGTTATGGGATTCTTCCTTATGTCGTTAGCCCTTGTGGCTTATGTAGGCTATACAGGGTGGGTTGGAGTTGGCTTTTCTTGCTTGGCTGGTCTTTTCGTCCTTGGGCTGTCTATGCACCAGTTCAGTTCATTGGATTGAATATAATCAATACTGCTTGCTGGCACTGTCTGTGATTGATGTATACATCGTCTCAAACTCACTTAATAAATAGCTGACGGAGTATACGCTGGACTATTGAATTGTTATCTGCAGAAGCAGGATCGAGTAAGTCTGGTGCAACCGTGTCATGGCCAAGTGGGAATACAACCAAGACAATCCCCAACATAGCCGATGAACCTAGTCATACATTAATTGAGACTGGCCCACTTCCACCGATCTCACTGGCAATGCCTGAATTCGAAGCCTCGATTTCAGACGCCCCTCTTGGTAGAGACCAGTCGCGAGACAAGGAGGGTCCAGTATCAAACGATGATAGTCCATGCGAACGCGTCGGTCACACCCTCACTGCGAACGTAAAATGATTCGTCCGTGGCACCACCCCGGTAAACATACCCAAACCAAAATCGCCCACCCGTGCTGCCGCTGTTCGTTGCTAATACTAACTGTCAGCCTGGACGAATGCCGGCGGATCTCTCAGCATCTCGGGACAAATTGGTACGCAACATACCTTGGAAACCGTCGGCTGATGTGCAAGCCTCATAACCCTTGCAGGCGTCCAAGATATGGGCGGACCACTCTTCGGCAGTGTACTCGTCCAACGGGGCGTTGTACCCAGCGATAATCTGAGACGGGAACAGGGAGCCTCCAGCAATCCAATCGAGAGGAGGTGTCAGCGCCACCTGGGTGAAGTTGAGGGCGGCGGCTGCAGCAGCTACAACGTCGGCGTTGAATTGCACCATGATGGGCTGACGTCGCGAAGGTGATGGAAAAGGGGCCAGCGGCAGCAAAATGCCAGAGGGCTGGCTGGGGGTCCTTGGCTTATAAGCCAGCCTTTTTGGTATCCCAGCGGCCACATTCCAGCGGGGGTCACAGGATTTACAACAGCCATCGGCTCTTCCGCCATGTTGCAGTTCCCACTTATTGCGGGCCGGCTTATGTCCCCAGAGAAGAAGGTGATTCCCAAAACGGATTTTCGACCTGCCAAATGTAACGCATTGCTCGACATTCGAGGTCTTGGCAGGAACCAGTGGTCTTATCGAGTTGTAACACTGCCCTCAACACTAGTGGCATCCGCGGAAGCAACCGTCAATTGCAACATTTAGCGAGGAAATCGTTGTGTCTTGAGTTTGTAACGTACGAAGCTGCCCTCGTGTCTGTCGAACAAAGGCGTGGAGTCTGGATACACGCACGAGACGATCAGTCGAAGGTTGCAGAAGCCGCTCGGGCACAGAAAGTACAATGGTTGTATCTTCGTCAATGGTCTTACGACGCGAAAAACAGGTGGTGTTCACGGCGTGACCCTGCGCTCTACGAGGCGCACAAGTGGTAACATTTCGCCTGATCGTTTGTGCCTAGGTATGTTGTGAGATAGCTTATCCACGACACGATGAGCGGTTTGTGGATCACATCTCAGCCACGGTTGACGAGAATGAGTAACCATCTACCGGTCAATACCTGTGTCAGAAATAGTCTCAAGAGCTTGTAGCCAGACATCCCATGGTGAGCCCCAAGCAGTTCTCTGGGCCCAAAGAACATACCGGATTGGGCCTCGCGCCACTCACAGATCACAGCGCGAACATGACGAACTCTCCGCCCAAACCGTAGGGAACAGCTCCGGAGGAGCCCGGACTTGTTCCGGGCCCCGGTGACCCCTGCTTGGCAGCCGGAGCCGCCGGCGCCAGTGACGATCTCTTCTTGCCCGGGACGCCGTACTTGTCCCGGGACTGCTGCCGCCGCAGCAGCGCCTCCCGTTTCCTCCTGCTTGTGTTCCAGGACATCTGCCTGACCGGGAACCCGAACGACGTCCGCTTGTCGAGTTTCCGCGGCTGTTGCGCAGAGAAGCCTTGCTTGCTAGGACCCGTGATGCTTGGCACGGTCGAGACGGCGGAGTGGACCGAGGCATTGTCATCTGCTAATGCCTCGGGTGGCTTGTTGTCGTTACTGGGGCTGGTGGCTGCTTGCTTGTGGCTTTCTGAGCCTTCCTCGTGGTCCTTGTCCTTGTTGTCCACCTGGATGAACGAGGTCTGGTCCATGGGCAGCGAATCGTCGACCGCCATGGGGTGCCATGCGTATCGTTCGTCCCATATCGGTGCCACTGAGTTGTAGACGCCTTTGGGCACCCAAACGGTCATGTCGTCATCGTGCTTCTCTTCCTTCTTCAGTAGCCTTTTGAACATTGTGAAACCTGACGCTCTGTGTAAGTGGTGCGCTGGGTGTGGAAAGGAGTGATTCCCCAGAAATGTTCTGAAATTCTGAGGACGTTGTCGGTGCTGTCTCAAGGTTGATGAGGTTATAGACGGAGAGCTACACCGACTTGGACAGAGGCCTCTTATGACAGGCTGGGCACTTCGCGTGGTTCGTCATTGTGGAGCCGAAGCAGGCGCAGTGGAGCTGCGCCACTGAACCTCCGGTGGGGCCATATTTTGAGGTTGCTCTGTATGTGCAGTATCTTCGTAGAAATTCCGTCAAGTTCATCAAAAGCCTTTGGAGGTGCCCAGCCTTGTGTAGAAAAGCAATCAACGCCAGCGCAAGTTCTATTGATGGTGTAGCTTGTTCACAGCTGTCCGCCGCTGGCGCTTCGAAACCGTTGCTATCATGAAATTTGGCCAAATTCCACAAGGAGGCGGGGCGGATCATTGACCACGTCGTACAGCGCCAATGGCCCATCCTGTGCGAGGCATATCGGACGTCCAACTTGTCCACGTTCCTTTCCGTACACACTTGCCGGCTTTAACTTGCCGTTTTTGACCTGTGTACCCCGTTCCTCGTCTATGGCAGACCTGGATTGTTTCTCTGTCACATTGTGAAAAGCGATGTACCTCAAGCAAGCGTGTAGTCAAAAGTGCTCTTGATTCGTGGGGTTCGATCTATGAGAATTGTGTTTCTTGGTCAACTCTGGGGGCTAGAACCCTGTGTTGGAAAGATTCTGACTGGCAGCTCTTTGCCCAGGTGCTTTGTTGGACTGAGCTCCAACATGACTCAATAGATACCACACTGTCTATACTCAAGCACTCAAGACTTTGAAGAATAGTACTACTAGTAGCCAGTATTCTAGGCTGAAAACCGACGTTTCGTCAAAAGTCCAGCGCTGACCTCAGCTTCACGCTTCAAAGACTCAACGACCTCATCCGCAACAGCCTCACCCTCCACGATGGTAATGCTCGGGTCTGTAACGGGCGGTGCAGTCTTGAGGTTAGGACAGTTGCCACTATCCCTAGCCGCAGGCCCCATACAAATTGCCTCGCTGCAACGAAGTCCAAGTTAGCAATAAGTCCAAACCGAGTACTAAGTGCCTTCTGCACATACCTGTGAGCCCAGACTCTGTTGCAGGTCCGCGAAGAACTATAGACAACACTATCTCCAAGCAACTCGATGGTGCGGCCGACCTGATCAGCCATGCAACCCACATTCCAGTTCCAGATAGATCCCACGTTGGCGTTGTAGAAAGCCATCACGCCAACCTGAGCAAAGGCCTCCGTGTAGGCTGAGTAGAGCATCATGTCAGCCATCTATCGTCCATGTTACGTAGATAAATCGTAATGAAAGCAACGGAACATACTGCTTTTGGCGTAGTTGTCCGCAACGCACGACCCCTGTGCGACCTTGTTCTTCCAGTCGGCTGTCTGGGAATACCACGAGCCGGCGCCCACGACACGGTAGTCGAGGTTGTGGGAAGTCTCGTGGAGGAAAACCGACTCGGCGCCTGAGCAATCTCCGAAGAAGGTCAGATCCACGGTGTTGGCCCAGGCCGAGCAGGCGCTTCCGCTGTATGCATTCACGATCCGGACCCATTGACGAGCAGCAACTGGGACGCGGCTTTTGTTTTCTCTCTATTAGCCAATGTGTGTCTGTTGTAATGGCTCAAGATGCAGCGTCACGATAATTGCACTCACCCAAACCTATCTGCGACCTGAGCGACGGTCATGCCGGCATTATTGCATCTGCAAATTTGGAAAGAGGCGCCGCACTGTAACCATGCCCGGGTTATAAGGTTAGTCGCGGAATCTCCCTGACATGCGTGAAAGACATCATGAAGAGGGTTAGACTTACATCCGAGTACGTCACATCGTAAACCTCGACATCGTACGGGTTGCAGTAACCCTGTGTTTGGTCAGCCTGACCCTACTTGTCATGTAGACAACCCTTTGGCCAGAGAAACCAGGAGAGGCGAAACTCTGAACATAGACCGGAGCTAGGTGACTCACATTACCGTTGGCTACATCATAGCAGGCTTGAGGAATTGTGCCCCAAGCCCACCGATTGAGAGTGTAGCTCGGGGACGGAATGTTGTTTAAACCATTAGGGTCCAGAACAGACAGCCCGTCAGGAAACGCTTCGCCGTACGAGGCTGGAGGCGCGTCTTGAGCATAGGCTGATCGGAATACCACTCCAAGAGCAAGAAGAGCAAGTGGGACCTTCATGTTGGCGTTCCGAAAGTGAGTGCCGGGTATGGGTTGAGCTGTTAAACAATTGCCCATGGACCTGGAGCGAGTTGGGAGCATCATAAGACAAATGTACTCATCCTGGCTTTATAAAATTTTACTTCAAACAGTGGACAGAGGCATTTCGAAGCCCTCCTGTGAATCACACTGTGGAATATTCCCATATCAAAGCGCCGAAGTCACGATTGTTTTCATCACGGCCTTGTGTAGCTGAGTGAGCCAGTCATCAATAGTTTATCTTGGCAAGAAAAAGGAGTGTAGCTGAGTGAGGCAGTTATCAATGATGTATCTTGGCAAGAAAAATATAGGGCACATGCGCGAGCGCCCATGATCAGTTAGGCATCCGGTGAAGCCCGTGGGTGTCCATGCTATGCTGAGAGTATTCCTATGAAAGGAATTTTTAGCTAAATTTGAAGGCAGTCACGCTGTGACATGGCGCCTGGCTCTCATGGAGAGCTAGAACCTATTTGCCCAATTGCTCGTGTGATATCTAGAGGCTCCCCATTTATTTGGAAGTTCTCAAATGCCTCACAGTCTTGATTGGCCATTACGGGCATCCATACACACACAACTTCCTAAAACTGATTAGACTTTCCATGTCATTTGGATCCTTCTTACTCATCATGAACTTGTTAAGGTTGGTATGGATGCTGTAAGTGCACTTTTAAGGATTCTAGACTCAGCAGCCATTGGCCATCTGACCACCAGAATAACCACACCAGCCAAAAGCCACAACGTAAGCACCGAACTATCAAATTTGAGCTCAGCACCTATCAGCCATCTGACCTCGAGCTGGCAAGGAATATGTTCCCAAGATTGACCCCCTGACTCAGAACCAGCCGACCGCCTGACCGAAATGTATCCCATCAGCGCCATACGAGATAAGAGTTGTGGGCACTCAAGCACGTGAACTTTAGTGCTCTACAACGGACGCCCGGAATTTCTTCAAATGAATTCTGGGGTTATTCATGTATTATATCTCAGGCAAGGTGTCTATGATTCGACTGGAAGTTTAATGCCCCAGGGAGTCTATGCTGGCTCCGATGCTATCATGGATTCATGTTTGGAGCTGTTTTTTCGTCCAGCACGTATCAACTGCGAGAAGACCGTTGTAACTGTGCGTCTTACCCGTCTTAATGCGATCCATGTTCAGAATCCTTATCGTCCACTGTGTAATCACAGGAATTCGAATCCAAATCCCCCCCCTCCCATTACCCCTGTGCTTATGAGCCTCCTCCTCTTTGCTCGCAATTCGAGTATCACTACTCTCTGGACAAGTCGTTTCTCCCTGCGCGTCGCCCCCACGCGCCCAGCCCTTCTCGGCTTCGTCCGCCTCATCGTGTGCCTTCGGGCCAGCAGGCGCAAACTTGGACTTGATGCAGATGGTTTCGCCGTAAAGATAAGAATGCGAACGGGATCAGAGCCAGGAACACGGCCACAACACCCACTCCCAGCGCAGCGGACATTTGGTCCGTGCATAGTGGTGCTGCAACTCCGTATGCGGATTTCGCGACAGTGTTTGCTGCGACTGCGCTGGCGACGCACTTGAAGTACGTGTCCACAAGATCTGGGGAGAGTGTCAGTCAGTATGCACTTTCTTCACGGGTCTGAAGTATGAATCTGAACCTCGGATTAGACTCACAGTTTGAGAACCTCACGAAGATACACGGCACGGCCTGTAAATTAGGCGTGCAAGTTGGGCGTGCGAATCGGGCGTGCGAAAAGGTGTAGGTGATGCGCTCTGATTGGCTGCAGCTTCAGATTACTAAGCAGAGTGTTCTTCAGCCTGCGGTCAAACACTGTTTGGCGTGGTTGTTCACTCCTGCCGACCATGGCCCATTTTCTCCAGGACGCTTTTGTCGTAGTTGAAGAATCCCAGAACAACACTCAATCGCTTCTCTCGCAGATAATCCGAGATGCCTGAGTTCTTGGACATAATAGAGCAGTGTGACAAGTAAGTTAAGTGGGACCGTTGGCTCAGCAAAAAAAGAATCTATGTTTTATCTATGGAATCTATCTGCGTTTCACCCCGTAGACCACATTCCGTGCATCAGACTCAAGCTAACACATTTTCTAAGCTTCCCACAGAATGAATTCACCCGATCTGAAGACTACAATCGCATGGTCGAGTCGTTGTGGCTGTTCTACCTGCCGGACGACCCAAACCCTCACGGCTGCCTGACCGACTCGGTCGTGGAGCGGATGCCTTGGACATCGGATTTCCGCGTCACAACCAGCCCACGCAAAGAAGTTCATCTTCTCCGGCGCGAGGGCACAGATAACTGGCAACAAGGCTGCAGAAACGCGGTCCAGGAACTTGTCGACCTCGCCCGCGAGCGAAAGGTGTTCCCACGGCTGGGCAAGAAGACAGAGGAGCAGTTCCCCATCGTCGGCGCCAGATTTGACATCGGCATCGAGCGCTCGGCATTCAGCATGTTTGGGATCATTGGTCGGGGCGCCCACATGACCGTGTACGTCCGTACGGAGCAAGGTCTCAAGTTCTGGATTCCAAGGCGCAGCGCCACCAAGTCCACCTACCCCGGCATGCTTGACCAGGCTGTTGCGGGTGGTGTTGCGCGCGGCGAGTCGCCGCTAGAGTGTATTGTCCGCGAAGCAGGTGAGGAGGCAGCACTGTCCTCGAAGATGGTGAGAGAGAATGTGGTGGCTGCGGGGACGGTGACTTGGTTCAACATCTCGGGCGAGAGGGCTGGTGGCGAGCCCGGGCTCATGAATCCGGGAATCCTCTACGTTTACGACTTGCAGGTCGGAGAAGACGTCTTGTTCAAACCAGTGGAAGACGACATCGAGGGCTTCTCGTTGATGGGGACTGAAGATGTGAAGGAGTCTCTACGCCGGGGCGACTTCAAGCCGAGCTGTGCGATGGTCATGCTGGACTTTTTTATCAGGCACGGCCTGATCACTGCGGAGAATGAGAAGGACTACGACGTAATCGTCGACAGATTACACCGCAGGTTACCATTCCGGACGTCGCCAAGTCTTTGAGGTGGAGACTGTGATGGCTGGATATTCTTTACTTCAGCTTCAGCTCGCTTACGCCAGCACAATCAAGCTGCTCTCACTGAACAGGGGATCAAATACATTGAGCTGGCTGCGCCAATTTACAGAATCACACGGCGGATGAGCGGTCGAAGTGCAAACAACTGCGACATGGAGAGTAAGTGAGCAGCCTTTGGTTCAAGACGTCATAGTGTCGGCTAAATAGCCATTGACCCAGGCCTGAACTCTGCTTACTCGTTAATTGCCTTTGCATCAGGGAGCTTAAACAATTTACACACTCATAAAGTGTCGGTAAATAAGCTCTTGGCTTGGTACTCCTTGTCCTACCTGTACACTCAATGGAACTTTCGGGGCGGGGCTTGAACCAGATCAGGCACAAAGTTGTGCCCCTCTGTGAATCGCAATTCCCCTTGATTTATGTTGTATAACGGAGAACGCATCCCCCGTGAATCGTTTTAAGCTTCCTATTGTCTGCAATCTCGATTGCTCCAAGTGACAAACCCTCAACACCACAGCTCTGCACACTTCCCAAAATGCAGGCAATATTGGTTGCACTCCTGTTCAGCAGAATCGTGGCTGCACTCGTGCCTACTAAATGGAACGGGCTCTCCTACGATTGCAAGTGCTATGTCGGCGATGAATGCTGGCCCAAAGCCGACGAATGGACCGCTCTCAACGCCACCCTGAACGGCAACCTCGCCGTCCACATTCCCCCTGGCGCTGTCTGCCACAACACCTACCAGGGCCCACTCGGAAACATCAGCACATACAATGACGCTGCATGCTCGAGTGTCTCGGTGAACTTCCAAAGCGCACAATGGGCGTGAGTTACATCTAAGATGAAGATGCACCAGGGGCTTGACTACGCACTGACACCATCCACAGAACCGACCAACCTGCGGCAGCTTTGTGGACCTACTATACCAACGAGACCTGCCGACCTACAAGTAATCGCAACGCGCCTTGTACGCTCGGATATTATGGAGTCTATGTCATTCTCGCCAAGACCTACGAACATGTGAAAGCAGGCGTTGACTTCGCCCGCACTCACGATCTGCGGCTGGTCATCCGCAACACCGGGCATGACTTCTTGGGCAGGAGCACTGGCTGGGGAGCTCTGGTTATCAACACCCATGGCTTCAAGAACGCGACATTTATAGACTCCTATGCTGGCCCAGGAGGCTACCATGGATCAGCAGTCACTGTTGGAGCCGGAATACAAGCAGGTGAATTGCTCAAGTTGGGCAGCGCTCAGAACCCACCAGTGACAGTTGTCGTCGGAGAATGTTCAGTATGTGAAATCTTCAGAGATGAGTTTATAGGTTTCGGTATGGCTTACAAGATTCAGACTGTCGGACCAGCCGGCGGCTTCGTGCAAGGTGGCGGCCACGGTCCCTGGACCACTGTGAAAGGGATGGCTGCAGACACAGTGCTTGAATTCGAAGTCTTGACAGCAGCAGGCGACATTGTCGCCGCGAATGCCGACACGAACTCTGACCTGTTCTGGGCGCTCAGGGGTGGAGGCCCGTCGGCCTTTGGTGTCATCCTCTCGGCAACATTCCAAACATTCGCTGATGTTCCCTCCGCCGGCGCAACTCTCGACATCAACCCGAGCCACACAGACAATCGAACGTTACTCTGGGAGGCCATCACCATCTTCCATGGCTACTCAAATCACTTCGTCGACAATGGGCTCTATGTATACTTCGAAGTGAGCGCTTTCGGCCTTCACGTCCAGCCCTTCTTGGCCGTAAACCAAACCTCAGCACAACTCGATGATATCATCGCCCCCGTGCTGCGCGACTTGGACGGTATCGGGATCAGATACAGCACCACCACCAAGCAATACCAAACATTCTTCGCTCTTTACAATGACCTCTTCGAACCCGAGGGCGCGGGCATCTCAGCCCTGACTGGCGGTTGGGTCTTCGCGCGCCAAGACATCGCGAGAAATAACACGAACATCATCGACTCGTTCAAGAACCTCCAGAGTAAGGGGGCGAGTGCGATCGGGCATATGTGGAACCCGGGCTATGGAATGGCAAACTCGAACAACGCGCTGAACCCGAGGTTTCGCGATGCAAGCGTCCATGTCATCGCTGCGATGTCTGTTTCGAGCAGTGCGACGTGGGAGCAGAAGATGGCGGCACAGAGGACGTTGACTTTTGACATCAACCAGAAGATGAGAGAGGCTGGCCCGAGTGGGTTCGGATATGTGAATGAGGTGAGTCTGAGAATTACTCCCGCGATACAAGGACCGACAATGACATGCCACGCTTACAGGGCGATTCGAACCAGCCTGACTGGCAGACCGCTTTCTACGGAACTAATTACCCTCAGCTACTGGACCTCCGGAAGAAATGGGACCCGAACGGTGTATTCTACGCCATTGCTACACCGGGAACGGAGGATTGGGAGGTCATCGATTATGGAACCAAGTTATGCAGGAAGTCAGATACGGCGTGAGCTGGCAGTATGTGATGAATTGATACTTATATATGAGTACATATGTACAAACTTGGTTGTCAAATGCTGCGTCTCGCAAGTGCTGCGTCTCGACCAGATGAACCTATCAAGCATCAGACGGCCACGCCGGGTACTCCCACCCGCTGACTCCGTTCGCCATCAGCCTCGTGTCCAGGCCATCAGCGCCCTGTGAGATGTAGTACACCTTGGTGAAAGGCACCACGCTGTAGTACTGGAAGGCAGTACCAGCGGGCACGAAGACCACGTCGCCAGTCGCCATCTGGATGGTCTCCCCGTTGATCTCGAAGCTCAGCAAGCCCTCCAGCACCTCGAATGCGGAGTGGCCAGCCAAAGCCGTGCTGCCACTCGCGCTGCTGACGGCAGCCGTGGCTGAGGTATCGTTGCCGGGGATGCTCATGGCCGATTCGTTGGAGAGCTTCTGGGAGAGGATGATGGTGGCGAGGGTGAAGTTGCCGGCCGACTGCGTGGGCGTGACGAGCGGCTGGACGATCTGGTAGAACCCAGCCTCATCACTAAGCCACTTTGGTCCAAAGTCCTTGGCTACAAAGTACGGCGTCGTCTCATCGGCGCCCAACTCGGCAGCAGCAGAGTGCCAGCCAGCCACGTCCCCAGATCCCTGGGCCGCGGAGTACGAGCCGTTGACTAGCTCGCGCGATGGCGTGAAGTTGAGCTGCGCGTAGACATCGAACGACTCGAGCGCCGCGATGACCTCGGCCGGCGGCGAGCTGCTGGTGGCGTTGTAGGGGCTCGCGTCGTTGATGTCGTATGGGCTCTGCAGAGGGGACGTGTAGTTGGCGTTGGCGAGCGCGTAGAAGAGGTCCTCAAACCCGCCAGGCTGGATCACGCCCACCATATCGGTGTCCGGGTCGAGGACCTGGAAGGTGTGGGTGGTGTTGTGAGGCACGGCGCCATAGTCGCCCGGGGTCAGGAGGCGGGCCTCCTCGTTCTCGTACGTCGCCGCGGAGGCTGTCCAGAGCTGGAAGCGGCCCTTGAGGCAGAAGAAGTTCTCGTAGTGGCTGAGATGGGCGTGTGGCAGGACACCGAGGGACCCTGACGCCGGCGCGCCGGTTGAGATCAGGGTGAAGGCGTAGTCGGAGCTGGGACCCGTCACTGGGAAGCGATATGTCTGCGCGCCGACGACAACCCCCGGGATGCCATAGTGACGGACGGCATAGGGGCGAGGTGAAGATGGCACCTCGGACACCCAGAGGGACGAAGTGGTGTCGGCCGAGGCCTGGCGGCGAAGTGGTGCACGGCCGGGAGGGGGCGGTATCGTCGCAATGACCGAGGCAGAGAGCCCGAGGAGGGTGCTGAGAGCTGACAGCTGCATGGTGGGTCGGTTGGGGAAAGCGAGTGAATTCACCGGTGATGGTGTAGCATCTACGACCTGAAAACTCGAAGGTCGAAGTTCATGGCCCTACATATAATATTTGGAGGGTCTCGTCACGATCAACCTACCAGCAGTGCAGCGCGGCACAGAATCAGGACTCGGGAATTCCATCCCATATGTCGTCGTCGCCGGCTTTTCCGGAGTGTGGATATCGAAAACTGCAAGATCTACTAAAGGCCGCATGTTCTGGGGTATCTAAGTGGACTGACAAGCCGGAATGGGTCTTGAAATGCATATGCTCAATCTCCGGCTGCTCGTCCCAACCCGGTTGGAATGGTACCTGATCCCTGCCGTCAGCGTTCATGCCTGCGTCAGGGTCACATTGAGTGTTTGCCCCCGGCGTTTCGTTTCAATGAACCTGAAGTGTACGGTGCCAAGCGACTTGTTTTCAAATTCAATTCGTGTCGATGCCGTCCCGAAAAGAAGCTTAAACAGATCTCAAGGAGTGCCTGTAAACCATAGAACCATCAGTGTTGGAAAACTTAGGCTAAAGTTCATCTGTCAATCATGATTGATGGGGCCAAATGTTAACCCCGGCACCTACTCGCTGAATAGACAAGTGATATTCAAAATGTGTCGTTCAGTTTTCCAGCTGTCCGAGAAAGCTAAGACTGTATGCTGCACGGCCGGTTCCCGTTCGTTGATGCGTATCTTTGAGGAGGACCAAGAGGCTATGTTCCCCTACCCTCAGCACGCTCTCGGCTTGGAACTTTGTTTCTTGGAAAGGGCCGAACTTCAAGATACGCGCAAGCAAGTGGGACCCGGTATTTGACCGCGGGACCCCTGCTCTCCACACAGTTTGTGCCCCTTTCCTGATCGGCCTGTTCCGCTCATCGAGGGTGTTGTTGGAAGCCACAGATACAACGGACAATAAACCATACCGAGACTGTCCGTCTGAGCAAACTTCTCTCTCAAGCAGCCGTTGCATGGCATCGCACGACTGATCTTTTCTGACACCTACAATGGGGAGACGGGGAACAAGTCTTGCTGACTAACTACACAATTCGTCGGCATTATCCCAAGACCCCGAGCTCTAATCATACCGATATGCGGCCACACGGCGGGTACTATAACGAAATAAGGAGTAGGAGACTTCCGGCCGGTCAAAGGACCGGCCGAACGCGAGGGCGCATTCTCAGGCATGCTAAGTCGAATAAGGATGTCGTAGCACCGATCAATACCACCCTCTCAACGAAGCCTTTACACCCGGCACTATACCACTTTGCCTGACTCGGCAATTCGAGTCTTCGAAGCCAGTAAATCTGCCCCAGCAGAAGGGGCACCGGGACGAACACAGCATCATTCACCGAGTCAAGCCTTCCCTAACTCCGCGACACTTTCACTGATCTGCACGAGAAAGGCGTCGTCCATCCATATACTCCAAAGCTCCGAGTGCCACGGCTTCATCGGGTCAACAAGCTGGAAGTCAAAGTATCGGAAAAGCTGCCCGTCACTCTGTCAGTGCCACGCAGCTCCTACGCCTGCACAAGGCGCCGGGGGGGGGGGGGGCTCACCTCAAAATAGACCTTGTTCAGCTCCATGAACGCGAGCGGTTTCCCAGCACATCCGAACCGGCCGTAGCCAAAGACCATCTCGACCAGCCGTTCCATGGACGCGCGCGTGTCTTCATCTACCTCCATGAAACGCTCAGGGCGGAAGAGTTCGCCGTCGTGGCCCCAGTGGCGGGGTGAGCGCATCATAGGTATCAGGTTCCACCCGACGGCAGTGCCGCCAGGGATGAACTTGCCGTCAATCTCGTCCCCCTGTGGAGGGACAAGCTTGGGGAATTTGATCGGTGTTGGTGGCCGCATGCGGAGCCCTTCATATATGACAGCCTATGTAACAAATGTGAGCAACGCGGCTTGATGGCAAGGGGTTCGCCTTCGAACTACGAACCTGGAGATAGGGAAATTGCTTGGCCTCGTCGTGCTTGATCGGGCTTGACACCCGTCCCTCGTCGACGGCCTCTCTGACGATCTGCTTGAGCTTGTGGTATACGCGCGGATTTGTCATGAGATGCAGCATTGTGCAGCGTATAGTCGCGGCTGTTGTGTCCGACCCAGCCGACATGGCGAATAGAGCCTCGCTGATGCATGGGCCGATGGGGAGCCCAGCTCGTATGAATGCACCCTAAGTAAGTCAGCAGCCACTTCTCGACAGGAAGGGCACGTTCCAAGGCGGGCTTCTACTTGCCAGTAGATCTTTCTCGTCGGGTGCGCCAGGCTCAAATCGCTTTTTCAGTTCTTCTTCCATGATTCTGTCATAGAGCACGCATCAACTTTGACTGCCGCTGGAGTCATATCGGCCGAATCTGAGCCTCACCGTATCAATACCCCGGGCCCCTCTTTGTCCGTACTCTTGGGGCCAAATGCTTTGAGGAAGTAGGTCGAGGTTGTTATAGAGCGCAGCCAGGGGACATTCATAGGAATGGTGTAGATCCTCATGGTTGTCCGAAGGGCAGCCATAAGACCATGGACGTCCGAGTGGGTCACCAGGAATCCCAGCTCCCTCCCAAACGCGACACGGGTGATGACGTCCATTGTGAAGAAATTGGCTATGTCGGCGAAGTTGACAACGCGCGCCCTGCCCGGGCCTTGAGACAGCTCGTCTCGAATGTGCTGATTGAGTGCCCTGATGATGTCGTCTACTATCGGCTCCATAGCTAATGTCTCGCGGCCACCGTAGGGACCTGCTAATTTGGCCTTGATGGCATCGTGGATTGTCATATCCATCGTTGAGAACATGGTGTCATGATCCGGGTGCTTGAACGAGCCGCTGTAGAAGTCATCTTTCTCATATGTACCTCTGGCGCCGCACATTTTGCGCAGGACGTCTGGGTCATCCGTCAAGATAGTGTTGGGGCTAATCCTGATGAGATGGCCGTATTTCTTGGCCAGATCGTTGTATAGCCATCCTTCTTGGCCAGTGGCGGCGCATGAAATTTCATATAGTGACGAGATGCCGGCGATAAAAGGTCCTGGAACGTTCCGGAGCCGACTCCAGGCGTAAATTGTCGAGGCTAAATAGTAGATCAAGAGAGCTGTTGCGACGATTCCTAGCCATGCAGTAGGTATGACTATATCTGTTATCGCCATTACAACGTTGAAGGTAAGTGAACAGTCTTGTCCGTAGTGTTTGGAAGTTGAACTGTGAGTCAAATCTTGCAAAATATTAACCTGAGGTACAGACAGCGTCTTCTCCTCCTCTTATACATCCCATTTCATATGACAATGGATTGTGTTAGGAATGGCTTACTATTCATATCTAACCGATGCTGTGTAAGCTGGGCTAGTTGCATTCGGCCCAGAACCGGGTGATATCTCACAATACGGCTTGATCGCTTTGGGGACGATCATTCCCATTGTGGGTGCCGCGCCCTGGGAGTCATTCTTGCATTGCAGCACGAAATGCTGACCGCATGTGAGCTGCGTGCCACCCTACAGCTGTCCACTGAGGGGCGGGGTAATCACAAGCAGCAAAGCCAACGAATAAATTGGCTTGGTGCTTGTGATCTTCAGGTGCAGCCACCCGTCAGTTCTGTGGAGGCGAAGCTTCCAGACGTAAGTGCCGCCCTTGCCTATCGAGCTAATGCTTTTCGTCGAAAGAGCACTTTTCTGTGTCGAGGCTTGTTGACCCCACGTGGATATTAACGGCAACTCGGATGTCCCAGTGTCAGCTCATCTACATGACCGGCTATTATAGGCCGCAGACTTCTTGTGACGAACGCCAATGCGGCTGATCTGCCCTCGGCGCTGAGGACACCACATCAAATATTTACAGTCTATTGGACCCAGATTTTCCGCTTACCCCAAGGCTTTTTATTTGCATGGCCATGTCCACGGTATACAGCTTACTGGTGAGTTGGCAAGCCAAGGGTGTGTATGGATTGGGATCAAAGAAAAATTACTGCGATAAGAATGATTGCCACTTACCTTGAGATGAATAAGAACCCCATCACTTTTTAGTCACGCCACAACATAAGGAGAACAGAACAGACGGATATCAGCAAGGAATGACGAATAACAAACGCAACACATTTTATCGAAGTTTTGTTAAGTTTAGAGTGAAGCAAAGGCAAGACTTGACGTGGTCAAAGAGAAAACTACAAGAAGAAATCAGCAACATGGGGGTTTGAATAGCTTTATTTAGATAGAGAATAGAGAACAATCTTACCTCAGATGTCCTACCTACCATCCGCTTTGAGCTGGTGGAATTGTAGATCTAAAAACACCTACTGTTCCAGGCCAAAGTGCTTCCTAGCCCATTCAACCTCAGCATCAGAGGGCATAGTAGTGCCGATGCCACAAACACCTTGAAGCCGAGCAGTGAGAATCTTGAGTGCCTTCACTCGAAGGTTGCAGCTCATCCTCTCGGGCGCTGTCTTGGCGCCAGCGGCCTGCAGCTTCAACTTTTCAACCTGAAAGTCCGTCTCCATTTGGGCCTGCAAGACCTGCTCCATGACAATGTTAGAGGAAAGTGAGACTTCCCTGCTAATCAATTGATGGGTAATGGAATCAATGGTTTGATCCATGGTGTTCTGCTGAGCCATTTTGTGTAAAGATGGTGTAAAATGTTCTAGTTCTCTGCAGGTTTGAAGATGATTGAGTGGTGATGTAGTGGATGGTGATGGATTTCAAATTTCATCACTATCGTTGGAGCTTCAAGTCATACTTTATAATGCTGGCTGCCATACCCTACCTTGCAATCTCATCCCGACACACAAAGAACATGAATGGTCTTTATAACCCCAGCAAAAGGCAAGCTTTGTGTTCTATTGTGCTCACAGATAACAGTTCTGCATCACAATGCGTGTCTTGCATAAGAGATATAAGTCATTATATGTAATCTTTTGTTCCAATTATGCCAAGCACAGACATCACATTCTTATGGACAAAGATATTGTACCTGTAGGCCATATATGCCAGTGGTACTCAGGGGACCGTTTTGGGTGACCCAGCCAACCCAGACAGGATGCCATGATGCAGAATCAACAGCACTGGGGTGCGTAGATGGGTAGAATACGCATTTCTCATGTATTTTCCGTGGTTGTGACTAATCAACCGTTACTCAAGTGCGGACCACCACACGCATGGGCAGTGTAACCTTCAATCATAGCCAAAGAGAAAAAAAACAAAGAAAAACATAAACAGATCCATCTAAGTTGGGCCAGATGTGAAATAAGCTTTGTCACATCCAATTTGGGCCACGAACATTCAACAAACCAGGAATGGCATCTGCGTGATCTCATAGCCCATTCGCAGTTAAGTAGTCAAAGATAACCTGGAAGCCGGCAGACGCATTGTAGTGCAGCGTGAGCGCGTGGCCAGTGTTAGGCTGAAGGTAGGAGGACGGATTGACCGCGCCCGGGAAGAGTACCTGGATGAGCTCTGGGCTCCCGATGCCGTTGCAGTCGCCGCCGCATGTCGGGAAGTCGTATTCGCCGGTGATGAACTGTTACGAGGGGGTAGTTTGTTAGTGCTTTGCAGGAGACCATCACCACCACAATCATCAACAACATCATGCACCACAGACAAAACCTCCCAAAGTGGAGTGGAGTATGGGGGGAAAGGGACGAGAGAAGTCACCAATCATACATACCTGAAGCGGCCCCTTGAAGTCCGTAGCAGGCCCAAAAACAACACTCTCAGAAGCATACGTCCCCACTGCCTCGGGCTGCTTAACCTCGTCCGCATAATCCAGCATCTCAGGCGCAAATGCGCCCGCCCTCAAGTACAACTTTTGCATATTCTCCGGCCCAGTGGACAAGAGGTAGCCCGAGGGATAGTGCGAGAACCTCGCGGGATCGCTCTCGGCCGCGAAGCCGTGGTCAAAGAAGGACACGTTGACGAGGCCCAGGTGGGAGTTTAGGTAGTACCCAGTCAGCACGGCGCCGTCGGAGAGGCCGCCGTGACGGGCGAGGAGGCCGCTTGTTATGTAGGAGCCTAGGGAGTGGCCTATGTGGATGATCTTGGACGGTGGGTTCGCCGCGGTGAAACTGTTGGCGGTGGTGTTGGCGGCGGCGTCGGTGGCGACGATGGTGGACGAGCTGAGTAGCTGGCCGCTGCGCGCCAGATGGGTCAGCCCGGCGAGGATCTCGACTTCTGTGGGGATCTGCACGATGTCGTAGGCATCTTCTGGGACATCGGACTGGCCTGTTCCTAGGCGGTCGTAGGTTAGGAGGGAATAGCCTTGAGTGATTGCAGCGTCGAGGTAAGAGTTCTCTTGTGGGTTGACATCAATGTCCCAGTATCTTTTTGACCGAAAGCACATGAAAAGAGTTAGAAAGTTGAGATCTTCTGGAAGGGAACATCACTGTCTCTCTCATTTTCTGTCTCTGTGGGATTCATTCCCAAATTCATGGACAGACTTACCTCTTGTCCCACCCCAGACCCTGCGTCGCTATCTGGAGGAAACCCGCCTTAGGCCCTCCCTCGGCCGAGGGCACACAGAGCTGCGCGCTGATGTTGAAGGTCTGGTCCACAGACACTGGCCCGGTGATGCGGTCCAGGAAGCTGGGCGCGGACCACGCCGTGACGTTGAGCTCCCAGCCGATGGCGTCGATGCCACTGTCGACGCGCGGCATCTCGTAGTCTAGTTTTGCGCGACGTTAATAGCCAAGAGGTGAGACACATGAAAATGGTCATGACTGACGAGAGTTATTGGCGATGACCGGGACAGGCACCTGGAGCTGGACGCATCGCTTGGCAGCTGCGGGCCTGGCAGATGTGGCTGCTGCGGCTCGTACTAAGGTCATGAGCTCTGCCACGGCGAGAATGATAGACGAGTATTTCATGCTGGTCTTTTTTCGTTTGCCCTAGGAAAGTGTGTGATATAATGCCCGTCGTAACTTGGGTACTGCTCTGGAGTGTCTCGAGACCACGATGGCCAAGATGAAGAGCAGGACGTCGCTTTATAATCTTACAAACACCCATGCCATGACTCCATCGGCTGTGACTCGAGTTCATTAAAATTGTGATATCCAAAAATCTGGTTGTGGCTGTCAGGTAAGGCGCGTGGATGCGGATGAGCGGATAGGCGTATAAGCGTATAGGTTACGTCGCACTGTCAGCAACTAGCTATTGTCAGCAATAAGACTTTACCGCATCATCATTTATACGGGCAGGTTCAAGTGGCGCACTCGATGCGCTGATGAGGTCAAACCACCAATCTCACTCTAGGGGTAACTGCGGGAACCGAGGGAGCTTCTGGGTCTGGAGATTTCAGATGATGGGTGTAAGTTAGGACTTGACTGGGTCAGTTCCTGGGGCGCCAAACCTACCGCTCCGAGGTCGAGTACAGCGAGAAGCAAATGAGAATGGAAAGAGATGCTTTGGGGAGGCACGAAATCCAAAATATCATAGTAAACAACCCCCCCCCCCCCAAAAAAAAAAAGAAAAAAAAAAGAAAAAACTTGAAGTCTCACAGACAGAATGGAGCCGGCAGCTCTGCTGCAACCCTCCCTTCCACAACGACGAAAAAACAACACAACCAATCAGACCAATCGTTTCGTATTGCAATAAGTGACCCAGCCAACACCCTAACTATATTCTCAGTCTACTACAATATAACTCTTCCTTCCCTATCAGAAATCATGTAGTCATCGTTCCTGGGGAAGTAGTTCAGTTGATGCCGATTCGAGCTCTGATCATAAAGATAGTAAGTGAAAGTTTAGCAACGAGACGAAGTAAGACGTAGCTAAGAGACCCTGGATCCAATAGAGGTAGAGGATACTTACATCAAGAAATTTAGTCTTAGTCAACCATCCTTCAGGCATCTGCTCAAAAGTTCTATAATTCCTCGTACCAAAAGAAACCTCTCCATCAACTGCCCAGACCTCCTCGTCTCCTTTAGGGATTTTACCCCCATCCTCGTAGTAGCGAATGAGTGCCTCAAGGTTAGCGCGATGGTCTGGAAAAAGATTCTTCTCTATCGCACGTCTGTATGATATGATCCGGCCTTCTCGTGTGTTCGATAGGGGTCGAGTGGGCGTTGATTGTACATTGGGGGTTAAAGCTGAGTCCTTCGTGTCTTGGGCTGATGACAAGGCTAAGTCCGCATGCTGATCGCTGGCGCTTGGGTTTTCGATCGCCAGGCACGGGCCCGGCGAAGCGACCGATAAAGTTGCAACTTCGTTGGTAATCTGCATAGCATTATTGCCTAGGGATGTGTTGCTCTGTTTATTGGCCATATTCGGGTGCGATGCAGATGGTTGGTATATGTATTGTATGAAAGTTGAGTAGAAAAGAATTGTTGGTAGGGTAACAATGCGGGATGTATTTAGAGGTGAGATTCAGCGGGGTGGAAACTTGAATTCGTCATTTTATAGAGCGAAAGGGAGAGCGGGGTTTGTGTGATAAGATTAGAAGCTGGGGCTGTGCCTTGTAACCAACAAGCGAAAAACCACGAAAACACCTTCGCAGCCAGAAAACAAACAAGATGGTGCCGATCGCACCCCCCCCCCCCAGAGGATGTATTGGCGAGGTGGGAGGAAAACGGCCAGCTCCAAAGGAAGAGTTGGGTCGCATGCATCAATGACTCTGTCCTCAGCTTCTCCAGTGTCTGGGACTTTTCGACCATGCAGCTATCCAGGCTGGATCCGTATTGCAAGACAAGCCACGATGGCGAACCTTATCTTGAACTTTCCGGCTTCACGGCCGTCCTCAAGCGGTTTGTCCCCGAGCCAGCTTGGGCGGGGCTGGACGCAACCGCCCCGGTCCTGTGGCAAATATTCACCTACATCGGCGGCTACCCGTTCTTGACCTCGGGAACGAAATCGGAGACGCGAGACCGCCTTAGCAGAACCGAGTTCATCTGCGCAGTCTCATTTTTACACCCAGATTTCAGCGACCGACTCTTCAACAGCGACAACGACGAGCGCACCCGTGCCCGCACAAACGCAGACCAGAGGCGCCTGATCTTCCAGGCGCTGGCCTCGCCACAGCCGCGGCGGCAGTGGACTGCAGACGACGAGTCACTATGGGCAAGCAAGGCGGCTGAGCGGGCCGCCCGGTACTGGGACCTCCGTGGAAGCGGGGACCGCACGGCGCGCGAGCCGCACAACAAGGGATACAATCGTGGCGCAGACGGTGACGAGTGCTTCCACGATCTGCTGGACTTCATGTACGCGTTTCAGCCCGTGGAGGATGGTCCACCCGTGCCGCGGAGCGAGTTCGTCGGGGTCGCGAAGAACATGGTCGAAAGCGGCGAGGTGGTTTTGACGCCGCTGCATGAGATGGGAATGGCCAGGGGCCGGTTTGAGAGCCTGGTGGAGTTCTTGCTTGTGATGTACCTTGAAGGGAGCGTCGACAGCCTCGGGGAGCTGCCGTCGGACTTCTTAGAGAGAAAGGACAAGGTTGTCATTTCGTTCTACGGAGGGGATGGAAAGGAGTCCATTGACTTCCTGGAATTCGACAAGGCCTTGTCGGCTGGAACAAGTGAGATCGTGGGCGGTAAGGAGTTTGTTACGAATGAATTTGTGAGTATCCCATCCAGGCAGCCATTCCCCAACACGAGACACCTGGCACTCAGGCTGGTCCGCCCGTGCTCATCTTTTTGCTTTGGGAATGGAATGCTAACGAAGATTTTGATGACAGCCGGAGCTGTTAATGGCTCTGGAATGGATTCTGGACACATACATCCCCTCCCTGCTGAAGCCTGAAGTAGAGTACTGAAAGACGCACGCTCTTTGGCTGCAAGGAGTCCTGCGTCACAGTAAAAGCGGACAGAGTTCAGTATTCTGGATGTACGAGTGTGTATGGACGCATGCGGCATTCATTGCAGCGTTACGAGCAGGCAAGAAACTGCAAATCGAAAGTTACCCATGAATGCTTTCAAATGAGAGAATGTTGCAGGGCATTATACAGGATAGAAATATCCGGCAACTTATAACAATATTGTAGTGATACAAATCAATAGTAAACTTAATGTTCCCGAATTTTCATCATAACCGCGGCCAGGCCGAATCACTGACAATCGTGTATATCGACTCCAAAACCCCGTCAACGGAGCTCATTCGACACGCCATTAGCTCCGCTCTTGTCACCTTTATCAAGGTACCCGCAGATACGTCCCTCAGGGTCCCATCTCTTCCGGATCGACATTAACTTCTTGCCTGCCTCATCACTCCAGTACTTGGTATCATGAAATTGAAAGTCCTTGTCACCCAAATAAGCTCCATGCTGATGTTTACGCAGGTCATCCATACTCCTCCTCACCCAGGTATCATGCAATTCATCTTCAGCCGCATCCTTATATGCTGCATAGAGAGCAACATAGTGATCAGTGTGCAGACTGAGGGCCATGTCTTCGAGCGGCTCACGCGAGACAGGGTTCATCGGCTCCCAGAAGGCAATGCCCCCCTTGGGGAGCGACGTGAAGGCTTCCTTGACAGTCTGCGCAAAATCGACCTTGTTGTCCAGATACACGTTGTCCGCAACCCAACGGTGGTCAGGTGGCATCAGCCTCAAGGACTCCTCGTAGTCTTGGACCTGATCAGAAAGTTGCTGTTCCTTGACTTCGAGAGCGTTTGGGGGGCGAGTGTCGGCCAGGACCTGGAGGTACGATTTAGCTTGCGCCTCGGTGTTGGCGCGGGCGACGACGATGACCGCGATATAATATCCTTTATCCGGGTCATTGGTGGCGTGAATTACTGGCTCAGCGTCACGATGGAGTGCTGGAAGGGTCTAGTGAATGTCAGTATGAGAACTCGCCATGCTAGCAGGGACGTGGAGGAAAAGGCACCTTATTCATCCATGTCTTGAGCGCATCATAGTCCTGGATGGGATAGACGTAGACGCTGTTCAGCTGCACAGGCAAATCTGCCATAGTTCTCAAGTAAAACCGCGTCACAATTGCAGGGAATCCTGAAGTGTCTGTCAGCAAGCTTCTTCGCACCTCGAGTCTTGCACGAGGTAATTACCTGGACCTGCGCCCCGTGCTGCCCAGAATAGATCCGAGTGCTGCTCTTCGTCACAATGCAGTACTTCGCCTTTTGCCGTAACAACATCAATGGCCTGGAGGTAGGAGGCAGCCCAACCGAATCCCTTAGTGTGTTAGTGAGGACAGTATCAATATCTGTTGGAGAAGAGGCTTACCCTGGCATTCAGGCCCATTCCTCCTTGTAAGAGGAACCCACCCAAAGCCACCGTGGCACAATGGCCAGATGGCAAGAACCTTCCCTTGGGTGACAGGTATTCCACTAATTCCGTGCCGATTGTTCCCGGGCTCGCCTCCAAGGTATCGGTAGCCTCGTCGTAGTCCAGATGCTTGAAGTCGACGAAATCTATGAGCACGCTGTCCTGCCGCAGACTCCAACAGGCCCAGCTATGCCCTCCCGAGCGGATCGCGACCCGCACATCCTTCTCGATTGCTAGCTTCACAGCAGATACCACCTGCGAAACGGTGCGGGGACGAACGATGGCCAGAGGATAGCGGTCTGGGACGCGCAAGGTGTAGACTCTCCGCCGTTGTGCCTCGTATTCTGCGGACGATTCCGGTTCGTCACGCCAGACCACATGCAAATTTCCATTGCCCATTTTCAAGGAGATAACGCTCGCAAAGTCGATTTCGGGTGCAGCAAGGTGTATATCTTCAGGATGGGTGATGCAGCCGCTCTGCCCCGAGTCTGTACCCTTTTCTGGACTAGATGCTCTGCCACCAGCGATGATTTCTCGCAATAAAAAACTTTCACATTCGCTATTCAAGATCCTTTTATATATCCTAATCGACCTTAAGCTCTAGTCGCATAGAGACGCCCACATCGGCCCGCCGGGGAACTCGAGCACTCCTTATTCCGTAATTCCGACACGTTACCCAGCGACGTATAGGCATAACTTCCTGAATGCCCAGAGTCCACTTAAATTACTGAAGAGCCCAGTGTGATTCTCGGTGTAAAGAAAAAGGACTTAATGAGTCGGGTACCAAATTCAAGCTTAAGGATACATCTTCGGGTATACGGAAAACTCTTAGACGTCTGGTTGAGGTGGTCCAAAAAACATATAGTTTCGCAACGGAATAAGACAGAAAAGATAAGAGATCGTCATTTCATTGTATTTCCCAAGCATGGTACTGTCGAGAGAACATGGGGATCCAGGAGGTAAGCAACAAGACCTTGGGCTCACAACTGTAATGCGACTTCAACGCCCTTTGTTATTCGACAGACTTAATCATTGCGTTTCGTGTTGCGTGGCAAGAGACAGGAGTGACTGCATGTGCTGGATTCAATCAAAAAATGAAAGAAGAATGGTATTGTCATTCGTATAGTAATTTTTATTTTTCCTAGAAGTATCCGCAAGTTGGCAGGAGTGGACTAAGAAGCGATCCATATATCGCGGTTCAACCATTTGCGTCGCAGAAAAGGCTCTAACCATATCAACTGAAGAAGTTAAAGCAAGAACAACAGAATCTAAAAATATCGGGACTTGTACATGGTAAATGTGCTGACCATATTATGACAGATGCTACTGGTCACTTTCTCTCGAGTCGTCGTCGATGGGTCCACGTTCCCCTGAAAGCCTAGCGTAATGCAGGACGCGTACAACTAACTTGCCAAGATCAAGCTTTCCGCGGATGTCCCCCCACTTGCCGCTTGTTTGTCTGCCGGACGTTTAAGAGCACCGCCGCCTATAAAACTGGGCTTAGAAAATGAAACGACAGGATTGGATATCCAATCGTGAATTTATGGGTCTAGGACCAGCCCGTACCCGGCCGGGTACGACATCTTCTTCGACCTGCCTGCCAATATATGTGGGGAGCTGCCCTTCTCGGGCCTGGCTGACGTACTGCGTTGATTAAAGGGGCAAGTTGGAAAGAATGTAGAGAAACATGATGACCATCTCGATAAAATGGCGCTTTGCCTCTACTTATATAAAATGCTGAAACACCCAGAATTGCAAGTAGTTGTTGACAGCAATCACCTGTTTCGATTACTGACTGCCGTCAACCGGAAACGCAGAAAATGATCAGCTTACACACACTTGCGGCCCTTTTGGTGCTTCCCGCAATCGTGCTCGCGCATCCAGGGGAGAATGTCGAGGCTATTAAGCGGGAGATGGCCCAGCGCAACACCCAACACGCATATGCCAGCCGCGCACTGTCCAAATGCCAGAACTCGGCTCAAGCATTGGCCCTGAGGGAGCGCAGCGCTGCTCGCCGAGCAGCCAAGGCGATGGAGCTTCGAGAAAAGCGCGGGTTGACGACGGGTATGTTTGAATCTCCCATCATCGGTGATAGACATCGGGAGACTGATCGCTGACATGGATCTTCAAGAGCGCATGACGCATCATAAGAGGGACCTCACAATGCTTGAATACTACGCATCGCAAAGCCACAACGCGTCATCATCAGGGTACACACTTGAGACTCCAGAGGAGACCATATTTGGCTCCAACAACACATGCGCCCTCGTGCCCGAGACCACGATCGGTCCGTACTATGTCACTGGGGAGTACATCCGGTCCGACATCACCGAGGGACAGGCCGGCGTGCCCATGCACCTGGAGCTGCAGCTCGTCGACATGAACACCTGCGAGGCGATCCCCGACGTCCTCGCCGACATTTGGCATTGCAACAGCACAGGAGTGTACTCGGGTATCGACACCAGCCAGGGGGAGGGTGGTCTGAATTCGACGTTCCTCCGCGGCGTCCAGATCGCGGACTCGGAGGGAGTGACCAGCTTCGACACTCTCTTCCCGGGGCACTACGACGACCGCGTCACCCACCTACACGTGGTCCTGCAGAACAATTATACGGTGGAGTCCAATGACACCTACACAGGAGGGACGACTCTTCACATCGGACAGCTCTACTTTGACGACACACTCGTGCAGGCCGTCGAGGCGACGACCCCGTACAACACCAACACGATTCCTTTCACCACGTGGGAGGTGGATGGCTGGATGTTGGAGGAAGCCACTACGGACTACGACCCGTTCGTGGAGTACGTGCAGCTGGGAGAGAACTTGGAGGATGGGTTGCTGGCGTGGATCACCGTTGCCGTCGACCTGAGCAGCAACCACGACACCAACCTTACGGCTGCAGCTCACTACTACGAGACTGGGGGTGTTGCAGTGGAGGGAAGTAGCAAGGGGCTTCCACCGTCGAATCCCAACGCTTCATAGAATTACGGGCAGGCGATTCGAGGTTATGTCACAAATAGAATAGTGTCGTCGTTTACAATGTCGAGGTAAATAAGCACCCAAAATCTACAGGTGTGATTCATGGCCGATTTGTTTTATAATGATATGATCCTTTGCAAGATAACGGAGAGTGACACCGTCAAGGCACCAGCCTTCCCCACTTTCCCACCTTCCTCTTTCTCCCTGACCTGAAGGTGCAGTCTCCACCAAAATGCTTCCCACGTCAGTAAGCAATTGATTGCTCGCACTTCGTCCTCTGATATTTTCTGTCTCAGTGATCTTTGTGCATGATCGGCCGGCATATTAGCTCGCTTACAAGATTTCGAAGGATTTGGGGCTAACGGGAAGCCACAGTCACACTGCTTATCGTATGTCTCACCGCTGGCTGTGTGACTCATCCACGACTCCAGTCCGTTGTCCTGAGAGAGAATACAGCGGTGCCATTATTCTTGATAAAAGGGACATCATCACGGCAGCCCAAAGGCCCCAACCAGATTTTGGCCAAGCCGCCCCATAGCTTGCAGTCATGTCGTCCGAACCCGCCGCCTCGGCGGCCACCGGCCTCAAAATAACCAGCCCCCGCCTGACGATCCGCACCGCCGTCCCCTCAGACGGCGAGGCTCTCGTTGCGTACTTCAGCGACCCCGCCAATTTCCCCTGGCCGGCCGAGGAAGACCTTACCCTCGAGAAGATGCTGCCACGGAGAGGCAAATGGGCAGATGCAACGGCAAAAGGCAGCAGCGCTTTCATGGTCATCACCCTGCGCGAGACGGGCCAACTCATTGGCTTCGGCGGCTTCAACAGCCTGCCGCGTACAGAGGCCCTGGGCGACTCGCCCCCTTGGAAGATCAGGAAAGGCAGCGGAGAGGGGACGGTGGTAGCGGCTGATGTTGGCGTCAGCATTGATCATCAACACCAGCGAAAGGGTTATGCCAGGGAGGCAGTCTGTGCAGTCGTGGAGTACGGCTTTGAGAACTTGGGGTGTGCCTATGCGCATCTTGACACGCAGAAATCGAATGAGCCTATGAAGGCCTTGATGAGTGGACTCGGGATAAAAGGCGTCGAAGGCGATGACAGCGAGCCCTTGGAGGATGCTGCTTTCAGCTTTGCGTCGAAAGCGGTCAACTACAATGTGGACAGAGCAACCTGGACTAGTGTGAGAGAAGAGTCGAAAAAGAAGGATACTTGGCCATTGTGAGCGGGAAATGTCACGATTAAAACTGTTGACGAATTACGACATTGAAGAGAGCTGAGCATCCTTGAGCCCACTGAATCAAACATAGTTATAATCAGGGTATTACACGCATAAGTAGCCGTAACACGAAGGCCGTTGCAGCCCACTACGTAATACCGGCCTCCGGCCATAGCAAATATGTGCACGTAAGGTTGGCTTCTATATCATCAGCACAAACACAGAGACCAGCTGACCCGTTGTCGTTCAACCCTTTAACTGTCTGGTATCAATTCGGCTGTCGTGGTGTCATGGTCACTAACCATCTACTCTTAAGCTTTCGAAGGGCATGTGCGGAAGCAACTAACAAAGATTCATGGCTGAGGCCATTGTTAGCCAATCTGTAATCACCTGCGTCTTGTTTGCAGGGTACCTATTGTTTGGAGAGTAACAATTCATTGTACTGGACTAGGAGTCATGTCTTTGTTTGGGAACATGTAAAGTGATATTTAACAGCGGAGCTTTCACAGTCTTATGCGGAACTTGGATGATTTCAGTACCGTCTTCTATCGGAAGACATCGACCGCTCAAAGCTCCTGCATCGCCTATCCATAGGCGTTCCCAGGCAACCCAAAAAGGGCACCTGCCGTTCAAAGAACACCTCTCCAAGTCGACGAAATGGCGATAGAAGGGCACCCAAAGTACTTTCGCTATCAAACACTGTCCAAGGCAACGAAGTGGATCGAAGACGGCAACGCGGTCAAGGTAAGGTTTACTAACGAAAATAGCTACAGTCCGACGCAACTCAACTTTGACAATGGGATTAATCGATCTCTTGGCGATCTCTTGTGGACAACAAAGGGCAGGTGTCTCTTCCATGCCGATGCAGGTCACGGCCAGGTATGCGGTCCACTGTGCAGCCCCGGGGTGTTCCATGCTGAAAAGGACCACCATAGCAGCCTTGAACTCCGAGAGACAAAGGAAATGGGAATAGGCGTTTTCACAAAGCAAGCCATTCCCAAAGGGACGGTGCTGGGGTTATACAGTGGCGTGGTGCGTTGTCATGACCAGCTTACCCCGGCGCAGAAACGGTATTCTAACTTTCTCTTCAAGCACCCGGAGCACGGGGAGTTTTATGTAGACGCATCGACCGACGGCAACTGGACACGGTTCCTGAACCACTCCTGCGAGCCGAACTGCACCTTCGCGAGGGCGCTGCGCTGCGGCTACACGAGGGTCATCTACGTGCGGACCAGCCGCCAGGTCCTGGCCGGCGAGCAGCTGTTTGCAGACTACGGCAGGGACTACTTCCAGAGCATGGACTGTAAATGTGCCTCGAAGGACTGTCGATCTGCGATATCCCGGGGTAAGAGGAAGAGGGACGACGAATTTGGGTATGAGAGGCTGTTTTCAGACGGGTTCCGGGAGACCGGGCGAGCCGCTAACCCACGGCGAGAGGGCCTCAGGGCCAAGGTTAAAGTGCGGAGGCTGGTCTAAGAGAAAGGGCAGCCTGGATAGATTGTGTAAAATGTCGCGGTTGATGAATATAGTTTCCGTTTCCCTGTTCTCGCAAGAACGAGTCAGTACCATTCTCGAGTGATTCAAAGTATAAATTATGCTGTCGGTGGCTTGACGTTCTGGGACACACTTTCTCGCTTCCCATATATGCAGCTGTCTTGTCTCCACAGGTTCTGTCGTGGCCTATGTGGCCCCGGATGTCTGACCGCAGCTTATCGCAACTCGGGGTATACTGGAGGCCGCGCCGAGACAACGTCTGTGGTATTCAGCTTAGGCGCTGTCTGGGGACCTGGCCGATGGACAATCGATTTATATCTATGTGGGTCATGCTCGACAATCGTAGCAAATGCGTACATATAAAGCGTCGTAGGGTCTCATCTCAGAAAGCCTCATGTCGGCCATGCTCACCTGCCAAACATTACACTTCAGACTACATGTGCCCCCATTACTCAAAGACGAACCTTTCATCGATACTACCAACGATCTCGCGCTGAGGCAGCACGCCTTGGTGCATTCCAAAAGCCAAATCACATCACTCTCAAGCCCACGACCTACTTGTGTACTTGACGCACTCGCCCAAACATGTCCTCCCTGCAGTACTGCAACGACCGAGGCGCCGGTCAGAAGCTCAGCGACATCTGTCATTATTCCCAAGCCGTCGTCCTTGGCGACACCGTCAAGTGCTCCGGCCAGGGCGGCTGGACAATCGGCGGCGAGGTCGACCCATACGACATCCGCGGCCAGGTCAACCTCGCCTTCGACAACGTGGACCGCGTCCTCCAGGCGGCAGGGCTTCGGGGCTGGGAGGACGTCTACTCTGTCCGATCGTACCACGTTGGTATGGACCACTCGTACAACTATATCGCTGCGAAGCTGAGGAAGCGGATTCCGGGACATCGACCTATCTGGACTGCGGTGGCGGTGCCCAGGCTGGCGTTTCCGGAGATGAGGATTGAGCTGGAGGTGGAGGCCTGGAATAGGAGGTCATAATTGGACGAGTCACGGTCGTGGGAGCACGGGAGGAAATTTGAGACACATTGACATCTATGAGATTCGCTAGTATCCATTTGAGCGTAAATTAATCGTTACGAACCGCATCTTAGATGGAACCATTTAATCAATATCCGCTGGATCTGGCTAACGGCCTCGATCGTAAATCTCCCGTCTTGGATTCTTGGCATAATCACTTGGCATGTCCCCTTGGCATGTTGGACATCGGGCAGGACAGAAAACTGTATCTCGGCTGATAGATTCTTCCGCGCATGGGGTGTTCGTGACCCAGGAATGCAGCTCGTACGGGGCCCAGAAAACGTACCTTAGCGCGGCTCCAGAGCGCACGCAGGCAGACTCACCGTCTCAGAACTACATTAAGCTCTCAGTCTTGCATAGGCGAATGCGGGACCCTGCTCGAAGACCGCCTAAATCATTTGCCAGCGCACGACGAGTCCTTACTCAGGGCCCGCTCACGGGCCATGCACGACCCAGACGCGCCTCCTATTGTCTAATCAAGGGGTTCAACCTTATGTACGTTGGCGAGTCAAAGAGACGACGGCGCCCGGCCATCGAATTCGCATCTGATGCTGCCAGTGTGTGTAATCTGTGGAGGAGACAAGGCCGCATGTGGCGGGATGTGGCGGACCTAGACCGTGATGATTCTACAGGGAAAGTCCCAGTAATACAACATCCATCTCTTAATCTGAATTGAAGCGACGGCTCAGGTATCATGAGGTCGACGAAGCATGTGATAGACCTACCTTGGAGGCATGGAGTGGTCCAGTGCCCCATCTACCTCAAGATTACACGTAGAGTCATCACAGCTTTCTGGATTTTCTCAAGCAGGAAGAATGATGACTTCTGTGGGGCTCACAGTTAAGGAAGAGCAGAGAAGAGAGCACCACTAGTAGTTAGATTTGCCGAGACCTAGTATTCGCATTGTTGACCGCTCGGTTTCGTACATGTACGCCCGGGACATGATGGGCCACGCATCTAGAATCCTACTCATATAAACTTAAGTTTTCAACCCCACGAACAAAAGCTTAATGACGTGAAGCTTTCCGGGCCAGGCCGGGGAATACCGTAGAGCTGGGATGATTACACCGCTGTACCATCAACACACATACCCAGGTCCGGTTTTCATCGAATCAGATTCACTCCTTGACCATAAATGCGTTGTATTATACATGGGTTGAGGTAGGGGCCAGATTACAATCACGATGCACTTGGCCAGACCGTTCTTTATCCATCGGGGGAAGGAACGACGCTCGCCTCAGTTGATAGTATCTATGTCATGCAATACTACTCATCATGCATATCGTTCTCGCCTTACAGGATGCCTGATGAGACGACACTATTCAAGATCATCAAAGCGACGAGAACGCCGCTGGCTAGCCCTGGATAACCGAAAATCTAGGAGAATTCCGAGCCTGGTAGGATTAAGCTCTGAACTGCTAAGGAAAGACCCGAACGGGGGTTTAGAAACATCATCATACGTATAGACAGACAAACACACCAAGCCAGGGGGACGTGTCAAGCCCGCATATTCCAGAACACTTCACATGCAAAGTCACGTCACAGCTGCCCACGACACTTCCCGACGGCCAGTTAAGCGCCACACCGTCCCACCATCAAGACACACATCTCTAGCGTTAAGCACCCGAGCACTGTTCTCGCAGCAAGCAGCAGCAGCAGCACGTCCCGCACGAACTGCTTGTCCCGCCCGCCCGGCAACTCCCACCCATCATCCGAAGGACACGATTCACAGCACACACACACACACACACGAGGCACGAAGGGCCGCTACTCCCAGAAGACCTCCATGCCAGGGCCCCCGGGCGTCGTGGCATCGTCCGTGCTCTGCACGGTCGACCCGGTGTGGTGGGACGACGCGGGCGAGAACTCGGTCGGCGTGGTCAGGTTGCTGGGCTTGGGGGGCGGCGGCGGGGCCTGATCGTCCTCGTCGTCATCGTCACTGTCGTGCGGCAACTCGGCGTCGAACAGGCGGTGGCAGGCCTCCATGGTCGGGAAGCCCCCCGGCGGCGGGGGCGGGGGCGCGTGAGGGGCGCCTCCCATGCAGTGGAAGGATGACGCTCGGGGCGACTGCGGCGGGGAGGACATCTCGAACGGGTACGGGACTGTGGTGTGGTGCATGGGGACGGGAATGGGGAGCTGGACGGCCCGCGGGAGGGCCTCTGTGTCTATGTACGTCTGGCCGACTTCATAGGGCTGCGGCCACGCACAGGGCTCTGGGGCCAGGTCGCTTGGGTGCGGTGGGCCGTGGAGTTGCGAGGAGCGCATGCAGGGCTCGAAGGGCGGCAGTCCGAATGGCGGCGGAAGATGGGTTCCTGCGGGCACATAAGGGGGAGGAATGTATCGGCCAGGTGTCGGGCACAGGTACGGGCCCGGCGTGGGCGGCAGGGGAGGCATGCCGCCCATGGGCACGGGCAGGGGCACGAACGGGTTCAGGCGAGGGAGACACTCGTTCCTCGGGGGTGGGTAAGACGGGCTGCGGCTGCGGCTGCGGCTCTGGCTCCGGCTGCGGCTGCGGCTGGAAGGCCTGCCGCGCTCAGCACGATGGGGGATGACTTCACGTTCTCGACGTGGATACTCCTGAAAGCGTGGCACGGGGCCAGGGGCGTTGGGCATGGGAGACAGCGATCGCCCTCGGGGCCTGGGAAACCACCCGTCACGGACGCATTCCTTGCCAAAGCGCCTGATGTCCTTGGAGCGCTCACGCATCTGCCTCTCCTCCTCGTCGACCCTCTTCCAGGGGTTGCCAAACTCCCGTGGCTGGTACATGCCCTTGTCATCAGCAGCCACCCTGCCTTCGGCGCCCCGGATGACGAAGAGGTACTCGACCCGGCGGGAGTCCTTGCCCTTCCACAAGCCCTTCTTCTTGACCGGCTCGGGAGCCGCGCTTGCAAATCGGTAGCGATACTGCTCGCGCATCAAGGCGACGGTCCAATCGCGGCGGCGGAAGCGGTTGGAGGTGGCCTCCTCACGGTTGCGGAGGAGGCCGTTAAGGTTGGACTGGAGGGAGACGGGCAGCTTGCGAAGGCGCTCGTCCAGGTCCTGCTCGTATGTCTTCGGCTTGCCGCGGAATAGGCGCGCGGCAAACCCGCGCTTGTTGGCGGCATGATAGCTGTTGACCGAGGCGAGGGTCATGTCGCTCAGCTCCTGCTGCTCGTAGGCCTCCGTGCGGGAGACCACGAAGGGCCGCTCCTCATCGTGGGCGGACAGGATGTCGAAGCCGCAGGACGTCAGCTTCGTGACCTCGTGGTCGTTCTCGTGCGACATGCACAGGACCCAGGCCTCATAGACGGGCTGCGACGTGCACTGGTCCCTGGGGACGCGATACGAGGGCAGACGCTCGCGCGGGCAGAAGGAGTCGTAGGACTCGTACGACGAGGCGCTGGCGATGCTGCGGGCATCGTCGTCCACGCTGTCCCCCGGGAGGGTGTATTCATCCGACATGTAGCTGCTGCCCGAGTACGCGTCGTCGTCCTGGGCAGGGCGTGCAGCCCGCTCCTTGAATTCAGACATTACCGACATTGCGCGACCCTTTCACACAAGGACCAGGCTGCTTTCGGAGGTGCAGAAGAGCCAGAGAAGTGGTCCTGGGCTCCGAAAGGATGAGGAGCTCGAGGGTGAGGAAGAGGGGAAGCGAGGAGGTGAGATGTGACGTGAGCCCGTCAGCCTTAAGTAGGAGAGCTGGTTGGGGACGAAGAACTGGGGCCAAGTGAGGCTCTGCTCACCCCTCCAACCACCTCTTGGCCAACATCTCGTGCGGATGCAACCTCCCATATTGGACGGGCTGCAGGGAAGATCGAGGCTGCACCTCGTGGAACACAGCAGCTCTAGCTGTCAGAACAGGCAGACTCGCGAGCAGGCCAGCTTCCTGGGCCACTCAGGGCCTCGAGTGTAGGACCGTCCAGGCAGTCTTTGTGGCCGCCGAGGGGGTGAGCGTGTCTGCCTAGAATGCCTGGGCCAAGACGCGGAGGGCCGGAGGGACGGCCCTCGCATTGGCGCACTCGAGTGGTGACCGGAGTGTGACGGGCAGTGAGCTGATGGATTGGCACGGTTGGCATCCCCCCTCATCATCATGCAGGCTGCCGGCGCAGCAACACACCCGCAAGCAGTTGGTGGAGCACGAATCGAGTGGGTGGTCGTGGCCCGCCATGTCAGCACCATCTGCCGCCAACCGAACGAGACGTGAGGTGCGAGCTCGACTGTCAGGTCTTCCGATTGGGACGATTGCGTGCATCGATATCGCTTTCTGTGTGGCTGGGGCTGCCTCCCGTTGGCCGAGGGGGCCAATTTTGCGGCGCAGCCTGCATTCAGCTTGCATCTTCCCCACGCCCGTCTGATGTGGGCATGCAACCTCATGTCACATGTGTGCTGACAACGACGGACGACACCCGGCTCCTGCACATTGACATCAGCTGTCAAACCCTCCTTAGTTCCTCTTTCGCAACTATGCAACTACTATCCTTTTGTTCAGGCCGTCACCATGACTGCAGGCCGGCTAGAATTGGCCAGCGAGCTCAGAGCTCTGCAACACAGCGACTTTGAGCCCCATTGAGCCCCAATGGTCGTCTGTGCGGCTGTCACAAGGCTGTCACTGTTTGCTTAGCCGCAAGCTACAATTGTGTTCGAAACCTACTGTTATCGGCATTGTGTTTTTTTTCAACGCTAGGTGTTTAAGCGTTTATCACTGTATGAAGGGACTGATGCATACTGCTTAAGAGGCATATGTATACAGATTAAAACGAGACCACTGAGCCCCAATGGAGGGGCCGTATGGCTTTTGGGGGCAGGAAGCCGACATCTACCAAGACACGCATAGTTGTGCTGTATCTACCTGTGAATTCCTAAAGAGTTACTCGTCAGCTGAACCACTTACAGCAACACATTGGGCTCAAGTGTCCGAGTTCTCACGTGTCTAGTGTGGTACGGGATCTGTGACGGCACAGCTTTATATGCCGCGTTGGATGTCCAGAAGCCTTCTGGACAAATCGACATTTGGCAAACTGAGCTACACGCAGCCGCGTAGGGCATCGTCTCACGATCAACTACACTGCGATGGCGTATTTAGACTCCCGGGCGAAGGGATAGTTGGTCACAGGCCATTTCTTGTGGCCCGTAAAGCCAACATTGCCATACTGACATCGAGGACGAGGATCTCTGGACATACTCGATGCACGCCAACCAGGACCAAATCATCACTATGAACAATCTCACATGTGCATTTATCTGCCTAAAACGCGGGATGAGGTTTTTATCTTGAACGATTAGCTGGTGACTTGCTTTGCGGCCTCTGTACTACATTGCACACAGCGTGAAATCCCACGGACGGTTGGTTCCAAGGCAGGAGTAATTAGAGAATACTGTTTATTGAATTTCAATCATCCTAAGAGCTCCCCACCACCTCGCTTTCTGATCATTCTCTTCCCTCTGACCAGTTTATCGAGTCCTGACGTAGCTTCCACTCGGCCTTCTTGTCCCAGTCCGGCACTCTCCTTCAGTCCCCAACATTAGCCAAACAGAGCAGGCCATCATGTGCTGTTGGCATGCAGAACAATCTTGCGCGAAGACTCTAGAAAGTGGGGCCGATTCTATTCTCAAATGGCACTCGCATGTTGTTCGCTTGCTGTAGTGCCAGAAGACAGCCCGTGAACATCTGGGGTCGATTAAGTTCATGACTTGTCTAGCGGGCCCCAAATCGTTCGCAGTACCTAGGTAAATTTTAACCGGCGCTAGAGAATGAAGAGACAAACCAAACTTCGATCCGGTCGACCGATTTAGCAATTTGACATGGCCTAGGCGGGAATCATGGTTTCGGTTTTGACTCCCGGGAAATGACTGCAAAAGTTAGTTTCCCTCATGGTGGAGACTAGCAACTCGGCTCCGGTGTGGCTTGTGTAGAGCGAGATGAGATGATGCCCAGCGAATTGGCTAGTGCCAACGGGTAATGATACCGTCATTTAAACCTCCACATTGGCGGCAGGGTTGTAAATTAGTTTCTTAGTTTTAGTTAATTTAGTTAGTTTTTTTAGTTAGTTAATTTAGTCTTAGTTAATAAGATTAACTAAAAACTAATATTAGTTTTAGTTTTTAAAATTAATTAAAACTAAATTAATTAAAAACTAACTAAATTAACTAAAAAAACTAAGAAAATAAATAAATAAATAAATAAATAAATAAATAAATAAATAAATAAATAAATAAATAAATAAATAAATAAATAAATAAATAAATAAATAAATAAATAAATAAATAAATAAATAAATAAATAAATAAATAAATAAATAAATAAATAAATAAATAAATAAATAAATAAATAAATAAATAAATAAAAAAATAAATAAAAAAAATAAAAAGTAACGACGCTTGAGCTTGCTAAGAATCCTACTAGGAATTAAACTTAGGCCTCTAGCTTTAATAGCTAATATTTTAATTACTAAACTATAGGACTTTTAATAGCACTTAAATATCACTGCTCGAAAAACGTTAATTCTAAGGGATATATATATTTTATTTAAAAAATTAAAATATTATTTATATAAAGAATTTATTTAAACTTATAATTATTATAATTTTATATATAAATAAATAATAGATAAAAAGGGTTATAATAATTATTTTAATTTTATATATAAATAAATAATAAAAAAAGAGTTATAATAATAATTTTTATATATTTATATTTAAATATTAATATATATATATATTAATAATTATAACTTTATATATATATATATTTATAAATAAGCTTTATAAAAAGTTTTATTTTATAAGAATTATAAGGTATTTTAATTTTTTATAAGCCTTATAAAATTAAAGGTTATTATTTATAATATTATAAATAAATAAAAAATTTAAAATAATTTAAAGCTTTATTTATATATTTATATATAAAATATATAATATATTTTAATTAAATAATTAAATAATTAAATAATTATTATATTATTTTTAAAATATATAAGTTTTGCTTTTTTTAATAATATATCGACCTAAACCTTCGCTATAGCTTAATGATTAATAGCGTTAAATTATTTCTTAAAAATCTATTTAAATATATTAAGGAATAAAATATTATTAAGGGGTATAATATTTTATAATTTATTTATTTAAATAGATATAATAAGGAAATAATTCCTTTTTTTAAATAATTAATATTATATATATATATAAAATATTTAAATAAATATTTCTTTATTATAAAAGTTTTAAATTTAATTTTTAATAATATTAATATATTATATTTAATTACTCTTTTTCTTTTTTATTTATATATAATATTTATAAAATAGCTTATCTTTTTTAAAAAAATAAATATTATAATATAAGTTAAATTTATTTTATATAATAAATATAAACCTATTTAAAAAATAATTTTAAAATAATAATAGATTTTTTATATATATAATAAAGGTATTTTTATTAAGAAATAAAATTATAATTAAATTCCTTTTAATATTTTTATATAATCTTTTATATTTATTAAAATATAAATTATTATACTTATTTTAATTATTATAAGCCCTATAAAAATAATAATTATTTAAGGGTTATAAGGCATTTCTAGCCCTTATAAGCCTTATAAAAATAATAATTATTTAATATACTTATTTTAATGTTTATTAGCCTTATATAAAAAATAATTATATAAATTTTATAAAATATTTTAAGCTTTATAAGCTTATAAAATATATATTTATTATTTAATATAATAATCTTAATATTTATAAATATTATAATAATAATAATAAAATAAAAGAATTAAAAGGAAAAAAGAAAAAAAAAGCTTTTTAATAAATATAAATAAGAATTTAAAAGATTTTTTTTTATATTTAATAATAATATTATATATATAAAAAATATATAGTTTTAAAGATAGAATTCTATAATATTTAATAATAATAAATATAATAATATATATATTTAAACTTAAATTTATATCCTTAAAAAGAGTAGGGTTGCTTAATAAGCTTATATAACTCGTATATTAATAATAATAATAAAACTTTATAACTTTGCATTTCTCTTTATAATAATATTTAATAATTACTTTAAGCTTTATTAAATATAATATAATTCAAAAATTATTAATATATAAAATACTTTTAATAAATAAATTTTTCTTTAATAATATTAAATATATTTTCTCTTTTTTCTAGATATTAAATATAGCTTATAGATTTTTTTTTTTTTTTTTTTAATAGGTAGTCATTATAATCTAATAATAAAGCATGTGATTATAGTGATTACCTAGGTTATTATTAAAAAAAGATTAATTTATTTTCTTTAAAAAGCTATAGCTAACGCTATATTAATTTATAGTTATTGAGGGCCTTAGGGGATATTTTAAAACTTAATAATCTAGGTTTTATTATATTATTTAAACTTTAGGGAGTAGGGTTGTTTATTAATTTATTAGTATAATGCTCTAATTGTAAGCTATTTTAAGAGTAAATTATATATTTCGCTATATATTTATTTTATTTATTCCTTTAATAGCTATATAGTTTTAAAGTAGTTATTGGTATTTATATATTTTTATTTTAATTTTAAAATATATTTTTTATTATTTAATATTATAAAATAAGTTATAAATAAAGAATAAATTAAATTATAATTTAAAATTATAAAATAAATTATATTTTACTTATAAAATAAATTATAAAAACTATTCTTTTATTATTTCTTTTAAATTTAATAACTCTTTCTCTAACTCTTAAATATTATTAAATCTCTAATTCTTTAATAGTATTATTTTTATTATTATATCTGGATTTAAATTAACCCTTGATTTAGTAATAATATTATTAATAATAGAAAATATTCTTTTTATTGTAGTAGAAGTAGCTGGAATAGCAAGATATCTTTGGGCTAATAAACTTAATATTGAATATTAAAGTTTATTATTTCTTTAATAATCCAGTAGTTTAAGCTATATATTATTAATTAGTAAATTTAATAAATATTAAATAATAAAAAATTAAATACCTTTGAGTTAGAAAGAGGTTCTTAAAGATAATATATATATTCTTTCTCATTATTTATAGATAAATTAATAAATAATTTATCTTCAAAATTAAAGATATTCTGAGGAGAGTTTTCAGGAGAAAAATATATATTATCTTTTAATCTACTAGAAAGCTTTAATTTAAGCTTAAAATTTATTAATAAATATATAAAAAAGATAAAGTATTTTTAATAAAAACTTATTTAAAATACTTAGCTTTTAAAAGAGCTTTTATATCTACTTCTATATTAAAATAAAAGCATAATAAACCATTAGGCTAAAAATGATTTATTTTAAACCTAGGGTTGAGAATTAAAGAAAAAATAAAAGGTTTATAATCTTTTATTCTTTTTTTAATTATCTTTTAAGGAAAATATTTCTTTAATTTTTTAATGCCAACTTAAATAGCTTTAATAAAATTAAATAAATATTGCTCCTATATATATAATTAATAATTGAATTAATAAATAAATAAATAAAGAAATTAAAAACTTATAAATTTAGGGTTTTTTGCTTTTTTTCTTTTATACTCCTTTATTAAGTTATTAAGGTTTTTATATATATAATATATATATAATAAACCTTTAGAAATAGTTATATATAACTGTCTTTATAACTTAATAAAAGGCTTAGAAAAGACTTTAAAAGTCTTTATAATTTGCTTTAAAATAAATATTTTTAATAAATTAAAGAATATATCTTTATATTCCTTATTAAAAGTATTTCTATTAATATAATTTAAAGGTTCTTTTAATTCTAAAAAAACCTTTAATATATTATATATAGAGTTTCAATGCATAAGAGTATTTAAAAATATATTAATAAATATTTATTAATAGTTTTAAAAAAAAAGAAAATAAATACTAAGTAGAATATAAGTTATTTTATAACCTTCTAATAAGGCTTCTTCTCGTATAGCTTTTTTAATACCCTTAGATAATAAATTATTAATCTTAATATTATATTAAGTTAATATTATTATTTATCTTAAACAAATAATAAGATCTAATAGAAATTAATATATATATAATAATATAAAGATATTTAAGAAAAGTAATAATTTATTATTTTTAATAGTATTATCTATAGATATAATTATATTTATATCCCGTGAATATTCTTCTAAGAATTCTTTAGTTTGTAAATTTAAAGTAAATTCTTTTAAAATATCTTATGTTATTAAATTAATAATATATGCTATATACCAAATATCGTTTTCAAACGGCTTATTTAATTCAGAATTAAATTTATCTTTAAAAGCTATTAAAAAAGTATTGTTATTTAATGCATTATCTCTTATAAAGCTATAATAAAATATTAATTATTAATATTTAAAATATAAAAAGAATTAAATACCTAAAAATACTATTATATGTTATACTTAAATAATATTTAATAAATTTTAAAAACTCTTTAAAAAGAATTATTCCAGTATATCTTTCTTTTAATTCTTTAAATCTAATTAATTTATAAATTAACTGAAATTTAGAATTAATATAAGAGATAATTACTCCCATATAAGCCATATTAGAATTAGAAGTCTAAATATTAAAATTAAAAGAAAATTTACTATTATTAGTAATATTTTCTTTTAAATTTAAATTTAAATGAACTAAATTAGAATTAAAAGTATTATTTAAAATACTTTTAATTTTAATATGATTTATTTTAGGAGCAGCTTTAAAATAATATTAATTTATTTTTTTTTATTAAAAGAAAAGAAATATATATAGATTTAAATATAATAATAAATCTTGAAAAGATTTAGAATTTAAAATATTAAAAGCTAAATTATTTTTAATAATAAAATTTAAAATCTTTTCATAAGTATTTATTTCTGTAAATTTAATTTTTGTTTTTTTTTATGAAAGGGCGAAGAAATTTGAAGGGAAGGCTATAGTATTTAGCCTTAAAATAATTAATTAAATTTTAATTTTTAAAATATTATTATTTAATAAAAACTTACTTTTATTTTTATTTGCCTCTAATGTTTCATTATAAGCAATATCTAGGTGTTTATATTTATAATGCCATTAATAATTAAAGGCTTGAAATCTTTTTAAAGTATTTTCTTATGAATAATAGCAATTATTAATTTATTAGTTAAAAAATTAAGTAAGTTATTATTATACTTAAAAGAAATATAATATCTTTTTAAAATTATATATTATATATTAATTATATAATTAGGGTGCTTTTAAAGAATATTGTTAAATATATTCTTATTATTAATATTAATCTAAAATATAGCTATATGCTATACCCGGCCAACTATAATTTAATATAATATATAATTAAATATAAATAAAATATATAATAATATATTTTATTTATATTAGATTATATTTTAAAAAGATAAATGCATAACTTATTTATTATATTTAATTATAATTTTTTTAGAGCGATTTTCCTTAATAGGAAGCAAGGTTTGAGTAAATAATTTATATTTAAAAATATAAATTCTCGTTTACTTGAGAGAGGGAAGTTAATAATTAGGAGAATTATATTTATTATTCTGAGATATTTGTGAGGTATCTTTAGAAAAAGAAATATTATTCTTAGTAAAGGCTATAGATTTATTTATAAAAGATGGATTTATTAAGGAAGAATTTTTAGGAGATGAGGGGAAAAAAGATATTTTAAATATTTTAAATATTTAAAAATAAAAGAATTTTTTATATTGAGGCGTGAATAATGAGGTATAAGTAATTTTCTTAGTGATGATAAAATAATAATAAAGGAAAGGAAAAGAAAGAGAGGAAGGAAAAAGAAAGAGGTTTATATATATTAAAGATAAAAAAAAAATGGATAATTTATTCTCCCGAATTAGCTAATTTATTCCTCTAAATAGGCTAAATATTTATTTAAAGAAATATATAATATTATTTTTTATAAGTAAATTAAATTATTTTTAAATAATGTTAATATATATATAAATATAACTTAATTTAAGGATAATTCTTATATATTTATTATATAATTATTTAAATATATATAATATTAAATTAAATAATATATATATTCCTTATAATGAAATCTTAGCTTTTAAAACTATCCGACTTAGATGAATAATTACCCTAAAGGGCTTTTTTTATTTTATTAATTTTAAAAGATTTAATATAAATATATAATATTTAAATTTATATATAATAAATAAGTATTTATAGGGGCAAATAAGCCTAAATAAGCCCTATAATTATTTTTAAAGTTAGTGTATTTACAAGGGCAAATAGGCCTAAATAAGCCCTATAGCTATTTTTAAAGTTAGTATATTTATAGGGGCAAATAGGCCTAAATAAGCCCTATAGCTGCTTTTAAAGTTAAAATATTTATAGGGGCAAATAGGCCTAAATAAGCCCTATAGCTGCTTTTAAAGTTAGAATATTTATAGAGGCAAATAGGCCTAAATAAGCCCTATAGCTACTTTTAAAGTTAGAATATTTATAAAGGCAAATAGGCCTAAATAAGCCCTATAGCTACTTTTAAAATTAGAATATTTATAGGGGCAAATAGGCCTAAATAAGCCTTATAGCTGCTTTTAAAGTTAAAGTATTTATAAAAATATATAAATTTTATTAAATATAATAAAAAGGTATATTTAATATTTTTAATAATTAAATATAAATATTTAAATAATATTAATATATTTAAAAAAAAATCTAAGTTTTTTATATATTTTTATAAATAAGTATTTAATATTTTTATATAAGGTAAGTTTAACTTATATTAAAATATTTATTTTTCTAAAGAGATAAGCTATTTTCTAAATATTATATATATAAAGAGAAGGAAAAGGGTAATTAAATGATATATTTTATATATAGTTAGCGTTAAAACCCATTAAGAAATTAGTTAATTTATATAGGTAGTAACGCTAAAGGTAGAGGGGAAGGGGGGGGGGCAGATATATTATATGCTACATACTATAGATCACACGCACTTATAAGGAAGCCAAATCACATATATTTCATAATTTCATAGTATATATAGTATAATAGTATATAGCGTTAATAAAATTCATAATAATTGCCCGTAATAATCATAATAATACCTGTAAATCTCATAATATATAAATATATCGTAAATCCCTTGCTTATAATTATATGCCATATAATATACTAATAGCTAGGGGTTCGAATCACCCTAAAAACGACTTTTTTTATTTTTTTATTTAATTTATTTAATTCTTTTAATATTCTTTTAATATTCTTTAATATTATCTTAATATTCTTCTTAGTATTTAATAGGCTTATAATTATTTTAATATTTTTAAAATTTTATTTTAAATTAGCTCCGCTTTTTTTCTTAGTTTTTTTAGTTAATTTAGTTAGTTTTTTAATTAGTTAATTTAGTTTTAGTTAATAAAATTAACTAAAATAAATAAGTTAGTTTTTAAAATTAACTAAACTATTTTAGTTAGTTTTTAAAATTAACTAAACTAATTTAACTAATTACAACCCTGATTGGCGGCATGGTGTACCTGGGTATTGAACTCCCAGTAAGGTGTTCCGGAATCATAATCTCCCCCGCCTTCTCTGCAGTCGATGTAGTCATCATGCTCATGCGGTCAGTGTTCATCCGAATGCAGGTCAGGAAAAGAGTCTTCACAAAACATCCTAGGTAAACCTTGATCCACGTGCGGCAGTGGTAATAGACTATGGGCGTGGTGGAGGAATGCACACCATATGCGATGTAACTTTGAAAGTCGAGGAGCTTGGCTGAACCAGGACCTGTCATTTGTGTGCACATGTGATCCATTGCTTCGCAACTCACTGGGAGAACCATTATCCCTAGGGGCAATCGCGCCTCAACATACCGTGGAGAGGCAGACGGCTGTGGGATTGGAAACCCTCGTTTCATCGATACTAATAAACCGCCTTCATTAGCATTTTCCCTTTCCAATGTCTCAATGATCATGAGTACCTCGTTTTCTTGTACTCATGATTTTGGTAGTAAAATCAAGAATAGGTACTATTCTGAAGACTGTAGCCTCCATTTAGCGAGAGATGCCTCCCCGTGACATTTTCAAGCATGTGGTATAATTTGAGAAGCATTTTCTCATTACCATACATTATGCGCTATAAAGCCTGTCCAGTACGGCCATCGCGAATCGCTATAGTTATATTATAGATGACCACTCACTTGGTCCTCGTGCCATTCTCCACTCGTGATAGGGACAGTTGAGCGTACAAAAGCCTCGGTCGATACTCGACAGACAATGACTAACACAAATCTGCTGAAGCTCAGCGATGAATATCGAGACACCATGTAAAGTCACGAGTACAGGCGTTTGACGTTGGTATGAGAATCGGACGTCGACAGTGACAGCCTGGCCAGTGCCTGGACACGTCAAGTACCAAGCGCGCGTGTCAAGGACCGAGGGGGGGGTATGCGCTCGTTCAAAAGATCATAGGGCTTACGGCGATGCCAATGAACTAAAGGCTGCGGTCTTGCTCAGGATAGGAAAGGTGTGAGATTCGGGGATCGAGAGGTCTGAGCAAAAGCGGAAGGAAATCTTGAGGATCTGATCTAAGCATGGCCCAGGGCTCAGCTGCGGCTCCTGCGGCTCAACTGCACGGGGTCGTCCTTACAGTAGGTGCTCGAGATAGTACGGTACGCTAACTTGTCACTTGACCGTTTTTGTACCTAGGCTCGCGAGCCCCTGGAATCATCTCACACTCCTTCCCCAACCTCGGTGTATCCTGTGCTTAGAATTGGAGGCTATATTGAAGAGAGAAGATATTGGCACCGGCAAAAACGGATGGTTTACTAGGCACGGACCACCCATATGAACTATTTTACCATATAACCTAACCTTTAACGTCACTATAATACCCTTTTATAACTATAACCACCAACGCCCTGCATAGCCTCCATTATAACTAAACTTAATATAACCACTTTATATTAACACTATATTAAATTAATTAATTATTCATTAAAATTAATTAATTTAGCATTAGAAATAATATATAATCACTTAGATTTCGTTTTTTTAATATTATAATAATAATATAAGTACTAGATTACTTTAATTTAAAGGCGTAATAATAGATTAATTATTATAACTAGAACGCTAATATTATTATAATAAATCGTTGCTAATTAATATTTTTCAACCCTTCTCCCTTTCTTAAACTTTTTTATAATAAATATAATATATATAAGGACCTTAAAGCTAATTTAAATATAATTATAAAATCTATTGAATTCCTTATTATTGCTAAAAAATTAAAGCTTAATCATATGATATTAATATATAATTATAATACTTTAAAGCCCTTAATTATAATAATAAATAACGCCTTAATAATTAAAATAGGCTATAAATAGTAAGCGCTTACTTATATAATTAAATAAATAGCTAATAAATAGATTTTGATAATTTAAAAAAAGAAATATATTTATTATAATCCTTAAAAGGTTTTTAAAGCTTAACATAGCTAAGTATAGCTATTAACTAAATATTATAACTTTTTTATTTATATTATTAATAACTTATTCTTTATAAAGCTAAAGAAACTTAAGGCAGCCTTTTATTAAAAATACTTAAAAATCTAATTAAGAAATAATATTATAAAAAATTAGCTATAGGATTTTTAAAAAAAATAGCAAAATATCTATATATCTACTTAAGTAATATTAAATTAACTTAAGAAGGAGGGCTATTAATATAAATAAATTATTAATAAAAAGAATAATATTATAAGTATCTTTTGGTATGGGAGGTAATAAATTAAGTAGATTTAAAAGCGATACTTTTTTCACAATATCTCGCTTAATTATATATATTTAATAAATAATAAAAAGATATTTTACTTTTAAAGGATAATAATAACTTATATAAAGAAAATTCTATTACTATTTTAAAGCATTATTAATAATAAAAAGAAGAAGGGTTTTTAATAGCTTCTTAAGTAAATTTATAAGCTCTTTAGGTAATATAAAAATAACCCTTTATCTCTCTTTATTATTAATTATAATATTACCTTAATTAACGCCTTAAAATATAAATTCCCTTAATTATATTATTAATTATATATCTTTTATATAAATATAAATATTATATTGTATATTAAGAAAAAATAAAGGAAGCTAATGGTGATAATAATATTAATAATAAGAAATATTATAAGGGGTAATGAGGCTAAAGATCTTAAAGAAGGCGATAAAAACCTTACTTTTCTTAATATATTAATAAAAAATGCATTAATAATACCCTTAAAAATCCCTAATAACATCCTATATATTTAAATAACCCTCTTTAACTTTTTAAAAATTATAAAATACTTTATAAATTATAAAACTTATAATATAACTTAATAATAGCTTTAAGAAACCTTTTTAAATTAAATAATAATCCTTAATTATCTTAAGATATATTATATTAATAAAAAGGAAAAGATTATTATTAAATAGACTGCCTATAATATTTATAAAATATTTAACTTTAGCTTATATATAACCTCCTTTATAAAAAATATATATTATTAAATTAAATTATAATTAAATTATAACATAAAGAATCTTCTTTATTTAATAAAGGCTGCTTATAAGGTTTTTAAAAATATTACTTATAACTTTTATTTAAAGGAAATATATTAAAAAATAGCAGCTTTTTAGAAATTTAATAATTAAAAGTGGCTAAGGAAGCTTCCTTTATAAATTATAAGAAATGCCTTAAAGCTTTTTAATATAATATATAAACACGTGATTTAAATGCTTTAGAAATAAACGCTTTAAAAGCAATATATAGCTTTTAATTGCTATTATCTTATTTATATTTAATATAATATTATTTATATTAATTATTTAGCTATTAAAAAAGAAAAAGGCTATTTTCTTAAAAAGATTAATATTTATAAAAATTATTAACTTAATTATAACCTTTCCCTTAAAAACCCTTTCCTTACTATATTTTTACTAAAGAAAATCACCGCTATAAAGGATAGACTTTATAATATATTTATATTTAAAGGCGATAAAAATAATATCTTTAAAAGCTATAGGAAGGCTATAATAAGCAATAAGATAATATTAAATATTATAAATTTAAGTAATAAAGCAAATAATAAAATAAGGGTAATAATAGCTTTTATATAGCGTATTAACTTAGTATTTAAATAAAATAATTTAACCCTTGAATTATTAAATTAAAAGGATACCCTTAATAGTAATATCCAGCAGAATACCATTTATTGGAACTAATAATTAACAGTAAAGCTTATAAAGTAATTAACCTAATGGCCGCTAAAGCAAAAAAAACCCTTAAATATTATAACATCTTTAGGTATAACTTTAACGGCATTTATACTTTTAAATATAAAGCTAAGGGTTAAAAAATAATATATAGGGGCTATAAAAAGTATTAATTAATTATTATAGGTAATTTTAATTATTAAGGACTTTATTAGCGGCGATGATAATAAGGAGGGCACTTAAAAGGAGATTATAATCCATATATATTAAATATAAAACAATATACTATATAATTAAATTTAAAAGAGTATATTTAATTAATTTATAACCTTAAAGAGTATAAAAAAAGCTATTTTTAATAAGGGTAATGGTAATATTATTGCTAAGTTTAATTTAATATTATTTTATATTAATTTGGTGGTAGGGGGTTAATTATGCGCTAGGGTTAAAATAGGCATTATACCGATATACTATCCATTTTTGCCGGTGCCAATATCTTCTCTTATATTAAAAGCCTAGTATAATCCCGTCTTCCCCAAGCGCTGAACTGGATGACATGTCAGAAATGACATGTCGCAAAACATGCCCGGGGCCGACTCCGGTATCTGCAGGAAGTTCTCCTTTCAGCCGAGCTAAATCCTATAGCAAGAAGTGGCAAGACAGCTAACTACAACCATTACGTCAAGAAAGACGTGTGATGCAGGTCGGCAGAGCTACGTGTCAAGGTCGCTAACTTGAGGAGGAAAATAGAGGCACTTTCTCAGGGTCTTTCCCAATGGTACACCTATCGTGGTGAAGACTTCGTGGGTGTGTTTCGTTGGCGCGAGCTAGTGATGGTCTTCACAGCGAACGAGCCAGGAGGATGGTAATCACAACGAAGTTCTCCAGGCCAATTCAAAGGGCTATAATTTCAAAGGGCTATAATGTATTTCTCTGTACATTGACATCAGTGATAGGTGAGCACCCGTAGACCAGAGATAAGGCATGCCATGCCATTAGGCACAAACTATCAGCTGTAGTTTTTGTCTACAGAATTTGAAAAGCCTTCACGGAGCTGACTGAAAGGGCAGACTAAAGGTATAGATCTATGCTTTCTTTGCTGTTCTTTTCATATTCTACATTCCACCCTCAGCTCTGAAGTTGAGCCGAACTCGCACTGCATAACCTCGAACAAACTCTTCAGGAGGGACAGAGGGGCCGTGAACAATATCCACGGTCAGTATTCGTTGTAGCTGATGGACAAGAGCCGGTCCAGAGACGGGGACGAGTCCCCCCTCCCTTTCTCTCTATTCTATTCTAAGCTCCCACCCCCTTCGCAAAAGAACGTGGCACACGTGGTTCCGTCTGCGCCAAGAGGAGCTGAGAAGTGATAGGAAGTTTGTCCGCCAAAACTTGGTTTCGGATACCGCGCCTGATGGCTGATCCTCTATTTTCGTAAACCATGTGATGGTGATCAGCGTCGACGACGATATTGGGCCGCAAGAAAAAACGCCCCATACATGTAACTGCCGACCATGTTGGTCCGACTTGGTCGGACCAACATGCATAATGACCCCCACAGGTTGAACACCCACTCCGACGCTCCGCTCATCCGTATCTCCATCGTGACATGAACAAGCTTCAAGATCGTCATTGCCAGCTCCGCGCGTTATTACCTCGTGCATATGTATAATCCCCACGACACATAGCACGCGGGTCCGCATGTTGGTCTGCCCCCTTGACGTGCACCCGTATCCACTGAGGATGTTTATTGATCCTCAGTTGGATACCACCTCGGCCCATCCATATTTCCCTCCACCTCCCACGTGCTATCTTGCTCCACAAGTGTGGGCCTGGGTGGACTTCAGGACGACGTCCTGTGGGTCGCTGAACCGACGCCACGGATCCCTCGGCGCCGACTCAACACCCGCCTGCATGCACGAGAGGCGCCTCGTACTGTGTACGTAGCCTGGCACACATGAGGCTCGGCCCATCTAGCTGCAATAGGCATGCAAGGGCGGTTCGGGTGCTGTCTAATTGGATGACGAGGCTTGTGCCACGCACGCGCAGATAGGACTACACGTGGACCAACTGGTTGCTGTCGTGTCACCACCATTGCATTAAAGCCATTCTGATAAATCACCAACATCCCATCCCGTGAAGTTGGGTGTAGAACCACCCAAGGCACGTAGGGCCGAAAGTCGCGAAAATGCGGCGGCGGCCCAGATGAGATACGACGATCGGGGGGTTACACAATCGGCCAGCTGAAAAAAAAAATCCTAGGGTCAGGCAGGTTTCATCTGACGCAGGCAGGGTATTTCCCGATGGGAAGTTCCGGCATTGGCTTTTCGATAGCCTGCTTACTGCCTCGAGTAGCGCATTCAATTTGCGCATGCAGGGCGGCATCCTCGCTTATCTTCGCGAGCGAGATTTGGTGTGTGTGGGAGAAGTGACCTCCATCCAAGACTCACGTAGCACACAAAAAACGAACACAAAAATTGTGAAAAGTATTTGCTGGGTATTAACCTTTAAAAAATGAAGACACCCATGGATACTGATGACTCGCCCCGTACAAGGAAAAACTCCGGATGACTCCCAATTATACAGAGTAGACAGAGAGATAAGAATGATGCCCTTGGATTGCCACCCCGCTATTCGCCATTCGACACGGACACCGATACGCTCTCCGTGACGGTGACGTTGTGGAAGTCAGGCCAGGGGTTCGAGTCGTCCTTCTTGATCCACGCCTGCTGCTCCTCCCTGTCCCCGTTGCACACGACGTACAGCCGCAGCCTGTCGCCGTCGTAGAAGGGCTCCACGGCCGTGGGGCTGTACAGGTTCTCCTTGACGACCGTGGTGCTGGCGACGATGTCGTCGCCGTCCTTGTCGAGGTCTATCCGCCACAGCCAGTCGTTGGACATGCTGGCGGTCCACGCGGCGCTCGCGTCGGCGGCGATGGCCAGACCGTCGCAGTGCTCCACGTCGTCGCAGAGGACCTGCACGGGGCCCGTGGCCGTGACCTTCGGGCCCGAGATGGAGATGGGGAAGCGGCAGAGGGTCCCCGCGCTGGTGTTGGTGAACCAGACGTGGCCCACGGCGATGCGCAGCCGGTTGAGCCCGAAGGGGGCCCCGTCCACCGCCGCCATGCTGGGGTCCTCGACCAGCACGGTGCTGGCGCCGGTGGCGATGTCCAGGCTGCAGACGCGGTTGCGGAAGGTGTCGGCCACCAGGAGGGTGTGCTCGCTGGCCGGGATGATGCCGATGGAAAAGCCGTAGTCGTCGAGGTCGGCCAGCTTGGTGATGGTGGCGTCTGTTTTTGAGGTGAATGAGACGCGCCACACGGTGTAGTCCTGGTTGTTGAACTGCATCGAGTCTATGTCTGGCCTCCCGCTGATGACGGCATACTCGTCGTTTCGGCCCGGGATCGGGCACAGGTTGATGAGGCCGGTGGCGTCGGAGAAGGTGTACACCTCCTGTGGCTCGGCTTCCCTGTCCTCGGCGTCGAAGGTGTAAAGGGCCGGCTCGTCCAGCCGCGACACTAGTATGTAGCCGTTGGGCCGGATGGCAAACCCCTCGAACCAGGCATTCTGGGGCAGCTGGGTGATGAGGTGGATGTCTTCTTCGAGCATCTTGGCTGGGTGCTCTAGGTTTTTTTTGGGGATGACGAGGAGGATGTTCTAGACTAATGTGGTGCTGCTAAGGCGCGTGTGCCGGTGTCCAGCGTCCAGTTGGCCCAGGGGTGGATATGTCTCAGCTCGTTGTTGAGGACGGCGGATCACAACCGGGATTGCGTGCCAGTGAGCCTGCAGCACATGAGAGGAGAAGTCTCCAACGTTACGCGACCCCCAGGATGATCGTGTGTCAGCGTGCTGCTATGGTAAGGAGCGTGAGGGATCCCAACGAGGTCATCCTAGTTGCGGAAACTGAAAAAGAGACAGCGACGCACAGGCTCCCAGGCGTTGACAGGTTGATATGGAATGGGATGAGATGGTAAGGTGAGGTGAGGTGAAGTGAAGTGAAGTGAAGCGAGCAAGGCAAAGTAAAGCTAGGCGGGCGCCAGCGGAGGAGAACAGACTCTGCTTGCTCTGGGCTTGCTTCGGGCGCCAGTGGGAGATTACCCCAGAGGAGCATAGGCCACGGGCTAGCTGAGCGGAGAGGAGAGGCGCGAACGGCAAGATTTTCCCAAGCTTGGAAGCTCTATCCGTCCGTACCCAGGACCCAGTGCCGGGATTCCTTTCCGCCCAAGCAACATCACCTCTCCCACCCACCCCCCATTCCCCCCCCTTTCTGTTTCTGCCCTCTGCACCCCCACAAAAACAGATTCAAGGTTCCAAGCCATTATCGAACAATGCTAGCCTGATCCAAACTACGCAACCGGATCCACATCCACTGCGCCGGTAGCTTCCGCGATGTGTGGCTGTCAGGCTGTCGCGGCTGTCGATGCCCTCCTTGTTTGGCGCCGCTTGGCCCATGCTGCATGTACTCCGTACCGAGTACGTACTGTACCTCGCTTTCCCCCCCACCCCCCTGACTCTCGTCCCTCCTCCTGCTCACACCACCACCCCTCCCCTCCCCCCCGCCGAGAAGGTTGTTCCATGTGGACCGGCCTGGCCGGACGGCGAGTTGCTGTACGATGTAACATTGCTACGTACTTTTCTACTTGTCCTCCAGGAACGCATCCACCCCGTCGGTAGCTGGCCGATACCCAATCCGGTCATGTACAGTTGGTCCAACATGACGGCGGGCTTGCAGCTGGCTGGCTGGGCTGGAGTTGGCGGCCCGCGGCACAGGTTATCATTACAAAGTCGCAGCTAGCAGGTTTTTGAGGGAGATCAGGATGCTACCGCGAGGGGTAAAGAGTGGACAGGATCATGGGTCCACGATGCTCACAAGCCACGGTGCCATGGCTACCTCGGGTAGGCTACTTTGGGTAGACTGACACTGGCCCAGCGTGGGTATTGAGCATAATGCTCGAGCTCTTATTACATGCATGGCCCTGGGAAATCCTGCCACGGGCCCTCGCCCCATCGCTCAACGTCTTTCCGCTGTTATTATTATTATACAGTCAAGTCATTCTCTTTTCGTTTTGCAATCCTTGTCCGGCCACGTGTGGTCTTTTTGTGCATTGCATTGCGAGCGTTGAACACTGCGGCAAAATTACACCGTTTCATGCATACAAAAGAGGCACGGACTCGGGTTCTGTGCAGCACACACAGACACACAGACACACACCGTCTTCCCACTCCCACGCAATTCTACCACGAACCACTGGGTGATTCCGGACACGGATCCCACTTAGCGGCATGGGGCACACCTTTGGCGATGCCACTGCACCCATTGCCATTGTGGGTGTCTCCGGGCGGTTCCCCGGTGACGCCTCATCGCCAGATGGGCTGTGGGAGCTGGTGTCCAAGGGACGATCAGCCCTGACCGAGGTGCCGAGGGACCGATACAACATCGATGCTTTTTATCACCCAAGTGCCGAACACCAGGGCACACACAATGCGCGGGGCGGTTACTTCGGTGAGTGGGCGCCCACTGACCGGCCTGCTCCTCTGTGACGCTGCTAATGCAGTTCCTCTCGTTCAAGTCAAGGAAGATGTTGCGACCTTCGACGCCCCCTTCTTCAGAATCACCGCCCAGGAGGCCCAGGCCATGGATCCTTCGCAGAGGCTGGCGCTCGAACTGAGTTACGAGGCCCTGGAGAATGGTACGGATCCACACCAGCCCCCCTGGATAGCGAGTGCTGATCATCCGCAGCTGGCGTCTCGGTTGAGGCCATAGCCGGCTCACAGACTGGATGCTACATGGCTACATGCCTACGCGACTACGCCAATCTGCGTGCCACGGACCCGCATGAGTACCCGTAAGCTTGATTGGGCCGTTGCAAACAATTGACAAAGAGAAAACAATGGAACAAAACACTCAGTGACATTAACGCAATAACTAGTCGCTATGAAGCAAATGGAAGCATGGGTACGGCCATGATCTCGAACCGTATCTCATGGTTCTTTGATCTGAACGGCCCCAGTCTGAGTCTGGACACGGCATGTTCCTCATCGCTCGTGGCCCTACATCTTGCTGTCCAAAGTATCCGCTCTGGAGAAACCACACAGGTCAGGCAACAATGCATCGTCGATCACTTTCACAAGGCAGGCAGAGATTGACTTGACTACCCATGCAGGCACTTGTAGGGGCGACGAATCTGATTCTTATGCCCGAGACGTCAAACCACCTTAGCACGTTGACGTTCCTCAGTCCCGACGCCAAGTCTAAAGCATTTGATGCGAGCGGTAAGCAGGCACCCGTATCATGATACCACCCTCCTGATGACCGCGGAAGCTGTCAGATTGCTTCCGTACCCCTATAGATAGATAGTCTTACCGTCGCATTCTCGGGAGTGACAGGCCAGACATTGCCCATTGGACGCCTCAACCCACTCAAACCACTCAAACCCCCCCAAACGGCGCAAGCCCTGCCGCTAAGCATATAAAAATCTGACTCAATTGTTGCAGCAAACGGATACGCCCGAGGCGAGGGGGTCTGCGTCATCCTTGTCAAATCCCTGGCAAAGGCCCTCGAGGATGGTGATTCAATCCGTGCCGTGATCCGCGGCACCGCCGTCAACCACGACGGTCGGACGCCAGGGATCAATCTACCCTCCAGCACTGCGCAGGAGGCCATGATCCGATCCGCGTATGCCAACGCGGGCCTGGGGTTCTCTGACACGGGGTACTTTGAGGCACACGGTACTGGTACCGCAGCGGGTGATCCCCTGGAGGTGGGCGCTGTGGGCCGCGTCTTCGCGCCAAGTAGGAAGCCGGGCCAGCCATTGTATATCGGCTCTGTGAAGAGTAACATTGGCCACTTGGAAGGCGGCGCAGGACTAGCTGGTCTTATCAAGGCCTTGTACATGTTGGAACGGGGACAAATCCCTGCGAACCTGTGGCTGCAGAAAGTAAATCCCAAAATCAATCTGGATGGCTGGGGACTTGCCGTAAGTATTTTGTCAATCTACTGCTACTCTTACAAAGCAACGAATCACACACAGTGAACTGACAGCCACACAGGTTCCCACGTCGCTGACGCCCTGGCCCACCAGTGGGCTTCGCCGCATCAGCGTTAACTCGTTCGGCTACGGTGGGACAAACGCACACTGTGTGCTGGATGATGCATATCACTACCTGGCCAGCCATGGCCTCTCCGGGCGCCACAATACTAGTCCGCTCGTCCCATATGAACCGTCAAGCCCGGGTCTGTGTTCTGACTTGGCCTCGTCGTCTTCAGGGTTCAGCACACCCAACACGGAGCCGGACAGCGGGCTCTCGCTGGGCTCCGTCCTGAGAGAAGCAGCAGCAGCCACCGAGCCAAAAACGCCAAAGCTTTTCGTCTGGTCCTCTCACGAGCAGGGCGGCATCAGCAGGACAGCCACAAATCTCGCATCGTACCTCAGCGAGCGCCAGTTCCCGCCAGACGCCTCCCTGCTCCCGCGCCTCGCTTACACCCTCTCAGAGCGCCGCAGTCGCCTCCCGTTCACGTCCTTCACCGTCGCCAAATGCGTGGCATCCGCCCCGTCCGCCCTCGCCGCCCCAGCGAGACCTATCCGCCCTACCTCCGAGAACCCCACCGCCCTCTTCATCTTCACGGGACAAGGCGCACAATGGGCGGGCATGGGCCTCGAGCTGATGGCCTACACGACCTTCAGGCACCGCATGGCCGAGGCGGCCGCGCACCTGAGGGCCCTCGGCTGCGGGTGGGACCTGGTCGAGGAGATGGGCGGCCCGCGCGTCAACGACCCGCAGGTCAGCCAGCCCGCCTGTACGGCCGTGCAGGTCGCGCTGGTCGACCTGCTGGCGGACTGGGGCGTCAAGCCCGCCCTGGTGGTTGGGCACAGCAGTGGCGAGATCGCGGCCGCGTATGCGAAGGGGGCCCTTTCCCGTGCTGCTGCGTATACTATTGCCTATCACCGTGGAAGGCTTTCTGCAAGCCTTGATTCGGGTGGTAGGGAGATGGGGATGTTGGCTGTCGGGCTTGGGCAGGAGGAGACACAGGAGTATATTGACCGTGTCAAGGCTGACCCGAAGCCCGTCGTGGCGTGCATTAACTCTCCCGTTAGCGTCACAGTGTCAGGCTCGGCGGAGGGGCTGCAGGAATTGCATTGCTTGATTGGCAGTCAAGCTTTCAGCAGAAAGCTGATGGTGAAAACGGCATACCACAGTCCATTTATGGACAATCTTGCGAAGCCCTACCTGGACTCCCTTGCCGGCATCAAGTACGAGAATGACCAGCCCAAGAACACTATCCGGATGTTCTCCGCCGTCACTGGCGCCGAGATTTCTGATCGGGTACTGAGAGATCCTCAGTACTGGGTCGACAACATGGTGTCTCCAGTCAAATTCCACCAAGCCGTCGGTGCGACTCTTGAGCACGCCCACAATCACTCACTGTCGTCCTCCCTCGTACTCGTCGAGTGCGGTCCCCACAGCGCACTGAAAGGCCCTGTCCAACAAATCCTCCGTGCGCACAAGACCATCGATCCGGCCAAGATACCATACACAAGTCTACTGACGCGGAAGGAGGATGCTATCACAACCGCCCTGACCGCCGCCGGGACACTCTGGCAGCACGGGCTACCAGTCAAGCTCGCAGCCGTGAACTCGACGAGCTCGGTCCCGGAGGACCTCACCCACCTCGTCGACCTGCCGCCCTTCGCGTGGAACCACAACTCCCGCTTCTGGTACGAGACGCCCCGCACGAGGGCCTACCGGCTGCGCGCCGACCCGCGGCACGACCTCCTCGGCACCCTGGACGAGTCCTGCCCGGACACGGCCGGCGAGCCCGTGTGGAAGAACTACCTGCGCGTGGCCGAGGTGCCGTGGCTCAAGCACAACGTGCTCCGGGGCCAGGCCGTCCTCGGCTTCTCCGGGATGCTGGCGCTCGTCCTCGAGGGGGTCAGGCGGACCGCCGACCCGCTCAAGACGGTTGTGGGGTACCGGTTCCGCGACGTGTTTCCTGGCCCGCCGCTGGTGCTCGATGAGATCGAAGAGGGCAGCGTCGAGACGAGACTGGCGCTGCGGGCCTGGCGGGCTGGGAGTCGCAGTCTGACGACGTACTGGCGCGAGTTTAGTCTGTCGAGCCGAGGCAGGAGCGGGGTGTGGACGCAACACAGCAGTGGACTTGTGCAGATAGAGTATAATGCCCTCGACGAGCTCACCAAAGACGCCTGGAGGTCGACGTGGATCAGCATCAAGGCCGACGAAAGCGCCAAATCTAGAGCTGTTGGGGAATTCTACGAAACGGTAAGTACTTTGTTTCTGTCGTTCTGGCCACTTCGAAAGGCAAAACCACTGACAGATTATCACCAGTTCTCCGACCTCGGCATGCAATGGCAAGAGGCCTACCAATCCCTTCATTCCACGACAATATCGGGCAGTCGTCGTTCAGCCACTGGTTCCATCCGGGTACAAGACACAGCCAGCTTCATGCCCGAGAACTTCGAGTCGAAGCACGTGGTACACCCAACCACGCTCGAGGGCGCGTTCCAGCTGCTCTCCGCCTGCGACGGCGGGACTCGCGACCAGGTCAGGGTCCCCAAGTACATCGAGAGCATCTTTGTGTCTGCATCGCTCTCCCCACTGGCACCAGGAACAATGCTCAATGCGTTCGGCACGGTCAACGAGAAGTGGGCCGATGGCACCAACTCGACCGTCGTTGTGTCTGACGCCGCCTTCTCGGAGCCTCTCCTCATCTTCGAAGGTTTCAAGACGACAGATATGGACGGCGAAGCTGGTAACGAGGCGCAAAGTTCCGAGGCTACTACTCAGTCCCTGACAAAGCTGGGCGCTATCCCTGTCTGGGGTATAGATGTCGAGAATTCGCCCGTCGACGCGGTCAAGGCCATCTTGCACAAGGCGTGGTCTCAGGCGTCTAATGCGGACTACGATTCCATCAGGGATCTCGAATGGGCAGCTTACATTCTATGCAAGCGTGCAACCCAGAGGTTTACACTGGAGGATGTCAGCAAAATGGCCAAACATCATCAAGTCTTCTGCCGCTACCTGAGGCGTCAGATAGACCTCTCCAAAACCCTGGGTGCCACTCTTCCGTGTCAGACAGCGGCCTGGCTCTCCGCCGACGAGGCCATGGAGAATTCCGTCCTCTCCCGCGCCGCTGCGGGTTCATCAGAAGGCAAAATGCTGGTTCGCATCCTGGACAATCTAGGGGACGTCCTGACGGGTGCCGTCGAGCCGTGGGAGCTCATGAAGCGCGACGGGCTGCTGGAGGAGGTGTACCGCTCAGGACTGTCGGAAGACAAGACGCCCGCGGTGCAGTGCGAGTTCATCTCGCTGCTGTCGCACAAGAAGCCCTTGAGGATCCTCGAAGTCGGCGCTGGAACGGGGTCCGCGACCAGCAAGATCCTGAGGAGGCTCGGCAAGGCCAACGTAGCCAAGTACACCTACACGGACATCTCAGCCTCGTTCTTCCAACAGGCCGAGGTCGAGTTCAGCGACTGGAGCAGATGCGGCGTCATGGACTTCAAGGTCTTCAATGCGGAGCTCGATCCCGGGAGCCAAGGGTTCGATCTTGGGTCTTACGACGTTGTCGTTGCCTTCCAAGTCTTGCACGCCACGAGCAGGATGGATGATACTATTGCCAACTGCCGAAAGCTGCTCCGGCCTGGCGGCTACCTCGTCGCCACGGAGCTCACAAGCAAGGTGGCCCGCCGATCTGCCGTGTTTGGTATCTTGCCCGGGTGGTGGCTCGGCGAGGAGGACGGCCGGCTCAACGGACCCGAGATGTTTGAAGGAGAGTGGGATTCCAGGCTCAGACGTAATGGCTTCGAGGGCATCGAGTGGTCCTTCAGGGACCGTGAAGACGAGGGGTGGTCGAGCAGCGTGATGGTGGCGCAGGCGACTGTGCCTGTGCAGCAAGAGACGGCATCCTCGGCCGACAAGGTCATTTTGGTAACGTCACAGACAATGGGCCCCTTCGTCCAAGAGCTGTCCAAGAAGCTCGTGCAGTCTGAAAGTGCAGTCCAGCATGTTTCCCTCGGCGACGTGCCTCAAATTGCATCTGAACACCTGGCTACAGCCAAGTGCGTCGTTGCTATCGAACTCGACCACCCACTGTTCAGCCACGTCGACCACAAGGGGTTCGAAGCCATCAAACAAATCATCCTCAGAGCACAGAGCACGCTCTGGCTCACTCTGGGCGGCGCCCCTCTCGAATGCAGTATCCCGGAATCTTCCATGTTCACCGGTCTAGCACGCTCCATCCGGGGCGAGGAGCCCGGCATCAACCTCGGGACGCTTGACTTGGACCCAGCGAGCCCCGGTTCTGTGTGGCTCGACAGCATCCTGCGCGTCATGAAGCTGCAGGGCCAGGAGCACAACGACGAGCACGAGTTCGTCGAGCGAGGCGGTGCTCTGCACGTCAGCAGGGTCGTGCCGGATGAGCGTCTCAGCAAACTTCTCTCCTCCGCCGTGCAGGATGGCAATGCCACCGTCGATGAAGGGGAGCCCACGCCACAGGTTCTGAGACAGAACGGCAGGCCGCTGAAGATGGAGCTCGCGAAGACGGGTGACTTGGACAGCTTCGTGTTCCGGGACGACGACGCATTCTCTGCGCCGCTCGGCAGCGACCAGGTCGAGATCGAGGTCAAGGCCGTCGGACTCGACCCGTACGACATGGCGATCGCCGTGGGCCAGATCTGGGACACGCAGCTCGGCGTCGAGTACAGCGGAGTCGTGACCCGCGTTGGCCCCACCGTGTCCAATGTCACTGTTGGCGACAGAGTAGCAGCGTTCGGGATCGAACCGAACTGGTACAAGACCTACCTCCGCAGCAGCAGCGCGGCAGTGCACAAGCTGCCCGAGGGCATGACCTTCGAGGAGGGCACTAATATCATGCGATCATATGGCGCGGTCAAGTACGGGCTGGTCAACGTCGCGAGGCTCGAGAGAGGAGAGACCGTCTTAATCCACGATGCCACCACGGCTTTAGGCATGGCTAGTGTCAACATCGCGCAACACATCGGAGCCGAGATCTACGCAACAGTGGCCGGCGACGGAGAGAGGAAACATCTTGTTGCGACGAGCGGTGTCCCCCCTGACCACGTTTTTGGTTTCACTGGGTTCTCTCAAGCGCTCAAACACGCCACAGGACATCGCGGAGTCGATGTTGTGATCAACAGCTCCGTGACTGGAGAAGCCCTGAGACAGTCGTGGCACTGCCTTGCCCCATTCGGCCGGTTCGTCGAGCTTGGCATGAAGGACATGAGGTCGAACACGGGTCTTGACATGGTTCCCTTCGCGGCCAACACCACCTTCACCGGCGTGAACATGAAGTGCATGTTGTACTCGAATCCTCGTCTGTTCACCCGCATCCTGGCGGATACGATGCAGTACCTCGAGGCGGGCATCATCAAGGCCGCACCGCTGCATGTGCTCAAGCTGTCCGAGGTGGCCGAGGGTTTCAGAACCTTGCAGTCCAGGTCTAAGCTTGGAGGAGGCCGTGTGGTTCTGAAGGTGGAGGAGAACGACATTGTTCCTGTCATTGGCGAGAAGCAAAGAGAGCCCCTTCAGCTTCGTGCTGATGCAACCTACTTCATCCCTGGTGGTCTCGGTGGCCTAGGCCGACCTCTTCTCCGCTGGATGGCTGACAAGGGTGCCCGTCATCTTGTGACCACCTCCCGATCTGGTGGCCGCGATGCCAAAGCACGGGCCGTGGTCCAGGAGCTCTCGGGGCGAGGAGTGAATATCAAAGTCTTTGCGAGCGATATCAGTGACGAAATCGCGCTGAAGGCTGTGTTGTCAGACCTCTCCACCTCAGGCTTTCCACCGCTTAGGGGCACCATTGTCTGCGCCATGAGTGTGCAAGATACGATGTTCGAGACCATGACGCACGATGACTTCGTTGCGGCCACTCGTCCCAAATACAACGTCACCCTCAACCTGCACAAGCACCTCCCAAAGGACCTCGACTTCTTCATCTGCCTGTCCTCCGCGGCCGGACAGATCGGCTCCATCGCGCAGGGGAACTACAACGCGGGAAACAACTACCAGGACGCGCTGTGTGCGCACCGGAGATCGCTGGGGCTCGCGGGGAGCAGCATCAATCTGGGCTGGATGGGGGAGATCGGTTTCGTGGCGGAGTCCGACCGCGCCAAGGTGCCGCAGGTGGTGCGGGACGGCGTCAGGGACCTCAAGGCGAGCCAGTTCTTCGCCATCATGGAGGCGGCTTTGCGCAACGACGAGGCCGTGTCCAAGGGCCAGCCCGTGCTCGGTCTCGCGACGGGAGGCCTGATCAGGCACGCTGGTCGGGACGAGCCGTATTGGTTTAGAGATGCGCGGTTCTCGGCCATGCGGCTCTATGATACGCATCAGTCGAAGAGTGAGAGCACAGCAAAGGGGACGAACGGAGCGGATATAAAGACAGCGTTGGCTTCGGCCAAGAGCTTCGAGGAGGCGAAGGCTATCGCGTTATCGGGCCTCATGGCCAAGCTGGCAAGGGGCCTGATGATGGAGTTGGACGACATGGACGCCAGCAGACCTATCAACATGTATGGCGTCGACAGTTTGGTTGCGGTTGACGTTAGAGCGTGGGCGATGAAGGAGATGCAAAGCGTTGTGCACGTTAGTGATGTTCTGAAGAGCATGCCCATGGCGGATCTAGCGGGCAAGATGGTGGAAGCATCGAAGTTGGTGGTTTTCTGATTTTGCTGCATTGTATAGATTTATACCCATAGCTAGATCATGATTTATGTTTTGTTTTTCTTTCATTAGCGAGTTGCCATTGGAGCCAGATCAGGAAGCTGTTTGCAAGAATTATGTTTAGTTGTATTTAGCTCATCATAATTATAAACTCCGTACCGCAATTTGACAGCTTCGTCAACATGCTTAGCAGATTTACTGTCTAGTACATTGGGTGTAATTGACCACGGTTGATCTTAAACATCCTGCTTATGAAATCGCTTAAGACGCTGGCTGCCCTTTAGAAATCCCCTAGCGAGGCCATGAATCTCTGCAAGCGGTCTTTGCGACTGGAAGGTTGAGCATCTCATTCCCTTTACTGAACTCAAAGCCAACGTCAAAATGTGGCTTTGGTTCGTGGCAAGCGGACCCGCATGTGCATCTGGAAGGGTGCGCTTTCATGGCCATTGAGTCGGAGTCAAATCGGATAAACCTAGGTCTGACGTCTTCATGGCAGGCGTCAATCACTGCTGCTTTCGCAAACGTACACCAGTTCGCACAGAGTGAGAACAGAGTGAGGTGCAATCTCCCTCAGTACATCAAGTCGTCAAACGGACCAAGGCTTGAAAGTTTGAAGCTGGCTGTCTTTTCTCCCCTTTAACTTCCGTCCCCTTCCCTCAAGGAACAATTCTGCTTTCTTTAATTGAGCCCCTTCCACCGTTTCTACACGGTTGCCTTGGGATCGCTCCTACATTCAACTCTGCTCCTTGGGCTCCTTCTCGACAACATCATCAGCCCACCTTTCATCGTCCACTCACAGACATTGAAGGAATCTTCCTGCCAAGCGATCGTAAAAGACTGCTGCCATGAAGACACGAAGTACCCGTGCCCCAGACCAGAGTAAGTGGACCAACCTGGATCTACAGAATGGAAGCAAGCTCCTGCAAAGGACTGCTGCGCACTCCCCGTACACAAACGACTACCAATCAATCCTACCCTGGACCAGGCCGACCTCTTTCCACAAATACGTCAAAGCACTTGCCTGTTATGAGATGCATCAGCATGACTGATTTCAAACAAACAGATCCTCCAATCGAGGCTGGGAGCATCGCTGACCCACAATCGCCACGCGAGCCTCTACTCGATCCTTCACGCGACTCTTCACACGACCCGCACCATCAACCGCACCACACGAAGGAGAAAGACCTTTCTGGGGACACTTTGACTGCGGACTCCCTTCAAGCCATGGCAGACCCCCAGCCAGGCAAGAGCCGGCTAGAGTTGCTGCCAAATGAGCTTCTCATAATCACAGTTGAAGCGCTGACTCCAGGCAAACTGGATCTCGAAGACATCGCAGGGTACAGAGCATACAAAAACAGCCTTCGAAGTCTCTGCCTGGTTTCGCGGACCATGGCGGTAAAAGTTGCCAGGCAAGCGCTGTACACAGACGTCCGTCTCTACGACCATATGGCTGTGGTCCACCTACATGCAACATTTTGCTTGGTCCCGGCGCTTGCAAGCCAGGTCAAATCCATCCTGTTTTGCCCTCCTGCCGACCGTCGGAGAGGAGACATTCGCACCATCGATCTTAGACCCCTACGTCCGTTCCAGGACCCCGACTACGCATTCTGGACCAGAGGCAGGAGCAAAGCAAAAGTTCGAATGCCACATAAGACCAGAGAAGAGCTGGTCTGCACCCTTTTTGCAAAAGTTCTGTCAAGGATTCCTGCTCTGAATTCCTTGTACCTCAAACTTCCCCGGCTTCGCCCTACTACCTCGGAAAGCCCGGAGCAACTTCCAGCTGATCCCCACTTCATGCAGCAATTGAGCTTGCAGGCAAGACTATTCCAGGATTTCTGTCAAGGACGTTTGCTCCCCAATCTTTCGAAGCTCAGCACGTTTGGAATCCTGGAGGAAGAGCTGGTCTATGATACCAAGGGACTTCGTGAGAACTTGTTTCATTCTCCAAACTTGCATGAGGTCCTTTGCGTCGGCCCAAACAGCGTTTTGCAAGATTGGGATTTTCTCACAACGGGTTCAAAAGACAGTGAGTCCAACTTAGGTTACCTGGTTACTGATGGTTTTGATTTCGTTTTATTCTCAACTGACACCAGTCTACCACACTAGACACCCCAAAACTATCTACAAGTGTCAAGAGAATGGAGCTTCGGAACTTCTTTATCACAGTCCAGGACATCGTTACTTTCACAACAGTCTTTCCCTCTTTGGAGTCTCTCGCAATGGACGCCTGCCTGCTCTATAGTAATTGGAACCACTTAACCGGAGCGGACCGCCGACGCTTGTTTCAGCTGCTTGGAGGATTGGAGAACTTCCACACACTTGAGCTCGACGCCCCCCGGGCCCGCTTCGCTGAGGACATCACAACAGAGTCAGGACCATCCACGATCGTCACGATGTCTGCCATGTCTAGGCTACGTACTCTCTTGGTGCCAGTTGACTTTTTCGTTGGTTTCACATCATACGACGGGAAGCCGCACATTCACCGTGCAACTACGCTTCTCCCCGACTCGCTTCGCCATCTCACTCTGCTTCTAGATTACCAGTGTAAGTGGAGGCTGTCGTGTCGGCGCGGCACACGGATACGGACAGACAGGGTCACCCGCATGGTTGAAGCATTTTTGCGACAGGTTGCACCTGCTCTACTCATCGAGTTCCCTCACCTGGAGCAGGTTGACCTCTGCTATGACATGCAGGATTATCGCCAGCACAGAGTTCATACTCTGGCTGCGCGAACCACAGCAGTTTGAAGAAGCTGCCTCTTGAGTGGCCGTTGAGCATTCCGGAGCAAGACGGCTTGAGAATTGTGGAGGTCGGTGTTTTCGTGACATTTTCAGTATCGATCCACGATAGTTGGCTCGTGGATCGGCCCTCACTGGCTGCTGGTTGCGATAGGCGGTTGATCACTACCGGGACGTCTGGGAGAAGAGTGACGATTTTCGAGACGCTGTCGGAGCTGATTCCCTGTTTCCGAGCACCGCGCGCCACGGCACTGCCATCTTGCGCGCCTGCGGAGGGCGACACCCCGGCTCGGAGGCACTGCCGGCATTCTTCTGCGAACGGGCACCTCAGCACCGGCCAGACACCCTTGCAAACTGCAGGCTTGTACCATCACTCAGAAATTCCGGACCCGCGATTACGTTTTCTGCATGGCAGCGTGCCTTCGAATTTTGGGTGTTTTTCCGGGACAGTCTCGTGGTTTAATGTTGGGGTGCATAACCGCGAGCGTCATCTTTGACTTTGCCGGGAGGGGAACCCAACACTGGGATGTAATGAACTGTATGAGGGAGAAGGATTTTGGTGGGCGGTCGGTCAGTGGTCCCGGGTTCGCTTAGATGCAGAGGGCTTCGTCAGCCCATGTGGCTGCGGCCTCAGAAAAATGAATAGCTCATTAGGAAATGAGTGCGACCAACCACAGAGAACAACGCGGTGCATTCCGTCGAGGGCCTCTCAAGCTATATGATCTGCAGCTAGCAAGCGGTTCCGCGGTGAACTATGTAGTCTAGTGCCTGCGTGCCCCTGGGTGATCTGCCCTGCCATTGTGCGCAGCAGCGAGGGGTGCATTCGTGTGCCTGTGCAGGCTCACATCGCGGCCCTCGAACACGCAATTCTCCACACGCGCCTCTGTTTCAGTCCAGGCCCCCGGGGGACCCTCATTCATGCGCGCGCACTCTGCCGGGCTCCACCGACCAGGGCTTCTAGATCTTCGATCCGCTCATCCCAGCCCGGCCGTCCGACCAATCGGCCAACTTATATTCCTGGCTAACCCACTGTGTGTGGAAAATAAACCTTTCCCCCCCCCCCTATCGTTTTAGTCAGCTCTCCCCTCCTACACTAAAATTTAGCGGGCAATACGAAATATACACTAAAATCCTTAAGGACACTCCTCATTAATATTACTATTACTATACTATTATTAACCCTATTTTATATATATTTTTAAAATAATTAAAAATAATAAAATTAACTTAAGTTTATTATATAAAGAAATATATATTTTATTAACCTTAATTTAAGGTAATTATATCCTATTTAAATTAATTAAAGGCTTATTTTAATAATCCTTAAAAAGCAAAAACCTAACTATTATAACTATATATTTATTTATAATATTAAATTATATACTTTATTAATAAATACCTTATTAATTAATTTATAATATTATTATATATAAAAAAGCTAATAATAAAGGCGAAGATTATTATTATTATAAAATAAAAACTAATAACTTAATTAAAAATCTTTTATAATAAATAAATAGCTACTTAATATATTACTTAATATATTATTAAGAATACTAAGGAGGTTATTTTTAAAGCTATTTTTAATAAAAATAATACTTTAGGTAATTTAAATAAAATTAAAAATATTTATATTAATTAAAAGATATTAAATATATTTATATTATTATTATTAATTAATAATAATATAAATAATAATATTAAAAAGCTAAGAAATTATTTTTTATTAAAAAAATTATTAAAAAAGATATATTTAATATTATATATAAAAATTATTAATATATAGGCTTTTTATATTTTATTTATTAAATAATATAATTTTAAATTTAATAATAATATTTATAAAGATTTAAATATTCTTATATTATTAAATAATTTTTTAAAAGGAATAAAAAAATAAATTAAGGCTAAATTTAAGGAAAAAAAAGTTATAATTAAGTTAATATATATTTTATTTAAAATAAATTATTAGCTATTATTATTAAAAATATTTTTATTATAATTAAATATAATAAAAAAAAATATAAATTATTTAAAAAAATTACTTTTTTATATTAAAATAATAGAAATATTTTCCTTAAATAAAGAGTTATATTATCTCTTCTTTATATATATTTATAAAGTTACTCTTTTTATAATATAAATAACCCTTTAAATATATTTAATATTAAAATAATTAAATATTAAAATTTTTTAAGCATCTTTATTAATAAGATTAATACTTAGCTTAATAAATAATTTATTAATTATTAAATAAATATAAAGTATTTTATTAATAAAAAAGTTATTATTATCCTTAGCCTTTTAAGCTAAATTAATTATTATTTAAATATTAATAATAATAAATAATAAAAATAATCTTTTTTAAAAGAAATATAAAAAGTTAATAAAAATATAATAATATTTTAAAGGTATTTATTATAAAGCTAATTATTATTATTATAATAAAAAAGATTTTTTATAATAATAATATTATATTATAAAAGATAATATATATATTAACTTTATTAATATTAATTTAATAATATAAATATAAATTATTATTAATAAAAAGGTTATAATTTAAAGGCTTTTAAAAAAGCTTTTTTTTAAATAAAAAGAAATTATTAAAGTTAATAAAAATAATAAGAAACTTAATAATAATAATATTAACTTTATATATAAAAAAAAAAAAGCTAAAAAGAATAATAAATAAAAAAAGAGTAATATTAATATAATAATTAATTTATTAATTAATCTTTATACCCTTAGCTTTATATATAATTATTTAATAATATTATTATTATTAATATACTCTTTTAAAAGCTTTAAAGAGTTATTAATATTATTATTATTAATAGCTCTTTACTTAAATAGCCTTATATATTATTATTAATTACTTTTATTTTTATTATTATTATTATAAATATTTAATAATTAAAAAACTATAAATATAAATTTTATATTTAAAGCCTTATAATAATATTTCTATATATTAATAAAAAAAATATAAATAATAAAGTTATAAAAGATAATAAGATATAAAGATATTAATTTCTAAGTTTTATATTTAAAAGAGGATATTTAATTTAATAAAAATAACTTAAATACTATTAAATTAATTAAAAAACTTATAAAGCTATATTTAAAGAAAAAAAAAGATTTTTTTATATTCCTTAAGAGTAATAATAAGGAAAAAAAGCTGCTATTATTATTATTATTAATATAAAATAATAATTATAATCTTTAATAAGTTCTTAAAAGTATATATAATAATAAAGCTTTTTAATAAATTAAATAATTTCTCTTAATATTAAGTTATTTTTTAAATTAAAATATCTTATTAAAAAATATAGAAAGCCTTTTAATATTATTTAATAATATATTAATAATAAAAAATGAGTTTAAAATATTTTTTAATAATTTTTAAAAAAGTAATTAATATTATTTATAAGGAAAAGAATAATATAAATAAAAGAAAATTAATAAAATTTTTATAAATAATTAAAAAAGTTTTTAAATAAGTAATTAAAATATAAATTAAGAAAATTAAATATATTTTTTATAATAAATTCTTAATTATTTTTTTTAATAATTTAAATAATAATCTTTTTTTAATTAACTTATTTATTATTACTTTATTTATTATATATAACCTAATTATAATATTTTCTTCTTTTATTATCCTTTCTTTTATTTTTATTTTAATTATATAATACTTTTATTAATTTATATTATAATTATTACCTTTAAACCTCTTCTTTAATATATATATATAATAAAAATATCCCTTAATTACTTTTATATATTAATTAATTTCTTAAGTATTTAAATATAAAAAATTTATAAATTTTTTATTATTATTATTATTATTATATTTAAATTAATATTAATAATAAATATATTTCTTTAAATTCTTAAAATATATTTTAATTAAGTTAAAATTAAAGGAATATAGTAATAAATATATTAATTAAATACCCTTTACTTTAATAGCTTTATAAATAATATTATTATAATATTATAAGGTATTATTTATTATAAAAAGTAATTAAAGGCCTAAATAAGCATTTATTTAAAATAAAACTTTTTTTAAAAGCTATATTAAAAAAAACTCCTTTATTATATATTCTTTATATATTATAATATTAAAAAGATTATTAATTATAATTATTAATAATAAATAAAAATAAGCGCCTTATTTAAAAAAACTTTTTATTTAAAGAATATATTTAAATAATATTTAATTTATTCTTTTTATATTATTATATTTATTAAATTTTAATTTATTATAAAAGATAAATATCTTAATAATATATTATAATTTAAAGATTTTAAAAAAATAATAACCTTAAAGGTTTTTATTATATTATTAAATTAATATATATATTTATTTATTAAATTAATTATATATTTTAAAGGCTTTTATAATAATTAATATAATAATATTAATTTAATATTATTTAATAAAAAAATATTATATTTTATTAAAATATATATTTAATTTATTAAAAGGAAGATCTTTAAGCTTTTATATAATAATAATTAAATATTAATAATATTTAAAAGGCTTATTATATTAAAAAATATTATATATCTTTAAAGCTTATTATTTTAATTTAATAGCATTTAAAGATAATTATAAAGGTATATTAAAAGCTATTTTATTTATTATAATAATCCTTTTTTAATAATATATAATAATAACCTTATTATAATAAAATTTAGCTTATAATTATTTATTTAATAATAATAAATTTAAATATAAATAAAATTATAATATTTATAATTATATAAAAGTTAATTATATTATTATAGCCTTTCTTTTATTAAATTAGGTATATAATGATGATAAGGAGGTTATCCTTAAGGATCTTGATATATATTTTATGTTACCCGCTAAATTTTAATATAGGAGGGGAGAGCTAACTAAAATAATAGGGGGGGGGGAAAGGTTCGTTTTCCACACACAGCAGTTCCGGTCCAAGGTTTCGGCGCAAACCCACCTTCCTGGACGCTGCGCGAGGACGGCACTTGCGACGCCATTGGCGCCCGTCAGGTAAATTGCCCGTTATACGTCGTCCATCTTATAGCCGTTTCTGTGCCGTGCTGCTCTCCTCTTCAAGCACCCAAGCCCGTCCATCCCCTTTCTTCGAGACGGTTCCTCAGACCCCGGGTGGCGGAAAAAAAGGAAGACGGTCGCGTGGTGTCGTGCATGCTCGTATAATGCCAGACACACCACTCGTTTGGCAAACTGCCCGCCCTGTTACATCAGAACCTTGGAAGCCGATCTTGACATAACCCAAAGTGCCGTATACCCCGTTCCTGCGGTTTTAAGCTTCTTTTTTCGACGTTCTTGGCCGTTCCCTGACATGTCGGACTGCCCTTCTTTTGAGGAGTTCTTCCTTCCCATTCCGGACCACCCAAAATATATAGTTTTCCTCCCCTCATCTGGCCAGTTCACTCGTTGAAGATCTACGATTCAGTTATCCTCCTTCTTTTCTCCGCGTTGGCCTGGGGCCACGGATCGCCGTATCCACCCCGAATCACCCTCAACACACTGGCTCTGTGCTCTACACCCGCAGAAGCGAGTCCGATCTTGGTACAGGATCGCCAATCATGGACCCACAACAGGCGAGGCCCAACGATTCCGGGTTTGGTGCCTATATCAACGCAATCGGGTGGCTACTCTTGTCGCTGGCAGGTATCGTCGTCGGCGCGAGGATATGGGCCAAGGTATCAGCACGGAAGGGACTCTGGTGGGACGACTACATCGTGTTAGCAGCATGGGTGAGCATGAGCCCGTTCCATACCACGGCCACTATCGTGAATGCCGGTGACGGCAGGGTGTATTGGGTAGTTGGCTAACACGGAGAACGCACAGATCATGCTCCTAGCAGACGTGATCGTCACCACCGTGGCCGTTGACGCCGGCCTGGGCAAGCACATCAACAGCGTAACGGGCGACACGCTCATCCGGACGATGCTCCTCAGCGCCGTGGCGCAGACACTGTCCATCCTCGGGGCCGCCTGGTCCAAGACCTCCTTCGCCGTGACGCTGCTGCGGCTGACTGTCGTCTCGCACGTGCGATATCTCGTCTGGTTTATCATAATATCGCTCAACATCTTCCTGACCTTTACCGCCTTCCTCCCTCTGTTCCAGTGTACGCCCGTGGGCCGGAGCTTCGACCCCACTGTCGAGGGCAAGTGCTGGGACCGCACGCTGGTGCTGGTCTTGACCATCTTTGGCGCGGCGTACTCTGCGGCTGCGGACTTTGCGCTGGCCATCATCCCGTGGGTGCTCATCTGGAACCTGCAGATGAACCTAAAGGAGAAGATCGGCGTGGGAATTTGTATGAGCTTGGGCATTGTGTAAGTAAAGTCGTCCATCCCAAAAGCAACCACCACCAAAGTCTGTGCTCGGACACGTCAGACATCAGACGAGCTAACACCTCTTCCAGAGCCGGCGCGACCTCCATAATGCGCTGCCTGAAAATACCACTCCTCTTAACCGACGACTTCACATTCGAATCAGGCCAACTCTCAATATGGTCCGCCGCCGAGATCGCAACGACGATAATGGCGACGTCAATACCCGTGCTGCGACTGTGGCTCAAGACCATTGTCAGCGTGCACTCGCGGTACCACCTCTCCTCCAACGACGGGACATTCGACGGGCGCGGGGTCCTGAACCAGCACCAGCAGCAGCGCTCCAAGATGAGCACCATGGCGACCACCACCACCATCACGAGCGGCGGCAACAGCAACATGGTCCGCAAGGCGAGCAGCAAGCGCGGGCGCGCCGCCAAGCTCGCGGACCTGGGCTGGACCAGCCGGAGCAGCTCCGAGTCCGAAGACATCGAGGGCTTCGGATCGCCTGTGGACAGGATTCCCGGCGGCGCTGCGGGTGGTATTGTCAAGATGGAGACTATCACTGTGAATTATGATAGGAGGACGTCTAGCATGGTTGGCTAGCTAGACTAGCTGAATCTAAATGTCTAAATGGCCCTGTTCCGACGATGACAGGTTTAATTATATATTACCAATTCCGATACCCTTGTCAGTGACTACGTGACATGGACCATGGAATTCCCGAGCTCAAATGCTGACAATGCCATGATGTCCTGTCCATCGAACATACTCCTCCTGATGTGCTCCGTACACTCGTTCGACTGACATAAAGGGCTTGCCTCCCTGAAGACAACGCCCGGAATAGGAGTCTCCCCGAATCCACCAGCCATCCCACAGGTCAGGGCGCCACTGGTCTGAACTTAGTAGTGAGGCGTAGCTGATACTAATCTTGATCATCAGCCGCAATCAAGTCCCGGCCCAACCGAATTTCTCCCGCAAGTTTCTCGAGGGCTTCCCTTCCAAAGTCTGTGACCGTCTTGAAGCTAGGTGGAGGCTTTGCACTGCCTTCCTTGGGAACGAATACCACCAGGTCGATATCTTTTGATGCCACGGACACACCATCGATGGGGTCCTCTCGATATTGCATGGTCGCCAGGTTGTCCAGCTCGAGGCTCTCCAATTTCGAAAGAGCAGAGTGGGAACCACGGAAGAACTCTGCCCAGAGGTTTTCCATCTCGTCGGAATACTCTGGGACCGGCGGACTGTCAATGAAGCACCGCCTGAGGTAGACTCCTTGCAAGGCGGCGGACTTGAGGCCGTGGAACTTGGTAAAGGTTGCTCGAAGTTGGCCGGGTGATATGAATAATCCCTGGAGGACGAGCCTGCGGAGGAAGGGGAGCGAGATTGGAGGCGGATTCCAAGCAACCGACGTGTGAGACTTGCTACTTGGGTTCTCATTTCCGTCATAGGCGTCCTCCAGAGGCCGACCGGCGGGCTCGGACAGCCAAGCCGTGAAGTCACAATGGCCCTCGATTGTCTCTCCCCCAACAAATTTCAGGGTGAGACACTGAAGATTGCGAGCCAAACCGAGCAATCGTCGCAGGCCGAAGTTGGACGTGTTGAAGGCATGGTCATGTTCGATGAGGTTATCGACCTTCTCAAGCAGTTGCGATTCCAAGCTGACTTCCAGGTGCAACTCGGTAAGGGAACCCAAGACGGTGGCGGCACTGGTTTGCATAGGCGCAAGTGGAAGCAGGTTGAACGCTTCGTCGTCCATGTAGTCGAGGGCGTCGTCATTGCTCAGGCGTGTCCGCAAGGAGGTAATTTTGGGCGCCGAGCGGACCAAGGAGTTCAGAACGACATTGAAAACTCGGTCAATGAAGCCCTTGGAATTCGGCATCCCGCTCGTTGTGTGTCTCGGCTGCATTTGGTACGCCGAGGAGCCGTAACTTCGCATTCCCAGGTCCAGGTAATGGAAGATCTTGGAGTGATAGGGGGAGTGGGCAAACAGCTTGGAGCCAGAAACGCTGACCTCGTCCAGGTTTGGGAGATGTGACATGGCTGATGACAGGAGATCGATGGCTCTTCCTGTGTTGAGTAGAGCCTGTTGGGCTGATGCCGCATCACGCCAGTACTGGAAGAGCGAGGGTCGGTTGTGTGGATTTCTCGCCTGAGAAGCCCGGATGTAAGCTAGAGTGTCTTTCGTGTCGATCTCGTCAACACCGATCACGAGATGTGTGAGGACTCTGGATAGTTGTGGATGCCGAGAGATATCCACGAGGGTCTGCAGGCTGTATTCATCGATCACTAGAATAATAGTTAGCCCCGTGAAGGCCTGACTATAGCAGGACGGTGAAATAACCTACTGAATTGCCTTGTGCGGAAGTAAGATCGTGACCAGAAAGGAAATGTCCTCATTCGAGCTTGTCGGCAGGTCAGGCGCAAGTCGTTGATATCTTGACAGGGGAGATTTGTGAGGACACTGTCAAGCAGCTCGTTTGGCAGACGAAGCAGGAGCGAATCCTGTGCCACGGTCTGTACATAGTCATTTGAATGCGCAGCTACTAAAAGTCAGCCAGTGAAGTGGATGCCAAAAAGACTAGGCCGGTACTTACATGTAGTGCCGCGGGAAACAATCCCCTGCATGCCAGTGTTGTCTTGACTCTTTGCAGCAGCCCGCTGAGAAAGAAGGGGCTGATAGAGTGTTGAGAGAACACCCTCAGTGGAGAATATCCAGCTGCAGAGTTCAGAGAAAACGGCGTACTGCTGGGGTGACTCGAGGTAAGGAGAAATTGTTCCAAATACCTCCTTTTGGCTGCCTCCATGGGCCAAATAGACAATCAGTTGATGAAGACTGTCTGCGGAATTATTTTCGTCTATGTCAATTGTTGGATCAGAAAGGCTGCATGCCTGACGGATCTGGTTTTCAAGCAAGTGACTGAAGACGTCCCATACAGGGTGTCGGGGTGGATCGTTGGAAGGAGACATGCTGAGATGATTTCGTGAATGAGGGATATCGAGGAGTCGTTGAGTAGAGGTAGAACAAAAGGCCTGAGACTTGAGTAGTCAAGATGGAATGCGCAACACAGGACTGAGTTGTCGGTATCGGAAAGCCAATGTGTAATGCACAACACGAGGGTGAGGTGTTGACATCAGAAGACTGTGGTCAGCAGGCTGTGGGAAGGAAGCATTATAAACGAATGTTCAAATACTGTCACTAGAAAGGGAACATTTCACTTTGTCGACGAGGCTACTTCACTACCTAGGTACCTAGGTAATTGCTTGGGAGGTCTACTTGTGCCTTCATAGTTGGGTTCCCAAGGAACATTGGTGGGAGCGATTCACTTTCATCAATTCACTAGGCACACCAGAGGTGTATCTTTCCAGAGAGGGCAAGGAGGGTATCACATGCTTGCTCGTTTCCAATTGCCAGTGAACTTAATGACTTTATTGACCAGCCCCGGTGCTAGACTGTTATTCTCTTCAACAGTAGTTATGTGACAGGGAAGCAATCCATTGATTCAAGTGGTGGTTTTGAGATCACACAGAGGTTGGACATATACATAGACGCAGCGGTAGACTGAGAGGAGCATTATGGTCTAGATTGCCACTGCACAAGTACGTAGCTATGCTTCACCTCAATAGTGCAGAAGAACATCGCACCCTGTATCCTCATCCATAATTCAGTCCAATCCCATAGCTCAATGAGGCATGTCCTCATCCTGTGCAAAATGTTCCCTGGAATCTGTGTCAGAACTTCATCTACCTAGGTATATAAGATATGTGAAGAGGATGGACATACCTAGCCCACGGACTCTTGAGCCGCAGGTACTCTCCTTTATAGAAGAAGAGAAACGGAATCACACACATAGGCAAGCTCAAAAATGCAAGCAAGCTGCTGGCCCACTCCAAACCAAGGTAGTCATACATCTGCGTCCCAAACAACGGGAAACCAGCTCCAACCAGGTTCCTGATCAGGATGACCCCAGCCAGAGCAGAAGCGGCATATGATTGGTAGGAATCGACGACGTAATTGAGAACGGCCAAGATGATAATGTAAATGCCCGCTCCAAAGAACGCGCTGGCGACGATGGGGACGATCCAGTGCACGTTGCGGAAGCTCGTCCAGGCAAACCAAAACAGCGAGATGGGCAGGAGGAAGGTTCCGAAGCGAGCGAGGTGCATGCGGGCCTCCGGCACACCCTTGCCATCGTTGCGAGCGACCTGTCTCAGGTAGTACCGTTCTTGGAGCGGATGGAACATCGCGGCGACGACACTTCCAATGAAGAGGCCAACAAACGCGGTGCCCCATTCACCTGTGTTAAACTCGTGTCCACCAGGGCCGAAGACGAGTGGAAAGGCCTCGTTGAATAAATAGACGATGCCGTAAATGAAGCCGTTGTAGATTGCGGCGGCCAACGTGATTCTGTGGAGGTCAGTGGTGAAAATGCAAAAGTGAAGTGGGACGTCGGAATACGTACGGCTCAGTGAATAGGAATCTGAATGGCCTAGTAAGTGTGACGGCAAACAACGTGCCCAGCCCCGCCTTCTCGTCAGAGTTGGCGTCCCGTATGGTTCTGGCGGCAGCGAGGCCTTCAGACCGCAGAAGCTTGCGAAGGCGCCTGGTCTTCTTGTCAAGAATGATTGTGTGGCGGGTCTCGGGAACAGTCAACACGAGCAGGATCCAAAAGCCACCGAGGACAGCCATGTAGACCCAGAACAGCCACCTCCACCCCTTGTTTGCTGCGATATAACCGCTGATGACCAATGCAAGCGGTGGCCCTCCTGTGCTGGAGAGGCCGTAGACGGCCATCGCTGGGCCGCATTCGTCTCTGGCCCAAAGATCGCTGACGGTGCCGCCCGTATTCTGCCGATTGAATCATCAGTCACTGTGTCATAGTTCCTTGAGACCTGCTAGCTGGGAATGAAAACATCCTACAGTTAATGGTGCACTGCCGAAGAAGCCCTGAAGCAGACGGCAGGCGATAACAGTGGCGATATTGGGCGCCAGTGCCAGGGGTATTTGGAAGATGACCAGCAGAAGCCATGACAGCATGTAGACGGGGTTTCGACCGAAGTATTCGGACATTGGTGCGAGCATCAGCGGTCCCACGGCGAAACCCAGGATGTACATGGAAAGTCCGACCGTGCCGACCTCAGAGGACACATCGAAGCTGGACGTGAGCTGTTCCTTGCCCGAGCTGTACCCACCCGCACAGAGGCAGCTGTTTGTCGACTGTAATTAGCATATGTGTCAAACCTCTGTCATATTTGGGAATGGAGGCGACGTACGTGAGGACGTTGAGCATGCTGACGAAGCATGTGATGTACCACTTCTTCCATTTCGGCCAGTTGCGTGGGTTGTCTCCGTCGTTGAACGAGTAGGCAAGGTAGACAGGTGCCTCGTCGTCTGGGTTCTCCCTTGCATGCTGCAAGGCCTCCTCTTCTGACAGAAATTTGCGGTGTGTGGATATTGCCTGTGGTGCTCTGCCAGGCGGAGCGTCGGCGTGGCGGATCGAAGGTGCAGTCGACGCACGATCCGAGTCTATCTGCTTCTCCAGTGTCGCCGGGTCAGAAAGCTCGAGTCTCTGGTGGTCGGCCTCCATGGCTGCAGGGTGCAAATCTCACAACACAAGGATGCGATCAGAAAGCTTGGTATTCTTGGCAGGTACGGCAGAGATCCCAGAGCAAGGTCATTCGTGATATAGAGATTCTGCCAAGACGGAATAGTGGCCTTGTCTGGTGCACGTCTGCTCAGGAACTGGGGATTTGTTCCCCGTCAGCCGGCGTGGGATGTACCCCGGGTGCTGTCCCCATAGTAACGTCATCTTTCGGCTATCATTCTGGGGTCATGTGGTACTCAAGGAGACGGGCAGCTGCGACCCTTAGTACGTTAGTACGTTAGTCGCAAGACCGAAGTGACGGCGGCAAGAGCGATGACGTTGATCCAAAGACGATCGTCACTTCGTCCACTTGAGCTCCACCGACGCAGGGTGGATTTATGCATTGGGCAACAAAGGCTGCATTGGTAATGGAGTGTGAGGGACAGGTTTGACGAATGGAGTTATAATTAATAAGTCTATCTTCAAGGTTGGTAATTGACTGCTGTAATGATCAAGGCGCTCCTGGTCCTGTGCTGTGCAGTCAATCATTTCGGGTGCCCACTGAGAAGACTTTTCAACACGAAATATAAGTTCTCTAGCAGCATCATAGGCCAAGGTTCCCATTCAGGGCTACACGTTTTGTTCTGTTGTCCCGTAGTCCCGGTAGCTGTGGACTCCAACCTCAAAGTAGGCAAAACTCGGCACCATCGTGTTGTGATGAGCACAGCCCTGAAAAGTATTCCTCTAATTTACAGCGAGCCCAGACTTCCAAGAGGAGAGAATAGTTCGAGTAATCGTGTCACTATTCGGGTATGGGAACCCGTGTTCTCCTGGTACGTATTCAGTCTGCAAGTGACTGGCAGGTAGCAACTCCAGGATATCTTCAGTCGTCTCCCCTCCCATGACAACGCCATCATCTTTGCCGAAGAAGACGAGTAGCTTGGAATTGTGCAGGGCAGTATCCGGTCGTGCTCGACCCGCAATTATGTCGCAAACCTTTCTCCACAGCTCCCTCGTCTGCAGCAGGCCGTAATGAACGGTATCCTGGAACGAATGGATATGGCCTTGATGATGATCGAACTGCCACTGCAGAACCCCTCCCACGTCAAAGCTCTTTTCTACGCGGGAAGGGCCTGTTCCCACCGGCACCACTCGCCTCTTATCCACTTGAATGTCCACAGATGGGCCAGAAGGAGCCACTCCCAGAATTTCCCTCACTTTCTCACGAATGGCTTCAGGTGATGGGGCCAGCTCGGGCTGATGCATGAGTCGGTCATCGTAGCCATCCGGTAGTTTGCGGATAAGACCTGCCGGGCCAAGAAGCACGAAGGACTGAATTAATGAGGGGTAAGCAGCGGCAAATGCGAACGAGATGGGAGCTCCCAGGGAAAACGCGATGATTGAGAACTTCGTGTCGTTTCCCATCCAAGAAAGTGGCGAGGATGTGAGCGCCAGAAGTATTTGGGATGCAAACAGGCGAACGTCGTGCCGACAATCCAGTGGTGTATCACTGTATCCTCGACCCCAGAGATCTAGTGAAGAGTCGTTTAGTTAGTTTCATTGGATTCATATCGTTATCGGAATTAACATGCCCAAGTCCACGACGGCATAACTCACCGAAAAGCATCACTCGGTATCCAGCATCTACGAGCCCCTGGGCAATATTGGAAAAGACCAAGGAAGGAGTGGCATCCCCATGAACAAACAAGATTTTCTCTCCGTCCGCTGGGCCCCACTCATATACTCGCATAGAACCATAAAATGTCTCTACGTCGCGAGCACCCGGCATGGCATCGGGCGGGTACGCCATCTTAGCAGCCTTCTCGGCTGAAACGAACGGTATCAATGTTGCTAGGGGAGATTGAGTCTTGTTGGCCATTGTGGGGTGATTGCCAGAGTTGACAGGTATGAGGCTCAGTCAGTCCGAACAGAACAAGGGCCGGAGGGATCGGGAGTCGTCAGCATGTTGGTTTGCCAGTAGATAGCTGCTGGCGATTGCCCGTAATACCCGACGCATTGGCCACCACCACAGGTCGAGGGGATGGAGACCAATCACAAGTGATGACGAGATACGGACTAATTCTCTCAAACCAGGTGGAAGCCCCTCCCGGGGCCCTGGGAGCTATTCGTCTATATAAGGTTATTAATTCCCTTATTAATTCCTGCAGCCCTTATATACACCTTATAACTTTTATATATACTTTATAGCCTTTAAATATTTTATATACCTTTTATATATAATTTATAATTAATATATATACCTTATAACTTTTATATTTATTTTATAACTTTTATATATACTTTATAACCTTTATATATTTTATATATTTTTTATATATACTTTATAGCCTTTATATATACTTTATAGCCTTTATATATACCTTGTAGCTTTTATATATACCCTGTAGCCTTTATATATATTTTATAGCTTTTATATATATTTTATAGCTTTTATATATTTTATAGCTTTTATATATACTTTATAGCCTTTATATATTTTATATATATTTTATATATACTTTATAACTTTTATATATGCCTTATAACTTTTATATATATCTTATAACCTTTATATATACCTTATAGCCTTTATATACCCTTTATAACCTTTATATATACCTTGCAGCTTTTATATATATTTTATAGCTTTTATATATGCCTTATAGCCTTTATATATACCTTGCAGCTCTTATATAGCCCTTATATATACCTTATAGCCTATTATTACCTAGCTAGTTATTTAGCTAATTAACTTTTAAGTTTTAAGTTTAGTTTAGCACTTTATTACTTAGTAAATTGCTTAGCTAATTAGCTTTTAACTTTTAAATTTAATTTAATACTATTGCTTAGTAAATTGCTTAGCTAATTAGCTTTCAAGTTTTAAGTTAGGTCTAGTGTATTAAATTTTCTATTTACTAATTATTCTAGATGAATAGCAAATTACTTAGCTAATTAGCTTTCAAGTTTCAAGTTTAGTCTGGCACTATTGCTAGCAGATTACTTAGCTAATTAGCTTTCGAGTTTCAAGTTGGGTCTGGCGTGTTAAATTTTCCGTTCACTGACTATTCTAGACGAATAGCATAGTAAGCAATACCTCAGACTTGGCGCCATAATCGTTAGGTTGATGTTTGGTGGGGCAAACGACTGTGATTGGGAGGCTTGATGAACTCGCTGCACAAAACAGCCATATTGGCCCGGAAATGAAGTAAATCGAGCCATGACTTGCACGAACATTCGGGAAGAAAATGCATTGGTTTGTTAGCAATCAGCATGATAATACCGTCTGCTATTCCACAGAAGAAACATATGGCTGTGTCAAGTCTGTGCAAGCTTTCGGTTCTCTGCCGGTCGAGTCACACGTGCCGAGGCAAATCTTTCGTTGCGATTGCAGGAATAATGTTCAGTTCGCAAGGCAATCCAGGCTCGGCCCGCTCCACGATGTTCGATTGGCCTGTTTCACAAATGCCCTGGTCGTGGCACTCATGTGTCTTGAAACATCAGCCACCAAGCCGACAGAGCTACACTCGCCTCGGCATGGAAACGACATCCGATTCGCGTGCGTGAAAGTGCTGCGCCCTTCACAATTCTTATATAGCTCACGCTTTCCTGATTACCAGCTCACTTACGCTGGCACATCCACGTGTCTACGTCTCTGCCCATTGTTTCAAGTAGCGGATCACCATAAAAATTCAAAAATGGCTGAATTAGTGGGCTTGGCGTCTTCTATCGCTACTCTAGCCGCTGCCGGATTCCATGTCGCGAGGAAAATCTCCACAGTGGCCGATGACCTTGGAACAGCAAGTGGCCAGATCAAGTCGATTGCCGTCGACACCAAGGCCGTGGCCATCATCCTGAGAGACATCGAAGCCAAGCTGCTGATCGGCAAGGACTCCTCTCGCGAACTCAATGAAGATACCCGAGAAGTGCTCGCCGAGGTCCTGGATTTGTGCCGATACGAGATCGAGGACCTGGATCAGAACCTGGCGCCGCTAAAAGGTGATGATAAAAGAGGGGATACAGGAAACCTGAAGCAGAAGGCGGGATGGCTGTTTGACAAGCCCAAAATTGCGGCGAGACAGGCATCTCTCAATTCACTAAAGTTGACGCTGAGCCTCTTGTTGCACAATGTCCATTTATTCGACGGGGAGAACTCACAGTAAGTAGTACCTGCATGGGGACGGGCTTTTCTTTCTGCTTATTGATTTCTGATCTTTAAGCAGAGATACATTCACTGCACATCGTCAACCACTTCCCGAAGAATCGAAGACGAATACCACAGTGGTATTCGTCCAACCGCTAAATAGAGCTGAGCCGCCACCGGCATATCAAGTCGCAGACGTGTACCAAGACAAGGCCACAGTCAGTACTTCGGTGACAACCCTGGCGGAAACAGAAAAGCGGATCGCGAGTCTTTCTCTGTCAGATACAGATAATTCCAATTCGGGTCACGGCGCGGTTCTCACCACCCAGGCACTCATCCGCCCTCCTCCCAAGCTCATCGAGGTTCAAGAGAAAGTCAGGTGTCTGGCAAGCAACAAACAGGACAGGAGGGATGCTAGGCGGGCAGAGAAAGCCATGAAGATTGAAGCCTGGAAAGAGAGGAAGCAAGCCAAACGAATTGCAAGGGCAGCTTGGAGGGAGGAAAGACGTGCGGTCCACACTTGATGGACCTCGTGATAAAGATGATTAAACCACAAGTACCGAAAACACGATGACGTTTGGCTAGAAATTAACAAAGCAATAAAACTACATGATGATACGACAGCTTTCCGCCGTTTATTTATTGGCTCATTCTTGCCGAGTTTCCTCGGGGTTTAGGACGGGCTTGTCCATACTTCAAGTTTCATTCTGTGATGGTGTCAAGAGTTGATCCTGACATAAGTCAAATGAGCCTTTTCGAGAAATGTGACTTGTTACTGAGATTGACGCAGTGTTGGCCAGTAATTAGGACTACCTAGCAACTGGCGAAGTATTCGCTTTGTTTAAGAGACTCACAATAGTAGAGCGAGCAAATAAGCAGATGTCTACATGTGCCACGAGGTGGCTACGTATAAGATGCAGTCGCCAAGCCGTATCACTTGCAGCAAAAAGATCAAGGCCAAGAGACGAATTATGTTGATTAAGTGCACCGAGTCAATTACTGATGTAACGTGTAGATTTATCACAAATGAGAAATGAGAATCAAATTGTTTTCAGCTTGCCACCTACAAAACTCCTACTAAAGGAAACCCAAGCCACGTTTCTGTGAACAGCGAATGACGTCCTCAGATATCGCTAAAGAGCGTCCGCTGGACTTGGATAGCGACGGGAGTGCCTGTCTCAACGACATCATGCGGGTAGTCTTCCGAATCACCCGGAGGCGCCTCTATCTCAGCGGTGCTGGCCCAGAGGTTTATACCAGCCGCCCTCATGAGATCGCCCGAATCGCGGATCAGATCCTCGCTGGGAGTCAGCGGGATATGAGGGGGCCAGAAACCGTCGTATTCGACCGTGCAAGTCCGCACAATGACGACAAAGATGTCGCTCAACAATGGGAACTGGCCCCGTTGCTTCGCGCTAGCAAGAGCTGTCAGCTGCGACGCAAGTTTGGGCCAGTCGTAGACGGACTGTACGGCCAGACGGCGGAGAGACTGCGGGAGCTTCCAGTCCAGGTCTGGGAAGTAGGGTCCGGTTGGAGAAAGGACGCGGTCGTGGGCCGTTGCCATGCGGCCAAGGAGGCCTTGGTCAATAGTCAAATCTTCTAACACCTCGAAGGCACTAAAGTGCGGAACGTCCGAGAAGTTCTCCTCCTCGTAGCACTCAACCGCGATAAAGTAGTCGTCAATATCGTGGCCCTGAGTGATCGTGGTGCTGAGGTAGGTCAGCTTCCGAAGGCAGTGATGAACGCTGTTGAACACGTTCGCGTTCGAGAAATCAGGGTCGAACGCACCGATTTCGTCTCCTGTCCGCCGATGACAATACAGCTCTTCTAGCTGCGGAAACTCTTTCAACACCTGTGTCAGGTGGTGTAGGCGTCGAGGCTGCTCTGCAGCCAGCACAAGTCTTCGGAGGTTGGGGAACAACGGCGGGCGGTCGTCAGGAAATGGACTATACGGACCCCACGAAAATGCAGCCTCGTCGTTCTGAAAGGCACGGAGCTGCGGAGTAAGACTTCCATCTGAACTCTCGGAAGATCGTGTATGAATAGTGATGGAAAGCTCCCTTTCCACTGTGGAATACCCATAGTAGTGACCGAGGGCAGCGTGGCTGGGGTGTTCCCCGGCCGTGAGAAGAAAACCTGCTTGGCAATCTTGGGGTCCATCATTAGCTTTTTAAGTCGAGGAGTCGACCCAAAGAGTAGTAATTTGACCAGCCATACATCAAAATCTATGCAATCCAGTACACCAAATAGGTTCCGCAAAATCCAGAGCTGTCCTTCCAGCCAGATGGCCGAGTTTACCTCCGAGAGGTCTACCCTGCTTCGATCGGGTAGACTAAGCAGTCCCGGGACAAAATTCGGTATCGGAATCCCAAGGTTTAGGCTTAAAGCCATGAAACGCTGTAGTCTCGGCTTAGTAACCCCGGCTTTGAACTGGATGGTGAAGTCCCGAATAGAGAGGTATTGTAATTGGTCACCTAGTTGGCCGTCGGTTATCATCCGGTCCAACAGCGTAGGGAGGGCGGCGTTGTTGAAGCGCTGCGCCAAGGCAACGTCCTCCCCTATTCCATAATGCGGACGGTGTTCAAAATCCGGGTGGTAGGGCATAACGAATGAATGGAAGCGATGCTGATTCGCAACGGCATGTAGATGCTTGCAAGTGGCCGCTAAGTTGCCCAAGGCACGTTGGAGCTCCCGTGCATCTTCCGTGGCTGGAATCGCATCCTCTTCTATTGAACAGCTGGGACACAGCTGAGCCGCGATCATGAGCGTTATCTCCAAAGGAAGTCTCGGGTTGTTGAGATACTGAGATACCTGATTCTGGCGCGAGCCCACAGACATCTTGTTACCCATGGTGGAGTTGACTTTCAGTAGTGGATAAGAACTAGTGGCTTGGTGTCAGATGATGATGTTTGATGTGTCTTGATGAAGATGGTGGACTTCCTTGGGTATTCCGGTGAAGCATGAAATGGCCGCCGCTTCAAGATTGGGCTTTTTATAGAGTGGAAAAGATTTAATCTCATCAGGGCTCGGGGCTTGGCCATAACTCATAACAATGTCCTTGTTCTCACAATAGGACGGGCGAGAGGTCGGACATAATGAAATTGTGGTTAAAGCCAGCCGAGATGTTCAACAAAGAGGTTGATAATGGAGGAAAGACTAGAGTTGTATGACAAGGTCTTATTGACATGTGGCGTTACTTTGTGACCCTGAGAATAGGAACAAGGTCCATGGTGCAAATACTTGGTGGAGTCTCTAAGCAATGACGATTATGATCAAGGATACCTAGGTACTGCAGCCAGCCCAGAGGCTTGGCTGTGTCGGTTCATGTTATCATATTGGCCAATAGCATTGCTGTATGCACCCTGGCCGACAGGTCTCTTGATGCAGCACTGGGTTGCGTGTTAGGTGAAATGTGGTGACAGAATAGGTGTGGGTCACCTCAGCATATCTGGCAGTTGGGTCCCCGATCTGTGCTGACAACTTGACATATCCAAACACGATGCTGGTTCTCTTCTCAACAAAGAACATAAATCCGCGCATGAATTTTCATTCAACACTATCGGAACATCCACTCGTCGTCTGTACATGTTGCCTCTGGGTCTATTTCTCCTCCGTAGGGCCACCACGGGGACGACGGCGTGACACGCCGCCGGCCTTCTTCCGCCGCAGCTAGCTCTGCTTCATCAACCTGCTCGCCTTGAGCACGTTTGGAGTGAAGGTCTAGGACATGGAAATAATACCCCATCTCCGGCCAGTTCCGCCCATCCATGTACATGCGGTGGGTGCTCCTGGTAGGCGGCTCTTTCCTCTCGTACCGGTCGCGGAAGATATTGAATCGAGACATGGCATCATCCGGATGGTAGCGATAGCCGTTAAGACAAGACGCGCGGATGGGCAGAGGAGATGGGGTGGCCGCTGACTGCCCTTGGAGCAGGTATTGTGCTAGTGAGTCGAATTGCTCTGAGGTGGGAGGAAACAGCGTTAACGGGGCTTTTTTGTGGCCTCCGTGTAGGTAAATCTCTTTTCGCTGGCAAAAAAAGCGGGACATTAGTGCAAGCCACGAGCACATAAATAATTTTGAGGCCCGGGAACTAGGGGCAACTGGACTCACCTCGGTACCGGACGGTCCTCTGTCGAATACAACAACGCCCCCAAAGATCTTGGCCTCCGCCCAATATCCGACCACATCAGCGAGGCCATGAGGGTATTGATCGAGGAAGCTATATGCTCCGTGGCAGAATACGGAAGGTCGCCGGAATGGACGAGTCATTGGGTTCGACAGTGGGTCGACCGGCGCATCGCGCCATGCCTCGTAAACGCTGTGTTTGTGAACACCATCGTCAAGTTCGAACAGGCGGACAGCGATTTCATGGCATGACCTGGCTAGTAACTCAATAAGGCTAAATAGGTAATTCTTAGTACCCGGGAGAGCCTTTTGGAAGTCGCGAAGGGTCTGGTATGTGCTGAATGTTAACGCGTGCTGCTCGTCGCGAATGGGATGTATGAGATAGACCACGCCATGCAAATCTAACGCTTATAGACTGCCTGAATCTCACACAAGCTCTCGCGGGGCCACACATACCGCTGTGGGGAAAGACAAAGAGTAAACGTCGAACTGAGCACGAAGCTTCCTGGCCTTCTCTCGGGTACCAGTACATAGCTCCTTGTGTCCCAAAACGTCCACGGGATGCCCCTCTTGCCAGACGTCAAACTCGAGCCAAGAGTCCCATGTTGGCAGGCCATCGATGATCTCTGAGAACGTGGTCTCAGTGATGTCGGCGAGAAACATTCTGTCTAATGCATTACGGAACACAGCCATGTGCTCCACATCTAACAGGCCAAGGCTGGAGGTTGCTTGGGCTCCAGCTTCGCCCGGAGCACGCGTCAAACGGGATTTGTCATCCATTATTTTGCAGCTCACATGTAATATAAGTACATTGGAGGCACCCTGCACGATGTAGCGATCGTCTAATCGAGGATGTGAAGATGGGCTTGACCTTTACGTTTGTTGGGGTGGAGCGAAGAAGTGTCCCGGAAGAGGTCTGCGTCAGGTGGTTGGCCCAGCCTTGATATTCCCTTCGGGCAGTTTGCTATTCTTAGCTCAGCCCCCACTTGGAGAATTCTACGTCCCCGCTGCTGCGTGTATGAACCCTTCATTGTTCACAAGAGCTGATTCATCCAATGACAAAACTCGTTGTAGTTGCATTTGGGAGCCAACAGGGAGTATCTCTTGGCGTAACGCCGGCAAGCCGTGGACATGAGACAAGGTCAGCACCCTAATTCAAAAAGATAGCTACGGCACAGCAGTGGATATGAATTCTTGCATCACTGACACCACTCTGATTACGAGGCTGTTCCCCTCACCATGGCGGAGCAACTCCCGGCCCGAGATCTGCTTCTCACATTATTAAAACTCAAAGTCTCAGGTCGAAGATTTCTCGGTATCCATATTACACGTTGGAATAACAATACCATCGTGCATCATCAGCCAATAACCAGTAACAGTCGTGGTGACAGTCCCCTCCCTCACTCCGTCCGAGGCTTTCAATAATGCCGACGACTACAGACATGGCAGTGATCGTTAAGTCAATAGAACCACCCAAGGCTAATGCTAAGGGGCACTCCCGCAAGGCTCGTATAGATCACCCCATAGCTGAACAGCTCAGGTACCCCTTCCTCCTCCAGTCTAGCCCGCTACGGATCGGCACGCTGAACAGCTTGTCGCTGTCCACGAACTGGCCTCTCAGCATCTTCCAGACAGGCACGTCTCTCTTCAGATCAGATGACATGGTATCCAAATTAGTGTCCCATGCCCTCCAACCATCACCCTGCGCGATCCTCCACCGCAATACGACAGGGGGACTGGCGTGGCCTAGATTAGGACCACCGGCATTGCCATTGGTGCCATTGTCAACAGATGTAGAGCCCTGGGTGACGTCTTCGGCGATCATCACCACACCACTGTCTTCGTTGGTGACGGTGTGGACTAGTTTGTCTAGAACAAGGTATAGGCGACCGCCAGAGGTCTTGCCGCTCTCCCCGTCGTTGCGGTACATGAGGCGGGCCTGCCGAGCCGGTGTTGACGTCGGGAAGTACACCGTACGTTGCAGGGTCATGATTGTATTCTCGGCTGAGAAGTTGTCATCCGCCACGCCTGAGGGGACCATAGGTGGGAAAACAGGAAGCATGATTTTGAGGACCTTGGGATCACACGTGAGCGGTGGCAGCGCGATGATGACTTCAGTATCGCTCCAGTGTGTCAGGGCTAGTGGCAGGGGCACGTCCGCGAGGGTCTCGCCGAAGGTGTACGTGCACCTCTGCGGAGGGCATTCTCTCAGGAGCGTGTCGTCGCTGTTTCCCTCGTGGTTGAAGTTGAAAGTCGACAGGGCGACGCGTGCTTCGGTGCCAGCCTTTTCTTTCTGAGGGACAAAGGCAATGGAGAGGAAGTGGATGTAGTTGCCACAAGTGGAGAAGCGGAGTTCTTGATATTTCTATGTCAGCAGTTGATTTTCTGGGCGAGATTCTGGGTGTCTCATACCTCTCAGGCTGGCCACGGGTGTATCCTGGAGATCGGAAAGGTCTGGGAGGTGTTTTGTCTTCTGGGCTCGCGTGGCTGTGTCGATGACTTCTAGTTGACGGGCAGTGTGCGAAACTGCTAGGAGGGGTAGTACGGGATGGACAGCGCAGCCTATTCGTGACCAGATCTGGTGTGGACCAGACCACGGGTGCCATGAGGGATCGCCATCGCAACTTTTCAAGATTAAGCAGTCCGTGATGTGACCCTCGTCCGTCTCAGAGTCACTGTCTGTATCCGAAGTTTCGTTCGCGGTCTCTGTTCCTCGACTGTGTGAAATTGTTGATTCGGTGACTGAATCATCGTCTGAATCATCATCTGACGATGACTCAGGACTGGCCGCTGGCGGATTGTCAACCACTTCTTCCTCTGACTCACTAGAAGACGAGTCACTGTCATCGTCTTCTCCAAAAATGAGGTTCAAATTCGCATCAGGCAAATGCTTGCGTGACTTCCACTTCACATGCAAGACCTGCATCGACCCATTTCTCACAGCATTGGGCTCGAAGCTCTGTGTAGACTGCACTTCCCATGACCCTTTCCTTCTACCGACATTTTCTCTAGAGAACGCGAGTGGGACCTTTAGTTGCTTGCTGGTGTCGTGCGAAATGCACCTAATGCTCAGATTTTGAGGATCCAGTCTCCAGGCTTCGACAGTCTCTTGAGCCCCCGTACGACTTGCTGTAGCCATTGCCCAGTCGCCGTGGTCTTCCTCCGGGAGCAGGACTCTGTGATCGTTCTTCACGATGCTCTTTTTCTTGGCAAACAGCGGGATCTGGAGACGCTCGAAATGCCCCTGTGATGGGCCGAAAAGCAAGTCCACCCATAATGTCTTTCCCTGGAAGGCAACGCCCAGAAGCTGCCCATTCCTTGGATCAACACCCTTGACCGAGCTGAGATGTTTGTAGTGCTCCTCAATATGTGCAACGTTTGCGTTCTTGTAATCCCCTTGTGGCGAGAGATGGCATGCCGATTCAAACTTCCTCAATGGGAGGCACGATGCCAGTCCATCTGGGTGCGATATCAGAACCTCGCGCCACTCACCGATGAAGTGGCACATCGACCTGTCCAGTGTCCACCCCTGCGAGGAGAGCGTGTCCAGCCACTGCGGCAATGGAACTCCGAATGAGTCGTTGTCGCGTACTCTCGAGCCCTTGATGCACATTTTGTATGACGCTCGATCTTTCCTGTTGACATATCGGCCAAATAGATATGGACCGACGTATGCTTGTACCTCCAGACACTTGCGAAAGGTAGGTCCTTGAAGAAACTTCAAAGCGGCCTGACCAAGCTCCTTTGATGGAGAGTGTCCAATCACGTCACAGTGCTGTGCCCAAAATGTAGCCGCGTAGGGGAGGAATGCGTGCTCCTTCGCAATTGGTTTCGAGATGATAGCTGCGAGATCTAGAGTCGGGCTCTCATATCGCTTGTACTGCAGGTAACTCAAACAGTCCATGGCAATTGCCTCGTTGGCCTGTTTATAAGTCACGAAATACTTTCGTAGCTTTGACGTATGGTCCATGCTGAGATTCTCCGGGCTCTGCAAGAAGAAGTCCTCGACTGTTTTGTGACAGAGCTTCAGTAGAGGATTGTCGTCGTTGTCGCCCTCCCTAGGCTTTCCAAATGTGACTAGGGGAGTGCACAAATTCTCTATGTCCTTGATGAAAGGGACGCGTCTAGGGTCGTGGTCTTCGGCGTTCGGACTAACAGCAAGAATGTTGCGTATCTCATCAAGCGAGATTGACTGAGCCGCTGCTATTAGAATCGAAAAGGTACGTCTGGTGTTCACTATCAGCATCTCACACGAGCTTGGCATCGCATGTCATAAGGCCTACCTGGCTAGCTCTTGTTGCTGCTCCGTCGTCTCGGAAAGTTTCTCTAACGCCCGTAGGTAATAACCGTTTAAATTCTTCGGGTACGTCTTCAAAGCGTGTCTTATCTCTGCCTCAGAGGTGAGTCCCTCCCCCTGAAGGGTGCCACATATCAGCTTCGAATAAAGAAAGTTGTCTTCGCCTTCTGTCCACTTGTCGATGCAGTGGTCGCAGCTGATGTGCTTGCTGAAGTAAAAACGGATGTCGTGAGAAATGGCTTCAGTTGATGCTTCGATCTCTACCGCCTGGCTTCCTTCCATGACCGTTCTGATCTTGAGGTAATTCCGACTCGTAAAGAGCCATTTCACTCGTCCGTAAGTCGGCATGTTCATCATGTAGTGGAGGGTAATAAGTGTTATATCATCATCGAGACACTCATCAACCCCGTCGATCACCACAAACGTCTCCTCGCACTGTGTGAGCAACTCATGAACAACGTGTGACGCTGTGTGGATGTTATCGAGGCCACTAGCACAGTTCTCAAGTTCGTCCTTGTAGCGCTGAACCACTCTGTCCGGCAAACCAGTCACGAATTTCAGCAGCTGTAGAGCCAAAGATCGCATCCCACTAATGCCGAACTTTCTTTGCGGGCTGTTGAAAGAGTAGAAGAAAAAGGCCACTTTCTTGTCCCGCTTCTGCAGATAATCGATAATTGTTGCCGCGTACACACTTTTTCCGGATCCCGGTTTGGCGTTGTACCACAGCGCAGCGTTCTCAGTGGCGTTGCACCAGTTCAAGAAACGTTTGTCCTCGAACAACCAGTTGCAAGTTCCCTCGAGCCGCAGGTCAAGCTGGTCTTGGAGGATTGGCCTGACATCGATGTATGATCCACTCTTGATCCAATCAATGACGCCCTGTCTCAGTGTGGACTCTTTTTTATGCATCGATTGTTCGGCTGTTGTGGCTTGGGCGAGTGCCATGACATTCGAGCTGTCGCGGCTCAACCCATCGAGTGCTGTCTTGATCTCCTTCTCGATGGACCTTGTAGCTCCCCGGATGACTGTCTTTAAGCTGTGTCGGGATAGTATACGAGACGCCTTGAACCAAAAACATACAATGTTCTTGTAAGAACTGGCAAGCAGGTCCTGCACTTCATCTGAGTCCGGGAACGCTTGCGCGAACTTGTCATAACACTTGAGGCTGATGCCGATCTGCTCCATGGCGTCGATAATGCTGTCTAGGCAGGTCTGCATCTGTACCGCAAGTCTGAGAACGATCCGCGCGCCGGAAAATGCGATGCTCACCCCGAAGGGGGCAGCATTCAACATGTTTTCGCATAGTCCCATGACCCTGGCGAGACTATCAATGAATGGTTCAAGACGGGCAAGGATCCTCAGTCCACGACCAGAGCTTTTCTGGGTTTGAAGACTTTCCATGAAGTCTCTGAGGTTGGCGGCCGAAGCCTGGGCCTGTGTTTTGCAACCTGGGGTCTTGGCCAGTTGTTGGCGGCTGGCCTTGAGCTCCCTCAAGAATGGGTTTTTGGGGTCATCCTCGGCATTTAGCTCCCCCAGAAAGTCGTCGATGGCTCGAGAAAAGGGTGTCTCAAGAGGCGGTTCATTTTGGGGATGATTCGGCCATGGCGTTGGGGCCGCGTCTGCCACAAAAGGAGGCATCGTGCATGTGCGTTTCGAGGCCTGGTGCCATGGAATTCAGCTGCTCGGCCAGCGTGAAGAACAGGTGAAGAAATAACTGACTGTCAGAAAAGCATGAGCATCTCAACGACTCTGATGGTGTCCTAAAACCCCACACAAGACTGTGTCCATCTGCCGGCACGCGTCTCTGTTGGAGAAGGAGACAGGGTCTTTCCAGCTGACCTAGCCCGGGCGGCAGCCTGCATATGGTGGCGACGTTGTGGTACAGCCCCCAAATTGTGCCTAGATAGCGCCTGCATCTAATAGTCATTTTCAGCTGACGTGAGACTACAACGCATCAATACCTGAGAATGGACCAATCTAAACCATGTCGTCCTGATAAGCCTTGTTCAAGATCCGCGCCTCTTGCAGGATGGCAGGATCGCGCCACCAGTAACCCAATGTAGATGAGGCTCCGGTGTCCAACTTCCAACTTTCTTTTTCACGTCAAGGTGCTCCCAGTACTGAACATTGTAGCTCATCCTCACTGTAATCCGTCACTTGAGCAGAACAGGCTACGTGAATCACATTTTTTTGAGAACACACAGAGACGAGACTCGCCAATATGTCAAGCAGCTCAACCTCAGTGACCACGGCTGGCACGAAGTGCGAATTCAAAACGTACCACACGAGTCCGAAGAAAGGCGGAGAGTTTGTGACGGAGTCAAAGCTGGAGCCCTTTGGCAAGCCCCAGGATTATGTGGATAGCCATTACGCACTTGTCATCCGGCGGAAGTTCACCGACAAACATGAGCTTGAGTCAACGACCCTCAGAATCAACTCGCCACACCTGCTTAAAGTGTTCGAGGATGTGGTCGGACTGTCGTATACTACTGTTGCCTCGGACTTCAAGTCGCCATTCGAGCTCACTGGACCTTTTCAGATGCTCATGCATTATGTAAGTGAAGAGAAGCAATCACTTATGGGATCAAAGCGCTGACTTGTAGCAAGTGGGATGAGCTAGAGCATATTTGTAAGGTGACAGAAGACATATACATTCGCCAACACTGTGAGTATTTCATTAATTTTAGTGGAAGAGACAACTAATGTGCCCCTAGTGAGACTACTGTTCGATTTCATGAACCATGAGCTTGGTCCTGACCGGGAACACGTCACAAAAATGATAGCCAAAGGTCAGATTTCCTACCTCCAAGCATGGGTACTCTTCAGACCAGGAGACCTTGTCTATGCATCAGTTATGGGGCAGCCCTGGCTCTTGCGGTGCCAGAAGACTGCATACGAGGAGAGCACCACGCAAGGGCCGTACATAGTGGTCACTTGTACGTATACGGATCACGACGGTACTTTGGAGGGAACAGCGGACCACAAGTTCTTCATCTTCCAGAAAAGATGGTTTGGGTCCGAGAACCCAGCCTTCATTACAGACCTACCTGTCTATCCTCGAAGTTTCGCCCGAGAAGACAAAAGTCTGGAAACCCGCTTGGAAGAAAGAGGCCGCAGATTCCTTGCCAGAAAGTCTATATGTATCCAGGCGTATGATGGAATCGCAGAGTACTTGAAGGAGCCTCCGGATGATTATTTCCACCCTGATATGGCAGGTTTCGAGGGCGTCTGGTTGCCGTTTACCGTAAGTATACCTGATTACCAAATCGTGGCTGGCTCGTACACTTGTGCTGACTACTGACTTCGGATCAGGAAACTGGTAGGATAGTTCTTGACCGAAAGATGTTCCATGACGATCAGTACGGGAACCAGGTCCCTATCAAAGTCATGGAACCAGACCCACTTCTCTGCCCCCCGTACGCTTACGGGTACTCGCTCAGCCGCAAGGACTGGTGCCGCTTCTTTGTCGACCTGATGGACGATGTGAAATGGAAACAGGGTGTATGGGACTCGTTGATACTTGCTCCTGAGCAGAAGCTCGTACTGCAAGCACTCGTGACCTCACACGAGTTTCCCGAAAACGCAAGGGACGAGCCTGAGCAGAAAGGCAAAGGGCTCGTTGTCCTCCTGCACGGAACACCCGGCTCCGGAAAGACACTCACGGCCGAGACAGCAGCCGAGGGCGCCCAGAAGGCCCTGATCTCCGCGTCTCTAGGTGACCTGAATCGTTATGACAGACCATGGCTGTTCGAAATGCGGCTCAAACAAATCTTGACCTACGCAACCATGTGGAAGGCTGTCGTACTGCTGGACGAAGCCGACGTCTTCCTCGAGGCGCGCCAGGAATCCATCGGTGATAGCTCGCGCAACGCCCTGGTTGCCGTCTTCCTGAGGGAGCTCGAATACTTCTCCGGCATTGTGTTCCTTACCACCAATCGCGTCGAGACCTTCGACCTGGCTATGAAGTCCCGGATCCACCTCGCTCTGGAGTACTCACCACCAGATATCGAAATTCGGAGGCAAGTTTGGATGAAGCTACTCAGTGAAGTCCCAAGCGAAACCATGGGCATTGACGACATTGACGACATGGTGGAGAACATACTCATGGAAAAGCTCAATGGAAGAGAAATTTCGAACACCCTGAACACTGCAAGGACTATAGCACGGTTCAAGAAGGAAAAGCTACAGCTGGAACACATAGAGAGTGTGCTTCAAGTGCGGCGCGAATTTGACAAGAGTGTGCAGAGAGTGGCGAAAAAGTTGACCTCGAGATCAACAGGACCGGGCACTGGTGTTGGGGGTGGTCTGGTTAGGCAAAGCTCAATTGCAATGGCCGAGGCAGAAGAGTATAGATCATGAGCCTAGAAAGATCGTGTGAACAAATGGACGCGTAGTAAAACATGTCACTAGAGCGATGAGGCATCTTATCACACTGCTCACAGTTAACACGGCAGGTGAATGAAGGACAGGAAGAAGGTCTGTCTAAGTTGTCCCATAATACGTCCCACACGACAAGAGAGCAAGTGTCTCTCTGGCCAAGGAGTTGTGGTATCAACAGCTTCTATCCCTTCAGTCGTTGGGAACAGGCAGCGGAAGAAAGAACCTTCATCTCCCTGGAGCTGAGCATTGACGTCAATGAGCAAACGAGCTCTGGCCTGGCTTCTTGGGTAATTAAGATGAATGCGGATATTCGCACCGGTAAAAACGGAGTGCGCACCGGTTCCGAGCGCTATGGCCAATCAGAGACCACCATATCGCTGCGGGGCCAATTTGCACGCTCAGATCAGTTCGCACACTGGGGCCAACCCGCACACCCAACTTACATGCTTAATTCACATACCTTATCCGCATATTTAATTTACACGCGTCAAGCGAACTTACAGTCCTAACTTGTATATATAGTCAACGCAGGGCACATAGATTAAGTATGTAAATTAGGCGTGGGTATGCGAAGTGGGTGTGTGAATTAGGTGTGCGAATTGGGAGTGGGTTTTTCTATGGCGCATCAGGGGCTGGTTGTTTGCGCCCTCCGTTTTTTCCGGTGCGAATATCCGCATTCATTAAGATTAATCCCAAGCAACATCGACTCGATACGTATAAAATTTCGCGATCACTTGGGAGAACAGACTATTCGAGTTGAGAGATACATCGAAATAGCTACCTAGGTACACTTAACTAAACGAAGACTCGGAGTGAACATCTTGCACCTACAAGCAGACTTAAAATTTGATGCATAGATCGGGTGGCGATTCAATTTGTACTTATGGGGCTGTGGCTGTCATGCTGTACCACCTACCCTACGACAAATATACGTGGCAAAAGTCTCAGACACCTGGCTAGCTCTCAGGAAACAGCATATCAAAGGCTTGGGGGGTCCGCAGGTGTCCTGTCCTCGTGGCCTCGACTTTGCTCTCATCAGGCCTCCGACTCGACATTACCTATCGTATCACACCATCTTCTTAAGACTCTATCCACCCGCGTGCATATTTTATTTCAATATGATGAACTCAAATGTTCGATGGCACGGATCAGACTGCGCCGAGCCAAATGTTATCGTCGAGGACGGAGTGCCCTATTGCCGGAGTTGTCAAGCGACGTCCTTGGTCTTGGAAAAACGGCTTGTTGAGGAGAATCGTGCCAAAGGGGGCGAGATCCTATTGCCAGAGGCGGCACCGCTGGGAAAGGCTAACTTATGGTGGCCCCCATCTGTCCCATACCGCAGCCCCAAGGTGGACGTCAACATGTTCACAGACTCCTGTAACGACGATGATGGAGTGACCGCCATGCTTTCTGAGACAAGCATCGAACCAAGTCCTCGCTCGCCTATCTACCCCTCGTCCTTGGGCTCAAACCACTTCAGGCTCATTTACCTTAGCGAATCTGAGGATGTCTTGTCGCCCATCCACTTCCGGCTAGAAGAATACGCCTTCAGTGACCATCCAGAATACGAAACAGTTTCCTATGTTTGGGGAGGAGAGAATTGCGACTCTACCCTATGCAAGCCTGTCTATGTTGGTCGTTTCTGGGATGTCATTCTAGCAACAGCTAATTGTTCGGCTCTTCTACACTACTTGCGGCTTCGCAAAGTCTGTCGCGTCATCTGGGTGGACGCCATCTGCATCAACCAAGCCGACAACACCGAGAAGCCAGCACAGGTTTCCAGAATGAGCGATATCTACTCCAATTGCGAGCGTGTAGTGGCTTTTTTGGGGGAGGACTTGGTCTCAAGTCCTGCGGGGAGGACTCATCGGTCCCGCATAGATTTACAGAAGTCGACTTTTACCGACGAGAGGAGCTCATGCGAGAGCAATATGAGGGGAAGCACAGACTTCTTCGAGATTTGTGCCGATGGCGCCGGTATAAGCCAGGATCAGCTTTTTGAGAGGCGATACTTGACTCGAATATGGATTGTGCAGGAGCTCTTGCTCTCAAAGACGGCCATATTTCCCCTAGGTGATTTGGATATTCTTTGCGGCCGAGAAGAAGCCATGCACCTTATTTTAAGGTCATCCGAAGAGCAGCTCGATATATCCGCTGTTAAACGGTCTCTCAGCAGTCTTTTGCAGGCGACTTCTCACTGTCAAGCGAGTGACCCCCGAGACAGGATATATGGCCTCTTGGGTCTCTTTGAACCGCAAAACTCCTCGCAAGACCTCATCTCAAACTATACACTTTCTTGGAGAGACTGCTGGATGGGGACTGCTGCCTACTTACTCCTTGTTGAGAGGAACCTTCATCTTCTCACCCATGCCTTGGGAAACAATCGTCCAGCGCACCTTGACCTGCCCTCATGGATTCCGGATATTGTGAACACGAAAGCCTGGAAGTTTGCGATGTCTTGGTCTTCCCACCTGGAATCAATAAAACTCGAAGAAGGGACAAGGCGGCCCATTGGATATCGCAGTACAGCATGTGAAAAATGGGTGACCGAGTTTGTAATGTATTCAGGGCGCGCGGGAATACGCGAATTTGGTGACGATGACCTGGAAACAAACGGATGTTGGGAGCAACAAACCCAAAAATTAGTCCTATCAAGTGGTCTGTATACTGGGAGCCTGGAATCAGCCACTGTCGGTTCGTCCAATGGCGCGCTTCGACTCCAAGCCCTCCGCATATTTGACAGTCCATGCCGGCTGACAACTGAGACCGAGGAAAATGAGCTTACTTCGATCTGGGTCCGTGGTCCGTCAACGGCCGCACATTTCCGCACAATTGGACTGAAACGGCCCGTGGCTCTGGATGAAACTTACCAACTCTTTATATTCTGCGAGGACAGCTTCTCGGGGTCTCACCCTATTCTTCTCGCCCTGACGACTGCGCTTTCGGAAAATAATAACAAAGTTGTGGCGATCCACGATTGTTGCATTGTATACGACATCCACTTCTACTCCATGGACCACATCGAGGCCAGGACGGTGCGAACGGACCTCATGACCAACAGTATCTACAGTTTGGGAAATGCTTTGTGGCTCCTCCGCGAGTTTGTGACAGATAGTATGATATATGAGTCTAAAATATTTGGCTCTGTCTTCCCGTCTGATCTCTTAACGACACGAGACTTTCTTATTCTTGTGAGCCAACTGGCAAGTCTTTCAGACGAATCGCCAGCGTTGGCCGAGTCGATTTCTGCGGTTGCGGGAAACATTTGCCCAGAATTCGATCCGGTTGTTCGGGACAACTATTTTCACTTGACCATCAAGAATGAGGAAATGTGGAGGAAATGGGCCACTGAGAATTTGATCAAGGATTTGCGAAGCAGGCTGGAAGTGAAATATTCCGACCCACTAATACAGGATAAGCAGGAGTGGAGTATAGTCGAATTCGACGAAAATGATTCGAAATGGGTCGATTTCTGGGACAAACCTGTGTTGCCGGTTACATTGCGGATTTCTCTGGACCTCCTGGGCCTCCTCTTCCGACATATGAAGACATTACCGATCTTTGACGCAATGTGTCGTGTGCGAGAGTTCAGCATTCATTTGGACGAGGATATTGAAACTCTCATGTTTCGCAAGCCAAGGATTGAAGACTGTTGCGTCTTTATGGAAGGCTGGGGGCAAGGTCTTCTTGATGAGCTTGGTCTTGTATGGAAGTTGGAGAGAATCACCATTATGTGAGAAAAGTGGAACTGCCTGTGTTTTCATGCCTCAGTAACTAGGAATCCCCAGACGTTGTCAGGGCGTTTGCTGGTAGACTGAATTGATTCATCTCATACTCAGTGCTACAGGTGTGTTTTGTCATCACAGTCGCAGCGGTTGTACTGCAGCCGATCATTTATAGTGTGCTTTCTGGGTTTCGAGGCAATTCATTGGTGGTTGCTCGCAGAGGTTAATGATCATTATACACATTTCTCTTGTTTCATGCTGGGCCATTGCACTTGACACATTCTTGACACTAAACAAGTCGAACTTGAGTGGAGTACAAATAGCTGTATGCGACAAGCGAAATGTTGCCTCTGTCACATTCCCAGGGCCGCGGACTTGCCACGGAGAAAGAAAGCCTATTGGAATGTGTTCTGATGAAGGATACGCGAGGTACACTGCCGATGTTAAATTCATCAAACTTACAATATATCAGTCTGAACTGAAATCACAGCATCAAAGCTTGAGTTCAGAAAGTTGCTCCCCCAACTTCCTAGTCTCTTCGCCAAGCTCGCTCACAGCCACCTGGACAACTGTCCTAGCACTCGGGCTGTCTGCTTTCGCCCGAACCACCAAATTCACACATGGTAGACTCCTCACTCCCTTCCCAATAGGAGTTGTAGTCATCTTCTCGTCTCTTCTGAACCAACGCATACATGGGACGAACACGTCCTTGAATGCGCCCCTCAGCTCGGGTATCATGGCGTCGTTGAACTTCAGTCGACGGGGATGAACGCCATACACACATAATGTGCTGTTTGACCCGATTTTAATCTCCTTAGTCGTCCCACGCATTATATCTTTCTGGCTAGAGCATAATGTCCTGGCAAGGCCATTATCTGCCGACTTCCAAATTGTCTGCCAGGACCGATCTACCCGCTGGCGTCTGCCCCACCTGGTAATGCACTGGCATGAAAGAACCATGCTTGGGTTCAGGAATTCGAGGATGTCCTCAACCATTGCGTACGATTTCTCCACGGCGTCCCAAGTGCGCTGTGACTCTTTGTCCATTCGATCGAGATCATCATCGCTGAAGAGGCTGCAAATGTCTACTATCACAACATCCTCAAGAGTCAATCCGATCTCTCCCAGCACATCAGAAATCCATTGTAATGTGGGGCACTGCTTCATTTCGTCGTAGTCGAGTACGTGCTTTCTTGTCGGATTCTGCAGTATTATGAAAGGCAGGTCCTGGTAGCCACATAGCAACCGCTTAAAATTCTTCCAGGGGTTGCTGTCAAGCTTGATGTTGTACTCCTCCCGAAAGCTGACGACGCTGTCGAGTTCGAAACACTCGTGATCTTCTTCAATATACCTCAGCTTTCTTTTAGACTTCAGCGAGGGGCTAAGGTTTTCCTCAACAGCGCGCTGTCGGGAGGGCTTGTGATGATCCCCATTAGCCGGTGATGACGGGATTCGAGAGTCAACGCCTGGTGCCGGATTGTTCGTTGAAATTACTGCGTGCAGGCAAGTCAGTACGGTCTCCGCATCGAAATGGTAGATGTTCGAGATCGCACCTGGTGTTACAGTTTCGATCTTCTTTTTATGGACCAGAGTCACAGACATATTTGCTTCTTCTTTATGTCAAAAGCGTCGGAATGCTCCTTGTGCAGCCGAAAATGGAGGGGGTGAATTTTGTGAGGCAAATCTTTCTGTGAATCCTTGGGAGACAAGGACTTTAAATCGAGAGGAGAGAGGTGTTGGTTACGGCTGAGCAAGACGCCAGCCAAGGCGTTTTCCAACCCCTCCTTCCGAGCTTGTGAGCCTGTCAGGCACACCTGCCGTGGCACAGGAGGGGCCTCCCGCATTTCAGCGCACCACATTCCTAATGTCTGCCAATGACAAGCGAGGAGGCTTCTAATAGTCCAAGGCCTGTGACCGAGTTCGTGCATGCTATCACTTCGGCTTGCAGCGATCCTAAATTTGCCAAGCGTTCCTTAGCACGTCGGAAGAGGCTGTAAATTACTACCTAGGTAGACGGATCTTACGATTCGATGACGGACGACGTTATCAAGTTCTTTTGATGTTGACAGTACATTAACTTAGCCTATGGGAGACTATCCCTATCAGGGTAATTCTGCTGGAGGAAGCAACTCGGGGAGTGGCACTGAAACAAATAGGCTGTCTGACCTATATTCTATATGAGGAGAGGCTAGTATGCAATCCCAATGCTGGGCTGCAATGATTGTTTCCCTATTGAGGATATGGTTAGCTACGGTCGGAACTCATCACAGAGACAGTTTGAACAGTTTGGACCCGTCGATGTGACGATCCCATCGAAGCTTGGTGCTGTCATCTCCAAGCAGTGCAACAAAGACCAAGATTGGAAGCGAGGATACTTGGGCAAGATTCAAGAACGCCCATCTCAATGGACCTTTACAGGTGCGGTTGAGGGAGAAACGCATGGCTTCCAAGATCTTCAATTAGGGGAAAGGCGATCACAGCTTTTCCCACATACTACCATCTGTCAAATACCCAGACATGCCAAATGACATCTTCCTCAGGCTCGAATTTGCCAAGAAGACCGATCAGAACCTGTACTCGTCTGTTCTCATTGCTTGAGCGTGAAAGGGCCCACGTGGTACCTGAGCTTGCCGTGACTGGAACTCGAGTGTGAAAGGTGCTTCGGCTCCTGAACTCGTCCCAATGCATCTTTCATTGAACGCGTTCATCCTCTTGTGGCTTGAGCGTGAAAGGTGTTGAACCTCTGCTCGTCGCGGAGGGTGAGAGTGATGCTGCCCCTGTTTTATTGAGCTGATAACCCGATGCAACACACTGGTCCCGTGCCCCCGTGAGTACTGGGTGGCCTGGAAAGCAGGGCTTTTCAGAGGCAGAGCCCATCTCTTCATTGTGTTTGGGGTTTGCTCCTAACATGCCCCCCGTGGCTGCACCCCGTTCTCCCGCGGAGAGTCGACCCGGCAGGGGAGTCAGCCCACCTCGGCACAACCTTCAACATCCGAGCGGCAGCCATCTCCATACTTTCACCACGCTTTCTCTTGGACTCCGTCACACTTTAACCAACCAAACGACAATTTTCTTCAGACGACGATTTTACCACAAGCCGATTTCACAAGACGACATCACCACGCAATGATATCAACACACAACGATTTCACTAGACTACAATTTTCATCAGATTGCACGATAAACTCCTGACGACCCTCCTGCAACTTGCTTCTTCAGCTTGTTCAAGCCGTTGTCAGGCTGGCGCCAAGCACAGTCCGCCAGTTTAGGATGTCAGACCAGGACGGCAGCAGAAGCCACCCCTCTCGAGAAACCCAAGAATCCGCCTATCCACTGCCTCCTAGTAAAGAAGACAATCGTTCACGGCCACCCTACCTACCACCACATACCTCCTCCTCCTCAAGCGAACGTAACTCTTCCGCCAATTCATGACGCTCATCCGGCTTATGGCGCCAGCCGCTACCCACCACCTCCAGATCCCAGATCGCGCGGAGCCTGCTCTGCTTCTCGCACTGGTGGCCCAAACGGCTACCGGTATGCCCAATCTACGACCCACTCTAAATGCAGCACTGGCATGGAAGAGCCTGTCTTGATACAACGCTTTTCTCGGGAGAGTCCATCTCTCCACAACGACTTCTCTCTTCTCTGAGGAACGCTCATATCTTCATGGAACCATTTCTCCGGAGAATGTATTGCCGCCGGGCTGGCCTCACCACGGCTGCTTGATGGGAGAGCCTCTGTCTTCACCCTTTCTCTCCTGAGCCTCTTCGCCACGACTACGAGATGTGGCTGCTCATGCTCTCATCCGGCTCGTTCGAAGCTCGCTTGCTCACTCTACATTCAAGCCAGGCCCTCCTCCTCAAAGTGCTCTCCTGGAAGATCTCCACGCTTTTTGGGGTTTAGAGTAAATTTTTGCAAATTGTGTATGTACTATAAAGGTAATTGGATACAACCACACACAGCGTGTGCCGCTACTGTCTCCCGTGATACCAACTAACGGTATCTATGGTGACTGTCCTCATAGTCGTCATCATACTCACGATGTCTGCTTCGTGGAGAAGATCCAAGAGGTCCTCCTGTTCTGGATCGCGGCATTTCCTCGGCATAATCATCGTCATAATCATCCGGTTCCGGGCCCCTTCTACTGCCATAAGACCTCTGCTCTCGCTCTCTGGCGGAATTTCGTTGCATTCTTCCACCGCGGTCAGGAGGCGGTGCGAGGTGGGCCGGAGATACGGGCGACCGGTAATGCGTCCCGCGGTGCGGCGATCGAGGGACCCTGCCGCCAGAGTATCGACCGGTACCTCCCGGTGAACGATCCTCGTCGTCCGAGTCCAGGTAATCGTCTCTGCGCAGATTTTTGATCTTGGCGTAGTCCGAATCTTGTCCACGCGTCTTGTCGAGGTAGCTGTCGAAGCGTTGGATGGAGCGCGCCACGATCTCGAATTGGGAACTGTCGAGCTTGCCAGGTTTCTGCACTTGGAAGGATACGGCTGGCGACATTGAGTAGATGCCTGGTTCCTTGCTTTCGGAGTGAGTCAAATCTACCTCGGGCTCATCGTCGTAGTCAACATCGTCGTCATCGTAATCATCGTCGTAATTAGATGTCGGTACGCTGACTTGGTCCAAGTTTACCAGGGAGTAGGCGATTTGAAAGCTGTTCCTGATCTGTCTACCGTTCCACTGAAACGAGGGTCAGTGAAAGTCTTCGCAGCATTACTATGGCGTTAGATGTGATGAACTTACTCTTCTGCTAGGATTGTCCCTCGTGATTTCCCATTGTCGGGTGGCGAAGTTGAGGATGCTGTCCTCGTCAATTTCGGTCGGAGGTAGTTTAGTCTCGCCATCCTCTCCTTGGCCGCGAAGCTCCGCTTTTGACTTTTCGATCTCCTTTATCCGCCGAATGTTGAGTTTGAATATTTCGAGGGCTTGCTTTTTCCTCAGTGCAGGATAGTACAGTGAAAGGTGGATTCTGGACCGAAAAGCCTCGTCAACAGTGCCCACGCGGTTCGTCGTCAAAAACAAGACGCCGTCGTAATAGTCGAGCACACGGAGAAAGACTGAGAAGATCGTCAGTAACGGACATGCAAGATGGTGAGGAAGTTAGAAACCTACCGGACACAAGAGAGTTCCGCACCAAATCTCCCACGTCCCGCTTCGCCAGGAATAAATCAGCCTCGTCCAGAAGCAAGACGCAGTCCCACATTGCAGCAAGGCGGAACGTCTCTCGGAGTGCTGTCTCGACATCTCGTGATGTGGACCCGAGATCTCCAGACGTCAGAGCAAAAAGTGGCTTGCGATTGTCCAATGCCACTGCCTCAGCCGTGGTTGTCTTTCCTACGCCTGGAACCCCATGCAGTAGAATAACAAGACCGGAGCCTTTTCCTCGGATGAAGTCTTGGTCGAGAGTGGCATCTTTGTTCTGCCGACGTATGTCCTGCTTTTGGAAGTGGCGTCCAACAAGTGACTTTAGGATTCTCTTGTGCTCACTTTCGATCTTCAAGTCTCTGAATGGGCTTTTGGGCGCCGTGATTACACTGATGAAGTCGATGTTGGCGACGAAGAACTTGCGTGCTCGGAAGGAATATGCAATCAGGCGCTGAGGGAAGAGCAGTAGATGCTCGGGATCTGTAAGAGTAGTCAGTCAAAAATTGAAGCCTTGTCAATGTCATAGCATGAATGTGTATTGCGTGACACAAGACATACCGAAGTCGAAGACCTCCTTGTCGTCCTCATACGCTTTGAGCACTTTTTCCTCTTTCTGCACATGAGAAGACTGCAAGCCACAAAAAGGCTCTCGAACCAGGAATACATCTTCGCGAGCAAGCTTTTTCTTCGAGCGTGTTGTGTCAGACCACCACCGCGTGTCCATGTCTAGTTGGTCGATCGACAGGAGTGGGTCGACGGACGCAACACTCGACGATTTCGGCTCTTCTGGAATACCAAAGTAGGGCTTGACAAATCCAGAATCGGACTGAAAGCCCTCTTTGAAGTCAATCATGATTTCCCCCTCAATGTGTTCCACACGCTTCCTTCTCTGGTTCTCGCTGAATCTCCTAGCATACGTCGTGTGAATTAATGTCCATCCGTCATAGGACAAGTGCCTCTCCCTAACATAAGACCGGAAGTTCTTAGCACGCGCGGTGAGCTCCTTCGTTTTCTGGTCCGCGTCGGGATCGAATCGGAGAGGGTACAAAGTCAAGCTCTTTATGTCCATCTCCCCCTCGTAAAGGCCGATAATCGATTCACCGGGCGCCGGTCCGTAGTCGTCGCCATCGAAATCGATGTGGAATGAATGAACTTTGAAATTGTGGTCCAACATCCGCCTACCAATGTGGCTCTTCTTTGCCTTGTCTCCCGGGTCAGGACTAGTTTCTTGAAATTGAGCCCAGCACAGTTTCCAGTAATTCTGGTGAACAGCCAGGCCCTGGCTGCCTGCAGCGTCGGAGCCGGCTTTGCCAGTCTTGTTCCTGTTTTCCCCGGATTTTAGGGGCTCGTACAATATATCGCCCGGGCGAAAGTACATCGGCAAGTCAGAGAATCGTACTTTGTGCTTGGACGACCCTCTTGCCTCATCCCACATGGGCACAATGTGCTTTTTCACGAAGTCGATGTACATCTTCATATGCTCTAAGGCCGTCAGGCTGTTTTCTGGCCCGGACTTGAAATCGAGAAGGCCGTAGATAATATCTTCAATGTCCATGTTTGAAGGCATGCTGAGTTTCTGCAAAGGATCTTCGACCTCGATGGACGAGACTCCCTCTGATCGTGGCAGTGAACTATTGTGAATAGGTACTTCTCCATCGTGGCTCTGTTCCTCGTCCAACCGCTGCTCCAATATATTGGCAACATATTTTGCAAACGGGAATGAGTAGTAGAACGTCTGAAACGGGCGCAAGAAAACTAGCGGCTCGTCGTCCCAGTCATCCTTGCCCGTCAGCCGACCCAGAACATATAGAATTGCTGGAGACTGGATCCTGACTCGATGAATGAATTTGGTATCGTTTTCTGATCGACGCTTGTTTCGCGATGTAGAATGTTTCTTGTGCCGTCTTCTTGAACGTTCCTGCATGATCTCCGTCCTCAACTGGTCCGGATGGCCCTCCAGGACCTCTATGATGTCGTGTCCCTCCTCGGGAGAAAAGCGATTTTTGAATGCCTCGTAATCACACCATCTGACGTTGACTTTCTTGGGCTGCTCTTGCAGCCAGGTAGCTAGGTCTTCATCTTCGGAGATCGAGCTTGAGCTCATGGCGTCTTCGTCGCCAGATTCATCTTGTTTGTGCGACGCCGGCTCGCTTGACTTAGCGTAAGACTTTTGTCGGAAATCATGCTTAACAGGACCTTCGTCATGTTCGTCGTCAGTGATGTCAACGGATGTTGACTTTGAATGGATGGAATGATTGTCGATGCTGTTCGACCGGCTTTGCTTTTTGCCGTTGTTTCTTCCGAAGGAGGAGTTCGGATCTGTGCCTCCACGAGGCTCAGAGACCACCACCGGACCGGGCACCTTGCCACTCATGATGGGCTTCGATACCTCCTGGAGTGGAGGGGAAAAAATCAGAGGGCAATTTGCCTGTCCCTGATGAGAAATCACGCAAATGCGGACCAGATGAACTTGTCCAGTTCGAGGCAACTAGGACCCCTGGCAGCATGTGCATACAAGGCAACTAGGCGGCTGGTTAGTTTCAAGAGGTGCAGAAGGATCAGAGCTACCGTGGGCGCACAATAGCCAACAGATCCACAGGGTGGATGCGCGCGTCAGCTGACGGTAAGCCACCGCGCCCCAAGATAGTGTGCCGACCGGCCAGTATTCCCGGGGCTGCGTAACATGCACCGAGTGGTGTAGTGGCAATGCATCCTATTGGATAATCTTTATTTGCCCGTACTCCAGGTGGTTGGTAACAAAGGTAGCCTACCTCGGACAAGAAGTCCAGCTGAACTCGCTTTCTCTTCCTCCACCAATAGTGTACAGACCGTGGAGAGGGGCCAACATGATAAACGCGCCATTTTGATCAGCGCCGATATGTGTGGGGATACCTTTACTGTTTGAAAATGGGTTCATCCACGCTTTGACTGCAGCTTCAACCTCCGTTGCATTACTGTCCACCGCTGCAACCACGACCAATTCCGTTCAAAATGGCACTGAACTGGATGGACCCCGGACCGGAGGAGAGGGCAGTGACGGCTGGATTTGTACAATCTAACGAGGCAAGGGAGCTTCGTCCAGCGTTTGCAGCGCCATCGGTATATGATGCGGATACAGGGCAATTTGTTTCTACTGAATCAATGTCACGAAAGTGAGCCCCCTACAAATCACTACTTAAACGGCGTGACAACTGCTAATCCTGGCTCTCAAGACAAGTAACTGTATCACTAGCTGCCTTGGAAGTGACGTTGCCTGCACTCCTCGGTCCCCGGATACCACTCATACAGACGTGCAAGGGATGGGATGATCTCACAGAGAGTCTACTCACAGCAGAGAAGGACTACGAAGACCAGGGCAAAGACAGATGGCGTCGAATCTGGTACGGACTTGGTGATAAAGCCGATGTGACGACGCCATGGATCGAAATCATCCCGAACGAGTACGGTCTGGCAATTGTAAAAACCGGCGTCGCCTTGATTCTGAAAGTGTGTAAATGTCCCCTCATTCTCACGACCGCTCTGAGATGGCTGACAGTGACGTAGCTGGCAAGGAAATCACTTGAAAAGCGAAAGAAGATCCTGCAGGCCTTTGAAGAGATCCAAAAAGCCATGACCTCGGCTAATCCTCTCAAGGGGAGCTTTCGATCGCATGCTGATGTGGCTGTCGCATTGGATGAACTGCAACAGACGATTGTGGACTCAGTGAACGATATACTTGTCCTTACTGCAAAAGAAGACCGTTCCTGTAAACCCCCACCCCCCCTTGAAGAATCGCACATTTCATTGCACTTACTGATCTGATACTTCCAGGGCGTGGTTTAAGAAAGAATCTCATCCAGAGAACAAAATACCCTGATATTGACCTGGTCCTGAAACTTCTATCCGAAAAGACCCAAGGATTGAAAGATGCCCTAGAAGACGCACATTATCAGTCTATAGAGAATATAGACAGCAAAACCACATACATAGCCGTTGGAACGGGATATGTGGCACGAGGGGTCCGCCACCTCGATGAAAAGGTTGATTTGCAGAGAAAAGAGATGCACAGCGTCAGCATCGCCACCCAAGAGCAAAAGGCCATACTCAAAAGTCAGGACGAGAAGATGAACCGACTTATGACTCTACTCGAGGCCGTGGCAAACGAGAAAGATGTCATCGCAGATGCCAACTCAAAACAGGCTGCGGAAGCTCCACCGGAGGACTTAGGCGCTTGGCTCCTGAACAAAATTACTGATGCTCTGGTTGGGCAGAAGAGTATGTTTGATCGTCCCAAACAATATGCCCTTCCCTTCTTTTGACTAATACAGGGACCGTAGGGGATACTGAAATCGAGAAATACTTCAGCCGCGGAGAGAGCGGTAATTCCAGGCGCAAGCGAGGCGCAGTCATAAACAAAGTGCAATTTTGCGAAGCCATCACAGATCATCCCTTGTACGAGGATGAAGAGCCAGATGTCGAGAGTTTTGCTGCTCAGCCGGACAGCGACTGGAGTACTGTTAGCAGATACAGGGGAGACTTCGACTCCAAAACACAAGGCCAGGTGCAGTCAATACTCGACCAACGACGATTCCTGGGCTGGATGAAAAGCAAGTACCCGGATCTTATACTCGTGCTTGCTGACCTCCCCACTTCAGACATGGGGAATGTCACCGCCGTGTCTGTCTTCTGCGCCACGCTCATCACAAGCCTGACCAGCCTTCGTCGCGGGGATTTGGTCCTCCACTTCTTTTGCGGGCTGCATGTTGATTCTGAAGACCCCAGCCCGGGGCCGAGGGGACTTGTTCGTTCCCTCATCATGCAGCTTTTCGCCTATCTCACACGGGCGAGCGGCGCCAGTCTGGATTTTATCTCCGACCGAGAGTATGTGCGGGATATTGAAGATCAGCATCTGAGAGCTCTTTGTCAAACGCTACGGGAGCTTCTGTGGCAATGTGAGCCTGGTACGCATGTGTATTGCATTATAGATTCCATCACTCACTTCGAGAGAATAACGTGGTCTCGGGAACTCACAACGGTGTTGAGGTGCCTCCGCGACTGTGTGGACAATGGGGAGATGCCCGCTGTCTTCAAGGTGATGCTGACGAGTTCGGCGCTGTGCACACCTGAGCTGAAGGATCTACTTACAGCCGGGAATAGATACCCAGAAAGAGTGCTGTACTTGTCGGCAGATGACTGTTTGGTGGATAATGTGCTATAGATATACATTGCCAAAGAGGAATTTGGACTCCTATGATTTAATCAACTAGAAAATCCGATGCTATTTACTGTTAATATCTCAACAGGTTTGGACTTTTGTAAGATAGGAATCGACATTCTAGGGATCGTGTTCAGGGGTGTCGAAGAGATAAGTCCTCACAACATGTTGTGAAGCCCAAATTCACTGGACTTGCTCTGAAGTGTGACTGACACAAGAGTGTGACTGATGCAGGAAGGTGACTGGCTCCGGAGGCTGACTGGTCCAGATGAGTGACTGGCTCAAAAGGACGAGCATACTTCACACAGAAGGTGAGAGACACTTAGATACGATTCACTACAATTCAATGGCAACAAGTGAGTCACCACTGCTGCTGGTAGGTGTAGTAACAATTTATGGCGAGCTTCAGTGAGCAGCTTATTTTCGGCTGGGTCGCGGCAGAAAGCTTCCAAAAGGATGATTGCTTTAGAAACTCTTTTCTGAATTGAATCATACTTAGCCAGCAGCGGGAAAGTGAACTCTTCTGATACTATGAGATGGGCGTTAGTGTGACGGCACGGCACTTATATACTGCTGGGTTATTTCCAACAGCGATTGGAATTTGCTGGTCTTTTGGCCGAGCCGTCTATTTCACCAGCAAGCAAATAGCTTTCTGTTTCAGTAAGAGTCGGCCTTGAAGCCACGGCTTCCGCAGAAAGTCAGGTGCAATGGGTCAAGAAGGCTTGGTACGTTCTCCGTGCGATGCGCAATGTGGAGGAGGCTACCCTGCAAGATGTCATCCTGCTAAAGTTTAAATCCCACAGGCATTTATCTCATACGCAGTTATCCTACAGGGGGTAATCCCACTGGGGCTGTCCCACTGGGGCTATCTCACAGGCGATTATCGCACATGCGATTATCCCAGAGGTGGCTATCCCACTGTGGTTATCATATTGGAGGTTATGTTGCCAGAGATTAATCTTGTATGGACTTTCCCACTGGCGGGCCTCCTAATGGAATTGATTCTCAGGAAGGGTACACTGACTAGCCCTCTTTTAAAAATATGTCGGGTATCTACAAGCCGTAATGAGCAAACATATGCACTGTCCAATGGTGGACGGCGCCCGAGACATCTCCGCTCGAACAGTTGATTGGGCCGTGGTCCTCCATGTCCCTCGGTCTCCTGGCGATCGATCCAACCACATCGGCTATGTGAAAAGCGTGGGTGGATCTCTTCGACAAGCATCGGAGGAGTTGCTGGTCCTGGGCTTCAGCATGGCATGGTAAGTTTTCGCCCCTTAGCCAGTCCCACCCCGTGAAAAAGACCCAGGATTTGGGGGTACCAGCTCGTATTCCTGTCCCCCAAGGTCTGGTCCGCAAGGCATAGAGCAGTCTCAAAATTCTTCGACTGGATAATGAGCCTTCAATGTTGTGCCCGTGTCTGGGTGAAGAGGCTCTCGGTTATTGGCGCCAGCGAATGGAAGCAGAAACAGTTGACAAGCAAATATTAGGTCAACGAGAGGGCCACGCCAAGATCTGTCCATCGCACAGCAGCAAATTGGTGGCAGGAATTGGGGGTGGCTGCATACCCTACATACCCAAGTACCTAGGTACAGTTACAAGACGGGATGTGAGCAGGGCGACGGACAGCAGCCCAATACGTGTGTAAAAGAAGACATGGAAGGGAGCTGAGAATTGGAACTATTAATATGGTATTCGGCATTATTAGACAATGGAAGCTTCTTCATATAATCATTGAAGTATTCCTACATTTTAAGACTGCTGCCGTCCAACACATTTCCAATTCACTCATGATCCCACAACGTCGTCGAGTGGTGGATTCCAAAAGCACCGAGCGGCTCGCATAGCTCGGACGGCCGAGGTGCAATCTCGCAGCAGGGTGGGCTGCTGGGGAGGCTCAGACGCTGAAGCGAACAGGCGACATCCCGGTGATCTGGGGCCAAACGGGATGTGGCGCCCACGTCCTCGCCGCAGACGCATGCACTTTCCATAAATTGCGGCGTGGACCATTTTTCTGTCTGCATACTGCAGTATCTGTGTACCCTGGAGAAGTCAGCGATCACAAGTCAGTCAGAGTGTCTGAGGTGTGTGCCCAGTGGTTCGAGACGGGATCCCCTGGAGCCGCTCCGTTGTCGGCTGTCCATCCATTCCAACGGTGCAGTCGCGTTGGAGTTGAAGGGGCGAAACCGTCGCGAGCGCGTTCTGCGGAAAGAACCAATAGCCTGGTCTACTTTGTGACATTAGCCCAGAGGTTGGACGGGATTGATGACCTCTTGAGACGAAAGGTCCGGCTGGACCTGGGAACGCTGGGCTGCGAGGCTGACACCCTCTTTCACTTCCAAGGTTGTATGATGTCCCGAGAGTCACTATTATCCGCGACCAACACCAGCAGCCGACGTCGGGAGTTGGCGTCGTCATGGCCCATGTGGGATAGGCGGTGCTGCACCGTTACCCACAAGGCAGCACGGCAGCTGCACGGGGCGTGCCCACACACGATGACCATTTATCGTTGTACGCAGAGGCAAGAGAGGAGATGAACAAATGCGCTTACCTACGAAATGGGGACCCGATGGTCATCCAACCAAGGCAATCCTGTTGGGCAGCAGCCAATGCGCGTCGACCGGACGGGGATCGCCCAGCGTTCTGCTGGTCCGATGGCGTAAAATGGTGGGAACTGGCAGGAGGAGCTAGGCCGCGATGGGACTAGTGTTGCGCAGGTTAATCTTATCAATCAAATCAGTTGGGTGGTGGGGCAGGTTCCCAGAGTTTTGTCCTTGCTCGCTCTTGCCTCATCTGTTCGTTTGAAGGCACTCTCTCACGTTTGTCTGGCCTGTCTGACTTCCGCATGGCCGTCCACCGGCCCTTCCTCGCCTCATCTCCTCTTCTCCGTTCCTGCCGTCTCCTCTGTCTGTGCGGCTGGGCGGAAAGAGGACCTTTCGTGGAGGTGGTTACCTCGTGGGGTGCACGGGTACTGTGTAATAGGCTACTTGATAGATGCAATACGGAGTAGTGGAAGGCTGGCTCACCGATTCAGGAGCCAAGATTGATCGTGTGCTTGCTCCCTCAGGGAAAGCCCGTGTGAAGAGTTTTCTTCCTGCCGATTTGGTCCCCAGATCCCCTGGTCCCCTGGATTCAGCTTTCAGTCTGGACAAATACATCTTGGGCCATTTCCCCCGCCTTGACCAGTCCATTATTCCTGTCATTGGATTATTCCTATCGTTGCTATTGCTGTACAGACTGCATGCGCGGTCGTTCGTCATCGTACGACACACGAGGCTTGAATTGACCTGGACTGCACTACTGGCCCCCGGTCCCTTTGATCGAGTCAGAACCAGACCGTCCCACCCTTTCCTCCTAATCTTATCAGATTGATCTCTCCCTTCCCTCTCTCTTCCACTGACCCGAATCTGCCGGCACTCAGCTGTCAAAAATCAATCGATCCATACAATACCCCAAGCACACAGAAGCCCACTCGCCGACGCTATTCGTCATCAAGGGACCTGTTCATCCTAATTGGACTCGCTGCCCTGTCATCACTTGTTAGGGTGCATCTGAGTCGGTGGATTGACCCTTGCGCAACAGGCCAAGCCAAGCCACGCCCAGGACTCGCACTCAAACCCAGAACTGACCTGACCCGCACACGATCGTCTTCGGAGATACGACTCAGAACCGCCATCCGGCCACGTTTGTTCTTCCGAGGTTAGGCCTTCTCGTCGCAATCTAACGCACATTCTTGCTTTGGCGATGCAATCAATGCAGCAGACTGACTGACTTTCGATCATCACTTCTCAGCTGAACAGAAGAACGTACAACATCAATTGCATCGTCAATGGTCAATTCATTGTTGCTCCCAGGCCGATTCTGCTGCTGCTGTCTGCCCTGGCACCACAACCGTCCAATGAAACGGTAGCCCACCGGATTGGGAGCGTTGCACCAATAGACCCGGCCGACCGTTACATGAGCATTCCACTCACCGTCCGACGATCGATCTGATAAGCTATTATCCCCAACAAGAAAAAGCAAGGCAGGAAAGGCACACGCAGAAAAAGAAGCAAAGGCACAAACGGGAACACTTGTGAGGGAAAAGTAACAGCAGAAAGAATGGCAGCCGTCATGTCGACCAAGGCTCCTCCGGTCGGCCTCGCTCCCCTGAAAATCGGCCCAGCGCCAGGTGCATCAGCTACTGCACGCTCAAGTTCTGCTGGTGGCTCAATGTCACCGACGAATCCGATGTCTAGCGCCGCATCCACCCCCACCCCCACCTCAGCAGCGCCCAGCCCACTGGCCACAACCAACCGTAATTCTCCCTCATACCCGACACAACCCGCCAAAACCACGTCCGCATCCGCACCCACCGCCTCTCATCATCATCAACACTTCACTCCTTCATCAACTCCGACATCCGCCAGGCCCCCCATCCAGCCTGCACAGCCCAGGAAGTCTCTCCCCGCATCTCCGGCTGCCGCCGCTCCGGTCAACAAGATGTCCATGGCATCGGTCATCTCGCCGATGCCGGGCCCTCCCGTGGCAAAGGCCCCGATCTCAATGACCACCAAGGAATGGGTCATCCCGCCCAGGCCAAAGCCCGGCAGGAAGCCCGCTACTGACACCCCACCCACAAAGCGCAAGGCCCAGAACAGGGCTGCCCAGAGGGCCTTCAGGGAGAGGAGGGCCGCCCGAGTCGGCGAGCTCGAAGAGCAGTTGGACGCCGAGAGGGAGGAGCACGAGGCTGCCCAGGCCGCGCTGCAGGAGAAAGTCCACCGTCTGGAGATGGACTCGCAGGCATTGCAGTCACGCTGTGAGGTGCTGGAGAACATGCTCGACAAGGAGCGTGTCGAGCGGGCAAAGGAGGTCGAGGTCCTCACCAGGAGGCTGCATGAGGCCACCCAGCACCACCAGGCCCAGAATCACCACCACCCCGCCCGCCAGAGCCTGCCGTCCATCTCGTCTGTGTCCGAGTCGCAGGGCCCTTATGCACCACAGCCCTTGCGATATCACCACCGCCCGTCGGCGCCGTCCCGTCTCTCTCAGCTCGGCAGGGCCAGCACGTCCGGTGGCCTGACCGCCACATCCACGCCTGCAGCCACAGCCCAACCTCACAGGCCATCTACCACCAACTCATTCTCCATCTCACAGATCATCAGCCCCCCAGATGACATCGAGCAGGCACCTACCACATGTGGCTCGTGTGATAGTGGTGGGCGCTGTGCGTGTGCGGATGAGGCCATGGCCAGCATGCCCGTTGGTTGTGGCAACTGCACTCTCGGCTCGCGGTGCCAGTGCCTCGAGGAAGTCCTCAACGGGACAGCGGCCGAAAACGCCTACCCAGATGTCGGAAGCAGGGCCAACTCGGTATCTAATCACCAGCCGACGCCAAGCCGCACGGCCAAGCGGACCATCCGGTCCATCTCCCCAAGTTCCACGGCGCCAGAGGAGAAGCGTGCGCGTCCGTCTCTGTCACACTCAGCCACTGAGACTGATTTTACCGCAATGTTCTCTCGCCAGGCCAAGCGTGCCTCTCCGACCAACACCACCGCAGCATCAGCACAGCCTACTGCGGCTGCAATCACCGCCATCGGGACGCCCTACAGCAATGCACCAAGCCCGTATTCCCTGGCCCCGATTGATACCCAGGCCGCCGACTCGCCCGCTCCAGAGGACCGCTGCGGTTTCTGCGAGGACGGTACATACTGCGTCTGTGCAGAGGCCGCGAAAAACTCTGCTCTTGCACTACAGCCGCCAGCAACCGAGTCAATCACCCTGCCGCCCATTACATCGTCAGCCTTGTTTCCTGTCCAGCAAGCCCGCACGCCTCCACCATCTGAAGGCGATGCTAAAGGCTACGAGATCCTGCCCGACGGTTCAGTTAAGCTGCCCAGTCTCAAGGGGCTGTCATCACGGAACAAGGTTGGCAATACTGACACCAACACGAAGTCTTCGACCGGTGGCTGTGGCTCGGGCGGCCCGGGCACATGTGCCCAGTGCATCGCGGACCCTAAGTCGGGACTTTTTTGCAGGTCCCTAGCGGCAAGCTTCAAAAGTAAGAATGGAGAGTCCAGTGGGGGCTGCTGTGGCGGTGGTGGACCTGGTGGAGGATGTTGCAAGGACAAAAAGCAGAGCACTGGCGGCGGCAACGCAAGCGTGAAGCTGTCATGCGCGGATGCCTACAAGACGCTGGCTAGCCACCGGAATTTCAGCGAGGCGGCCGATGACATTGGGGCATGGCTACCGATGCTGAGGGCGGCTCCCGCGCGGCCTCGGGAGCCTGAGGTCGGCGGCTGCAGTGGTGGAAAAGCGGGCGGCAGTTCGAGGACGCCGATCGAGGTCGAGGCGGCTAGCATCATGGGCGTGCTCAAGGGGTTTGACGTCAGGTTTGGGAGGGGGGAATAAGTGTGTTTTGACCTGCTATTACGGCGGTGCTGCATCGGCTTGGCGGTTCATCTACGTCAAGCTACAAAAGGAAAAGGCGTTAGGGAGGACGGGATACATGCGCAGCTGTGGCCGTCGTTGGCACACGAAGCGTGCTCCGGATGGGCTCAAAGGCTGCGGCCGGCTTCATCCATGGATTTGACTCAAAATTCAAACCATAATCATCATTCGTGTAAAGGTGACGGGCCTGAACACGTGCATGTATGGCGTGTCCAGGTTGTTTTTGTGATGCGTATTGGGTCTTGTACATCACCATCTTATTTTGCACCAGCAAACGTACTGCACATCTACTTGCGTGGAGACACTGGATTTCGCGCGGGACAATAAGGAACCGCCATCATTCAAAGATATCGAAATCACCAATGGGGTCCACGGACAAGACCGGAGAGCCGCAGGGGACCGGAGCAAAGCCCGGCATAGAACCCGCTGTCGGCCCCATCGGAACCAAAACATTTCCCGCAGCGGAACCGGGTCTCGTGCCCCCGTACCCCCTACTGAACCATTTCAAACAGGTTGACTGGAGTTCATCGCTATCGACGCTGCTCTTTCTTTGTAGGACTTTGAGAGGGAAGGGACTGGCGTGCCGGTTATGAACGTGCTTGTTGTTGGTTGGCCATGTGTAGACTGCTGACGACGCGTAGTTATGCGGGAACGGATGAAAGGGGGGAGGTACGAGCGGGGGGGGGGAGGGGGACCGGGAACGCACGCACTACATCGGTATACTGTTCCCGTGGTTCTCCGTCCAACGGGATGAGAGTGTGTTTTCCTGGGGTCGATACTTAGTTTTTATGCCACAGCAAGAGGGAATGGCTGGGTTGAAGAACGGCATAAAAACATGGAGTTTTGATCGGATTGAAAGTGACTATGCTGGGAGGTTACCCAGATCTGCGCCAGGCTCTGCTCTGGCATCAGCAGCCTCCTGCCATCACGGCTATCTATCACGACGAAGAAACACTCAAGAGATGTGGGATGGTGGTTGCGGCTAGAGCCCATAGCCGGGCCAAGCCTGAAGAGGTGTACTAGTAGATCAGGTCACCAATCGGGAGCTTTCAGATCCCTCCTAGAATGAGGCCGATGGACGAGTTTTGACGTCACTTCACTTTGATTGGCCTCCCCAAGCAGGATTGTGACCTCAAATGACGATGGCTTTGAACGCCACACAACGTCGTGGCGCATGACTGGTAAATTGGTGGCTTGTGGTGTAAGTAGCTCGACGGTGATCGCAATCGAGACGAATACTTAAACTGCCATTCAATACACAATATGTTTTCCCTTCAGATCCAGGCCTTCTCTCCACTCTCACATTAGCACCCAAGCACAAGACTATAATATCAACTGGCTCCTGACAATGGCTCCAACCAACGGTGAGTATTGATTCTGATGTGACGAGCGTATCAACCGCCGGATGCTAACAGCTCTGAGCCTGCAGACCCTGAAGCGACTACTGCAGTCAATGATCCCCTCGAGAAAGCCGAGGCCAAGAAGGAGAGCGGACAGGCTCCCCAGGAAGGACTGAAAGGCGAGGCAGCGCTGGATGAGGCCATTGCCGACGCAGGCGGAGATGATATTGATCCCGAAGCTACTTCGGCAGCGGACGATCCGCTTGAGAAGGCGGAAGCTGCCAAGGAGAGTGCCTAAGCCGGTGGCTGGTTCATGGTCAAATGCATTGGGGAATGGAAGTCCGACGTTGATTGTTTTGTGACACAGGGCTGAACACTCGTCTCATTTGGCTGTTTGTAAGACGCCCAAGATTCCGCAGACTTGGTGGAGATTGTATCGTATGTAGTTTATTAGTATGAAATCATTTGGCCCTCTGGATGGAATAGAATGCACATCGTGGACAATGTCATTGCTGCTCACCATTCAGCACTGCAACTGACAGCATACCACAGCAACGATCCATGGACTTCAGCCGAGCTTCTCATCTTTGCCCAGCAAAATTGTGCATCCGGTGTGGACAGCGATTTCAATGCAGACTGACGTGTGGAACAAATTCTCTTGCAAACTTGATGTTCTAGTCAACAATGGAATGAGGGAACCGGCGGCCGCGGCAACCACCTTTGGCATCCCGGCAGGAAACCAGTTACGTGTAATGAATAGCTTTTCATCTGGCAGTCAGCAATAAGTGGTCTCGTTTTTAATCTATATATATATGCCTCTTTAAACAATATACATCAATCCCTTCATATAATAATAAACGCTTAAATATTTAGCATTAAAAAAATATATAATATTAATAATAATAAATTTTAAATATAATTATAGTTTATAGCTAAGTAAATAATAATAGCTATATAAATAAGGCTAGTGAGAATCGCTTCTAATAACGCTATAAATTAAAACTATTAATATAAATAACTAAAGACTAATAATTAAGCAAATAATTATACAGCAAAGACTAAAATAATCTCTTTATAAAATAAATCCTATAAATATAATCCTAATTAAAAACTTAATCTCTTTCCACCCATATTAATATATATCTTCTTAAAAAATTTCTAAAAAAATTAAAAAATTATATATTCTTAAAAAGACTTTTATTAAGTAAGCTATTATTATAATTAATATTCAACCTTAAAGCTATTAATTTTAATAAAAATTAAAATAATAAATGATTTTCTTAATAATTATCTATAATTATTTTATAAAGCTATTATAAAATTTTTTTAAAAAAAGTAAATATAATATTTATAATAAAATAAATAATATAAAGAAGTATAATAATATTATATTCCTTTAGATTTATTTTTTTATTATTAATAATTAAAGAATAATTTAAAGAATTAAAAAGTAATTAAAAAGTAAGGGTAAGAAGGGGAATTTTATAATTTATCTATAAAAGGGTAATAAGAAAATATATTAAGCTATATATAACTTTATATATAAGCTTAGGGCTATTAAAGGATAATTGGAAAGCTAAGTAAATAGCAGTTAAACTAATGAATAGTTGATTTAAAAAACATAGTGTGGCCGAAGCCAGTCAGCAATAACCTGGGCGGAGCAAGATCTCTGTTCAACTGGGAGGTAGGTACATCAAATAACACAAAGATGGCTTCTGAAAGAGCAAGCAGAGTTTTGAGCAAAAAGTGGGCATTCTGGTCTTCTAGTTTGCTTTGATTTTCCAGACAGCCTTGAGAGACCTTCGGTGCCATGGTATGACCAAATTTCAAAGGCAACCGATTGAGGGGACCATTACCCCGTAGCCCAAGGCCTTGTTTGAAGTGACCTGTATCCAACTTGCTCGTTTGCCATGACTGTTGCATTCCCTGGCATTTATTGTTACTGAGCCTGGTGACTCCTTTCAAGGCATGCCCAGATCACCTTGCAGTGCTACATCATGGACAACCCCGCAGTGATCTGGACCTCAAGCCTCTATGATTCTGCCTAATGTTTACTTCACTTGATGAAACAAATTGCATAAAAAGCATCCAACTTCTGTCCCTGCCCATTGCAGCTGACCTACCACCAACAACAACCATCCAGTCGTCAGCAAAATCAGAACAACACAACCAAACTCATCTGCACCCTATCAAATCCTTCCTCCTTACACTCCTGCAGTCTTATGGCCACCATGTCTGCAGCAACCAACATGGACCCCGACAAACAAACTCTGGTTCAATTCCATCATTATTTCAACCTGCCCGCAGAGTTGAGAATCAAGATCATCCAGGAATTCATCACCGATCTGCGACAACACCTTCCCCATCGAAAGTTTGCTCCATTTGCAGTCATCCACAGCGAATGGCAGCATGAGTTTGAGGCTGAACGGGAGCTGTTTGGCAGCCTCTGTCTCTCCACCGAGGATTTACCTGCGTACCTTGGGATGGTCAACCAACACCGTCGTGACTCCTTGTCCAAGCTTACCCTTCGGGTATACATCAATAATGCAGCAGTCGAAGTCAACAGACACACCTACCCTATCAGGGGAGCAACTGGAGTTTGCTCTCGAGCTGGTGACTTCATTGTCAATTCCATGGCCACAATCTTGGAGAGTTTGGCATATGCCATGCACAACGGGTCCCAGGCAACAAGGGCAGGGCTTGAACTCCATACTCAGATTTTGATTCCAGGCGACATGGACCATGGTGGCCTCCGCAGGGCTTTGTCTCTGCCAGATTGCATTTACTGCGACTTCTCCCAGCTCCATACATTGCATACCATCCGCAGCTTCTCGCAACAGGGGCTCACGCCCAGTCAGCAGCGTGCCCTGGGTCGTCCGAGGATGTTGTTTCTCAACCCATCGTCTCTGCTTACCTTTGTCCGTTGGATGCCCAATTTGGAACAAGCAGTGGCCGGCATTCCTACCTGGGCATCGATTGATAATATCAGAGGCAAGTTCAAGTTTACAGTCGGGTTAGCTTCGAAGAGGGGATATTGAACCTAATGATTAATACAGCAGAAAAAATGAATCCCTGTCCTCGACTCAAGACGCTGAAGATCACAACTTTCTCGGAAGAGATGCCGTGGAACACTCTCCCCGCGTGGATCTCATGCTGGGGCCACGGGATCCAGAATCTCGAAACCTGTTATACCCAAGTCCCCGACTTTCTACGCACCTTTACGAAGAGCGACAAGTATTCCGAATCAATCGCATGGCCCAACCTTCAGGTACTCAAAACCGGGGGTTATTGTATAACACTGGCAGGGCAAACACTGGCAGGGCAAACACTGGCAGGGCAAACATTGACCTCGAATGATGGTTTGATGATTTCTGGCGACCCGACTGAGACATTGAGCGCCATGGCCGTCGCTCTGGCCCGGCTCCCTAAGATCAGGGATATGACGGTTGAGCTTCTAATGTTTGACCGTAGCTATCACTTCAGGATCATGATCACGCTGCATTTGTGCAGCGGATCAAGTAACCTGACGATATCTCAGTCCATTCGACAGGAGAAGGGCAGGGCTTTGAGTCATGCGCCATGGAGTGGCTCCAGCGAGTCAGATGGCCTTCCTCTCAAGGATCATATGCAAGATGCGGCAGCGGAGGTCCAGGATGCGGTGAGAATGTACCGCGGCCATGATTTGGAGATCCTGTGGCCCGAGATGGTGGAGGAGCCCCAGTCACAATGAATGGGTGACGTCCAGAGGAGTTGCACACGAAGTGAACGCCAAGGCGTCGTTGCCGCGCCCGTCTCATCTACTCTGGATGTGGGGAGATTACTGAAGACCATGGTGGAAAGAAAGTGGTGACATCGTAGCGGCAGGTATGGGCACGGCACACCATCCAGTGCCGAAGAAAATGGAGGTCGGCTTAGCCCTCTTGCACCAAAAGGACACTCATACCGTCACATCCGAAGGAACGGAGGCACAAAAGATCGATTCGCCCGAAGGAATATTTTGGAATGCATACGGTGGTCTCTTGAGAGCGTACTAGCGTAGGTAGATTGCAGTATGGCCACCGTTAGACTGATGATAGGAATAGCCAGCCTTCCCATGCGGCACTCCGAAGTATCAACACATCGCTTTTCAGTCATACGTGAGTTATTCTGATGCATGTCGTTAGCATGCCGACTTTTCCATCTCACAGAGCAATGTGATAGCCGTGCTTAGTCTCACCTGGGTTTTATCTGAGTGTTGGAGGCATGCTAGACACAGCACTCAAGTGTGGTGCTTTCAGGCTCGCAGCTGGAAGTATCACGGCAACCGGTAGAGTAATGGGGCGTATTGGTCAGGACGTATGGTGCCTGACATCCAGGGCTTTCCTGCGTGCCGATCTGGGGAATGCATTGGTCCCGCTTGACTTCCACACGAGTTGGGGGTGGGTTTGCCAGTGTTAGGGTGGCACAGAAGAGTGTGGAAATGATGGCGGCGGTCTTCATATTTGCTTCTGATTCTCTGACTGTAATCGAAGCTGGAATCTCTTGAGCGACTGGGCCAAGTAGATGATCGATTGGGTCCTGAAATGTCACCGGTACAGTGGCATATGGGTCTCGCCCGATGCCTGTAGGCCGGGACAAGCGGTCTTATATGCGTGGTCATCAACAGGAAAATGGATACTCGTGGATCAGGGGACACATCCCGTTCAGAAGCCCACCATGTTCACTCCGTAATGACTTGGCTGGAAAGTTCTTACCCATCGGCCCCACCATACTATGCTTGTTTAATGACCATGAATTTCTTTCTGCGGATATCTGTATGAGCTCCTGACTCGGAAGGCACCTCATCAAGTGCTGTTGGAGCAAGGATGCGTAATAGTAGTTAATTGTCTCGCTTGTCCAAATGGCACCAACCCCCCGAATATCGTGTCACAAGTTGTGGTAATTACAGTTAAAAGTTTCCGTATTACTTCATCTCGTGAATACCTAATTACAATCAACGCCCCAATGCAGAAGATAGTGTTGGTGTTAATTTCAGATCAACTTCCATTTGAGCAAAACCTTAAGTTGTGGCCCGGCGAGTCAGCGGAGGGTTGAAGAATATCCCATCTCAGCTGAAAACTCGTTGATCTTAACGCAATCCATTCACGACCATTATCAGTCTGATTTGCAGTACTACAGGTATAACTTACAGGTGAAAGTCATCAAAGTATCAAATCTATCAAATTTTGATATTCACGTTTCCAGTGCATTCCTTAGCATTCTTGTATGCACGTTTCTTCCTGTCGGGTATGAGGGTTGTAATGAGCATGAGTGTAGTATGTTGAACTAGAGACGCTCTCTCTGCGACCCCCTGATGCCAGATCACTAGTTTGACTCAAACTCTCGTGTAGAACACGCATATGACGGCCACTGTGTTTGGATTAGGTGATAAAAGCTAACATATTTGCTTAATAAGCTTCTTGGGTCTTGAGTGCTGCAAATAACCCAAATGTTACCTGATCTACACAGTGACTGAGAACCCATTCACCATGCAGTCTGCGAATTAAGAACCTCAGGGTTTCAGCACTGCTATGGTCCCTTGGAAAACAGTAAATACCTGAACGTGAAGCTTAGGGAAGCATCACTCCTCGGGGATAAAGACCAGGCCACATCAGACATCCAATCGTTTTATCTTGCAGGGAGCTACTCAATGTTGCTTGAGAATATGAGTGATGAATATTTACTACTCAAAGTGATGTACTGCTGTATTTGATTGTGTGAGATGTGATTGCGAAGTGGAAATGTGAGTGTCCTAGATCTTAGGCACTTGCATGGAATGCAATCCGAGGGTAGTAGGCAGGCACCATGGTAAATGGTGGCAATCTAGCACTCAATGTACATCACGATGTGCAGAAAATAAGGAATCCAATACCCAGCGAGTAGTTATGACTGTAGAAGATATCATGTTGTGATTGTTACTGCACAGATGTCCTTCAGGGTGAGTTGGCGCTGTTGATTAAGGTTTGATTTATGTCAGTCTCAAACTACACCACAAGATTTGACAAAATCATATGAATTCATTGAAGAGTTTATAAAGGCAGTCATTCAACATTTGCAGCCCACCATCCTCGTGTATGGACTCCATGGTGGGAGAACAAAGAAACGCATTGCAATTTAGAGAAGCCAAATGAATATTGTCCTGATTCGCATTGCGATTTCGCTGACTCAAATTGTTCTGCAGGCCAGCTGGCCCGGAACATGGTTTAGCAAGTAACAGTACAGTGCATGTTTCCATACAGATGTTGTTTGTGACGTCAAGGGTCTTCTTATCATTCAAACCATATCTGCTAATATTCACTATATCAATAGAAGACATTCCCACTACGGCCAGTTGTCTATGGAATGCTGTGTAGAATGAATCAAGACGGTTAATATTTATAGTGTGAATACTTTTGCTGGTCAACAGATATCTGATTCTTATGTTTAATTATAAAAGACCTCCCCATCAACGCAATCTTCCTTAGAACAACCTGTCCCCGGCTATGTTCGCAAGACGCCCCAACTTGAAAGGATTAATCCACACTGAACTCAGCACCCAATCGGTCTTTTCCACAACAGCAACTACACCTCATCCCCTGTCTACCCTAGTGGTCTGCCACAATACACTTCCACAAATACCCTGAGCTCCCAAAGGAGCTGCGCTTGCAAGTCATCGAAGAGGCAATCAAACCGTTCGGTCGCAAGGACAGCCATGATCGTCCTGATGCTCGTCTCAGCCATCTTGCGTCCACTGACTTGGAATGGAACCAGATAATCGAGCGCAGGCTTTTTAAAACCATTCGTCTCGATGCGAAGGATATCATCCTTTTCAAAAACATCTACAACAAGCGCCATGCAATCTTGAGCAAGGTCAGGCTCAACCTGGACCTGTACGACGTTCCCACAGCAGTACTGAGCGAGCAACAATTTGCGGTGGCCGCTCTTGCACAACTTTTCGACACCATGAAAGATTGGACTCCTGAGACCGCTAGAGGGCAGCACAGTCTCATTCAGCTGGAACTATGCATTGTGCCAGGGAATTGGAGCACATTTTCGACTGCCTCCATCGACCTTGGAAACCTTCCCGAAGCCCAAATCATTGGAGCATTCTCTGAACACCCAGTGTTTGGAAACCGCTTTCACCTGCACCACACCACGCTGAACACACTTCACACAAAGCTACCCAACCTTCATTGTGCAAGGCTTCCTTTGCACCTGGAGCCTTCGCTGGACAGCGCAATTGAATCTGCCAGCAGTAAGAACACAACTGAAACATATATGTTCTGGGTCTATTGTGAAACAAAGCTTACACATTGTTGCAGGTGCATTGGATGCGTTACATGGCACAAGACCGTATCTGACCAACCTGGATATCGTTGCTGATGGCTTTCCAAATGGTCGTCTGCTTGGCCGAAGCAACTGGATCACTGTGACGGAATCCCTCACCCCCCTTATCTCCCGATGGAGAGACAGCCTGGTGTGCCTCACATTGAATCATCCCGTTGATATTCCAGATTTCCTTCTGAATGCTGGCAACGTCACATGGCCGAACCTCAACGCGATGAACTTGAGCGGATTACTGGAAGAGCCACATACTGAGTCATACCAAAGCATGGCCCACATGAGCAAAGGCTGTGCTGACCTCTTTCAAGGACTTGTCGCCGCTTTGCCCAGCATGCCGAAAATGACAACTATTCGGATTTGTCTTCGCCCGGCTAAAGCTTGGCAATCTGGCTTCACTCTAAGCATGGACTTTGGAACATGGTTGCGCGACTGGGACAGTGTCACGAAACCTGACTTTTGCAGTGCCGCTCTGCGCAACCGTGGCCCGTTGCAACCATGTTCTGACAGCCCTGTGCCAGTCTCTGCTAGCGCTGTAGCACTGGTCCAAGACATCGCCATGCATGAGGAAATCATCGAGTTGCCAGGACATCTTGTGTCAGAGCTGCAAGACACAGTCCGAAGATACAGACAGCTCAAGTTGGCAGTATTCAATTGCCAGAATGATGGTTGGGTTCAAGCATGTAATCCTTGCACGCAATGGAACTCAGAAACAGGCACGTGGGATCCAGCCTTCTATAATGGCATGGATCTGCTCATTTTCCAAATGGGAAAATGTTGGGAATGGAAGGTGATCAGGGATTCCGGTGGATGGTGGTAGGGAGCGAGGTCTTGCGCCATCATGGGACTAGAAACCAAGACCGCCTTAGATCCGGACGTGGCAAGGTTGGAATACGACTCATACCTCGGCTGATCTTGGGCGAAGCAACAGAAAAGAGTATGAAGTGAATGGGGTTGCACTAGTGTACCTAGGTACATTACGAGGGATTGGCGAAACAGCTGATTAGACACAGAGGCCGCGAGACATCTGAGAGGCGGAACCTAACACTGAGCTCTAGCATGACTGAAAAAGACTTGGGATTTCCAAGCACACACCGGCTTCGAGAAATGTAATCGAGTGCATCGATTGATCGCCATTGCAGCTTCTTTCCATATAATGTGTGGGATAATGCTTAATGCCAGGGGGTTTATGAAGTTACTAACATTGAAGCCTGTTAAAAAACGGCTCAGAGCTGCTTGTACTGACTGACGGAAACTGTGAAGGTACTAGCAAGTTATTCTGATTTGGAAACATTAAATGGCTGTTTTCCTTGTCACAATTCAATGGTTTCGTGACTCATGTACGACGAAGAAGGACTGGCTTGTTCTTAACCATGATGACTGGCGTGGCCTCATTTTGGTATTGTTTGTGGTGTTAATGCAGCCTGTCACAATCCATATTCTCTGAGATTGATCATAACGGCAATAGATGGACCTACTGATGGTTGTTTTATCGCCCAAAGAATGGTTAGGTTAATGGAAGTATTGAATGTGCAATTGATATAATGGACTATGCATTAAATTTCAATTCACTTGGTTTCCCTTGTCCAATTATAAAAGACCACAGACTCATCGGAAATCTTGAAAAACCTTTTATCAGGATCTTTGCAAAGACCACAACTTTGCATGAAATATGCACATCCACCACAACATCTACACACCCACATCTGTCTGCACATCGCTATGGCAGCCAGCAAGCAAATGATGGCAGCCCCTCAGATTCATTCTTCATCAACATCAGGATTTTCCAAGTACCCTGAGCTCCCACCAGAGCTGCGCCTCCAGATTATTGAAGATGTGATTGCATCCTACAAGCCATGGGAGACTCCAAGACGTCTGGCGGAGTTTTCGACCGTCGACTCTGAGTGGAACCGAGTCATCGAGCGGATCCTTTTCAGAACCATCGGAATTAGCCACAAAGACCTCATCGAATTCGGAAAGATATGTGGCAAACGTCAAGAGCTACTCAAACGAATCACTTTTTCTATTTCAGATCTCCGTCACCCGGAGTTGACATTGGCCATCGTGGAGAAACTCGTTGCGGGCTATCTCTCACAGCTTTTCCACATCATGAAAGACTGGAGCCATGCCGATAAGGGACTACACGATCAAATTAAGCTCTGCATATACATTGCCCCTTGGCTAATGCGGGAAGCTGGCCAAGGCCTTGCATCCGCCCTCTGCTGCGACTTTACAGACCTACCTGAGGTGTCAGTCATTGGGGCTTTGCGTGCAAATCAGTATAGGTGGTCGAGGTATTGTTTAGACGATTCTGCTCTGGATTCTCTGCACGAAAAGTTACCTGGTCTCTACAACGCAAAGCTTGAGATTCCATGTCAAGCTCTTCCACAGGAGACGATCAATGATGCCAGTAGTGAGTACAAATATACAACCACAGAAAATATCTGCTTGACTTGAATTATGCTAACGATATCTTTCAAGACAGGATACTTGCATTCAGTACAACTAAGCCGAGGCTGGCCAAGCTGATCATTGCTCACAGAGATGTTCAATCAGGTGAGCTGGTTGATCACGGAAGCCGGATTGCCATCACAGAAGCCTTGACTCCACACTTGTCCCTCTGGAGCAATAGCTTGGTATGCCTCAAGCTCAATTCTGTCATGGACATAGCCCAGTTCCTCTTGACCGCCAGCAACTCGGTGTGGCCGCGCCTTCGCAGGCTGGATCTGACAGGATTCCTGGACCAGTACGACGGTAGCTCCGAGAGAGCTGTGGACGACGAGGAGCAAGCCTCCAGCGATCTTCTTCAGGGGCTTATCGCAGCCTTGCCAAGCATGCGAAATCTGACTAGAGCCGGCGTCCGCCTCCGAGACCATCGAGGCCCCACAAGATGGCAAAGGCGCGTCCTTTTCCGTATGGACCTGACCCCCAGAGTCAGTACCAAATGGCCTAATCGGGCACGTACAACCCTACGTTGGTCGCACCCCAGCAAAGACCCGATTATCCCATGCGGCTCAGTTCCAACTTCATTGAGTGGCATCATCAAGGCGCATCATGCTAAACTGGCGGGACATCTGGTGAAGGAGCTGCAAGACACTGTGTGGCAACAACGTCGACTGAACTTGGCAGTCTTCTGTTGTCAAGAACATCCAGAAATGGGGTTCTGCGAGCCTGGACCTCCCTGTACACAATGGAATAAGGAGACAGGCTCCTGGGATCCAGCTTTCAAGAACGATATGAATGTCCTCATATACGACATAGGCCAGTACTGGTTGCAGACAAACCCACCCAAAGGGGTCTTTGGGCGGAGGAGCGGCTTGTGATGGATACCTGGCGCTTTGAAAATGCAGTCTAAGGGTTGTTATGGGGTGGTTCTACTGTCCTGTATCTCTGGAGAGGAGCACAAGAATGGAGTGTTACGTAAGTAGGGGAAATAAGGGGGTTAGATAAAGTGATAACGGGACTGAGAAGCAGGACATTTCACACACCAAGAATGATAGGCTAAAGTCATGCCAAGTCTTAAATAGTACGGAAAATCATTAGAAGACCCCTCAATCAAACCACTTTGAACATATATTCCTTCATAATCCTATAATAACATGGATAAAGGTGATCAAACTGCAAGATCCGGCGCAGTCCTATTCAGGGTGGTAATAAAGATTTAGTGGCCTAGCTGAGCCTAGAGATATCTTAGATATGTACGTTATGATATCAATGTAATTCATTATCGTGTATGGTGAGCAAATTTATGTTGAGTTAAGCTGGCAGGAGTACGTGGTTTATCGAAAGCCCGCTAAGAGACGGGCCACAAATCTGGACCGACAATTATACAGGATCGTGGCCCAGCTTTCACTCAGTCGCTACCGTCATCTACTTAATTCATAATTGCAGTAAAGACGTGGCAATCAAGCTACGATCATAATAGCAGTGTTCTCTTGCCGTAATCCGAGGTTTAGTCTTCCAGACAATATGCTTGGCATATATTTAATTGCGGGTAAAGGTACAAACAGGCACACGATTCATATGTGAGATATAATTCCAAGTTACCACATATTCATAAGTCCTTGTTATTTGCGAGATTGTGAGGGGAATGATATGAATGCCATGACTCCATTCTAGTGGCTCTATTGGTGCTATAAAATTCTGCCAATCTGTCACAATGCAGCCCAGTCACTCATCCATAGAGTAAGGAATATGTGATCTGGCCCGCCAGCTTCACAGGGGAATAGAAATTCGATTCACTTTAACTATTCGGATTTATAAAAAATGTGCACCATCAGCAAAGTATTCTTGGAAATCTTCCTCCTTCCATACCCATAGCACCCCAACTCCATCTGAAGCGACGGCATCGCTCACCCCTTCCTATACTGTTCATACCAGCATACTTCTGATACCACAGAATTGAACAATGTCGACTTCTGCAAACGCAGCCTCTGCCTTCATGGCTTTCCCACGATACCCTGAGTTACCGCCAGAGCTTCGGCTCAAAATCATCGAAGAAACCTTGGATTCTCTCTCCAGCATTGGCCAGCCGTATCACACGAGTGCGTTGGCTTGCATTGACCATGAGTGGAATCGAGTCGTGGAGTTGCGACTTTTCAACAGCATCGAACTTTGCCTTCCAAGATGGTACCAGGATTGGACAATCAGCACCATACAACAAGAGCTTATTGATTTTGGTGCCATATGTGGCAAACGCTCAGGGCGTTTGAGCCGAATTCTGTTGAGGTTCCATGACTGCGATCAGACCGCTGCCGACGATTACCCGCAAATGCAGATCCTCTTTCAGCTTTTCGACCTGATGAAGGACTGGAATTGTCGTGACAGAGAACAGCAGGGCCTGATTGAAGTCAGGCTGGACTTCAGGCTCATGTGGCGAGATCTATCCTGGGGGCCTGAGTACCCCTATGATCTGAGCAAGTTTCCTCAAGTCCAGGTCATCAGCGGCATTTATGAGCCACGTCCTGGATGTAATGGCGTTCGCCTGCACCCCTGTATTCTGGCAGCTCTTTGCCAGAAGCTGCCAAACGTCCACCGTGCCAGCCTTACACTACCGTTTAGGCCAACCGAGTACGTTTCGACAGACGATTTCACCCGTAAGTACGCATTCCACAACACGAAAGGCTTTGCCTCATCCATCGGCAACTTCTGGAGGTCTTGCTAATTGTTTCAGATGCCATGGATTTACTACGGATTCACAAGCCCGGCCTCACCCACCTCGAGCTCAAGGTCGACTTCACCGAAATTGGGAGGCGCAGATTCAGCCCACCGCCGCTGCCCATCATTCAGCGGCTAAAAGACTCGCCATCCTCATGGAGCGATAGGCTAGTAAGCCTCAAGTTAGAGCACAACATCGTGCTCCAAGACTTTCTACGAGACGCCAGCAAGATCACTTGGCCAAATTTGAAGGCGATCAAGCTGGTGGGGATCATAGGTGTCGAACGCCAGGATAATGTGATCCAGGTGGATGAGGATGATCCAAATGCCGTTGCAGATGAATTTGGCAGCAGAATCATCGAGGCGCTCGTCACGGCATTGCCCAACATGCCGAAAGCCACCAATTTCCAGATTAGGATGATGTTCAAGACGCTCAACAACGCTTCTCAGGTCAGCATACATCTCGGGAACATCACGAGGACAGACAAGGCTGGCAAGATACTGCCCTGCAACGACAGCTTCGTGCCAAACTCGAACAACGGAATGGGAAAGGGCTATGGCATCTACCTTCATAGAGACACCGCGGTTCAGCTGCAAGACGCTGTGAGAGCCCATCGTCGCCAGGAGCTGGAGTTGTTCGCCTGCGGCGAGGACGAGTCCTACTACCGCGGAAGGCCGCATCGTCCTTGTGCGAAGTGGAACCGACGAACAGATAACTGGGACCCAGTCTTCAAGAATAATATGGACATGTTAATATACGAAATGGGCCAGTGCTGGGAGGCCGTGGATGAAATGTACGGTGGGTGGTGATTTGATGCATCCGGAAATCAGGGCTTAGGGGAGGCTTTCCCGGCCAGCTCGGAAAGGGCGAGGGAGAAAGTGCGACGAGAAAACCTCAGGCGGTTGTTTGACCCGGGTCTAGACGGACGGACCAAGGAGAGATATGGGGGAGGAGTAGCCACGGTGCTGGTGGAACATACAAAAGTGTCTCCGGTGCTTGGGCTTCCGAAAGAACCAAGCTGTATGGGCTAGAGGCACGATGAGGCTGAAGTTGCCATGGGGATCTTCTTGATAGAGCTCATCACTCAGCCATAGACGGCCTGCATGGCGACTTGCACGACCGTAGATAGCATTGTTAAAGAAAATTAGACTGAAATGCGCCAGTCAATTGTGAGCCGACGGCAGATGGAAAAGGGATGACACACAGTAACTAGAAATGAAAAGACAGCGCTGAGGAGTTGGAGGAAATACCTCGCAGAAATAGGAAAGGAGAAAACTGGCAAATTGATCTGCAAAGTGTGTGATAATGACACTGATGCTTGTTGATGGAAAATCGTCCCGAGGACGAGATATTGTTGACGTTCAGGGACCAGACGGCTTTAGCTCCACGGGTCTAGCCCCATCATTGGCCAGCCAGCCGAGGCGCTAGTGCAGACCCCGGCCCCACCAAGCATCGAAGCTTTTCGAAAATTTGGACCGAGAGCAGCTTTGCACTTTTTTGCTAAGAAACACCACCACCACCAACGACAGCCCAAGCACCATCTTCCGCCGACAACTCAACTCGAGCCGCCCGCAACCAGCTTCGAAACCCTTAAATCACCCTCTCGCAGAAACTCCCATATTCAAGATGCATCTGATGTGCAACGTCGACCCGGCCTCGGGCAAGCGCACCTACACCCTCAAGAAGGTCCTCGAGGGCAAGGTCACCAAGTCGGCGCACCCGGCGCGCTTCTCCCCCGACGACAAGTGGAGCAAGCACCGCAACCTCCTGCGGAAGAGATTCGGCCGCCTGCCGCAGGGTCTTTAAGTCTGTCCTCGTGAAAGCGCTGTTGCCGTTTCGCTGGAGGAGCTAGGCCGGTGGGCCGATGCAGAATTCAGTGGATGCGAAAGAGCAGGGAAATAATCGAACACATCGGAGAGGAAGGGCATGAGACTATCACTGCGCCGTGAGTGTAAGGACTTCCTGTGGAGCTGTCAGTGTACCACGCCATCGAACCACGCAGCACAGGTTAGGAATCACCAGTCGATATCGACGAGGTGGGCAGGGAAACGCCTCCGACAGGAGAAGTTGGAAGGACCCGGGGTAGTGGGACATAGCAGCAGGACAGAAATGTCTCGATCGGTGGAAGGCATGGCATCGACATCAGTTCAGGGCGGAGTTGGGGTTCAGGGAGGCGTTGGTGCGTACCAAAATTTTGCTTCATTTACAGGCCAGGAAAATGGAACTGGATAAGGATCCGCAAAAGCTGCACTTTTATTCGTCTTTTTGGTATCACTTCTATAACAAATCCGAAGCCCCGTCGGTGGTCCGCCTGAGGCTACATCAAGATACGGTTGTATGAATATCAACCGAGGCAGTCCTTAACCTCCAACCTTCCCGTGTCCCATTCAACGCCTTTTCTTTGCGTTGACATTCCTGCCTGCGCCAACCTTGATCCGCCCATGCCCACCGGTCCTCTCGCCCGTGACCAGGTTCGGCAGGTAATCCTCGTCCATGAGGTCCCTCTGGCGCTGCCTGCGGTCCTCGTCGGCGCGGCGCTGGTACTCGCGCTGGTCCTCGGCCAGGATGAGGTCCTTGCCCCAGTGGCCCCTGCCGCCGCCCTGCACGCCCGCCATCTTGCCGTTGGCGGTGCCGTGCACCGGCTTGGGGATGCTGTAGACGTTGCCGCGCTTGTTGTACTGGAAGTTGCGCTTGAGGTGCAGCTGCATCTTGCCCGAGCTGTCGGTGCTGCAGCTCGTCCGCGTCAGCGTCGCCTGCCCGCACTTGGGGCAGAACTGCTTGTCCATCTGCCGCGTCACGTTGAAGCACCCGTAGCAGCGCAGCACCCACGTCTTGAGCTTCTTGATGCGGCTGAGGTTGGAGGGGGAGACGAGGCTAGTACAGAAAGTCAGTCAGGGTTGATTCATGCCGGGTACACTCGTCCAGAGGGGTTCACGTACAAGAGGTTGATCCGCAATGCCACGTTTTGCATGGCAAAGTCGGAGGTAAGGAGAGCGGCTTGCAGAGTCGTCTCGATCGTCTCAGAAGGCGTAGAAACTTGAGAATCTTCTGCTTGCTTTTTCTTCAGGTTGGATGGTGTTATCCACCCGTCGCTGTCGTCGTCGTCTGAGGCTTCTTGTTCGGCATCATCTGCCTGCTGCACGACCTCGGGCTGGACTTGGTCTTTGGAATCCTCGCCTGCGGCCACCTTTGTATCCTTCTCGGGGCTGCCATTTTCTTCAGCTGTACTGCTCTCCGCGGTGGGCTCGTCTGCTGGCTGAGCAGTTGGCGCCTCAGGTTCTGCTGTGATTGGTGTTTCAGCAGCCTGCGCTTCAACCGCTGGCGCCGATTTCTCCGATTGCTCTCCAAGGCTCAACTCTTCCAGTTTGGATTCGACATCTCCCTCATTTGACACTTTCTTCTCTGAAGCAGGCTCCCCTTGCGTTGGAGGCTTGCCGTTCAGGCCCTTCTGGGTGGGGTTACTTCGTAACCTCCAGTCACCACCATTCCGCTCTATCTCTAGTTCATAGCACAGCGCCAATAGATGAATGTCAGGCTTGCTCATGACCTCGAGGTCTCCAGTCCGTCTTGAGAATTCTGTGATGAACTTGATCGACTGGGGTCGTGGGCTTCGCACCTTCAGGAACGGGAGGAGGGTCGTCTGAACTCGGGCGCGAGTGGCTTCATCCTGTGCGCGTTGTTAGGCTCGCATTCTAGTATAACTTGGATCATGTTATGAAATGTCAGGGAGAGCTTGCCTTGATCTCGCTAAGGACAGAGGGGATGGTGTAGATTTCTTCGGCCTCAGATATGAGCGTAGAAAGTGCCGGCTCGTTCTTGATGAGAGGGCCGGTATCGACTACCAGGCTGTGGACGCGCTTCTGGCTCTGAGCCTCGGCGCTTTGCTCTGCCGCCATGTTGGATGTTCTCCTCGAACGCAATACCCTCGATCAAAAGGTGACTCAGTGCTTGCGAGGTGGTTTGGTCTGTCGGCTTTTGGATCGGCTCTCTGTGGGGTGAGGTGCGTAAATGTCGCCGGTACAGAGATTTGGGGGTTACGAATCTGATCCGTTCGATACAAATTGGCCGAGAGGTAGCATGAAATTGAACGGTAGAGGCTGGGAGATATGTGTTGATCGCAATATTGGAAAGCGACTCGATGCGATGGATTTGAGCAATCTGAACCCCCACCATCAGAAAAATCCTTATCGATAAAGCCTTAGCAGGCTCTGCATCAGGCAGGCGGTGAATGAGGCGGCTTTCTGCTTACTAAGCGCCGGTCGGCTCAATCCGATCGAGTCCAAGGTTGGCTTGACTGTTGCTTGTTTCCCAAGCCTCCAACGCCCAGAGCTTGGTGAACCTAACATCTAACACTTCAGGTCGTTTCGTTGTTGCCTCGCACGCCCATAACATCGAATATCTGTTTCCATCTGTTCATCATTGCTCCTATTTCACGTTGGTCCCATTTTGATCTCGTGCCATTGATTTACCGTTCTGTCGACCGACCGACGTCACTCAACTTCAGTCGCGCATGTTTGCAGTCGGACCGCACTGGACATCCGGTGGCTTGGCGCCAAGGACTCAAGCGTAAGGTGGCCAAATCCCATCGCCCCTCTTTGCGCTGCTTCGATTCTTGTCCATGCCGGCATCAAAAGCCCTCGACTTCCTTGTTACCAAGTCTTACAAATTGTCCAGAGTCCTTTCAGTGTTACTCCGGCTCCAGGTGTCATCCCACGTGGGATAGGAAATGATACTATCCAGGTAGCACACATGAGGTCCCAATAAGAATGGCTCTGGAATGGTAGTCTTTCGATGCCTGAACACCAAAAAAGCATCCTCTCCGGCACTAACATCCCGGCAACCAACACATCTAACCCGTTTCGAAAACAACCTCCGCGTTTGAGAGGCATGTCGACCTTCTAAGTGACAGACCTATCGGCGGCGCTGGACGACCTCGATGGTGTTCACGGCTCGACATCGGTCGGGACACTATATTTAACTCCGTCCGATCTAGTCAACGTAACCTTAATGTAGGTGAGGCCGTTCACACCGCCCGGAAGCCGCAACACAAAGATTGGACGTTAGGCCCAACAGGACACCGCCGGGTAATCATCGTCTGAAGTGCTGGGACGATGACGTGCGGGCGGACGCTGCCACTTCTCCGGACGCCCGCCCACACGGGATTGCCTGCCCTGGAACAGATATCGCTGATAGATGTGCATGTGAATGCCACGGCGGTTCGTCTTGGGTGTTTCCAATCGTTCTGAGAGCCGTCGATCAGGACGCGGCCACTTATTCAAGATACCCTACCTTAGTCATTTTGTGATGGACAACAAAGTGTTTCGGTTCCGCTGCTCCCATGTCTCGTCAGCTATGCAGCCCGACCCTGTTTTTGTTTGGAAATGTCTTTCATCAGGCACCACAACTGGGCGGAGTCTGTAGATCCGCGACTGCATCATCACAGGCATCATCACAGCTGCACTCACCCGCCTTGACTCGAACCCAGACCCCAAGTCTCATTGACACGGGGACAAGACGGCCGGACTTTCTCAGTGTTGCAGCGCCCTTGCGCCCTTCAGGAGAAGTTCACTGTCGATCAGTTTGCGTGAGGGCTTCGTCGTTCGCCATGGTGATAATTGGCCGCAGCGTACAGCTTTTCGCCTCGACACCACGCTGACAGAGCGTGATGCAGCTCTTTTCATATTTATATTGATGGTTATTGGCTCCAGCGGATTGTTCCTGGGTTACGTTGCTTTTGGTAGAAGGCAAGGCGTTCTTGTGTGGACTTTGGCAAGCAGTGTTGCGACGTTGAGGTGGTAATCTGTCAGTGCACATGCGTAGCAATGACAAGTGCACAAGGTGCGTGGTATAGTTCACATGGCCTCCTCAACCTGCATTTTGACCCTGCCGGCTCACCTGATAACCCCTGTTCGCCTGAGGAACTGCCTATTGTCGTTCCCAAGGCAGCTGCAAGTTCTTTTGGGACATGATTGACCGACTAGCAAGGGCCCTAGACACAGCCCTGTACTTCTTGGCAGAGTAGTTACGCGTTGGACCTCGTAATGAGCTCGACATATCGCGTCAGGATGGGGAGTAACCTTGATGGTCTGATACTTGTTCTCGAACGCGTTGTCATTTCTGTTTTTATACTGCGTATCATCAAGAGGCTTGATTCGCGGCCTCAAGGAAGTGTCAAGGTCTTGTTTAGAGTGGCCAATAGGATTGTTTGGAGTTTTGAAAGGGACCCTGCAGAGGAAGATGAAAGGAAGATTATTACACATTGTCCCGAAACTTTATTTCGCTGCACAGACTGGCAAGGATCTGAGATACCCGAAACAATGCAAGGTAGGGCTCCGTGAGATAGACGGTGTGAACAGAGGCGTTCATTGGACACACTCGCCGGGATGGAAAAGCCGAAAGACGGAGATGGTGCCAATTTGGGGTTTGAGTCGGTGTCAGCCCTGGGGAAAAAGAGTGAGGGGACAGGGGATGGGAGAGGAACAGGCACGTGGAAGGTTGCCTGCCAAGACCGCAAAGTATACTCCAACTTCGTCCTGACCTATTCAGATATCACGCTCAGATCATCTGGGCAAGGTGTCTGCTACAGTATAGTCTTCATCTACACAGGGGCACACAAATGCAATCTGAACAACAACCTTGGAATATCACTCACTCACTCGAGTCACCCCCACGATCACCGATCATCCTATCCTGTGGAGGAGTAGAGCGGCAATCATCCATCGTCCGATACACAGGACAATATTTGCCTCTATAAGATTTACCCCAGATGAACGGCTCAACGCTGCAGCACTATATTGCAGAAATTTCTAGCCCATCGGCAAAGATCTCGCCATCATGTGGAGCCAGTTCTAGGACTGTGCCACCTACCGCGCATCCGCGCAGCGTTAGGTCCCGCACGGAGAGACCGCCGTTATGTGACGGCTCATATTGCAAGACAGTGCTACAAAGGTGATGCCCGATCAAATATGACTAGCCAGCCGCCCTGGACAAAGGCACACCTACCGGGCGGGCCCTGCCAGGCGGCGAGGCTACGGCCCGCATCCTTGCATCTGCCGCCAAGACCTCTAGACCGACAGCACAATCGCCGGATCCATCAAGTCCCGGGACATGTCCCCTTCTCGGTGCCATCCCACACGGAGGTCCTCGGCCTAGCTACCCCAGCTACTGTGAAGGTCGACGAGGTACCGTCGCATATGTCCTCATTCTGGTGTCACCTCCCACCTCTCACTGGCCGAGGACGACGGTAGCACGGGAGCACCAATCTACTAGTCAATGCTTCTTGGCGCCCCACCCCTGGGCCCTGATCGACGTCTTGTCTCTGAGGACTGTGATCTTGTCCTAGTATCACCACCACGCTCGATCTGAGTGATGACCTCGACCTCCAAATGGGCGACCGAAGCTTATGGGGGCTCCACTGGCGCCTGGCTTGTTTTAGCAAGTCGATCCGCCGAGCTTTGTGCCTCTCCCGTTGTGCCTGGGCCATGCTGCAGTACAGTATCATGTGCGGGCCTCGTGCTGGGTGTCCATGTACTCGAGCCATGAGGCAAACGGCGATGTTCCAGGCCCACCCACCGGGAAGGAATGTGGGATAGATCTATTAGCTCCTTCGTAGTCGACAATCTCGCCTTCTTCTCGGCATTGGTCTCGTAAATACCATGTCAACCTTTACCGCAGGAACAAAACCAATTCGTCCCTCGCGAATCTGCCTATCCCTCCTCCACATTTTTTTGCTGTTGGCCCACCACCATAATCTGTACGATACTGGCCGGAATCACCTCACTCGCTCACAAGACCTTGCGTAAGTGCCTGACGGCGTCATTTTGAGGGTTCATCACCTGCTCTGAGCCCCCTTTCATCTCGAAGCCTTGCACGGCCCTCGCCACACTCCTTCGTTTATACGACGTTGCACACGCTTGCGACTGCAACTCCAAGCTTTGCATGGGACTTAGGTACGCAAGAAGCTGGTGACATCCGTCGGTTAGGGGGCTACGACTGACCGGACACAAGGTTCACGAACGCGACCTTGACAAACCTCGCCATGCCGCTTTAGTCGAGTCTGCGAACGTCACCTACACACCACACACGAGATCTTTCAGCTTGCTCGGTCACACGGAGACAGGGACTCCTCCTATGTTGGCCAACGGTCTTGACGACTATATTACGTGCCTTGTGCTCTGAGAGACTTGATGTTTGCTCACAATCGTTAATTCGTGTTCCATCTTCTCAGTCTACTGGAAATCGGTCTTGATACCCCAAGTTATTTTTACTGTTTTACACTTTTTTCACCTAGACGAGATGTCTTCCGAGAATGTGGGAGGCTCAGAGCCCATGGCTCAGAGTCTTTCGTCCATCCCCGAGTCTCCTCGCTTACGGGAGTCATGGGAGTCTCTCCAGAAACTGTCCCGCTCGCTGGAGCAGGGCCTTGGCCCAGAGGCAACGCTCGACCTGATCCGGCATCACTCGAAGCTCAGCCGCTCGTCTCGCACCGACAACCCGTTCGCAGACCCCAATGACACTGCGGACCTCATAGAGCACACGGCAAACCAGATCAAGCAGACGTACAAGTCCATGGCTGATTTCATCCCCGACAAGCCAGAGGCAGCCCTGCGTGTCCTCAGCGTTGACAGATACATCTCTCATGACTACCTCAAGGAGTTTGTGAGCGAGTTCTCTCTTCCACTGGACAACCCAGGTCCCCGCAAGCCAGTCGTTTCTATTGCGTTGCCTAATGGCCCACTATTGGCTGCCATGTGCATGGCTGTCACCACTCACTACATCGCATCTCCGGTGAACCCGGCTGCAGGAGCGGAGCAATTCCAAGCAGATGTGCTTCAGGCGGGAGCCAAGTGCATCCTGACGACCAAGGAGGACTTTCAAAAACTTGGGCTAGATGGAGCATGGATCACAGATAACAGCCTCCTGGTGCTACTAGTGGACCTGGATGAGGACATGAAAATTTCCATCACAGCTCCCGACGGAACGGTTGTTACAGCCGAAGACCCTGCGCCACCAAACGGACCAGACGATATTTCCTTGATCTTGTTCACTAGTGGAACATCGGGCAAGAAGAAGGTTGTTCCAATAACAGCGCACTGTATCGTCGCCGGCGTTGCATTCGTCATTGAATCTTGGGCTCTGACAGAAGAGGATGTCTGCCTGAACATGATGCCTCTTTATCATGTGTAAGTCGTCACCCAACCCTCACACCCCACCACCCTTAACCTGTGCTGACAATTAAATAGTGGTGGACTCATCCGCAACATATTCGCACCGGTCTTCTCTGGCGGCTCAACCGTCTGCTGCCCAGCATTCGACCCGAACTGCTTTTGGGATGTCGTCGAGACAGGGCTGCCCACGTGGTATTATGCCTCGCCATCAATGCACTCCCTGATCCTTGCCGAGTCAACGCAGCGGCCCCAGGCCCTGGCCAATGCCGAGATCCGGCTCGTATGCAACGCCGCCGGCGGTCTCCTGCCGTCCCTGGCAACCCAGATCCGCGATACTTTCGATTGCGTCGTACTGCCGAGCTACGGCATGACCGAGTGCATGCCCATCTCCACGCCGCCCGTCGACTACAAGCTCGACCGCCCCGGCACGTCGGGCATAACTGCTGGGCCGGAGATGAAGATCCTTGACCAGGACTTTGTCATCGTGCCCTCGGGGAAAATTGGCCGGATTTGTGTGCGTGGTGCGCCTTTGTTCCCGGGCTATCTCCAGCCTGATGGGACAATCGACACTTCTGCGCTCAACGAAGATGGCTGGTTCGACACGGGTGATCTGGGCTACATGGATGAAGACGGCTACTTGTACATCACAGGACGCAGCAAGGAGGTCATCAACCGCGGCGGCGAGCTGATCTCGCCATTCGAGGTTGAGAACGCCATCGTCGCAGCCTCGCTCAAGTCCGACTCCCCGCTGTACGGCCGTGTCAACCAGGCGCTTGCCTTTGCCGTCCCGCACGATGTGCTGCAGGAGGTCGTCGGCGTGGTCCTGGTGACTCCTGAGAACGTGCCTCGTGCCGACCTCAAGCTGCTCCAGAGCTCCCTGAAGTCGAGCCTCCAGTCGGTGAAGTGGCCCACCCTGGTCGTCTACATGGACGATCTCCCGAAGCGGAACAACAAGGTCATGCGCATCAGGCTCGCCGAGCGTCTGTCTCTACCGAACCTCACAGATGACTGGCCATACCTAAGCAGGCACTGGGAAGGTGTCTGTCCCGCGCCTGACACGGAACTCTCCACCCCGATCAAGTCTACCCCTTGCGCCGTTGATCTGGACCTCCTGTTCAAGGAACTTACCAGCATAATCCCAACGGAAAGTGCCTTCTGTCTGCGAGCAACTCCTCTGGACAAGACGCTGCACGTTGTCCTCGCGCCATCGACGCCGGAGACGCCGCCAGTGCATGCCAGTCTGCCCGGTTATGTGAAAGAGAGGCTTCTTGCGAATATTGCCGGATACATGATACCCCAAAAGATACAAATACTGCCGACGCCCCTTCCTCAGGATGATGATGGGAATGTCGACGATGATGCATTGCAGAAACTCCTCGACGAGCTTGAAGCATCCGCCTCTGATATGGAGGGAGAGTACTCGATCATTGGCGCAGTTACAAAGGCATTTGCATCCGTTCTGGGCTTGGCCGCCAGCGACGTTCCTGCAGATGGAGACTTTTTTGACCTGGGTGGCGACTCACTGAAGGCTGGCCGTCTGCTTTCCGTGCTGCGAGCAGAGTTCAACGTCCACATCCCGATCGACGCAATCTTCCAGAACAGCACACCAGACGCCATGTCGGCTGACATCCGGCAGCGGTTGCCTGACAACTGGGATGCGTCAACGCAACACTCAAAAGAGGAAGATTTCATTGCCGAAGGTTGCGAGGAGACATACTCGTCGAAACGCCCGTGGCTCATGGCACTGCAGCTCCTCCCCATGATTGTCTTCTACCCGATCCGCCGCGCAGCACAGTGGACCATCTTCATGGTATTCATGGCAACAACTCAGCACTGGCGCACCACGCAGTACGTCCCAGGGCGCCTCTTCAACCTGACCCTCGCGATCCTCGTAGCCCGCATCGCAACAAAGGCCATCGCGCCGTGGTTCGGCATCGCGGCCAAGTGGCTCATCATCGGGCGCTACAAGGAGGGCACATACCCGATGTGGGGGCCGTACCACACGCGGTGGTGGCTCGTCCAGAAGATCGTCGACATCTGCGGCCACGGGCTCTTCGCGCAGACAGAGTACACCAACGTGCTGTACCTGCGGCTCATGGGGGCCCAGATCGGCAAGGGGGTCAAGCTCAAGGGCGTCCAGACGGGCGAGTGGGACCTCATCACCATCGGCGACGGCGCCGTGCTCGAGAACTGCACCGTCCGGCCGTTCGCGGGCGAGCGCAACACCACCATGTACCTCGGGCGGATACGTATTGGTCGTAATGCCTGCGTGGGCATGAAGTCCATCGTCGCGCCTGGCACGTCTGTCCCGGACGAGGCGTGCATCGGGCCCAACAGCTCCAGCTGGGAGGTCGAGGAGGCTGCGGACGAGGCCAACCGTGATCTTCTCGTGAGCAAGATCCCGGGTGTGCACTGGGTTCTCGAATGGCTGGTCACAAGGCCGCTGGTCATCGCGGCTTGGATCGTGAGCCTGATGCCGTGGTACGCCGGTCTGATTGGCCTCGTCATCTCCGAGCCCGTCAACACGAACAACCCTCTGTTCAGCATCCTCATGTGGTTCGCCGCGACGCACAGGGTGGGCTTTCACTACCTCGCCCTCGTGCTGCGGGTCGCATTAAGCCCGTTCATCCTGTTCGGCTTCACACTCGTCGTCAAATGGTTCCTCGACATGGCGTTTGGCATCATGGAGCCCGGCCCCGTCAAGGCAAGGAGCGAGGTGCAGAAGTGGAGGATGAACATAATGAAGAGCCTGTTCGGCGTCAAGAGGCTGCACGAGATGACGGAGCTCACGGGGCAGCACTACGAGTACACGTCGATCGCGCTGCGCATGCTCGGTGCGCGGGTCGGGCGCCGGGTCTACTGGCCTGGCACGGGGCCTTCCATCGGTGACTACCACCTGCTCAACATTGGCAACGACGTCGTGTTTGGGTCTCGGGCGAACCTGGTTACATCCGACGGGCTCGGTTCCGAGCCTATCAAGATCGAGGACCGCGCAATGATTGCTGATCGGGTCACGCTGCTGCCGGGCGTGGTGGTGGGCGAGAAGACCACCATGGGATCGGGTGCGCTCGCGAAGAGGAACGGGTACTACTCGGACGGTAGCACGTACGTCGGCTCCAAGAAGGGCGACGCGGTCTGTCTCAGCACCGGAACGACCCCAGCTGTGTCCCGCAAAGGAAGCCGGGGCCTGGATTCGCTCAACTTCTCGTCAGACGCAAACCTCAACAAGAAGCAAAACATCGAGATCACCTCGAGGGACTTCAGCAGCACATCCTCGGTCGACACCAAGGCCAGGAACAACACCAGCGGGCTCGACCCCGCAGACACATCCCCCTTCGGCCGCGCGTTCTACCTCAAGCAGGCCCCGTACAAGGTCTACGGCCTGGGCACCATCGTCGCCTACAGCGCCGCGACGACCATCTTCACCGCGCTGTACTGGAACGTGCCCTCCATCTCGTCGATCCAGATCGTCGCCCGCATCTTCCGCGACCAGCATCAGCTCCTCGGCCGAGAGCGCTGGTTCGACGCGCCCGTCATGTTCCTGCTCTTCTTCGCCTTCATCGCCATCCTGACGACGGCGCAGACGGTTCTCGCCACCGCCGCCGTCGTCGGCTCCAAGTGGCTGCTCCTCGGCCGCAGGCTGCCGGGGAACTACGACTGGGACAAGTCGCCCTACTGCCAGAGCTGGCAGCTGTACCTCACCGTCGAGAAGCTGCGCCGGTACTGCTTCCGCGGGCACGGCATCCTCGGCATGCTCACGGGGACGCACTGGCTCGTCATGTACTTCCGCGCCCTGGGCGGCACCATCGGGGATGACTGCGCGCTGTTTGCGAACGGCAGGCCCAGCCTGATGTTCACCGAGCCCGACCTCATCACGATTGGCGACCGCACCGTCGTCGATGACGCGAGCGTGGTGGCGCACATCAACACCAGGGGCAAGTTCGACCTCAACAGGCTGGAGATCGGCGAGCGGTGTGTGCTGCGGTCGGGCTCGAGGCTCCTGAGCGGCGCCATGATGCGGGATGACTCGGCGCTGCTCGAGCACACTCTTGTCATGGGCGGCGATGTGGTCGAGAAGGGCTGGACGATGCAGGGGTGGCCGGCCAGCAGGTTCCAGGGACGGCGGGTGCAGCCGACATCCACTGGTACCAAGGAAGAGCACAGGGAAAGTGTGAACACGGTCAATACCGCTACAACTAGCAGCACGGACCTGTTCAACGTGCCAGCTGAAAAGGCTCGGATGGCATAGTCTTGTTCATGCATGGCAAAGATGTCACGGTTACCAAAAAGGCTTTCGGGCACGCAGCTTGGATGAGGCTGGGTAATCCTTCTCGCCGGTCTCTACCGTTCAGTGTCCATTTCTCTGTACTAGTATTTTTACCGCATGGATGGATGGGAGTTATGGGGCTGGATGCTGGTAATATAGGCATGAACACTCGTCCATGTCCCGTCCAGCACCCGGTGTTTTCATTAGATTTAAAAGCTCTAAACCTAGGCATTAAAAGGATATTCATTTCTATTTCGTCCTTATCTGTCTCCAGGTGCTTGGCAGACGCTCGAGATCTCCGGTGTCTGTGCTGGCCATCCTGTCCTCCAATGCCTCCCTAGACGCAAGCTCCACCTTGCCTAAGGTACCCCCTCACAATGTCCCTGATCTCTGTGTCGTCGATCAAACCAAGATCAACCGTCTCACCTCGCAGGAGTATCTCTCTAAGCGCAAGGTCATCCTGGGCAATCTCCTCGAACGGGACCTGGCCGGTGTAAAGTGACCAGATGCTCAGGCCCAGGCCGTACAAGTCATCCTCCTTTCTAGGAGGAGCATCACGTCCCAATTCCTCCTCCCTCCGTCTCCTGTTCGGCGAGACATAGTGCCACGTCACATTCCCTTCCCAGAGGTCCTCTTCATCATCCTCATAACACCCTTCTTCGAAATCACACAGCCTTAGGTGGCCTTCTGCATCCAGAAGCATGTTTTCAAGCTTCACGTCGCCGTGGATGATGTATTTGTTGTGTAGTGATTCGATCGACTCGATCATTTCTAGTATGATTTGCTTCCTTTGTATTGGCGTCGTCGTAGCGTGTGACACAGGAGTTGCGAGATCCATGAAAAAGCCCTGGAAACATATCGTTTCATCCGGGGGGACTTTCGAAAGAACCCTGCCGTGGGTCGTGATTGCACAGTCCCCAGCGGCTTTGTGGAGGTCATACCCTCGCTGCTCGCCGCCCATTTTGTACACCATTTTGCCATCTTTGGTTTTATACAACTGGTTTCGATGAACGATGAACGGATTATATGGATCCTCAAGTACTTCATTTGCTGCCACGTCGTCGGATGACATGTCCGGGGCCGCGGGTGGCCATGGCTCCTCCTTAGTGTTGCTCATTGCAGGACCTGAGGAGATGGAATGGATTATAGATTAGCTTGGGCAGTTCAAGCTGTCGAGCGGTCGTCAAATTTTGGCCGCGACGATTTGTGTAACCGAGAATATCAAGGCTTGTAGCAGAGAGCCATGTTGAGAGGATGTTCATATCCGAAGGACGAAAGCGGGGCCTGGTCAGGTTAGGCTCTAGAGCTTGGCAACCAACATCCGTGAGGAATGGCCTAGACTGTCTCGTCGCGGCACAGGCAGACGGTGGGTGCCTGTTGATGCAAGCCGTACGGGTAGACGTGGGCGATTCCAAAAATAGACACACTGAAGTATAATTCTCCCGAAATAACATTCGATGCGCTTTGTCGAAATGCAACCAGCCAAAAAATACACTGAATATGAGAAATTCTAAGGGCATGTGTGTGGTAGCAGTCCAGTGTATCAAACCTCCACGATCGGCCCAGAATATACTCTCCTAGCCCAAGTTACGTAATATACCATGCTGAAGGTAATGACTGCGCCAAAAACCAAGACCGCCCAGTTCATGTGCGCAGGTGTGACCTCCCTGGTGGCCGGCCAAAAACTGAAAAAGAAGATGAACAATAGATATGCACACGAGAAGGCGTTGTTTGCGATCCCGAAAAGCCCTGGAAGGCGCCATGGTCCCCATATCAAGGTGGAGTCGACAGTGTTGACCAGCAGGTCATCCGGACTAGGGTTGCGAATTTGCCCACGCAGCCGTCGATAGAGCAAGAGCGAGGAGGCCATGAGGTAGGATCCGAAGAGGCCGGCGATCGAAATGGATATGACGCCGTTGAAGGCGGTTGCGTCCCCTATGTTGACCAGAGACAGTATGATGGCGATGATGGTTGTCGTGAGCACAGCATACAGAGGGATGCTGGTGCGTTGACTTGTCCTCATCAGCATCTTCCACCCAGGGAGCCCACGATCGCGAGCGAAGGCCCAATACAACCGTGAGGTAGAAGCCACGCAGCCTGTTGTGGCACTAAACGCCATGACCACAATGACGGAAGCCATCGCCGCCGCGCCCGCCGTGGATCCTACAGCTGTTCGGAAGATGGCCATGAATGGGTAGGACGGGTTTTCTGCCAGGGCTGCATCGATGTCCGTGGCTGCCACGCAGTACAAAGTGACAATAAGCATCGAGAACCCTAACGCTCCGTTGATCGCCAACCCCGTGAGGAGAGACCGGGGTATTACAACCGCGGCGTTGCGGATCTCTTCCGCCATCTGAGCATGAAAATTAGGAACTGAATCATTGACGTATTGGAGGAGCTGAACTCACATGAATGGCCCCATCAGCCCCAAGAAACGCGAACACATTACCAAGGAGCCCAATGCAAAAAGACAGACCTTGAGTCTGCCAATCACCGAGGTTGTAAAAATTGTTGAATACTGCCGCAGAGTCCCCATGCTCACTCAGCAGGGCCAAGGGTAACATGATGGCGAAGAACCCGAGAAGATGCAAAACCAGGACGAGACCCTCAAACTTGGCAAGCAGAGACCCGATGGCGCTGTTGATGGCGAACCCCAGCAGGACAACTCCCCAGAAGAGGAGCGTGCCGTGCCAATTCTGCATCGCGGTGCCGTATTCGGGGTGGGTGAGCAGGATCAGGCCCTGGATCATCGTGCCCGTCACAAAGCCACCAGATGCTACCAGGGCCTGCCAGCCCGTGAGGGCCAGCCATGCCGTCAGGTATCCCAGGAACTTGCGCGAACTCGGCGGCGCGAGCATGGAGACCCAGTGGTACTGTCCGCCAGAGGTCGGCGCCATCGAGACTAACTCGGAGAGAGTTGCGAACACAGAGAGCGTGCCCGCCCAGACGAGGATGAATCCGTAGATAATGCCCGATGGGCCACCACTTGCGGATGTTAGCAAGACAACGTGTTTCGCTCGGTAGAGTCAAGAATTGGTATATACTTTTGAAGTCCTTGCAAGAATGTGCTGTGTCTCGTTAGTATGTACAAGCAATGGCACAATTTGGCAGGGAAACCAACATCAGTGATCCTTCCCATGTGATGAGGATTGTGCAACTGAATCCCAGAATGGTCATGAAGCCAAAGTTCCTCTTAAGCACAGGCTTCTTTCCGAGACGCGTCAAGGCGGCGTCATCGCGGGAGACAGGGCCACGGACCATTGGTCCAAATGCGCCCATCACCTCCTTGTCATTCATGATCTCTTCGGAAGGCATCTTTGGTGTGCAAAAGTCTCACTAAGGCTCGGTACAGGGTGATTTGATTGTGTCAGAGAGGAATCGACTTGACCAGAAATCTTCCAAAACAACTGTCGATCAGAGCGGTGATCAGTCACTGATATTGGTGGTGGGTTCAATGCAGTTATTGCTAATTGACCAAATTTGAGGGGTTAATCAGCGACTGTACGCTCTTGCAAAACCTCACACTAGAAGGAAATTGGTCGCGCGAAACTTCACGCCCGTAAACTCACTGCGCAACGCGACCTGCGACCCATCGGTCTTTCCACATTGGAGATGGGCAATGAAAGCCTGCAAAAGAATTGAAGCTGAACTCGCTTGCAAGATAACGAATCCGGTTCGCCCGCCGCATCTTGGCTTGTCCTGGTGGGATCGTCTATTGGTAATATGAGCCTGTGGCGTGCGGGAGGAGTCACGTTGTACAGCAGCCCGCGGAGGGCGGCTCGGGGTCAGCTGTGATGGGTGGCTAGACCGGTCTGCAGCTGCATGCGACTATCTCATGCTGCATGATGCACAAAGGTCCTCACTCCGTACCGGGGCACCGGACGCAGGCAGGCATCGAAATCGTCCGATAAGCACCTCTTGTGCCGTGGAAAGGTCTCAACGGACGTCGTCAGCCAAGGCGGACAATTGGCGGCTTCACATGCTGCTTCTTTTTCGGGACTCGAGGGCGGAGCCAAGCTCACGCGACCCCTGGATTCACTATCAAGATCATAATCACATCGGCGTGGGGTGCCCAGGTTGCATTGAAGGTCTGAAGATTAATTTGTTCTTGATCCTGCTCTAGCAAAAGATCTCAGCTCTTCCACGTCCTCAGGTACGTGCACAATTCCTGATTCAAGACTTTCCATAAGCGGCCTGAGGTATGGCAGACAAGCAGTCAAGACACTGAGGAATACAACAATCTGATTGCACACAGTCGGCAACCATAAGCTTTCGGTGATATCTGGTTTCATGTATGCCTTCCATAATACTGCAAGTTGGGCTGCTGCTGCTCCAATGACACTGGATAACACAGAATTAGATAGCTGAAGCTGAAGTGCGGATAAGGCGAAACTCACAATAGCCTGGTTAAGAAAACCAGGAGAACCGTGGTCTTTTTCAAGGCCGATATGTGAAGCTTGCCGATGATCCACACGTACAGGAAAACGAATCCAAACTCAGTCACCATGTTCAGTACACTGACATATGTCCACCACGCTCGCTTGATAGATTAGCAGGGCGTCTTGATGTGTGCAAGGTAGGGAGAGAGGCGTACCCGATCAGTGCAGCCGGTGCGATCGATGAAGTCCCAAGGCTTTGGTATTGAGCACTGAAATATAGAAACTGCCGTGCCAGACACGAACCATAGGCCTATGGTTGAACGAAAAGCCATGTCCACATGGCGGTTAACAGCGGTCGGGCTCAAGTGGTTGATGAACACGCAAATCGACCATTTGACTAAAGCCAGCGTCAGAAGGAGGAATGGCGTGCTGGCATATTCAGCCTTGTAAAGTTTTCTGTCAGGTCTCTTTTCAAAAATCATTTTTTGCAATGAGGAAGAACATCACCTTCAAAAAGCCGTCAATTTGGCTTGGAGACAGATCACCCAGAGACGTCCCAAGGCCTGATGTCGCAGCGAATGATATTGCGATGCACTGGGCAAGTGATGTGACCTGAGCCCGATCGCGTGAGTCCAAGATCACGAAGCTGATTGCTGATAATGACGAACCTGAGCAATAATAATGAGGGCATCATCCGACGCCAGTCTCTTTGCCATGGCATATTTTGTGCCCAGGCGAGCGCAGACACTCAGGACCCCGGCGAGAAACAGGAACCATACGATGACCAAGCTCACCCGGCTCTTGTCCCCGGCGGCCGCCCCAGACCTCGGGGCGATATCCATGATGCTTGTTTAGCCTGCGGGAGCTAATGCAAAACCGGTCGGGCATGCTTAGTCGTCTTAGGAGGAAGCCACCCGCGCATTAAGAGGCTGACATCTAGTTAGGAGAGTGCGGAATAATTCTGCTCTATATGTCTTGCACACCTTCCCATCAGGATTTTGGCATTCTCACACGAACAGGGCGTATGCCACAGAACGTGGACTCTGATCGCCGTCAATGCCATGGCTGCATGGGTAATGTTCCAACACACCGAGTGACTGAACACGCAGCAGGCTACCTCGGCTACCTCCACTGAAGGTCCTTTAGCCCGCTTGCTTTTGGCCATGTGGCATGTGGCCAAGCCGATCCATGGGCCCATGGCATGGCCAAGAGGGACACCCACTTATCTTTAAATGGTCCAGACCTGCACACCGGATGCATACGTCTTTTCCAAATGTCCCTCGAGATCGTCGGCTCTGGTTGGCGGGCGGCAGTGACAGGCCGCACTGATAGGGCCGGATACGAGAGCGAACAGGTGGGTCGGCTGAAGCGCACATTGATAAGTTGCAGCCAAGTGCAGATAGACGAAATTCTCTGGGGTGGTGGGGGAATGCCGTGTTACGGTCCGAACCGTTGCAGGCTTGTTTTGGAATGGCGTGGGAAACATTGACAGCTGAAGACCCTTGGCCAGATTGTGAGGGAGCCTAGGCCCGGGCAAAATACGTGCACTGGAGCTCAAACGTCGTCTTTCTGGTGCGGCCGTGCAAAAGAGCCCGCAGTTTGTATCTCCCAAGGTGAGGTGGGATCGTAGCGATCATGTCGTATTCTGGCTGCAACTCCTTGGCAATATCTCTAGGGGAGGCTCCATTCATATGCATCTGCCCATGGCCCTGAACACAGCATACGTTGGGAGCCAGGCAGCAACGCGAGTAGCAAAAGAGGAGGTGACATCAACCTTGGGAATCTTCTGGGGTATGGGTGAGGAGGTGGGCGTGAACGTATGATATCTGTACTTTGCCAGGGTGTCGGCCTGTTAGTGGCTTGCGACACAAAAGGACCTTTGCAAAAAGCAAATGCTTCCAGATTTGCCTGTTTTCGAGCGTTGGGTCCGGCAGTCCTGAATCACTGGACGACCTTACCCATTCTGGTCTGTACCCAGGTATTCTGTGCCACTTAATCTGGAACCCTTGGCCTCAAGCCAACACCCTCCGGCAACTTCCTGAACCTCACCCTCAGTAAACGCATGACCGACGCAGCCATGTCTCTTCAACTCCAAGAGATCGACCCAGAGGTCGACTTCCCAGCCCTCGCCCGATGCATGTTCGAGTCCTACGAGGACCCCCCACAGAAGTTCTTCCACGTCTTCTTCCCCACCCACGGCACGGGCAACGAGGCAAGGGAGGCGGCCATCGATGAGGCTGCAACCCGCCTGAAGCTCTGGCACACCCATGACCCATCCAGCTATTGGCAGAAGGTGGTCGACACTGAGACCGGCAAGGTAGTCGGTGGCTCCTTGTGGAAGATTCACAGGGAGAACCCGTTTGCCAACGCGCCGCCGTCCCAGGCGACTTGGTTCCCAGATGATGGCTCACGCGCCTACGTCGAGCAAGCCCTGGTGAATCACGACGCACCGAGAGCTAAAGTGGCTCAGAAACCGCACCTCTGTTAGTAGTTCCCACAAAGCCCGTCGTCACATTCATATCTTGGCTTACCACTGAATCAGACCTCTTCATCATCTTCACCCACCCTGACTACCGGCGCCAAGGCGTCGGACAGCAATTCATGGACTGGGGTTTGGAAAAAGCAAAGGAGCTGGGGTATGATTTCTATCTGGACTCTACCCCGTACGGCCGCCCCTTGTATGAAGCAAACGGCTTCAGCTACATCGAGGAGAACATCAATCACCCGCAGACAGACTCCCCGGATGAGGGCTGGAAGAATGTGGAGGAGAAGGTTGGCCCATTCACCTTTTGGTTGATGTGGAAGGCGACAGGGGACAAGTCGGATGCAGCGGAACCGGCTGTTGTCAGCAAGTGAGCCTGTTGTGTCGACGATGGAATTTGAAGAAGAGCAATAGAAATCAGATTTGCATGCGGGTGCACAGGCTCAGACAACTCTCAACTCATTACTATTTTGCATCAAATGTCGATCATGATTTTTCAATTTCCATTTGCACTATTGACAAGCTTGCTCGGGTCACAACGCTCCGCATGGTGGACCGAATGATAATTCCCAGTACTTCACACTATTTTGACCTCACTAAATGAATGTATCCACGTCCGCCTGACTAAAATACGAGCATGAAGAACAATTTATGTAGACACGAGGGCAAATTTTTGCTGTCCCTGATGATCCAAAATTCCACATCTTGTTTCCTTCCTGGTGTGGTCATTCATTCTGCTTGTCACAGGATCTGCGTTATTTTAAGCATGGATTTGACGACCCTAATTGTATCGGCCTCTTACATACCTCACAATCAGAACGGAAATACATTCGTGCTCACAGAGAGCTCACCCATAGGGAAAGCATTCATGCGAACATCAACCTCTCCCATTGGAAAGGAATGCTCCCGGACATCAACTCTCCTTCCGCAGTGCTCATTGGGCCGTTTACCAGCGACCTGATACCATTCTTCTTTGACATTAGAATTGGCTGGTCCGGGCTTGGTCGAGCACTTCCAGGGCTGAGTGCGCTTATCCTGAGCGGCTTGGTCAATGATGGCCTGGGCGAAACCCTCGTAATAGCTATTGGACATGTTTCAGAGATGACCTGGAAGACTGTATGGGCGGATATTAATGATGAAGAACAGTGAATTACTCGTTACTCATGATTTGATAACACTGGAGCGAGAGAAGCTCTTTTCTAGGGAGGCCCTGGAGGTTGGTTGGTCTCAACGCACCGGGGATACTTGCCGGATGCGCACAACGTTGAGACATTCCCCGCGGAATGGGTCCCGCACACCACCATTAGCTTCCAAAAGGACCATATCCTGCATCACCAATAGCTTTGGAGAACCAGGTTACACATGGGAGGCAGGCAGCCAAGAATACTGCCTCCATCGGTGCAACATGAATCGGGCGATCTGCGGCGTCAGATGCCCAACCGTTCGAGAGCAGAATACTACACGGGATAAGGACTTACGCATGGCATGTGACCGAAAGGAAACACTGCTGCGAGCCCGAACTCAGCGAAAATCCTGAAAAAAAACGCCCGAAGCCCTTGAGGGGACTTCTTATCAGTTTGTGTTGACAAACAGTTGATCCTTTTCGTATTTAAGCGAACAGGACGTCTTTCAGCCTACATTCAAGATGATGAAGCAGGCCTCAGTACAATTCCTCAAGTGGACCTCACTCTACGAGGCAGAGAAGCCATTTCAGATATTTGGTGACCTCCTGGAAGACTCTGTGGACCAACGCAAAACCAATTTGATTTGGGAGGAAAGACAGATCCAAGTGCAAGATCTTCGAGATGATGCCCATAGTTTCCGGCTTGATTCCCATGGCTTCACTATCGGTCATTTGCCAGAGTTCACCCAGCTCTCAGAAAGAGATATTGTTCCACGCGAGTACATACCGGCCATCAAAGAGATGCTGAAGGCAGAGCTAGAAGACGTCGGAACAGTATTTGTGTTCGATTGGAGAGTACGTCAAATACACCCCATGCTGAAACAAAAGCATGCAAACGAAACAAAAACGTTTGGCTCATAACAATCATTCAGATCAGAGAAAGCAACAGTGAGGTGAAGGCTGGGGGCAGGATCAACTTCGGTGATCAAACGCAGCCCCTCCTCCCGAGTAATTATGCCCACATCGACACGAGTCCGATTTCTGTCATCCAACGCATTCAACAAAGCTTTCCAAACGACGCATCGAAGATCTTGCGACAGCGCGTCCGGGCTGTGAAGTATGTAACCAAATCGTTCTCGTTTTTCTTCCCCTTTGGCACGATAATATCGTCCTACAACTCTGAAGGTTGGGGATAAAGGTGACTAGAATAAAGTATGAAACACGGTTCTGATTGTATCACAGCGTGTGGAAGCCACTAACCCACCCGGTGGATGAGTGGCCGCTTGCAGTCTGCGACGGCACCACCGTCAGCCCCGACGACTTGATCGAGACAGACTCGATCCGCCAGGGGAGCGTGAGCACCCATTACTATGTCAGACACAGTCCAGGCCAGAGATGGTACTTCTTGGATCGGCAGACCCCAGATGAAGCCTTGATATTCAAGCACTTTGACTCGAAGCCCGGTGTTGAGGCTCCATGTATGGATATGTAGTCCCCAAAAGGAATGAGTTCACGGGGCTGACTTCAGTAGATACCATCCACTCCAGCATAAAGCAGCTGTGGCCAGTGGAAAACCCCAAGCCGAGACGCAGCATTGAGGTTCGCACACTGATCTTCTCGGCGGAGGTGCCCGTTGCTGAGGTCCCCTGAACGCAATGGTAGTGTCACATTTTCCAACAATCGGGGGTTCTAAACAATATTCTTCAATTCTCATGCAGAGGCACCATACATATCAGCTGCCGAATTCCATGTGATCTAGTGCTTTACGTGTATGCACGTAGTAATATCTGAGGGCTGTCAACCAGAAAATAGGTGCATCAATTGCCGGTATTGACAGCTGTTAGACTAGTTGCAGGGAGCATGGCATCGCGAGATATCCTGATCTCAATGGACTGCTCGGAACCCCGGCGTGCGGCTCCCCAAATGGCTTGCGATAAGGTGGTGGGATGTAGCGCCACGCCGTTGGTGGCTGTTATGCTAATGCAGCCGACGCACCGCCGTTGCAGGTCTTGGCTAGGTAGTCGGGGGAGTGTAAATGTGCCCATGCAAGGCATGTTTGGAATTGACAAAAGGACCCCGAGCTTGAATTCGAAGTGACCCCAAGCCAGGGTTTGACTGACCAGCGAGGTATAAAAATCTTTGGCGCTTGCTGCGGACACCCCCCTACCAGGAGAAGTCTGGAGCGTTGGAAAATGAACGAGGTGACGTGGGTTGCAGCCAGAAGTCCGCCAATGACTTTTCTTTGTTCGATGTCTCACCGGCTGGTCCCGCAGATATTCTATCTCAACCTGTGGCACCTTCTGCATCGATTCGACAGGTCCAGCCCCGATGCAGCTAGCCGGCCCAGTGACAGATGCCGATGCTCCCTCTCAATCTCAAAAGGACCAATTTAATAACGCTGTGTCCCCCCATGTCAGACCTGCCACAAGACACGAACCGCAGCTGTGGCCAGGGCTGAAGTTGTAAGATCCCTTCAACGGCAGTGTTCAACCGGTCCTTTAGCGCGGATCCTTTTGACTGGGCCATCGTTGAGACACAGCAACGCCCGGGCGGAATATTAGCGCTTCCTGGTATTTTCGTTTAGCTCCCGCTCCCATCCCTGCCTGGTCTGCCTTCTGCACGAACACAATTTCGAGGGCCAACATCGAGGTGGCTTGCGACCAACAGCACTTGGCAAGGTGCCACAAACACTACGAGCGTGACGGGGCGTTTTAATCAGACGATATCTGCACGACAGACACAACGTCTTCTCCAACATCAGAGTTCCTCCAGAGAAGAGTCCAAAAAGATTTTGGCTAGCCCTTGCTGTCTAGCTTCACATTCTTTGCACAATTGTGGGCAACTTCTTCGCCATGGAGCCCACGCAGGGAGAGCTTGAGAGCTTGGCCCATGTAGAAAGCAGGCACAAGACGCCAATACAAGCTAGAGATGGGGAAAAGACCAACGGAATCACATCGGTGAGCCTCTGCCACCAACCTAAACCTCACCCATTTGCAGCACTGACTCGACAATGACCTAGAGTACGGTGGCAGCAAACACTTCCCCTCGTTGGGAACCTAAGAACTGGGCTCCTGTAAGGAAATGGACGGCAACACTCCTCCTATCGGCCTTTGCCTTCTTGCAGCCCCTCTCAGAAACTATGCTCTCCCCAGTGGAGAAGAATATCTCCAAAGACCTCCACATCGCCCACGCATATGAGTGGCTCCTCGTCAACTCCCTGATTCTGATCGGCATCGGCCTGGCCCCGCTGGTCTTGGCACCCTTGTCCGAGGTGTACGGCCGGAAGCCAGTCCTCATCGTCGGGAGCATCATCTTCGTCGTCTGGAACACGGGGTGCGGGGCGGCGAGGACGCTGGGCCAGCTGCTGGCCTTCAGGCTGCTCTCCGGGTTCGGGGCGTCGGTCGCGGACGCCCTCGCCGGCGGGCTCATGAGCGACCTCTGGCGGGCGGAGGAGAGAGGGAAGGCCTTTGCCGTCTTCATGGCGGCACCGCTTATGGGGCCTGCGCTCGGCCCAATCTGTGGAGCTTTTATATCCGAGGGCATCGACTGGCGATGGGTGTTCTGGATCATCTCCATCGCTTCGGCCGTCACCATCGCCCTTGCCATTGTCTTCCTGCATGAGACGTACGCGCCAAAGCTCGAGCAGCGGCGAGCCAACAAGGAAGCGAAGAAGGAGGGCGGGGGAACGGTGGAGAAGCCAAAGACGAAGGACAAGTTCATCATGGACATGCGCATCAACCTGCAGCGACCACTGCGCATGCTCGCCACGCAGGTCATCATACAGCTGCTCGCAGGCTACATGGCCATCCTCTACGGCACCATGTTCCTCTTCCTATTCATGTACCCCACGATGTGGACGAGTCAGTACAACCAGACCGTCAGAATCGGAAGCCTGAACTACATCTCCTTCGCCATCGGCCTCATAATCGGCGTCAACATCGCCGGCCGGCTCAGCGACCGCGTCTACACCCGCCTCAAGGCCCGCAACGGCGGGGTAGGCCGCCCCGAATTCCGCATACCGACCATGGCCATCGGCACGGCCCTCGTGCCGGTCGGCCTCCTGTGGTGGGGCTGGTCCGGCGAGGCGAGGGTGCACTGGATCGTGCCGAATCTGGGCAGCCTCGTCTTCGCGGCGGGCGTCTACATGTGCTCCACCAGCGTCTCGGTCTACACCATCGACGCCTATACGCAGTACGCTGCGTCGGCGGTGTCCACTAATCTCGTGGCTCGGAGCCTTTCGGCTGCTTTGTTCCCGCTCTTTGCTCCGTACATGTTTGACGCGCTAGGGTTCGGCCTTGGGGCAACGGCACTGGCGGGCGGGTTTGTGGTTATTGGGACAGGTGTCGTTGTCGTCTTGTGGTTTTACGGAGATAGGCTTAGGGCTCGTAGTCCTTACTGCGCGGCTGAGAGGGAGGACTAGAGTCGGGGCTAGACAGTAGTGGTCATATCATTATCGAGGCGAGTAGATGAAGTGGTTAAGCACTATTTTCATCGTGGTTGTCCGCTCCGGTTGGTGTGGCATTTCTCAGGCTAGAAACTGAGAACTAGAGACTCCTTGCAGCCCTCTGATATTCATGGCTCTAAATTCTGGTACTTCGATGGGCATATCGCAAGCCGATATCTGTGTTTATTAAGCCCCCAAGGATTGTAGCTGTAGCCGCACACACATTCACTTGGTGACAGCCGAAGACATGGGGTGGACAGTTGACAGCTAAAAGCATTGCATGTTGCTAGTTATCTGGGTATCGTGAAGCATGCAAACCAAAGGAAATCCAAAATATCAAAAAAGAAAGAATCTTCCTAATCCCATGGGAAATAATCCTTAATCACTTCTCCAGTGTCCTCCGTGGTTGTCATGGCTTAAAGCACTCTGAACTCAACAACGAAGTTGAAATAGGATCCTGCGTCGTCTTGCGGATGGAATTTAAAGTGCGAAATCTTGATTCCAGCCTGCCTCATCGCCTGATTCTTTGTCTCCATGAGCATTACACACCTGCCGAACTTAGTCTCGTTACAGGTCAGGTCAAAGGCGGCTTTCTCTTCTCGGGTGCGACTCCTGCGTCGGATATTAAGCGCGTACCCCAGCTCGCGATTCATAAGTCTGTATATTGTTGGCCTTCTGCGCTTCATTGTCTCCTCGGTGACCGTTTGGAAACGCATGGTTGATAGCCATTCGATGGGCTGATGGAGGTGAAGGTGCCAGAAACTCAGAAGGATGGCGGCGGCGCTTGGCCTGTCAAGCGAGTTCCGAGGGTCTTTAACGGTGTAGATTTCGTAGACAACCCTGCAGAAGGTTTCAAGTCAGTCATTGTCCGTGGGTTCAACTGTATTGAGATACTGCAGGAAGATTATCGATCCCAGGCATATTCCTTGATCTAAATGATGAATAATCGAAAGGGAGGAACTGTCAGAGGCGTCAGACGGTAGTGAAGAGGTATGAATTTGTCTCATGGCGGTAAAGACATTGGAAGCTGTATTTATCCGTACAATAAACCCGTTTCCTCGCGGGCACCAAGCAGCGCAATGTGTTCACCCCAGATCTGGCCCGCAGCGATATGATAGATTGTATAAAAGTCGATTGACTGATCAGTCGCTTCTGGAATAGCAGAGATCTCGCTGGATGTAGCTGGATACGCCTCGTATTCTAATTCTTCCAGTGTCATAACGTGCTGAATACCTCTAGGTACACGGGATCTTAGTTCGATTGGCCTTGGTTGTGCCGAATCTCTGCCCCCCTTAGAACTGCCGAAACACATCGCGGTAGAGGTTGGTGTCTCCTATGCCACGTGCAGACGTTAGTCAAAGATTACGTGCAGTGAAGCCATCGTTTTTATTTCACCCTTTTTTGTCGGTGTGGCGATTCAAGTCTGAATGAATGATTGACGGTATTGGCTGGTGCTGAACAAGATATTTCGGTGTATTATTGTGAATATGATATGCCCAGATGTGCATATGACGCTGATTTTCGTGTTGAAGGGTGAAAAGTGCGGAATACTTCGCTAAGAATTTGCTCCATTTTATACTTCCAAAATTCCAACAGTGACTGACAGTGATGAACATCACTAAAACACTGATTGTCATTGATGCTGGATTTGTGCAGTTGCTCAACGAAAACTGCATGTCACAATACCTTCAACGGGTGACTTGACCACTTCCTTTAGTATTAAAGTTTCAGGATGGTCTGAAGGTACTTATGAGCCTGAAATTCCAGTTGAATGATGCGGGTTGTCTAGGACGGAAGGCTGCGACATGGATGTCAGTCTATTAAGACGGCATCAGGTTCACAAAGGTATTGAGGGTTGACCATTCTAGGCTGAAACTGCTGTCCAGGTATGATGTTGCTTTGAAATGGAAGCTGTGTCATATCAAGCACCAGTGGAGTACAACAAGGAGTCTGTCCTAGATGCATGAGATCGTACCAGCACTAAAAGTGTTCGACACGCAGTCGTCCTGTGCGGTTTACTGGATCAATACATTTATCAGCATAGACCCGATAGATACAGCACAGTATTCCGAGAAACATGAGTTGACCTTAATAGCGAGGCTGCTTCATCGTAGTCTTCTCACCACAACTATGAATGCCACATGGTGTGGATTTATTGCTTATTGTAATGACATCTATGCGGCCAAGCCCCTACGAAGCCAAGTTGACGTGTTTACATGACAGCCTCCCATGTCTTGGGGATGTATCTGGAAGCTATGCAAGTGCATACTACAGGGATGATTATATAAAGTTTATAAAGGCGCTGATATATGTCTTTCTGGGACTATACATACTCGCCAACTCCACTCTGAGCCTATGGTCGTCCCCACATCTTGGCTGCCATCAGTGCCGGGAAGAGGTATCTACTTCCAGAGTATCTTCATCGTCAGAAGGCAATTAAATTGAGACACTACCATGGGTGTGTATTCGCATAGAATCTGTGACTCGAGCGAAATACAAAAATAATTCCAAAAAGCAAAGTATTCAGTGATGTTCGCGTAAGTCCATCGTTGCGTCTCAAAGTCATTTCATTCGCTTGCTGATTTCCGGCTCAAACAACCCCACCAGGAAACACAACCTTGTTGATGGCGTCAACAACGCTCTCGGTCGCTGTTACATGAGGGCAGTGACCAGTCTCGATGGTGAATGTCCGAACTTTGCGGCCTTCCTTCTCAAGGTCCCGGACCATGCTCTGCTGTGCCAGAAGAGGGATCGGGACGTCGTTCGTAGTGTGGATATAGGCGACAGGGATTTCCCTCCAGGCAGCTTGCTCCAGAGGCTGCGTCATCGCCGTTCCATTCCAGCGGCGTAGAGTCTTTTTATATGCCTCGATCTCAACCTCCCCGAGTCCAGGCTCATCGAGCCCTAGGAACGTGATAGGATCACGGAGGATCATAGTCTTGTCCTCGGCTATATCGAATACCACAGGTCCAAGATCTGCCGGTATTCCGAATTCTTGAAGGTTGTCAAAGGTAGATTGTCCCTCGGACAGGGCAAAGCCAGTCATATAGATCAATGCGCAGACACCCCCCTCCCACCCTTGAGCAGAGCGATCCTCAAGGCCAAGTCCATATAAAGCGTTGGTCATAACATGACCTCCATAGGAATGACCAACACACACAACGGTTCGGTCCTTTGTAACAAGGTCCCGAACGTAGCTGCGAATCAACGCCGTGTCATCCTTCAGATCTCCCCTTGGTGGACGAGTTTCGTTATTTGTCACAAGACTTGGGACATGGACCTCGTACTCGTGAGCCTCGAGAGCTGATGTGAGTTTGCCGTAGCACTCCGGGCTACTGAAAGCTCCAGGAATGATGACTACTGTTGGCTTGTTGGACGACATGACAACCGTATACGCCAATCTCAATAGTGATTGTGCGTCTTGACTGGCAATTGTGATGTAGATGCGGAATAGATCGCAGTTTTAAACAGAGATTAGTGACGGACATGGGCACAGAACAGATGACCATGGAGAGCTTCAGGCGATTAAGTACAGGTATTCTGGCTTGCTCGGTGACCAGCACACAGAGTACTAGTAAGCAGGGAGCGGGCAAATTGTATGATGCCAAGGCACTAGGGATTGTTCTGTCGAGGAACGTGGTAATGGATAAGCACTACATTCGGATGACAGCATAAAAATCCTTGCGACTTTTCCCAACTCATATTGCATCTGCAGTAGCTCAAGTAGTCCCCCCGGATATTGGCAGGGAATCTTTCATCTTGACCAGACACAAACCATGATTTTTCGTTACGCCTCCTAGACCCTGCATGGTTTCATCCCAGAAGAACAAATCTCACTTCCTGCGGGTAAGAGTTCTGAGGTCTTATCAATGCCACGTTGTGCTTATTTTCCTTCAAGCCTGTATGTTTAACCTCCTCTAAGATATCCATACGATCAAATCGATGCGCAGTGGATGCCGCATGTCAATGGCAGTTTGGAACAAGCGAATCCTAGCATTAAATCGAACTTACGGCATATCACAACACCACATATGACGTCGGCAGATTTCAAATTATCCTAGATAAACCTTGAACGATTTTATCCTCCAACGTGCCACGATAACGATATTGGCAAGCATCGTGCAATGACAAGCAATAGGGTTAGCGTTTGGCACTTGTGGATATGCTGACTGGCCATGGAGCGCGCTCAGTGGACCACCGAATTGATAGGCGCAGAAACTCGATTCAGAACATGTTGAAAGGGTATCTGCAACACCTGTGACGCGGTCCACGCTGCCGCTTTCGTAATTTGCTATATCATGTGCAGCCTCACCGCGCTAAGTAGCAGCCTTGTAGGTCCTAGGCGGAACCCGGCCGGCGAGCTAAGCGGTAAATTTCCCAACCTAAGGCAGCCAAAATATCGCATGCCAGAGATAGTGAGTTACCGTGGTTACTGCTCCATTACTGCTTCATGTATATTACTTGGCCTTGGAAACAAGCATCACAAAAGCCACACGAGAAAAAAAGAATGCCGGTGTCTCTTCAGAAGCACCAAGACGTCTTGCATTTCGTTGCCACCTATTAAGAGCTATCTGATTTTTATTGCGTTTCTGCTCTGGTACTATCCAGGCGTCACCACGTGGAGGCGCAGAATACGACTTTGACGCCCTAAAAACAACGCAAAGGGTCGTCGCCCGGCAGATAAACTCAGCCCTGCTGAGCCCCCCTCGTCCAAAGGACGGCTGCACTGCTAGGCTCCGACCCGTAAACCCCAGAACGCCAGAAAGCAAAAAAAACAGAAGCAACACCAAAGAGTCATCGCCCGGCAGATAAACTCAGCCCTGCTGAGCCGCCCACGTCCCGAAGGACGGCTGCACTGCTAGGCTCCGACCCGTAAACGCCAGAACGCCAAAACAAAGCAAACAAAACAGAAGCAACACCAAAGAGTCATCGCCCGGCAGATAAACTCAGCCCTGCTGAGCCGCCCACGTCCCGAAGGACGGCTGCACTGCTAGGCTCTGACCCGGGAACGCCGGAACGCCAGAACGCCAGAACGCCAAAACGCCAAAACGCCAAAACAAAGCAAACAAAACAGAAGCGACGCCAGAGAGTCGTCGCCCGGCAGATAAACTCAGCCCTGCTGAGCCCCCCACGCCCCGAAGGACGGCTGCACTGCTAGGCTCTTACCCTCTCGCGCCGCTGAAACCAAACCAAAACATTCCTGGGAGTCGTCGCCCGGCAGATAAACTCAGCCCTGCTGAGCCCCCCACGCCCCGAAGGACGGCTGCACTGCTAGGCTCTTACCCCCATCAGGCACCCTGCTAGACAACCGCTGGAGGAACCGCCGGGCCACACGAGGACCAGAGCGGTGCCCAAGGCTTTCTTTGGCCTGCTGCACCCGCCAGCAGCAGCACTAGAGGGTGTCACTTCCGGTCGCACTGCCGTGTTAGCTCTTTCTGGAACTCGGATGGGGTGAGGAAGTACGCAGAGTTGGTGTTCCTGGCTGGGCCAGGTTGGGGAGCAGGCTGGCTCCCAAGAGTCCGTCCTTGTGGGGCGTCGGTCGACCACCACTGGAGAGGGACTCTCTTTTGTTTTTGAGATTTGGAAGGCATCTCTCTTGTTGTTGTTATTGTTGTTCTTGTTGTTGTTCTTGTTGTTCTTCTTGTAGGAAGAAATAGCTTGAGCTGAGTTTGAAATGAGGTTGAAAGTTTGTGTGTGTGTGCGTGCGTTTGTGTGTGTGTGGTGTTGGTAAGGAGGAAGAAGGGAAAGGAAAGTCGGGAGCTGGGAGCTGGGAGGTCGGGATATTTATATGATCAGTCAAGAGTGTCTGCACCCTGATGGCGGCCTGCTGATTTAAGCTGCAGACTACGATGGCTAAATACTATAAGGCGTGTTTACCTGTAGGCTAGTAAATAACTTATTTGTCTTAGCTGTATGGTGTGGACCGTGATGGCTACCGCCAATCCAGAAGTCATACTGAAAGACATGTTTATCTGTAGGCTAGTGCATAACTTATGTGTATTAGTTATATGGTGTGGACAGTGGTGGCCACCGCTGATCCAAAGAGAACCTGTATCTTTGTTGTGTGATCGAGACCAATGTTGATACTAGCGCATATTCTATCTAATGCTTGACATCAGAAGATTACTTGTGTCACACCGCGACATTATGATGTCCAATGGATCAGTATTTGCCCTCCTTTTCTGCACTGGCTTTTGTAGGATGGTGCCGCGAGGCATACTTCGTCGGGTAAATCTGTTCATTTGACGCAAGGTCTGAGTGGGCTGGGGGCGGGAAACATGCCCCAGATAGAGCGCGTTGTCAGTCTCCACTGCGGTGGAAACATCGAAAGCAAGCTCTAATAAACTCAGTGTAGACACTTAGACCGAACATGAAAATAATCTCTCTTGCCTGGACGTAGCTTTTGGTACTACCCCTGATGCGCCAAAGGTGCACCGTGGATGACATGGTTCAAATCAAGACTACGCACGGTGTTATCCATATCGAGGGAGCGAACTAACGTAGCAAAGATAAACACTAATCATCGATCCTTGACCAGAGAAAATGTGAAAGCATCATCAATATAAACAGGTAACGGTATTGCCCCGGCGAACACAATGCAGCCTACGTTGCAAAGTCCGTGCCAGAGATGCTTAAGAATGAGTAAATGGGGAGACCATAGTGTCGTAGGCACCATAGTCAATCTATAGAAGTTGTATTTCCGGCGCATCACAAGATCAATTTTGCATGATCTCTGTCTTCCGAGGTCGCTGTTGTAATGAATACGCAATGGTGAGTCGTTTGACCATATGGGACCTCAGCAGACTTGGATTCAGCCTGAGGAGAACCAGATGGGCGCAGCCCCGTAACAATGTAGAAGCTTGGAGGACGGGAAATTTTGACGGGAAATTCCACGGTGATCATACGCAATGGAGGGCTTGGGAAAGTGAGAGATATGAATATTCCACCATTATTCAAGCTTGATTATATCCTTATACCTGGTTGACTTCAACTATTGCCGCAATATATTAACAACGAACCTGCTTTATCCTTCAAGGAGATCAACAATTCGGGCCCATCAAAAAACTGCCGCTTATGCTGAACAACAGTTACCGTGTTATCTTGACCCAAGCCACATTCTGTCAATGCACAGCATAATATCCATGGGTGCAACAGTAACATCAGACCTCTCTAAATCAGCATATGCGCTAAGCTGTGTACTTCCACAAATTTCATGTAACATGAGTCCCATTTAAACCCCTCCGATGGAGTCGGGCGTACTTCAGCCCTGCATTCCATGGTCCTCATGCAGTTTGAAGGGTTCAATGTGCTCTTCAATCGAAGCATCTTTCTAAATCCAGTAAGACCTTCAGGCCCTACCGACCTCATGTTGGTATGAGATGATAGCACTTCAGCAGGATACCATGATGGCTTCAAACGGTACAGTGATTTGGAAATTACGGTCAGCAACCTCATCACCAGTTCCTCGACTTCCAGCAACCGCTGTCAACGTCTGGCTCGTCAAGCCGAGTCACCGTCGCCAATCTCCATGTATAAAATGGACGCGAAATTTCCCATGGCTTCTCAACCTGTAGAATGCGTCAAACCAAGTACAGGATCTCCAAGATCGATTTGCCAACATACACGTACATCACTTGTTCAGCACCAGCATAATCCACTGGGTGATAACTCTTTCATCATTCACCTTGTAGAAGGTACAGTGAAGACACATCTCCACACGACTGCCAGAGTCTTCGACTGATAAAGACTCCATGACTAGAAGCGTACAGTCTCTCCATCAGCATGTGTTTTGGACACGAACCCAAACAACGGCCCCGGAACAACCGGCGGAACGTCAAGAGATTGGAACAACTCGGATATGGAATCGGCCACTCGATGGAAGGAAGTCACCCGATTACTCAAGAGAGAATAGCATTTTGTCAAGTCGTGGACCTTATGGGCGGTCAAGACATCGCCACGCTCGGGGTGTCCTATGGCTCGCTGTAATGCACTGTCCTACCCCCCATTTCAAGCCACTATCCAGAGCCTCTCAGATCTTGCTCTCTGTCTGCTCCTCCGACACGCTCATGTCACTTGGTATATTTTTACCACTCACTGAAAGCCTAAGCGGCAGATGGAGAGCAAGCTCTGATGAGCCGAATGGTGCTGCATTCCGCATTCTGAAGCTATTGCTAACATATACCACCGCTCAGGGTTGTCACCCACCTGTACCTCGATAAAGATCATCGGGGGGAGGTCCGGAGGCCACTTGCGAGCGACTTACTCCTCTCGTTCTGGAAGTATGTCGCTCAGCAACCCGTGAGAGCGCTGAGGGAAATCGTTTTTCAGACTGTCAAAGAGCCAGAGACGAAGCAAGTCAAGAGACGTGTTTACGCCGTTCTCGACAAGCAGCGCTGGGAAAATGTTTACCTCGGCGTTGACAGCGAAGGGGTTGAGAGAGAGGAATTCGACCGGGTATACGATGATTCCAAACTCGCCAGATGTGGCAGAACCATTGCCACAGAATACGTCGAGATGAAGGAGGGCCACGCCCGAATCGCGGGGTTCACATTCGTACCCCACGGGCCACGGGGCGAGTACTTTCACCTCGTGCTCACTCTTGAGTATGATCGTTAAAGTCGGGTCGGGAAAGAAAGTGCAGTCAACGGATCGGATATTCATTTGATCGTACCGGCTTGGTGGTTCACACGTATCGTGTGCTTTTTGGATTCTTGGGAGGTTCTGAGGGATTCATATCTACTCAATGCATTGTTTTCTCTACCAATTGGCTATGTTGCCAAGTCGAATTTTACAAAATATTCCGACGCGCGTGCCCCAGAGTAGAATTGGGAGCTGATGTTGAAGTTGATATGTGCCTATTTTAGCGGCCCTCATTCATTTACAGGCCCCGTACCGCATGATTCGAAGGTGGCCAAGACGTTCAAGGGCAGTCCCTGATTTCTTTTCTTGTGAATCCGCTGCGCAGCCCAGAGATCATACCTATTATCGTACAACGACCCTAATGACATTAGGAACAAATCATCTCTTTGAAAATGCTGCATGCTACCACTTGTTTACATGAAAGTCGGAAAATCTGCATCTATGGATGCACTCATTCACATGTCGACACGTGAAGATATGGAACAAGCAGTTTATTAATAAAGCATGGCAGGCCTGTACTGCTAGTTATGTGGGTATCATCGAGAATCCAAAAAAGACCAAAAATGATGGGAGGAAGAAAGATGCTAAGGCGAAGCATGCTTTTGCCATCCCGCGGGAGACCAGTTTCAACGTCGTCCCCGGTGTCCCCTGTGGTGCTGGTGGTGGCTCGTGACCACTTGCTGGGGGTGGCTCGGGACCGCTGGCTGGTGGTGGTATCTCGAATCCCCTTCGAAGTAGATTATCACGTTGTGGTAGGTACCTGAGAAATCCCGTGGAAAGAATTCGAACTGCGAGACCTTGATTCCAAATGCCCTCATCACCTCATTCTGGCTCTCTATTGTCTTTCCACATTGTCCGAATTTAGTACCATTATAACTGAGGTTGAAAGCATGTGTTTCTCCATCTAAACTGCCCCCGCGTCGGACGATCAACTTCTGACCGAGGTCATCCTTGTGCATAAGTCCGTAAATAAGTGGTATGGCGTCCAACATGGTAACCTCCTGGACGGTATCCAGAAAGAGCATCTGCAAAGCTTCGATGGGTTGGCCGAGGAAGAAGTGCCAGAAGCTTAGGAAGATGTCGGCGGCGAGCGGTCTTCTGCCTTTCGGTCGAGGGTCTCGCTCGGTGTAGATTTCGTTGACAACCCTGTGACACAGTCCTCGGTCAGTTGCCTTTCTTATGCGTGGGCTGGAGGTTGAATAGTCTCATGAGGGGTATTATCCACTTCATATATCATGATCTATTGAATAGGGTACGGCTGATGGTCAAAGAGAGCAAGGTCAGTTGTTTTGGTTGGTTGCCAAGAAGTTAACATCATCTATGCATAGCGAGACAATATAAAAGGGTAGATGCATCCATACAATACGCCCATTGCAGGGTACGCAGCCAGTATGGCAATATATGCGTCTCCGTTGGTTTGGTCGCGATGCCGGATGGTGAAAAAGTCGATGAGGTGACCAGTCCCAGGGTTATAGAAAGGATTATCTCCTTGTCGTAGTGCAGTGGCATAGTATTCCAGTCCTTCCAGTGGCACAACCTGCCGGATAGGTATTTGCGGCTGGAGTTCGACCGGCCGTGCGTGTGGCGAATGTCCCCCCGAACTCGAATCACCGAAACACATCTTGGTAGAAGAATCGATGGGTTCTATGTCACGTCAAGACACCATTCCAAGTGAACATATGGCAAAGCTTGGGTATAAGTTAACCCTACCTCTTTTGGCGCGACTGTCTCTGTCTCGGTCAAGGCGTGGACTCTGGTGATGCCGAACAAGATATTTCGATGTGTGGCTGTAAGTCGGGTATGCCAGTATGCTGTTCCTGACGATCCTTGTGTTGAATTGTGGAAAGATTTGAAACCTCTGGGACGATTTCGCGCCATTTTATATCAGAAGTCTTGCAATAGTCACTGCCACTGTTGTGGAAGGCTTTGCGGATGACTGTCGTTGATCCTGGAACTGAGGAGTTGCTAACCGAAGGCTTCTTGTCAACATGTCTTGCCGAGGTGTTCTTGACATGCCCGTTGCGATGGAAGCGTTCAGATTTTCTCGAGCTAAGAGTATACCTCGGACTATTGCTGAGCCCTCCTTATTACCTTGGACGAAAGACAACGTACTATGGCGTGGTATCAGCCTACTTACATATGTAGGTCACAACATGTTAGCCCGAGTCTATAAAGTCGACGTTTCCAGCATCGAAACAATAGCTCTTGACTGACGGGATGATTATGAAATGGTAGCTCTGAGGTGACAGATATCTGGGGAGTACAACCCGGAGTCTGATTAGTTGGGTGTGATTCTACCGGTAGCTTCAGGCTTCACCCGTGGTTCTCTTGTGCGTAGCCCTGGATCACTACATTAATCCGACGCGGGTTGAGTAGACACGGTGCAACAATCCGACGGTTCACACTGTACGACCGCTTTGGAGAAGTCTTGTTCGATAATTATTTCGATGGGGGGACAAGCTCATTGTAATATTGTCGCCAGAACTTTGGAACCCATGCGGTGTTGTTTGACGTGCAACAACTTTTCGTGGAGATATGTCTAGATGATTTCAAGACTGATCTGCTCAAGAACTAGGTTGTACGCGAAAACTCTTTAAAGCTTCATATTTATTCGTTTCATGCATTCTCCCTGAACAGTCGGCGATCGCACTTGATTCGCATGAGGGGCAGCTCGGGGGCTTTCGAGGTGGCTCGCATTCAGGGCCTCATCATGGGCCATGACATGGGTGCAGAATGTACCTAGGTAGCTTCCTAGTCGATAAAATTACCATCGTTAATTCCCATAAATATGGAAGACTCGTTTTGATGTCAGGCGGCATCCCTCATATGACACAGGCAGAAGCTGACTCACCAAGGGTATCGCTGTACAGATGCTTTAGCTTCTTTCTCGGACGCAGCTGCACAGGAGCACCGGGACGTCTAACACCAAGTGGAATCGAGAGCCTTGTTGCGAATACGATTGTAAATACTGTCCAGCCACGATGTATGTTCGCAGTGATTTACAGGGGGTCGCCAGGGAACATAGGAAGAATTATTCGACGGGCCGTTCGCCTCCTGTTCTCGCTAGCCAAGCTCCACATTGTCTCGAAATCCCTCTTCTATATCTACTAACATAACACGAATATAAACAGTCATTTAAAAATTATAACCGGGTGAATCGAAATTCCCAGGTTGCTTCGTGTAGGTGTGCGTGCTATAAGTTGCAAGCAGATCATGGCTGACTCGCAAGTTGGGCCAGCCACCTTTCCATATCAGCCATGATGCGCTCCCCGAGCACCGTGTCGACGGCGCAGTCCGGCCAGCTGGCGCTGACACACATGCCCCGGCCAGCGACGCTAACCGGGGAAAACTCAATAGCGGCAGCGGGGATCTCGGCGCTGAGGCCGAACTGCGCCCGGCTGATCGACCACTTCTGGGCATCCTCGGACTTGTTGTCGCCTTCGCTCGGCGACTGTTCCGCGGTGGTGTCCGAACCTTTTGACGAGTTGCCGCCCTCCAGCACGCCGATGTTGGTCACCAGCCACGAGAACTGGCGCTTCTTCTTCGCCTGGTCGCTCATCGTCTTCTGCCAGTCCGTGACGGACTTGAACACCCCTACCAGATCGTTCCGGAGCCCCGCTTCCAGCCTCCGCACGATGTCCTGCCGACTTTTTGCCGATGCGGCCCAGAGCTCGCGTTGGAGGTCGGCGGACAGGTCTCCCCCCTTGCTGGCGTCGGCCTGCAGCTTGGAGCGGATCCGCGCCACCGTCTTGGTGCCGTATTTGTGGAACGCCTGGGTTACGTAGTTCGCGACCGTTCTGTCGGACCGAGCCCACGGGGCGCCTGCCGGAGCTGGGGGCAGATTCCGCCGGTGGTCCATGATGGTGAAGCTCTGGAAGGCAGGGGCGCCAGTGCTGTTGAGGTGCGACGAGAAGGCGATGAGCGCTAATCCATGGATCAGGGCGGTGATGGTGGTCTTGTTCTTCCGGCAGAGGACGAGTATCGCAGACAGAGACGCCTGGTCCATGAAGAAGGCCCGGAACTGGGTTTTGTACGGAGAGGAGCGGATCGGGCACCAGGCTGCTAGGGATGCGTCCCGATGGAGAAAACGAGGGCGAATATCCTCCCAAAATACCTTGGCAAGGTATTTGGGGTCTACTGGAAGACCCCTTGAGCGCTCGATTGGGGTTGGAAGCAAGGGAGGAGCCCGAGGTAGTTTAAGGATATCGCCATCCAAGCCCGCCCGCTCACTCTTTTCGTTCCCAGCATTGAGCATCTCGATAACGTCTTCGTGGAACACCTTGGCACCCGCACCGTCGAATTGGGAGGAATTCCAAGACAGTAGGACTTCCATCATAGGAGCATCTCCTTGCCGAATCACGGTAACCCACCAGCCCGGCTGCTTGATGGAAAAGTCTGGAAATCGTTCATCGATCTTAGCGCAAAATGTTTCCCGCACTATTTGTTCAAAATCGTCATGGTCCTCGATGTAGACCCATTTTATGTGTTGCGTCAAGTCGAGACTTTGCAGCTGGATCCACGATGGGGCCTTGGAAGTGGCATCCTTCATGCCGACTTGCATCATGGGATGTCTCATGATGGTGTCCACGACAGCGACCTTGACTGCCTCTTCCAGTTGAGTCCGCGCCTCTGCCGATGCAAGGCGTGGTGGTATTTCATAGCGACAAGTGAGAACAGTGCCACGGTACTGGTCCAGTAGATACATGGCTAGTTGGTACGACTCGCTAGACACGTGGTCGTTGGTCAGATGCCCCGATATGCGCTGCAAGTACGCGACAAGAAGTGCTTACTTGATTCCGAGTTTGCCTAGCACCTTCGTCTCTTTGCCATGGTTTAATCTTTGACCCATGGTTCATTACTGAGGCGGTGAATCAAGAAGAGACGGATCCGATTAGTATTTGCTTTGCTGCCGGCTAAGAGTGAACTCGTGTAATATGTAACGGGGTGAAACCTCGTTTCTACGTAAAAAAGTGTGAGATCTTGTTGGAGGAACGGCAGGATGAGAAATTGGCGGGTAGTTGTACTCCTACTTAGTTAATAGTCTAAAAGTAGAATGACCGTGGTTTGCTGTGCCTCACCAACGCATGATCCAGGCTCGGTCTTGGCGAATCCCTCAACGCGTGGTCTGTGTTCTCGAAAACGACAGGGGGGCAGCCCTCCGTCTCCCAGAGGACGTGCTGACTAATCGATGCCTGCCTGCAATTCTCAACTTGATTCAATCTCATTCAACGTCGGGCCTTTCTAGACCATCCATCACAGCACACGTCTCAGCCACGCGGCTCTCATTCAAGTTCTGCATGATTCAATGAATCGCCATGGCTACTGTGGGCGGCCTCTCAGGAAGGCTCTGGCAAGTCCTGCCGCGAGCGACAACACGGCGACGCGCGCTGCATTTCATGCACAGTCGAACGACAAGGTGGATTTCCAGCGAGGGGCAAGCAGGATCTCACCAAGTTCCATCAGTCCACCCACTTGGAGTCAAGAGACAAGATTTGTGGTTGTTTGAAAATGTCGGAGAGATGATCACGTCCATCGATCGACGGTCTCTGGTGCAGTGCAAAGAGCCTGTGAGGGTGAAATCCTCCGACATCGAATGCCTTTGTAGCTGGAACCTAGCCAGCGGCCCCGGGCAAGCAATTACTGTCCCAGGTGAATGCTCCTACCGTTATTGATCGACAGTAAATTGTGTATCGGCCCATGAGGCTAACTGCAAGATCCAAGGTGATGCAAGTAGACCAAGAACAGCGAGCTTGCCACTTACTGGGAATACGACCAACGACTCTCTGCATCCGCCAGTGTCTGTGCCATCAACTCGGGTCTTCAACTCTGGCGTGGTCTTCCGAGGGCTTGCCTGGGACGACCCGCTTGCATCATTATGTGTCATGGAAGCGAATCGGAAACTCGACGATGTGGATGTCATGGTTCCTCAAGTTGCGCTGGTTCAACTCTTGGCGATCGCGAGTTGGAAATCGAGATATCTCCTTGGTATGAAAGCCTCCGGCTTTGCTTTCGATCTTTCACTCATCAATAATACCCTTGTCATTCAAAAACGAACGTCCGCCAAACAAAGGGACCTGCGGACTCCATCGCGCTGGAGTCACATCGAGGCAGCCACGGTGCCAGTGCCCGGGGTCGAGTATAGCTCTATTCACTACCAACTTCTGCGCTACAACATCGGGCCACTTTCTTTTGTGGTGCAATCAAGGGTCCATGGTACCGTACAAGAGTTGCCAACAACCAAAGGTCCCTCCAAACCGCAGAAGACACGAAATCTCAACGGTATCGATGTCATAAGCGCCGGGCAGGGCGTCTTAACGTCCGCAGGTTTCCAAGCCAGTGCACGCCCACAAGAGACAGACCCTCGGACGAGACGGAAAAGGATTGCTGCTTATCTCCGGAATATGACCCCGACCCTGTGGGCGTCTGGCCAGACTAAGCTAGGAATCGTCGAATTCATCCCTCCCGGACAAGATGCGGACCCGGCCGGGCTCACGGTGGTCGAGATGGGCGATCTCGTAGAGAATTTCGAGAAGGAAAAACAAGACGACCTCCGCCGGCTCGCCGGACTCTTGGAATGGATCAGACAAACCGTCCGGGCACATGGCGCGCCATGCGTTGCCGTCTTCCACCTTGGCGCTTCCGATGAGCCGGGCAATTACAGGATACAGATCCACAGCGCTGGCCCGGAGGAGGTCCCTGTGCTCTTGGACTGGCACAGGGAACACTTCTGGTCCAAGAAGGATGTCCACCAGGAGCAAGTTGGGCCCCGAGAGAGGGCCTCCAATGAAGAAACTCCGCCTCAGAAGGGTGTCATCCGGCAATTAGCGCGATGGCTGGGGCTTTGAGGCGAACAACTCGAAAGCAGAGGAGAGGCTAGTAACGGCTTACGGGATCATCTCGCTATGATATGGCGATGCCTCTGGAGCATTCGTATACTTAACGCCGAACAGCAAGACACTCATCCTACAAAAGGTGTCCTTATAAACAGTCAGTTAACTACGGCATTGTAAATGAGGAAGGATACCAAAAAAAAGAGTAGACATAGAATGTATTTGGAGACGGAAAGAACACTGTACTACGCTAGAACCAAAGTAGAAAATACCCAACGCCATATACAAGCAGATCCCACAAGGCAAACAGACAATGAAATCCCCCAGACCCGCTTTTCATCCCCGCCCACTCAATAACCCAGCCCCCAACCCGCCTCCCGGGCCTGCCGCCCACGGCCCACAGCCCACAGCTCACTGGGCACAAGTGTTGATGTGCCTCTTCAGATTGTCCTCCCGGATGGTCGAGTACGTGCACCCCGCCCGCGGGCAGCGGTGCTTCACCTGCCTGACGCCCCCGCTCTCGGCCGCGGCGCGGTGCTCCTCGTCCCACTTGGACTTGGCCAGCAGGTGCCGCTGGAGGCTCTTCTTCTCGGCGGTGGCGTAGTCGCAGCCCTCGGCGGTGCAGCGGAAGGGCTTTGTGTGTTTGTTGGTGTGGACCTTGAGTTTGGTCTTGTCGGTGAAGGTGGCCCCGCAGTGGGAGCAGGTGATGTCGCCGGTGGGCTTCTGTAATGATGATGATGGAGGTGGTGTCGGTTGTGGTGTTTGAGCTGTGGCTGGCGGTGGTTGTGGGGTAGGGTACGGCTCGAGGGTCGGGTTGCTGGTATATAGTGTCGTCTCTGGGGTGGTAGTCGGGTATAGTTGACTCTCCATGAGGTATGTGGATGGGACCTTGACTTGGGCTTCGTCCGCGGATACGAAGGGGCCACCGTAGCCCTCAGGCGTGGCCCCCACCCAGTCCGGACTCATGTTGATAGAGTTGTTCATGAGTTCCGGGAAAAGGTTTTCGGGGTCGTCCGTGGACGAGGCCATGGGGAAGGACATATCATAGTCGAGTAGTGGCACGACGGGGCTTTGATTCGTGCTGCCTGTCGTCATGCTGCTGGGGCTGGCATATCCAGACAGCGGTGAGAGGCTCTGGTCGAAGTTTGTTGTGTGGTATTCCGGTCCAGCAAAGAGTTGCTCGTTCATCGATTGCTCCCACTGGATCTGCTGTAGCATTTGCTGTATCTCGGACGGATCAATGTCGTCGAGCGTCATGTCGTATGACGCAAAATTCGCGTAGGTCTCCATTCTGTCGGCGCCCTGTTGGGCTCGGTGGTCGTGTGAGTGGTTTGGTTTGGCGCGAGCACCGTAGCTATTGTTTCAATTGTGTTGTTGGCACCAAAGTCACACGTCTTTGTTGCGTCGGCTCATCCAGAGAGTGAAGCAATGGGTTGGTGCAGTTAAGCGCTCTAACGTTCAGAAATATCCAAACGTTGATCAAATAAATCTCTTAACCTGGGTCTTCCAGGATGCAGTGAACTTCTTGAGTACACTGCTTGACTCTCACATTTTCCGGCCATCCCAAAGGGAATGGAATACGGATGCAAGAGATCGCGGCTGCCACCAAGTTTAGTAGCAGCTCCGTCGCTTGAAACAACAAGCGAAGGGGCGATTGCCGCTCGCATTGCGAGGTTATCTATCCTTCGAGTCAGCCATGTAACTATTCGAGGTTTGTGTCGCTGGACAACTTACCATATTGTGATGAATCATCCACACGAGTACCTCGCGTACGAACTCTTCAGTGTCGACACTGAAACTTGTCTTGGAACCGGCGGCCCAAGACATGGGGAAAGGAGGTTCGACGTCGCTGGTGACTGTTCGACCCGTTGACCGAGACTCCTTCGAGCGCCCGCTGCGGGAACCCCCCAAAGCAAGATCGTAACGACAGGTGGTTTGCGGCATACCACCATAGACGGAGTCCTGTGAGTACTCTGCCGCCCTCTTGTCGAAGATGACAAATCCGTTGTCGCGGTTCCCATGGGTGTTGAAACAATGGTCTTCCAATCCGCACTTGGGGACGAGTTCTTCGCGCTGATCCAAAGGAAACACCAGAGATCTCGGATCCCCTACCGGGTAAGGCCGCCCAGTAACTGAGCCACGAGTCAGGCTTCGTCTCATGGTGGTGAGAGGTTCGCTGGCAGGACTGCCATGACCTAACTGAGACGGTACGACTGCTGTGGCAGGTTCGTCTAAGGTTCGGATCCGAACCTCTTCTGGATGACTCCAGCCCAGGCTTGTGCTTTTGTCCATGGAATATTGGCGAGCGCCTTGCTCATTGCCGTTATTCATGAACTTCAAACGGTGCATCGCAACGAAAGCCGTTTCCTCCTCCTTTTGCGGTTGAGATTTTGCGCAATGTGCACCAGGAATAGCCTGTGGTCGGCGCGAAGTGAGGAACTCCCCAGAATTCTCAGCACACTCTCCCTCCAGTACCTCCACTTTCGTCCCATCACTTTCCACCTCGATTGAAGCGGTGGTGCCACCGGTTATAATTCGGGGCGCTAGGCACCCATCGGCCTCGATAAGCTTCTGCCCGTTCGGGCGGAAGGTCGACGCCGATGCCGAGGCATCGAACGTTGTGTTCCCAGTTGCGGAAACTCGGTCCTCGGTCTTATTTCTTGGGCAACGCCGTTGGGTTTGCTGATGGAGTTCCATCAGGGGCCCGGGGTCGATTTCGACCAGAACGTTGGGCTGCGTCAGCTCGGGGGTGAGTTGCTGAGCCACCATCTCTGCAAACAGTGTTGATCAGGTCGGCATAGAAATGGGTTCCACTGAAGGCATTGATTGAAAGATTCTGTGTCAACTAAAAGCAGGAGGGAGGGAGGAGTCGGGGGTGAGGTCGGAAAAAGGTGTATAGGATTGCGAAGAGAGGGAGGAGACGGGATGATTCACACCGGGGAACTGGGCGGATTTTAAGCGGCTCACTCCCGTCGCCAACTAAGCCTCGGTGGGTCCCACACGGCCAATCAGCTTACACCGTTTAATCCAGCTGCAGTGAGGCCAAACGCGCCATAGCGAGAGGTCTGCCAAAATTCGGCCAACTGCAAAACGGGGCTGTGCAGTTTTGTTGTGGCTGCAGGCAACGTCCACCCATTTTAGACACATGCGACACACTCCCAACATTGGAGGACGGAGCTGCAGTCGGTACAAATTTAAATAATTGTTAAGTTGCTCCAGGGAATATGAAATGTGCAAACACTACGAATATATGCCTATATCTATGTCTCTCTGGTGCACGAAATCCAAGGGCACACGAAGACTGTTGTTTGAATCGACACTAGCCAAGGGCCATTTTGTCACACTAAGCCCAGTGTCGGACCGCAGCGAGCGTGGAGGTGGCTGCGCAACGGCTGGACGGGCGGAGCCACATTTGGCCTCAATCCAAGGCCCAAACAGGAAACGATCGCTCACAATTTCACCTGTGCTGCATAAATGACGTTCTACCGCTCTGCCTTCAGAAGCCAACCAGTTCCCAGATATCCAATTCCCAACGCCATGCAATGCTTGTAATTCCCCAGCCCAGTATGTAGAAAAAGTCAACCTCAGATCCCACCCCAGTCTGTCCCCAGATCACCCCTGACAACCGCCAGCTCCCCCTTGCTGGGGCACAGGAACGTCCCGTCGGGCTGCACGCGGCACAGGGCCATCCCTGCGCTGTTGAGCCAGTCCCGCGGGACGAAGAAGTGTCTCTTTACTGACGGGGCAGCCGTATCACTGCTAGTCGAACCTGGCGGTACAAGCCTCGTCGTGCACACCCACAGTGCCTCGTCCAGGAAGACGAGCCTGCCGTCCTCGAGGAAGCCCACCGGCTGCTCGATCCGTTTTCCAACCACCTCTGGCACGTCGAGCGGGAGAATCGTGGCAGAAGCTGCGTCCTCACCATGCAAGGGCGAGGTGTCGAGCAGAGCGAAGCCGAAGACCTTGTTGTTGTTCTCCTCGAACGAGACCATCGCCATGTGGATCTTGTCGTGGGACGAGGGAACGATTTCCTCGACGGTAAGCCTCGAGGCTTCGGGAAGCAGCGAGATCAACCCCTTCCCATGCGACATGTCGATGGGAACAGTGTACTTGGCTCGTGTGATGTCGTCCCAAGAATAGACCTCGATGCTGCTCGCAGTGAATGCAAGCAGCAGATTGGGGTCAGCAGGGTGGTGGTCCCACCTCGCGACCTGGCTCGGCTCCGGCTCCGCATCATCTAATTCCCTCTCCGTCACCGTCTTGACATCGTCCTTTGTAAAGCAGACAACCTCGAGCTTCTTGGACCCGCAGATCAGCAGCCTCTCCGCCTCGCCGTGGAAGAGGACCTGCCTGACGATCCCACGGCCCACGTCCCCCTTCTCAACCAGCATCTCCTTGGCGATGAACTTCCCAGACTTGAGCGAGATCTTGGTGCTCTTGACCGTAACCCTCCCGTTGAGCAGGCTATACGCGACATAATTCCCCCTCGGCGCCAGCGCAGCAGGGCCGACACCGATCCCGTACGCAGACTGCGCAAGGACATGCGACCGCTGCCGGCCCGAGTCAAGCAGCTCGACCGTCCCGTCATCCTTGGCGTACAACACGAGCCGCTGGTTCTCCCGCGCGGGCGCGACGGCCGTGATGGCAGGCCGCGAGTCGGCGTGCGCCTCGGACGCGGCGAGCGACGTCACCGTGGACCGCGAGTCGTCCCCCCTGTCCCTGTCCGTCGCGGCCGCGATGCTCCAGCTGTCGGCGCGCTGCTCCCTGAGCTCCGAGCTGGTGATGCTCTCGTCGTCCTTGGCCCCAACACCGCCACCCCCGGCGCCGCCGCCCTCGACCAGCCGGACGAGGCAGTTGGGCTCCCAGACGTTGCAGTACGACCCGCGCAGGTCGTAGAACCGCCTGCTGTCCGGGCTGAAGGCCACGGCCTTGATGATGTCGTCGCTGGTGAGCTTGTACATGGGCGCCATGTGCGCGAAGTCGTAGATCTTGATGGTGCCGCGGACGTCGCTCGTCGCGAAGACGGCGCCGCTCTGCGCGACCGTGATCTCCGAGGGCGTGGCGTCCAGTTCTTGTCTGACCTCCTCGTGCGTGTCGTCCATGGGGCCCCACTTGAAGATCTGCCCGTCGCGGTAGATGCCCAGGACCTGACCGTTGAAGGGGTGCCACACCACGCGCGACACGCCCGTCCAGGCCGTGCTGTTGGTGTGGCCCTGGGCCTGGCGGCGGACGGAGCAGCGGGCTATCATCTGCGGCGGGTCGAGGCTCCAGATGGAGAGGGGGAAGCCCTTGTATGCCACAGCGAGCTGGGTGCAGTCTGGGTTGAAGGCCATGGACGAGGGGGAGTTGATGAATGCTCCGTCGGGGAGGGAGGTCTCCTCGAGGAGCGACTCATCAAATGCGATCCAGGACAGCTGCTGGTCCTCGCTTTCGAGATTCAATTTATAGACCCGACGGAGGTTGGTGGCGATGACGATAAACTTCTCCTGGGGCCCGAAGGCCAGCGTGTCTGCTCGGTCCTGATGGGGATTGCTGACTTTGTTCAAGAGCACTCCGTCGTCCACCCTCCAGATGAAGGTGTGGTCGAGACCGTGCACAGCCAAGAGTGATCCCGACGGGCTGAACGTGATGGAACAGATTGGTTCACCAGGGCTGAATGTATAGACTTCTTGGAAGATAACATTGCTCCAGAGCCGAATCGTCCCGTTGGGCGAGTCATTCGCCACAGCCAAATGCTGGGCAGAGACAGCCACATGAAGAGACGGGTCAGACCCGTTGGTCACTCTCGCAAGGCAGTCGTCCCATTCAGCACCCGAGAGTCCAGTAACTGAGATCCTGGACGTTGACTTGTCGGCATACTTCCTGTAAAGCACCGAGTTTTGTGGGCTCAGTGATGGGATGTATTTGTAGATGGCCTCTGGGTCGTCGACGAGGTGATTGCCAAATTTGCCCGTCATCTTGACGAGATCGACTGCCCAGCCTTCCAGAAGAGCCAGTTCAGGGATGCGGTGCATGGTCGGGGGTTTGATTGAATCTGACTTCCTGCGCCGGCGCACAAATGATTGCAGTGAGGCCGACACTGCCACCAGCATTGGCAGCTGGTCGTTTGTGGCAAGGTACTGGATCCATGTAAGAGGTGCGTTGTCGTGGAAGAACTTGACGAGCATCTGAAGGACCCTTTCCGAGTCTACCGAAGCCCGTTCCATGTGGATATGCCATGATGCAGCGGCATATGCGAGGAATTGTGGTGCTTTGCCTTGCCGCATCTGGCCCTTGAGAGCTGGGTCACATAGCAGCGTAAGACACTGAGATAGGAGCTCCTCGTTGACCTCGCTTGCTGCCAGTGAGAACGGAAGGGCAGTGGTCCCCTTCAAGTACTCTCGCGCCGTCTGGTGGACCAAGACGATGCGATCTTGGCCGTCAAGAGTGGCGAATTCTCCACAAAGCTGACCAACGGTGTGCCTGAGGTCAATCAGGGACGACAGCTCGGCAGAGTAGACACCCTTGAGCTCCTCTGTGCTGACGGGTGTGACTGAGTACATCGCCCACGAGAGGAAGATCTTGGACAGGTTTCGGTCCTCCTCCAAGTCAAGACTCGCGATTGCCTCCACCATCCTCTCGTAGAGCTGGTCCATACCGTCCGGAGTGCTGTGAAGCACTCTCTTGACGTCTTCCTGACGGTGGCACTGGAGGATGCGTTTGAGCACGAGGCTTGCCCACAAAAAGTTGCCCTCGGACCTGGAGACAACCTCCTTGATGATGTCCTGTTTGAACTCCTCTTCGCCTGGGAAATCATCCATCTCGTCGGTGACGGCTAGCCGGATGTCGTCAAGATTGTCGGTCAAGGCCATCTCGTTGAAGGTCACATTCGGCGCTTTCTTGTGGAGACGCAACATAGAGTTTCGAATGCCTGACAGCGGCCGACTCATGATGAGGATCTGGATGCTCATTTGGACGTTGCCGAGGCCAGCCAAGAGTTCCAGGAGAGTTCTGGCCGAGTCTGCTTCATCCAAGGCGTCGATGACCAGATAGATACGAGACTGGCACTTGGACAACTTTGAGCCCAGAACATTCCGCCAAACTGCGTGCGCATCCCCATTCACCACCTGGGTTCCAGTGCGTTGCATGTCTAGAAGCGCTTTCCGATACGTCGGATCGTGAGCAGCAATCTGGTACGCAATTGATCGTAGCATGTTCTTGAGGGATCGCTTGCGTGCATCTCGGTACTCAAAGAACCAGTATACACACTTGGCATTCCTTTCGAGCAGTGTGTCGATCACAAAGGAAGTCTGGTAGGTCTTGCCACTACCAGGCGGTGCATGGGTCCACAGCAGCTGAGGGCATCGCAGCTCGGAGTCGAGCCACTTTCCAAACTCAGGCGCCCGCATCAAGCCCTCGCACGTCCCAGGCTTGCGGTTCGAGCTGGTGTCCGTGAGATCATCGTGGGGTCGACTCCCGGCGCCCAGCCACTTCCTGAGCACAGAGAGGTCCCGCTCATCCTCGCAGTTGTGCTCGTTCGAGCACCGCACCTTGTTGACGATGCTGCGAAGCGCGCCCTTGACTGACTGGTAGTTGGGGTCCTCGGGGCTGCTGAACTTGCACACGTCATGGTGGTTTGCTACCAGTGGCTGGGGTGTCTCGTGTTGGTAGCCGAGCACTGACGAGTGTTTTTCGAGGATGAGTGTCTTCAGGGGTCCAACGGTGGTCGTCAGGGTCTCGTAGAAGGAGAATATCTGCAGCTTGGCGGCATGGTGGCGGAACTGCTCGTTGAGCTCGTCGATGGTGGGGCTCTTCTTGGTCAGCTCGTTGACGTAGTCCTTGGGAGAGTGCCCAAAGACAGAGCTTGAGAGGATCTTGTTGAGGATGTCTGCAAGATCTGTGCCTCTATGAGGAGTAGAAAGGAAGAGCACTGCTTTGACCTTGGAGACGATGTCTTTGTATTCATCATTCATTGAGCCATGGATAACTATAGACAGGTCAGCTGAAGGCCAACAGAAATTGGTGCCTAGGATACTTACAAGCCTTCTTGAAAACAAGCCCTCCCATAGAATGGGCAACAAATACGATTGGGACTTGTCCTAGCCTCTCCTCTGTCTCTTCGTCGTACTTCATCCGAAAGAGTAAATCATTCGCAAAGTCATTGAGCGTCAGGGACGTCTGCTCCTTCTTTGAAGAGAAATGCGCATGGTAGCCGAATGTCAGAATTCTTGCAGTAGACATGTCGGTCTCGTCTGGAAGCCAATGCTTCGGCCAGAGGTAGCTCGGATCTCTGTTCCGACACCACGTCCGGACACTCGTGCCGCCCAGGCCATGGATGAACACAATGTCAACTGTACGTTGCCCTGGCTCTGGCGTGTATAAGACAGTGAACCCGAGAGGGTCAGACCGCCGGTCTTGAGAGCGCTGTCTGGCAACTGCCGATGAGGAGGACGGCATCAAATTGCCATAGACATCTGAAATATTGCTTTGCACCGATGCCTTCCTCCTCAAGCTTGGGAAGCGATCATTCATGTTCAGGGGGTCTCCAAAGTCACTGCACGCCGCACTCCGGCTTGGCTGATCATCGCAGTCCACCACAATCTTGGGCTGCGGGCTTCGACCCCTTTCATCTTCGACACCAACCACCTTGGGTTCGGTCTTCCTTGACTTGAGCCTTTTCCACTGTGGAGCAGTTAGACATTATCGCAGCCAAGCAGCCATTCATAATGCACTTACCATCTTGTCAGATATCCCTACACATGAGAAATAATTGGGGGCATACTAAGCGTGTGACTCTGATGCCAATACAGAGAGTCGATGAGTCGTGGAGATGGAGGGGAACAGAGAAACAGCGCTCAGAGTGCCCAGAGTGCTGATGATGAAGCGAGTTTTACAGGCCCAGACGGCCATGGTCAGCACCTAGGCCGCCGGCCAGCTGGAGCTCGGAATTGTTGGTGCAGAACATCGCTTGATGTTTCGGGCTGCTGTTTGGGCTCGTTCAGTACGTCGCCGGGGCGAGGATTTGGGCCGTTAGGGCCGGAGGATGGGGCCAAGACAGCCCCTGGAGTGCTGTGCCGCTCCGTCACCAGCCTCTTCCGTTTGGGGCCGCATTGTGCCGTGCTCGGTGTGCCGCAGACGATGGGACTCTGTCGCGTCTGTTGGTCAGCTTATCGATGCTTTAGGTAGTTTCAAGGAAACTGTCTACAAGTCTGGCGTCATTCTAGCGATGCAGGTTCGAGAACTGTTGGTTGTTATCGAGGTGCCACAACATTGGAAGATCGAGTTACATCGGCAGCGGGTCCGGTGCCGAAGGATGCACGCAGTCACGAGGCACAGCCTGCTAGGGCAGTCTGACGCACCTAAATTCAGCCCCGAGTATCCATTCCTCGTTCCAAACCCGACCCATCGGCCGGTTGATCAGTGGTCCAAACCCGCCAGATCAGTCTGCTGAGAAGCACACCCACCCGGAAATGCGGCCAAGAGGTTTCATTCACATCTTCCAACCTGCGCGAGATCGCCGCCCGTCCGGCCAATTGGCCGCCATGAAAGACTGTCCTGCGCAGGCAGGGTGGGTGCCCGCGGGTGGATAAAGATCTCACGCCGTAGCCATGGAGGAGACTGAGAATAGCAAACGATCCCATTCCCTTCCCCTCTCTCAAGTGTCGACACTAGTGAGAGACGTAGCGCACGATGCCGCATTTTGAATCTGCCCCCAAGTACTCGGAGACCGATCCGGCGCAGGCGGCGAAGCCTCCGGCTGAACCAGTACCGCCGTATGAGGAGTTCCAAGTAAAGGCCCTCCAGAGGAGAGACACTGAGCGCATGTTCTTTGACCAGGCAGTGATAAATGGTGAGATAAGCCCCTTGCGTCATATCTGACCGCCGAGCTGACCACAAGCGGTATAGCACTCGGAGATGACGAGACCATCGTGAACGCGGAGCGGTACGGCAACTCTTCGTGGTCGGCGACTGGCAAGCTCACCACCAAGAGGCCTGATGGCACGCTCCACGACTACTTCCTCAAGATCATCAAGGGCGATCTTGCCGGACCCCGTGTCCTGGGGGAGTTTGCCTGTATGAAGGAGCTGGAGAATGCAGTGCCATCGCTTGTGCCATCAGCCAAGGCAGCAGGCAAATGCGTCGACTCCGAGGGTGCCTTCTTCCTCTGCGACTACCTCGAGATCGACCACCGCCCCGCCAACCCCGAGCAGCTGGGCAAGAAGATCGCCGAGCTCCACCGGGCCAGCGTCTCGCCCACGGGCAAGTTCGGCTTCCACCTGACGCCCTACGACGGCAAGCTCCCGCTGGCCGCAGACTGGGACAGCAGCTGGACCTCCTTCTTCACCAAGCTGCTGTCGGGGGTGCACCAGCTCGACCGCAAGGTCAACGGCGCCTGGCCGGAGCTGGACGACGCGATGGAGCTCACGCTCAAGACGGTGATCCCGCGGCTCCTGGACCGGCTGACCGAGGGCGGGCGCGAGGTGAAGCCGTGCCTGATCCACGGGGACCTGCACGAGCAGAACATCGGGACGGAGCCCCGGACGGGCAGCATCTACATCTTTGACTCGTGCGCCTACTACGCGCACCACGAGATGGCCATGGGCATGTGGCGCGTCGACCACCACCACATGAAGGCGCGCGAGTACCGCCGCGAGTACTTCAAGAACTACCCGCCCGACGAGCCGCAGGAGGAGGCCGACGACAGGAACAGGCTGTACGCCGTCAAGGAGGAGATCATGTACTCGGCACACGTCCCCGGCACAAAGGCCCGCGCCCAGGCGCTGGATGACCTCAAGTTCTTGATTGAGAAGTATGTCGAGTATGAGGACTCCGACGAGGACTCTGAGGACGACGAGGATAGTGATGTGGCCAGCTCGGGGGACGAAAAGCAGCTTCTCGTTCCGTACTCGCTATAGAATGGGGCCTAGACGTTGGAATACCTAGATAGACGTTGGTATGCTCATAGAGCAGAAACATATCATCAAGAATTGCCTCATGTGGATTCCCTTCCACATGACCAGATGTTCCGTCCTTGGTACGTGGAGGAGTATGATCAATTACCCGAAGCCACATCTCAAGAGATATGAATCTTTGCAGCCATATACGAAGATCCTCGACACCTAATTACGAGATGTAGTATGGATATACGGAGCTAAGGCGAGCCCGAGACGGCTACACGGAGTATCAATTGCACGAGATTACCGCCAAACTAGATCCTTCAGTCTCTCATCCATCCCTTGTTTTTCGGATTAATATCCCTACAGCCTTCCTTGTCGTCCTGATTTTGTCGTCCTAACACTGTTCTCATAATCCCATCGCCTTGGTAATTCGGCCTAAAGTGCACGTCTGATGATGCCTCCATCTTCCACTGCTCAACCTCACCTCTACACTATGTTGTTCTACACCATTGGTTCATAAAGACAGGTTTCCGATTCAGTATCTCTTCGAATGACCCAGTATAGTGAAACCTTGGCTGTCAAACTTGCGCCTCCCGGCATCGATGCCAACGTTAGTGTCCGTCGATTGGACCGAAGGGCTTGGAAGAAATGGGACGGTATAAGAATCCTCCCACCTAACTATTTAACGCTCTCTCAGCCCCTGTCCAACGAAGTCGTTCCGCCTCCCTCAGTGTAGCTCTTGTATGCGTTCTTTATTGTCTAGTGTAATAGCTTCGCCATTGGATTGCTGCTTTATATGTATTGGACCTCTTGCTCAGCGTAATACTTTCTCAGGCAGAAGTCCTAAATATGTTCCTCACTTTGGTACTAGTAGTACAAAGGGGAAAAACTTACTCGAGGCCCATCACTCTATGTATTGTTATTTTGGACGAGGCTTGCTTGCGTTCATGCTGGTAGCAGCGGGTTCCAAGGGCACTCGGGTGGAGCAAGAGAATGGTAACTATCTACGGTTTATTGCTACTTCTACGGTTACTATTCATGTGGCAATTTGCACGCCATGCCCAGAGCTGTTGACCTTTGCCGCAGTACGCAAGAATTTAAATGTGCCTTCAGACAGAATGTGCTCTCCAAAGAATGGCGTCATTGCATGCGCATTGAGCAGCATATATCAGCACTTGGCAGATGGCGAGAGCCAGAAGTTATTGTAAAAAAACCAGTCTTCTGGCCTTGGTATAGCATTTGTTCGATCAATATCTGAATAGCTAGGTACCTAGGTAGTCTGGAGAAGCCGGTCCAATTGGTGCCGATAGCAGCTCAATCACCGTATAGCAGCAGAACGAAGTGACTATGCGCCATTGCTGGAACAGATGCAAACGACTGTTCGAACGAGATGTCGGGTCAATTCACAATCGAGTGGAAGCCATTCACAATCCCCCTGCCCCCCAAAAAATCGATCCCCTCCAACGCAGGGTGTCACAAAACTCACCACGACAACTTCGCAGCTACTTGGTCCTCCTGCAAACTTGCCCCCTTCCCAGACCGTCCACATGCCAGCAGCAACTCCATTTCTCGGAAGCATCCAAGAGGTTCACGAGTGAGTATCATCTCTCCACGGTCAATCTTCACTCACATCACCAAGCGTCAACCATGAGACCTTAGTGATACAAACGGCCTTGTCCTTCCAATCTTCTACACGTCCCACCCACATCTGCTACCTTTTACAGTCCAAGTCCCACCTCCTACCATCATCGCCCGATTCTGCTGCCGTCCTGCTGCTCCACCACTATCCATTCAAGGTGTGTATTGTGTTCAAGGTCAGTGTTTACCCGCGTTTGCAGCTTGCAGCTTGCAAAGAAGCTAACCAGTTAAGCCAACCTGACCTTTGAATCGAATACTCTCAGGACGCCGCAGTCCATCACTACAAAGCTATATCCAGGCACACCGTTGCATTCTAAAGTCCGTAAACAAATTCACATTCCATCACCCACCCTTGAAGTTCGTCCTATCGCCAAATTCGCTTCCATTACCGACTGCACTCCTTCTGCCCAGCACATCTCCCGCCTATCGTCATTCCAGGCAATGTCTACTACTCCGTGACACATTCATATTGATATTCTTCTGCCCATGCCGAGACACTGACTAGTAGCTGACAACCTTTCTATTCACAGCTCTAAAATCGTCGATCCACCTGTCAAGATGAGCTTGACCACGGTAGTAAAGCAGCGCATCACACAGGGCGAGAAAGCCCCCGCGGGCACTTACATCCACCTAGTCGGCAAGAAGGACGACGTCAAAGAGCTGTGGGAGGCCTATCTTTCTATCCAGGACGAGATGTACACCCCGGAGGAGGACCAGGGCGAGCTCACCGAGGAGCAGTACGCGCACTACGTCCGGCTCGTCCACGACGCCATCAGGTCGACGGACAAGGCCGACGACGCCTTCCAAAAGGACAACAAGGGCAATGCGACCGAGAAGCAGACCGCCATGATGGATTTCATCGACTCCGTGGGCATGCTCGAGGTCCAGCTGATCGCAGGAAAGCTCGTCACCGCCGTCCACAACGTGCAGTCTGGCAAGATGTCGGTCCCGGGCTGGCCGATGCTGGCCGGGCTGCGGCTCCACATGTTCAAGACCTTCCGCGAGCGTATGGAGAAGGTGATTGAGGTCCTCACGCTCTGGAAGGCTATGTGCAAGGACTTGTTCTACACGGAGATGACGTGGGAGAAGCGTATTGCGATGCAGCCGGAGGAAGAGGCGGACAAGAAGGGCACAAACGCTGCACTCAATCACAGGCGTAAAGTCGAGAAACAAGAGGCCAGGAAGCTCATTGAGGAGAACAAGAAGCGAGAGGCGGCCGCGCTCGAGAGCGATAACGCGGACAACGACAACGTGGGCAACGACAAGCAGAAGGATGCGAGCAACGAGGCCACTCCTGCGACTGGAAAGCCTGGCAACAAGAGGGCTAAGCGTATCAAACCCGACCAATTCATCGCCATCACTTCCAAGGCTCGCCGCGGCAAGAAAGCCAAGGCTGCTGGCTCGGCTGAGCAAGCCACCGACACCAATCCTGCCAGCCAGCCTGCTGATCTCGCAGCCGAGGCGTCCACCAACACCGACGACTTCCCCCAGCCCACCGATACGGCAGCCTCGACGACCACCAGTGGCGCCGGGCCCAGCCAGCCAGCCAGTCCCGCAGCATCAGTGCCCGTCAACGATGACGATTCGAGCCAGATGTTTGTCTCCCCAGCGCCAGCTTCCAACAACACTGGTGGCTCTACCCAGCCTTCCAGCGGTACAGCATTCGTGCCCATCAATGCTGGCCGTCGGAGCCAGCGCAGCCTTCCCTCAATTCCAGCGCCTAAGAAGACTGGTGGCTCAAACCAGACCAACAACATCTTTTCAGGCCCGGCTTTAGTCAACCACAGCCCCGCCTTGCGGGCCGCTCTGACAGCAGCACCAAAGGGACAGGGTGAGCTGATTGATACTTCCAAGTTCCCGGGACCCTTGGGAAAGCCTATGGCTCACTATGGCAACGAGCTACCTCCAGCCTACTCGCCTGGTCAATACTCTCTGCCCGAACAGCCTCAGAAGGCGCACTTATCCGGTCAAAATTTCCCCCGGGAGTATCAGCCGCCTGGAAGATACATGACCAACCAACACACCTCGAACGACTTCCAGCAGAACACTCCACAGGGCTACAACCTTCCTCAGGCAAGCCAGCAGCACCAGATTCGAGGATCTCAAGGGGGTCTTGCGCAGAGTTCACTTCATCGCCGACTTCCCCAGCACGGCCAGATCAACCGTATCCACTATGGACAGGGCAACGCTCAACGGGGACAGAAGACGAGCCTCCAGCAGTTTCACAAAGACGGGAAGATGACTGCTTCGCCTCATGGACAGATGGTCGGCACCCAGCGTAATCCACAGTTCTCTGGCTGCACACAACACGGACGTACGTCTAGTGTTCAACACGGTCAAATGGCTAGAATCCGGCTGAGCGGGCGCAATAGCTACGTCGTGAACCACTACTACCAGCCCCACGTGCCTGAAGACTTGGTCAGTCAAACTCTTCCGATTACTCAGGACGAGGACGGCGAGTACACGGGCTATGAGCAGGCCGAGGATTACAGCCAGACCATGGGCCAAGACCAAGACCTGAACAACGGCCAGGTCATTGGATACGCCAAAACCATGGGTGACGTTCAGTCTGAGGATAGTCGCCAGGACCGGTCAAACGTAAGTATTCTACCAGCTTACGCTTCTTGGATGAAATATTGACAACCATATCAGGCAGGCCCTACTACCCCGACCTTCCCTCAGCCGAATTGGTCCGTGGCGCCTACCGAGGTGGGCGAAGATGACACGCCTGCGATATCTACCACTGTGACCCCATTCGTGGAGTCTCCACCGTATCGCGAGGATGACAGTGATCCTGATGTTGCAGAGATGCATCGAATCAACATTCTGGCGGGAAATGTCCCGCCTAAGGGCGGTAATGTCTACACTGGGGAGGTCAGCATGTTCTCGTCTTCCGATGACGATCACAACGCTATTCAGGACCGGTTGACGCGATACTCCGACATTGTGAAGGAGGAAGAAGATGAAGACGAGGAGGAGGATGAGTCCGAGGACTTCATGGACTTCTAGGCGTTCAATTGTGCAGTAGGTCCTCACTTCCCCGCACGGTCCCACGACCGTCGACCCGCTGGCTCTGGCGAGAGTCCTCGTCTGAGATCTCGAATCGTGGGCTGAATTCGGATGCTAATCAAGTGTGGAAATAGTCAACGATTCCAAACAACGGTAAAAATTCAGACCGGAGGAAGCCAACAACGAATTTGATTCCGACAGAGATACCCAAATCTTACTCGACTCGCTGCCTACTCGATTGCGGCAACGCCACATTCCAGGCGCTTTGAGGCTTTCCGATTTTCTCAAGTGGATGAAAGCCAGCTATATTTCGATCAAAAATCAGATGTCAATCATGTGCAACGCCCGAGTGAAGGGACGACTGGAGATGGAAAGGGCAAGAGTACATGACCCAAGACTGAGGAGGAAAAAAGCGCACAGAAGCGTGGCAATATGATTTGAGGCTGACGGATCCAAAGAAGGATCCAATTCTGTGCTGGCCCACCATGGCGGACATGGTACTGATAGATATTCTTAGACCTCATGGCATTGTTAGACCCCACCTTGTAGTGGTGGTCATGGAGGCTTTTGTGGCTTATAGAGCCCTTGTGGAGGCTTGTTTTCAAAGCCAGTGCATAATCACCGCACCAAGGATACCTATATAGCAAATCTTGATGACAAGTTCTGATCCTTTGTTGGTGTGACGATTATGTTGTACAACATCTTTGACTAGGACCATTGCTGAACTAGGAGAAAAGGAAGCCTGAAGCCTTGGCACTGCCCTCTTTTGTCTCTGGCATATTCCATAAGCCGTGCTGGTACTACACGCCATCTTTGGATTCGTCCTATCCATCTGAACACATCCAAGATCTTCAGTCGAGACACTCCCCTCGATACCCGTTTGACCAGACTACGCTGCCCACTAGGTTGCGCTTCCAGGCTTGAAGAAGCTCGTTCCAAAGTGCGGGTTGCTACCTGTCCCCTGGTGCTTGTCCTCCGCAGGCTGCGAATTTGCTGTACGGTCTGGGGTTGTGAAGGTGTTGCTGATAGACGCATCGTTCTTAGATGGTTGCGCTACCCTCCTTTCTCCTCCCGGAGGACCCTTTGCGTCTACGGTCAATATTGAGTCAGTAATTGTAGGCTTGGCTATACGCTGGAGTTTCCAACGACGGCCGCAGAGCCGTGGAAGGCAGCTGTCGCTTATATCTGCTCACCTCCTGGTGCTTGGGTCTTTTCCACAGCTTCCTGGAACTTCTGCTTGGCGGCTTCCATGTTGTGAGGTCGGTTACAGATTCAGGAGTGTTTAATAAGGGACAGTAGTAGGTAAAGGTACGAAGGTTGTTGTTTATGGCAGTGTAATGTATGACATAGGTTTATACAGGTGCGAAGATGTTGAGAATCACGTCTTAAATGAGATGGTGGCGATGACGTAGAGGAGAGCCAATGCGCGGACGAAGAGTTGCTGAATCATCATGATCTCACCACACACTGGCAGTACTTGTGTCACTGAAGTGCCTAGACCAAAGAGCGACTACCAATCATTTCCGGCTAACCGTCTTTGCGAGATGTTTCTTGCTCTTTTAGCTGAGACCACCTAGGCTAGCAGCACTGACGCGAGGTTGGTTCCAACAAGATAGAGAACCGCTCCTCGGTTCGAAACGCAGGCCTTCCATGCACAATGCGTTTGTGATCTAATCAATCTCACACCTGAAGTAATCCATTGCTTTCAAACTGTCCCTCACCAGGACGGAGTTACTTACCTGGGAAGTCATTGATTGCCCGCCTCAATGAAACAGCTACTTTCGTGTGGCGATATTGCTGCCACAGCTTTGAAAGGCTTTCCAGTTAGCTACACATACTAATGGTTGGAATCGAGACTGAGATTGGTTCTACTTTTCCCCCTAATCCAAGATCCAAGATTTGAAATCTACTACTTTGCTGTGAATTTGTGACTGGGATTTTAGTTTCCAAGTAGTGTCAATTCTATTTATCTAACAAGTTTAGAAGCCACGTCTTGGGGAGCATCTTAGAACCTAGATAATGTCTGCCGCACAATGTAGGCAGCCTACTTGGGGCTCCAGGCACCGATAAATGAAATAGAAAAACAGAAGGAGACTGAACATTGATGATTGGGCATTGCAAAGAATCGTGCGTACGTTAGGTTGCATATGTGGCGCTTCGCTGCTCCAATAGTAAGCATCGCATTTATTCCCAGGTAGCACATGGCCGCCTGATGCTGACGAAAAAAAAGCGGCATCAGTTGCACAGGGTGCGACTTACCCCTCAGCTCACACTGCCAGTATCCATCCGCTTTTGAAGCACGCCCGGCTGCCGAGCAAGCCTTCCAAAGCACATCTTTGGTCACGGAAGGGTTGAGCCCTAATACCGACCTCAAGTACGAAGCGTCCAGAGGCATCATGGATCCCTTCAGCGCCATCGGCCTCGCCGGGAACATTGTCGCATTCCTCGACTTTGGCTTCAAGCTGCTATCCAAGGCCAGAGAAATCCAAGCCTCAGCAAGTGGCACAGCCGCTGCGAATGACAACCTGGTTTCTCTCACACAACACTTTCAGCGGGTGACTGCGAGCCTCCGAGCTCAGAAAGTCTCCGGCGCGGTGACCGGAGACGAGCTTGCCATCCAGGAACTGGCGGCCGAATGCGACGGTGTAGCCGTCGAGCTTATGGAGCTAGTCGATAGTCTGAGAGCTCGAACTTCAAAGTCGAAACGAGAGAGCCTGCGCGCCGCTTTTCGGGAGTGGCGCAAAGGGGATCAGAAAGACGAGTTACAGCTCAGATTGGACCGTTGCCGGTCGCAACTGAACTTGCAACTAACCAGCTTGATGAGGTCAGTAAACATGTAATTTCTGATCACGCTCGAGTCTCTATTCTGCGAGACATCTCCCTGCTGACCAAATGGAAAGATCGGAGGCCCTAGCGAGACTGGACAAGCTCATCACCTTTGGTCAAGCAACGGAGAGCGAGTTACACTCTTTGAACAGGAATGTGGAACAGCTACGGGTCGTGGATAACGTGTCTTATATCAGCCCTGATGCGTTGAAGCAGATTCATTCTCTGCTTTCTCTGACCGGTACGGCTATACTACGAGTCCGACAGGCCCGCGTTCTGGAGGGCCTGCGCTTCCAGCTGACGAACGAAAGGTTCGAGGACGTGGAAGAAGCACACGAGAGGACGTTTGATTGGATATTCGACAGCGATGCCGTTGGAGTACAGCGTAGATCGTCCAGAAGCAGCCAAGCTTCATTCGCCAGGACCGACTCGCCTGGTCGAGAAGACCATGATCTAGTCGAAAAAGATACTGGCGCCCCACAGGAGCCAACTAGCCGGCACAACAGCCCTCCTTTAAGCCAAGATGAGGGTGAAAGCGGTAGGGCGCGGTCTCGGAGCTCGTCTAAAGTCAGTCATTGTTCTACCCGCTCTCCTGGGTCACACTCGGCCACAGTGAGCGTAGAGCATGACCGTGGCAGCACAGAAAAGAAGGTGTTGGTGGACGACTCCAGCAAGTCTGGAAACTATGAAAGTGACGTGGAGTCATCGATCGTGAGCTTTGCAGACTTCGAGGCTCTGCCTCTCGCCGATCATACATCAATATTGTCGGAAGGTCAGATATCAGACACGGACAACTTCTCGGGTATGCCAGGCCCAGTCTCGCCTTCTCGTGTGCAGGACGTCCCCGAGCACTTATGGAAAGTCATGGAAAAGGCTCGTGATGACTTTATTGTCTGGCTGGAGCGTGACCATGGAATCTTTCACATCTCTGGTAAACCGGGATCGGGCAAGTCTACGCTCATGAAGTATCTTTGCCAGCACAGGAGGACCAAGGATCATCTGAATGCTTGGGCAGGCGACAAAAATCTCTCTATTGGGGAGTTCTTTTTCTGGCGACCCGGCTCGGCCCTCCAAAAGAGTCTCAAGGGCGTCATTCGTGGCTTGTTGCACTGCGTGCTATCAAAGGCGCCGGATCTGATCCCAGTTATGTTCCCTGCGCAATGGGAAGAGTCTATGTTCAACGAGAAAATCCACATTGAGCATCACGAATGTCAACAAGGATTCAACCTTCTCACTTCAATGAATGCTAACTTGAAAAACCACAAGTTCGCATTCTTTGTTGACGGCCTCGACGAGTTCGACGGCAACCACTCAGACCTGGTCCGCCAACTTTTTGACTGGGTCACAAACAGCCAAAACGTCAAGCTCTGCGTTTCCAGCCGCGAGTGGGCCGTCTTCAACGAAGCTTTCAAAGATTTCCCGCACTTCAGTCTCCATAATCTGACGCGTTCCGACATGCAAAGGGTAGTCAGAGACCGGTTCCGGCTACTAAATATTGATACCCTCAACAGCGAGACTACCCAGGCGGAGGAGCCGCAGACCCAATGGCTGGAATACGACGTGGTTGACAAATCCGACGGTGTCTTTCTATGGCTTTCACTTGTGCTTCGTCACCTTGAAGAGGGCCTCATCAATGGAGATGATATGCAAGACTTGATGAAGATAACCGATTCTCTTCCCACAGAATTGGAACCGATGTTCCGGAATCTCTTGGACTCAATCCCACGATCAAACTTAAAGCTGGCGTTCGCCATGCTCTCTTTTGCTTCATTCACCGGGAAGTTTGACAGTTACTGCCGTTTGATGCAGTTCTCGTTTGTGGAAGACTACATGGCCAACAAAGACTTTGCTATGCTGATGCAGCCCACTCGAGCCAACCTGATGTCGGCCTCTGAGAATGAGAATCGCTTGAGAAAGGCAAGGCGGAGAGTGAACGGTGTATGCAAGGGATTTCTTGAATTACGTCAACACTACGCTGGGAGCCGACTACGGGTTGTGCAAATCTCCGATATGCTCGGAGAGTGCGTCCAACTCAACCATCGCTCCATTGTCGAGTTCTTGGAAAGCGATTACTTCTCACATAAACGAGATCTCATCCTGCCAGACTTCAACCCTTGGGACGCGTACTTGCAAACTTACCTCGGTCAACTACGAAACGTCAATCTTCCTGAATTCTATTTTGCCCCGGACCGAAGAAGCGAGAATCGCGGAGCGGTACTGCTCGGCGAGCAACTCAGGAACATAAAGGGCGAGAAGTGTATACCTCTATATCTCATCGGTAGAGAACCTGTACAGCAGTACAGTCCATCACCGTCGTTTCGAGGGGATCTGACTGAGCTTATGCTTCTTCAACTCAACCTGGGCACCACTGTGGACTCGTTGCGCTTTTGCCATTTCTTGTGCCAACTTCGAAGAACGATTTGCGATCTACAAATGGACACGGCTGCTACACGTATCCTCACCATTTCTGGCGAGAATATACGATGCAATGCCTCGGAACTTGTGGCTCTCCTTGCCGCCGCGATGGGTCTGCATGAGTACATGCTTTCTGAGCAGGATCTCACACCGGCCATAATCGAGGGCTGTACCGAGCTTTGTCTGTCAAACTTCCATTCTTGGAGTCAAGATACGAAAAGTGACCTCGAAGCAGGCATTGGCTGTTTGTTCAAAACGCTCGAGATCCTTTTCGATCGGGGTGGCTCTCCGGATCTCGAGAGGTTCGCAGCGCATCCTCCATTCCACACTTTGCTCCAGGGAATATGTATCAAGACATTTGCGGTCCGCCCGAAACCACCATTCTTGGCAATAATCGCATTTATGCTCTACCATGGGTCTAATCCAAGATTCTCCATAGCGTTCAGCAGGAACCCACTCAAAGGATCAAATTCTGAAGTTCCCTTGAATCAAACCTCAGGTGAATCAAGGCTTCTCTCTTACAAGGCATCCTTTCATTCATATAATTGCGCCCCAGCAAAAGAGCTAGAAGGAAGCGGCAATTACACAGCGTCAGATCCGAAATGGGTCCTCGCACAAAGGCAGCCCTGGATGATGTTTAGTTGCTCGATATGTGGATGGCCGAGGCCCCCGCATGGAAGACATAGACTCATTATTCAGATACCAGAGGAAAAGCGAGAGACCTTTGAAAAGGCCGACCACCGCGTGGATTTGCGGGCGTTGGTATCTATATGGTTTCCCCGTCAAGCAGAGAATCTGCAAAAGGTCATTGATCGGATCTTAGAGCTCGGTGTCCCTCTAAGTCAGAAGCAACGTTTGCAACTCAAGCAGGAATTTGGAGACCTTCTACGACCATACTTTGATCAGGCCCATCCACATTTCCTTGGCTGGCTCCCTGGGACCTTTTCAAGGTCAAGCCCAGTTATGCCATCCCAGACACCAACACCTGACGATGGACTTTTTTCTGATTTTCAGTTTCAAATACATCACTTCGATGCTATGCCACTAGACAGGAATCGCATGCAAGAGACGTCGGCGGATATCTCAACCGCAGAATAAAGTCAGGGTCTTTTTTATAGAGGGGATTTCCAGCGTTGCATTACTTACACCATGTGTCTTTAGACCGCAAGTACCATTCAACTCGGCTCGATCAGACGCATGATATGATTCGACAAACCCATGTAGTGATTGCTCACTTTGTATTGAAGTTTTGTTTCAGAGTGGGATTGTTCCCCCAAAAGTGTTGCTTAGAGGTAGGGGAGATTAGCTGGTTCAAGCTGTGGCGAATAGAATTGAAGGGCCATCGCCTTAAGTACCTCCTTCTAATTAAACACTAATTTATAAACATGTTATAAATACATTATATGAATATTCCAGAAACTCCCCTTCCCCCCAGTAGGTACCGTCCATGTCACGCCGTCCAGACAATCAAAGCAAGTTGCTTCCAGACGATAAAACATCTACGCTTGATGAATTCCATGCTTGCTTATAATACTATACAGTATTATACTGCATACTAGGATTGATACATAATGCTGGGCGCCATCGCTGATTCTTCCTTCAACTCAGCAGCCGAGGAAAATGATGCTTTGTTCTTTCTAGGACAACTACATGCCTAAGTAGGTATCAAATCGCACCTGGGGCCTCATTAGGCCCCTGAAAATGCTGCCGACTCATGCACCCCCCCCCCAAAGACAAATACACGTCATATGCTTCATTTCTTGTTTTCTTCTTTTCGTATGTGCATGCCTTGCTCTATCAGCCAGCCGGGACCACCCTCTAGACAGGATTTGCCCGAGCCCAGTGGACGCGGCCGTCGGCATCCTGGACTGTATAATATTGCCCAACGTACGGGCCACCAGCGCCGTCGCCGGCGACGACCTGCGGGACATGACCATAATGCTGCTGGTACTCCTGGCCCGAGATTCTGGACGTGTCCCAGATATACTGGACCTGTGGGGGGTACTCGACGTCGACGCTGGTGTCGACACGGATGCAGTTCTCGCCCGGCGACGGTGGTGGGGTGGCGGCCGCGGGTGGTGGGGAGGGCCCGGCATGGCCTGAGTACTTTGCCTCGGCCGCTCCCACCTCCTCCGTCCGGGGCAGGACAGACTCGGCGCTGTTCCCGGCCGGCGACGGAAGCTCTCCTCCCTTGCGCTCCTTGGTCCGCCCGCCCGAGAACCAGGACCGTGAGCCGCCCCGGCCGCGCCTGTACGTCTGCCACCAGCTCCGCACCTTGCCCGAGGCCTTGAGGTTGGAAAGGCCGGACACGTGGAGGAAGGCGGCTCCGCGGGCGAGGACGGGCCAGCAGACTGGGAGGCTGGAGCAGAGTATCCCTATTGAGCCTGTTGTTTTTTGTTTCATCGCGTCAGTTCAACGTTTTGGTTTTTACAATGCAACCCCCCCCCCCCAAAAAAAACGAGAATTTTGGACGACAGGGCTCCATACCGTGAACCGTAGACCATATTTCAATCAGCCCCCAGTCGGGGGTCCGGGCGCCTGGTTGTCTATTCCACCCTAGGACTGTTTTAATAATACCCGTGATGACAACGCTAGAAGGAAGCAATGGTCAGTAGAGTAGCTATAATATAAGTGCTTTGTGACCTTTAGACGGAATGAGACTTACAGCCCTCCTAGTAGGAATATAGAAGCTACACCAATCTTCTTCTGAAGGGAAAGCTGGAGCTTTAGGATATGCTGTATAGGCAAGGCAAGGATACAAACATCGATTATCTCCTCGGCAATACCCAGGACCAACCAAAAGATGTTGTAATTCATGCAGTGCTCTGCGGGGTTGATGTTGGTGAGCCAGGTCCAGTAGATTGGCCAGCAGTTGAAGATGGTACCAATAGTGCCCACGGCCCAACAGGTAGCAACGGCAGCTCCCTGGATCCAGACCTGAGTACGGAAATTGGTGCTCACGGAGAAGATGCGTGTGTACATGAGTAACAGGGAGGCCTTGGCAGCACCAACAACGGTGAAGTACAGTATCTCGGCGATCCAGCCCAGCTTGAGGTCCAGCTGGTTGGCCGGCGTGTAGTTGTAGTTTGGGTCAGTGACAGATAGCAGCCAGTCTGCGTCCGGGTCGACAAGGGCGGCTGGTGTGTCTCAGTGTCAGCGGAACCCTTCAAGATGCACAAACGGAAGGCCACCAGAAGAACATATTTACAGGACAGAACGAGGACACCGGCCGCCACGGCGGCCAGTGCGGCGGCAAGGGCTGACCAGTCATCCCACCACAGGCCGGCCCTCTTGACGCGGGCGTAGAAGCGAAGTGCGGTGGCTATCAGGGCGAGGATGATAAAAACGGCGCCAACGATGGTTGCCATCGACCGCTCGGTCGCGGAGCCATCGGCGTCCTCATTCCCGGCCATGGCGGGGACTCGGATAGGCTGCTTTACTGGGGTGCGGTCTCCGAGTATTTCGTACCCATAGATTCGGATTCCAGGCCTGAGGACTTGAACTCGAGAAAATGGTGGGGGTGCCGGGAGAGAATGAAAGGGCAGTTAGATGTTTGCTGGGGGGAGGGGGGCAAGAAGCGAAGGGCAATTAGCTGTAAGCAGGGCAGACAGAGTGAGTGTCTACATTCCATGCAAATGCAATCCTTCCTGGGACAACCAGCCGGTGAGACTCGGGCATGACTAAATTTAGTACCCCTGTTGCTGCATCTACTTTTTACTTGGCCCATGAGGTTACACAGCTCATCTGCCCATCGGCCCTATCTAACAGACGCACGTGTTGGGGTGGGCTGCGGTTGGCAGTGTTGGTTGTTAACACACCTTGAGTAACCAATAATAAGCAGCCTGGAACCTGCAGGCCAGTAGCATTGCAACACACCGCATCAGGGACATGAGCGCTCAATCCAGCCTGCCCTGTTTGTTGCCCAAGAGGTTGGTTCGCGCCCAGATACTGTAATAGGCTTGGTGCTTACCGAAGGAAGCTTACGTTTGCTTGGTGTGGTTTGTGTGTGTGGTACGTATGGGGATTTCAAAGACAGCGTGATGCCATGGTTGGCTCGGTTGGCTGAAAGATTGTCGATCCCGAGCAGGCCAACATGTACCCACTAAGTACCCAAGTACCCAGTCGGCCAGTAGGTAGTTCTGTCCCACCTGTCCAGGTGGGTATGTTGCTGCAAGCACCAACTCCCGCTCCAGCCCCTGTCGTGCAGACAGTTTGAGGTAGCATCGTTAAAAAAGTTCGGCTTTGACTACACTGTGTTTTTTTTTCCAAATTAACTGAGTAAGTAGCCCCGGGCATCTGAGCCCTCAACCAGGGGATCCAAGAGCCCCGATCAGTTCCGCATCCCTTGCTGTCGACAAACTTGACGTGCTTTCTACAAAGCTGTGTCAATATATACATAAACCATTGTCAGTCTTGATTCTGCAGGTATTTACCACAGTGAAAATTAATGTTACATTTATCGAACAGTTTCTGTGATTACAAGCGCAAAGACTCGAGATGAGCGCGAACGTACTCAAAGCTAGTACGCGTATCATTATCGCCTACGAGCCGAGTAGACTCGGCTCCGAGTTGCAACAATTGCTCCCCCGCCTGCCATGGTGGCCAGAAGGTCACATATCGGTTATAGTTGGCGGCCGAGTAGTAGTTGGGGTCCAGATAATGTACAAATGAGATGTATAGACCCTGAATTACCGTGCTAACATCATCAGTCTGCAGCCACAAGCGGGGCATGTCGGTGCTGTGGTAAGTCCCCAGAATTGGGGTCCCTCTTTCATATGTTGCTCGGTATGACCACGCTGGAACCGTAGCAGGGAAGTCTTTCAGGAGCAGCCGGGACATGAAATTGAACTCATAGTCGCCCAGAATAGCAGCAAGCCGCTTGAACTCTGGGTATGTTGCGTTGGATGGGCCCACGCCTGCAGGAATATCGGGGTTCTCGGGGTATGTGGTGACAAGGCCGGCGACCTCGTCCCATGTGGCGTTGTGGAAGAAGACTTGTTGGAGGTAAGAGACCAAGTCTGCCTCGGTGGTGATGTTGGTCTGGAACAGAGAAAAGATGGTTCCCTAGAACAACACGTCAATTCGGTTCATCACGATACAGACCGGGCTTCATCACGTCGGCTTGCTCACCTCATTTTCCTGGTTGCCGATGATCATTGGGACTGCTGCGTACTTCCCAGTCCTGGCGAGGATGTCTGGACTATCAGTAAGAGTCCGACCATCTTGTCGAGGAGCATAACTGAAGGCCAGGGAATAGTAGCCCAGGTAGCTAGGGACACTGTTGGATGCGTTGACGAATGTGCCGTAGTCGACCTCCCGCAGGCATTCGAGCTTGGCCGAGTCCACCACCGACGCGCATCCCGCCGCCTCAGCGACGGTGTCAAAGATGCCCTGAGCCTTGGCGCCGTCGACCGGCTCTGTGGGTGTTATGCTGCCACTGTTCATGATGGCGCCCCGGAACAAAGGGCGGCCCCTGTATGTGTTGTCGCCGTCATACAGCGCGAGCTGGTCAAACACGCTCATGGCGCCGGCGCTCTCGCCCCAAATCGTGACCGCATCCGGATCACCTGTCGCATTGTTAGTCTCGGCAACATGTCTAGTACCGCCGCAATATTGCATGCTTTGGCGTCGGCAAGGTATAGTCACCTCCGAAAGCCCCGATATTTTCCGCCACCCACTGCAGGCCCATGCGCTGGTCAAGCAGACCCAGATTCGCTGCCCCATCCGCCAATACCTCTCTCCCTCCGAGAAAGCCAAATGCCCCGAGGCGATAGTTGACGGCCACAATGATCATGGGCGTGCCCTGAGCCACAGACTGAGGTATCAGCACCGACCCGTTGTACTGCTGGGGACTTCCGGTTTCAAAGCCCCCTCCGTATATCCAGAACAAGACAGGCAGCTTCGCATCGGCTGGTGTCGGGGTGCCATGCGACCGCATGACCGAGATGGTCAGGCAGTCCTCGGTCTCGCCTCCCGTGCTTGTCCCAAAGAACAAGGTCTCCTCGACACCGGGCAGGGAGATGGCCTCGAGCGCGAGTGGTGTGATATCTACCGCTGTCATCTGGGGGCATGCGGGCCCGAGGCCGGTGGCATCGAATGGTGCCGAGCCGAAGCTCTCGAGGCGTACCGGTGGCTTCAGTCGAAGTGGCCCGATCGGTGGTTGGGCATAGGGGATGCCACGGAAGTACTCGACACCACCATCCACGGAGCCTGTGACAGTACCGGCAGATAGCACGACCGAGGCTGTTGTGGCCGCGCCGTCGCCGTTGCCAAGTGAGATTGAGGCAGCGGGGGAGGTCCCCACTAAGCCAACCAGCGTGGCTGCTCGAGTAAGCATGCAGGTGTTGCACCGCATTATTACCGTAACAGTTAGGAATAATAGTAAGGATGTGATGAAGATGGGGTAGTGTGGTGTGTGAAACATTGTAGAAGATCATAGACAAGTTATAACTGTTTCCATTCGTCCTGAATCGGCGGGCGTTGCCCCTAGGTAGCTACCTGGAAGGAAACAGGAGGCTTGGGGCGAGTCCTGTGCCTGGGAGTGCAGCTGGATCCGAGATCTCAAAAAGGGATTTTGATCCCGGCAGAGGCCACGCCACAAGGTCAAATTGGAATGGTGCTGCATCCAATAGTGTCAATCCTTCCAAACGACACCTGGCACCAATTTGACCAGATTCCTTTTCAGGGTTGGAGAGTACCTAAAAAAACAGCTGTTGTAGTACAAGATGGGGGTGTGGTGGGGCTTTGGGTAACCAACAGAGAGGACATAGCCAGAGCTAACCAACTGTCCCGCTCCCCCCATTCTCACATTGAAGAACAACTTGAACACCAGTGGTTACGTTCTTACTCCATATACATGCTCTTGAAAAAAAAATAAGCTGTAGGTGGTCCCTTCACACAGTGTCAAACGCTAACTTGAACATGTCACGAGCTGGGGGCTCCACTATTGTGGTGCTCCATTATGTATGAATGGGAGCAACCTACACTCAATTCTCAGAACGTAGAAACCAGTTAATTTGCTCTATTCGAAATTCCCTGCTCGGATTCGTGACAGAACATCACATCCTCACTTACCATACGAATGCACACGAGATCAGCAATGAGCTATGGCAACCACGGTGAAACATGGCCAGGGCACTGAGACGAAGCCCGTGGTCTGCGTGTGTTATAGACCTGAAGACATGCAAGATTTGTCAATTATCACTGAAAAACCTGAACAAATGCGAATCGCTCGTGACATTCACTGGCAGGCCGGCCGGCTGGCAGTTGTGAGGGGCCTTAGTTTTTCCGCCATTGTCCCATTATTGATAAAAATAAATAATTATATATGTGAAATGACAGTTGGCGAGATGTAGCGTAAACTACTGCAAGGTACTACTGAGCACCTAGGCATTACCAAACAGGCTATTGAAACAAACTTCGGGGCAGCCAGTATTGGCCCGGGGCACCTTCCCTCCAGATGCGATCTCGTGTCGATATATTGTGCAATCATGCCCTCAAGCCTTTTCAAAACAAAGTATCGCATAGATTGCCGTCCCACTAGCAAACGCCGTTTTCATTGACCTCATTCCCCGAATATATTTTATAGTGTCCTTTCCTCGGAAAATCATATAAAGCACTGTGTCAATCGGCAAAGAAGTTTCCCTAGAGTAGCGGTCGTAAGGTTAGAGCCGATGCCAAAGTTCACGGGGCATGCAGGACACCGATATGCCATCAAATGACACCCGGGGCCCACGTCAAAAGTAGAGCTTACCATGTCTTGGCCACATTCTTGGTGATTTCCAGTGGCTCGCCGCGGGGCCGCAGCCCGGCCCGCTTGGCCATCTCAGCGTACTCCTCCACGGTGTCGAGCTGACACAGGTGGTTCCGCTCGATGGACGCGACCTGCTTCCGCGTGCGCCTCGGCGCCGAAGCCGGGTCAGGCGCCGTCCTGAAGGTGTCCGAGATGACGAGGCGGCCCCCGGGCCCGAGCAGCGCCGAGGCCGAGTCAAACAGGAGCTGCTTATTGTCCAGGTGGAACACGACCTCGGATATCCAGACGCAGTCGAACGTCTCGCCCCGGGCCGTCACCAGCTCCTCGCGCATCTCGTCTATGTCTAGCTCGAGGACCCGCACCGCGCCCCCGTCGGCGCCCGGGTACTGCACGAAACCGTCGTCGGGGCTTTTGCCGGCCGGCGCCGATGTTGGTGGCGGCGGCGCCGGAGGAGAGGAGGGGGAGGAGGGGGAGGAGCCCAGCTTCGCCACCTCCGCCGCCGCCAGCTCGCGCGCCATCTCGACCTGGCGCCGGCTGTTTGTGATGGCCGTCACCTTGCAGCCCCGTTCTCGGGCGAGGTACCTGGCGGTCCCGCCGATGCCGCAGCCCACGTCGAGCACCCTCGAGCCCGCGGAGACACCCGCCCTCTCGGCGAGCTGCATGACCTGGTTCAGCTGGGCCTGCTCGGCGGTATCTTCTGGAGTTTTGAAATAGCCATGGTGGATGTGTTCTCCCCTAGATAGGCGGGTCTTTGGTTAGCCAACGTGATGCGAACAAAAAATGTGAGGGGACCATCAATGGGTTGGCATCACCATACCAGACCTTGAGAAATTGATCCGAGGTTATGTCGTAGTGCCTCTGGATCCTCTTCTTGAGACCCTCTGTGTCGTCCTTGGCCTTGGGGGTTCCGGCATTAACAGCAGGCTTCCCGTTCTCGTTTCTATCCGTCATTGTGTGCATCGGCCGCACGGCAATGCGGTAAGGAGGTGGCCACGAACTGGATGGACCGACAATATGTGATAAGACGGCTCACTGGTGAGTCCTACACAGCTGCTCGTGTGGCCCCCACTACAGCGATCGTCGTGAGAACGCCGATAGTCGCGTCGGGACGCGCGGGCAAGGGACCAGGGATCAAGAAATGTGCCGGATCCTGAAGGATTCTTTTCACGTCAGTTGGGCTCAGGGTACCCGTTGTCCCGCGTTACAACGTGCGATCCCCATTCTCTTGAATTATCGAGAAGTACGGATAGCCAATTAAGGACTCGGAGTGGGTCTATGCCTTGTACTGTATATGCATCGACAGGCTAGAGTAGCACCACATTCGAGGCTTACCAAGGTTTCACGGCATGCTGCAACCCTCACTTGGCAGCTGAGCAGAACGTGCAGGGGTCAGACGCATCTTATTCACATCCTTTTCTACAAGCGAATACTTGGCGGTAGACGTAGGTATCTGTACAAGCGGAGTTTATCTCATGGATCACTGACCAACACACACACATACACCACACTGACGCGTCAAGATTGGGGGCCGGGCTGCGAGTTGAGCCGCCTACCTTTCCAGATCCGTCCACAATGTGGTCCCATAGCGTCGCTTCAACGGCACAGTGGGCGGCGCAGCTGGCACCAACAGACACTCAACCCCCTACCAACGAGCGACGCTGACTGGCGAGAATTCGAGGGCTCAATACTAAGGCCAAACTGGGCTCGGCTGATATGGACCAATTCTCTCTATCGTCTTACGTCAGATTTGAACTCCAAAACAAGTCGATTGCTAGGGAGGCACTCACCAGGATTATTATTTCGTTCCGAATTTTCCCGCTTCACGAAATCGCTCGCCCACAGCTCGCAGATGCAGTTACAGTGGCTGGAATCGTCCTTATTGTGCTCGATATTGGGACCAGCCCCTCCAATTGTGTCGGGAGGAGAAAGTCCGCATGCTGATTGCTAAGTGTGGAAGTAGTTACACGGAAGCTGTATCCCAGAAACCTACCTACCTGTCATAGGTAGCTATGTAACTTAGAGAGCCTGGGTTTTACCCATACAAGACGTATATTTCCTTTTCCGGCCCCAACTCTATTCAATTAACTTGACCGCAAGGGCTTCACTTTCACAGAATGATGTCCTCAGTAAAGTCTGAGTGGTGTTGTTCACACCGTCTTGTTTCACGTAAGACTACATTATGACTGATGGCTTTATAGCCCATCTAGACCGGCCAGCACTTCCGGCACATTGGCTTTCAACTCATCAATAGTCTCCTTCCACACCTGTCTCTGAAGCGCCCTTGCCTTCTCACTGTCTATGATAGCGGCAGCATGACGGCGGTACTGCTTGGGAGTAAGGAAGTAATTTAAAAACTCGCCCTAGAATTTGATGCACCTCGGTAAGTCACCACACTATGCAAACAGATATCCACCTCAAAGCGATCACTGCATATAAGCACGTCAACAACTCACATGATTCTTCTTTGGCTTCAGAGCGGCCTGGAGGATAATTCTGGCGCCCGAGTTAGGGGTCTTGGCAGTTATCACCAGGGTTAGGTAGACACAAAGCGCATGGATCCACGATCTCGAGGCGATCTGTCGACCGATGTCTGTGTGAACCATGCCGGGACACACGCTGTTGACGATGACAAGGGGACTGGGTGGGAACAAAAAAAAAAGACGGCAGTCAGCTCAGTCCAGGCGAGTGTCTGCCGTGCATATCTTGAATAACACTTACTCGCCATCCGGTCCTTGCGCCATTCTGGTCATCTCCTCGATCGTGTACATGAGCAGAATCTTGCTGTTGGCATAGTTGGGCTCGGCATCCCAGAAGCCGCCTGGCCAATTCTCCTTGCTGCACACCTGTCGCAGTATGCCGTCGTTCCGCTGTGACCATTTGGTCAATTCGTCGACGTCGGGGTAGAGATGCTCGCGCGAGGAGACGAACACCATATGCGCCGGCGAGGATCGCTGGTCCCGGGCTCCGCGCATCCACCCCAGCAGGAGCAGGCCGATGAGAGTGGTGCCGATGGTGTTGATCTGGATTGTTCTCTCCCTGATTTCGATTGCGCGTCAGACGATTGAAGTTCAAGTTAACTGCACGATTATACAGGAGTGACCAAGTCGCACAGTAAACACAGGGCCAAGTCAGGGGCCGGGAAAAACCTACCACCCGTGCGGACTCTCCTCCCAGTGGGAATTGACAATGCCACCGTTGATAACGGCCACGTCCAGCTTGTCGGGGCCGGAGAGGCTGCCCCTGAGCTTGGCCATGAAGCCGGTGCACGAGTCGTAGCGCTCCAGGTCCAGCTCCAGGCACGAGATGACTCCCCTGCGGGAGGGGCCCGAAGCTTTCTCTACATGGCGTTTCGCATCTTCGGCGCGGGATTCGGCGCGGGATGTTATGATGACGTTGGCGCCGAGGTTCGCAAAGTGCACGGCCGAGGCGAGGCCCAGGCCGGCCGTCGCGCCGACGATGAGGACCGTCTGCCCATCAAAGGTGCCGGCCGGAGGCAAAGGCACCGGGACGAAACGCCCGATTGTGCGGCTTACAGGAGCGTCAATTATTAACTGCGTCATGGCCGTGCAAGTTGGTTCTGTAGGCAGTGGGTCGACGCTTGCTGAAGCCGGATTGGCCTCGGCATATGTGGCAGAAGGGAAGAAGGTGGGCGAGTGTCCTCGGGCTGGCAGACTCACAGGCCCACTGGAAGGCAGCTCTCGTCTGGTTACCTACTTAGAAGCGTAGATTGCATAGCGCGTAACATCGCCAATTCATGTGTACCTGACCGATCGTTTCCATCTAAACACAATTATTGATGTCAGTGGCAAACTTGTTGGCGATTCAGCCGCTGGAGCGATGTTCATCGTACCACTTACCCAGTGATACATGTCAATACATGCAAATGGTATCCCTTGTACTGCACTAGACTATCGTTACGCCACTCTCACTGTTACACCAATCTCACCGTCACACCACTCTCACTGTTACATCAGTCCACTCTTATCCACCAACGTGTCAGGCGAACTGGCAGTATCAATGAAAAGAAGCTGGGAGCTGGCCGCAAGACTGTTGGGAAGGATGTCGGGGCGCCATGCAGCCGGCACTTGGCAGAAATACACCAGAGGCTCAGCCGGCTCCGCAGTGGTCATCAGCCCAGCCCATGCAGCAGTGTCGCATCGTATCCTACCGTGCTGTTGGCGCCAGCCTTGCCAACCGCCCGGGGAAACACACCATCGGGGGCCGAAATGTGACCACCGCCCGCTCGGCAGCAGTGCAGAGGTAGTACTTGCAAAAAAGTAACATTAACGGTACATATTGAGTCTTAGTGTCTGGTAACTTTGTTATATTGTGCCAGGCCCATTAAAAATGTAGCTTCGGTTGGTACCTAGGTATGTATTACTGCGGCGCAGTCAGCAATGCGTTGCGTTACCCGAGCCAGTCATGTGGCCTCAAGAACCAACTGGGCAGAACCAACTGATCACACGGAGCTGCAGGAACTAGCTGGTCTCGGTTGAGGGCGATACACCTCGGAGCGGGGAATGACTTGGATCGCGCTACACATGCATGCTGCGCTGTCGTCCTCTTAGAGATCGTCGAGCTGAAAGCAGAAACGGGAAGGAGATGCACGTTGAATGCATCCTTGATGATTGATGATCCTCGTAAGTAAAATCCCGCATACAATGCAAAGAATTATGCCATTGTGCGATACTACTAGTACATCGCTCAATCAATACTCCGTATGTGCATGTTCAATACGAACACCCTTAGTTGGAGACGTGCTCTTGCAGGTATCTGCTTGTAAACACTGTGCATGTGAACGTCTCAGCTTTCCCATGAGGCCCCTGTCGCTCACCAGAAAACGCTTTGAGCTTGAGTCAACCATCGCTTCTAGGTCCTTTCGAAGCGGACAAGAACTAATTTCCATATCCTTGTGTACCTAGATAATGGGCGACTCACAGATGGAAGAGATTTCCTTTCTCTCCGAGACAGGGACTCTAGTCGCCTCGCTCAGGGGTCACAAGATCCAACCCACGGAGCAGACCAAGTCGCTGCCGACGTTCTACCGCAACCTCGAGGAGGCCCTCGACGTCAAGCGCGCGTCAGACAGCTTCTACTCGACGCTGCCGACGGCCGAGCTGCACGGCAGCACGGCGGACTTCTGCTCCGGGGACGTCATGTCCATGGGCCGGAGCGCCGAGCACCGGGCCGAGTTCCTCGCCGAGCTCAGCAGGAACCCCGAGTTCGCCCTGGGGACGACGAGCTCGCGGCTCATGGACGGAAACTACGGGTACATCGAGGAGGTCGAGTCCGAGATCGCCGCCTTCCACGGCGCCGACGCGGGCTTGCTCGTGGGCTCCGGGTTCGAGGCCAACCTGGCCATCTGGACGACAATCCCGAAGCAGGGGGACGTCATCGTGTATGACACCCTGGTTCACGCGAGCACATACGACGGCATCAGGCAGTCCCTGGCGGCGGACAGGGTCGCGTTCCCACATAGCGATGTCGACGCCTTCAGGGACACGCTGCGGGAAATCTTGGACACACGTCCACTGGTGCGCCAGGGGAAGCGCTCCGTCCTTGTTGCGGTCGAGTCCGTATACAGCATGGAAGGCGATCTATGTCCGCTGCAGGAACTCGTCGAAGCCGGCCGGGAGGTATTCCAGGAGCACGAGGGCGGCGTCCAGTTTGTCGTCGACGAGGCGCACAGCGGTGGCTTCCTCGGCCCCGGGGGCAGAGGCCTCGTCTGCGAGCTGGAGCTGGAAAAGGAGATCGCGGTAGTTATGCATACCTTTGGCAAGGCGGTTGGGGCCGCTGGAGGTGAGTGCTCATTGCTTGGGACGTGCCTTGATATCAATAGGGGCTTGCGAGCTAACGCCCCCCCTTCCCCTCCCTCAGGAATCATTCTCGGCAATAAAAGTATCCGAGACACAGTGTTGAATTTTGGAAGGGCAGTCATGTTCTCTACAGCGCCCACCTTCCCATTTGTCGCTGCCATAAAGTCAGGATATAAGGTGCTCGGCACCAAAGAACAGGTATGGGGCGTCTACTTGCTCCTCCTTCTTTGTTCTTTCCTTTTCCTCGTCTTGTTTTTTTATGGGCTGCCGGTTCCAGTTCAATGGGACCCTGCTGATTATCCTTGTTTTCAGGGCAGACAGCATGTTCAGGACATGGTTATGCTGTTTTTTGAGCTTTTGACCTCGCATCCTCTCTGGGAGGAAGCAAAGTCCAGGGGCATTCTCAGCGTCCCCCTCGCTGATGGATGGGAAGACAGGGTGACTCAAACCCATCTATTCGCCATCTCGACCAGACCAAAGTCTATCTGGTGGCTGTGGTACCATCTTCTCTCGTCCTCATTCCGCACCTTCCCCGTAACGTACCCGGTGGTGCCATTAGGACAGGCCCGTCTGAGGTGCATCATCCACGCTCACAACACGGAGGAGGAAGTGAGGGGGTTTATAGGTGCGATCTACGCATGGGTGCAAGAAATGATGGATATAGACGCCGGCAAGGCGACCCAACCGGTGACAAAGGCGGCCAAGGAGGTTTACGAGTGGATGAGAAAGGAGCAGGTGAACGGTTTCGGGATGGTGTGAATCGGCTGATGGAAAATGGGGTTGTGAGTTGAGGGAAACCGCCAGTAGCATTGTACTGCTTAGACACATGCGTACGTACACATTGTAGAAGCTCTGGTGAAGGTTATTTCTCGGTCGTTTTCTTCAACGATTGAAGACTGGGACCTTGTAGAAAATGTGTGTCTAGGGAGTCTTCTGTAAAAATTACATTGAATCTTGTGCGACTTGTTGAGAATTGTAACTTGAATGTAAAGATGGGCAGGGACATCACAGTGGATGCTTTTTTGTAGGTCTGTAACTACAAAGTACCTAAGTACCTAAGTACTTAGTAGGTACCCGGGTACGCTGGCCGTTTTAGCGCTGGGAGGTACTCTTAGCACCAGACATGGGGGTAGCTTCGGTGAGGCGCAGAAAAGTAGGCACCACAAGGTTCCCGATGACAGAATAATTTCAGGTGGATAAGCCCCTAGTGCAGAAACGACTCCAAGCCCTACCTTCCCTCCTGTACCCTAGGGTATTCTTACCTTCTTCACTTACAATACTAGTACTCACCCTTCCTAACCCCCCTACACTCACCACACACGTCACATCACCTGATGGAGTCCATTGCTATCATTGGCCTGGCCTTCAGGCTGCCGGATGGGGCCGAAGATATCTCAAGCTTTTGGGATATGCTCAAACATGGGAGGAACGTAATGAAGGAATGGCCCAAGGACAGGGCAAACATCGAAACTTTCTATAAGCCAGACTCGAGTGTCAAGAACAAGGCAGGTCTAACCAAGAAGACAACCCCCGCCGACATTAGGCGCTAATAAGAAGAGAGAGAAAATAGTTGTATTCAAGGGGAGGCTATTTCATGAATGGGGATCCTGCCGCCTTTGATGCTCCATTTTTCTCCATCACGCCGCAGGGTATGAGAGATGCAGCACCATTCCGTCTTTCGGTATACCCCAATACTGACATAAAGATACAGAGGCTGCTGCTATGGACCCACAGCAACGATGGCTTCTTGAGACTTCTTACAGAGCTCTGGAAAACGGTACGTGGTGACTACACTTCAGCCTCCCTCACGCTTGGACCTAAATCTTACTCTGCACAGCGGGTATACCTTTGGAGAAGGCAGCAGGAAGCCAAACGGCAGTCTATGCCTCATCTACCTCGGAAGACTACATGATGATGACTGCCAAAGACCCAGATACTGCAGCAAATATGTTCGCCACCTCCACCAGCCCTAGTATCCAGGCAAACCGGCTCAGCTGGTACTTCGATCTCAGAGGCCCCAGCATACACGTCAACACTGCTTGCTCCTCCAGTATGATCACAATGGATCTCGCATGCCAGAGCCTGAGGAGCGGGCAGAGCTCAATGGTATGCGAAGCCAGCAAGGCGAGCTTATCAGAAAGTGCTGACCTTTGTTTTATTCCAGGCCTTGGTGACGTCCGGTAACAGCCTACTGAGTCCAGAATGGTCCCTCTATATGTCGAACATGAATTTCCTATCGTCGGATAGTAAATGCTACAGTTTTGATCACCGAGCCGATGGCTATGCAAGAGGAGAAGGCGTTGTTGTCCTCGTGTTAAAAAGACTTTCCGATGCCATTAGGGAAGGAGACTCTATTCGTGCAGTGATTCGAGGGACCGGCTCGAACCAGGACGGCCATACCCCAGCCATGCCTCAGCCCAGCCAGTCCGCACAAGAGGCGCTGATCCGGCAGGTGTACAAGAGCTGCAGCTTGGGCTTCGAGAGCACGCGCTATATAGAATGCCACGGTAAGCTCTTCCGCCATGGCATTCTATCGTGATATCTGACGATAGGTATTAGGCACGGGCACACAGATTGGAGATGTGACAGAGGCAACCGCATTGGGCAGGGTTTTCAAGAGCAGCAGGTCCGCCAAGGAGCCACTCTACATGTGAGTGAAGGCTGTGGATTTTGCCCTTTGACAGAGATTGACTCGATTGGACCTGGCAGTGGCTCAATCAAAGCAAACATCGGTCATCTAGAAGGAGGCAGCGGTTTGGCAGCCATACTCAAAAGCATTATGATACTTGAGACTGGAACCATCCCTCCCCAAGCTCTGTTCGAAAAGCTGAATCCCAGGATCAAAGCCAAGTTTTACCACCTGGAGGTATGAAGTCCCCCACTGTCATTCATTTATATGGTTTGAGCCTTCAGGCTGACAGGCCATAGGTGCCAACGTCTTGTATCGCCTGGCCAACACACGGCCTACGACGGATCTCAATCAATTCCTTCGGCTTTGGCGGAACCAACAGTCATATCATTCTCGATGATGTCTTCCATACCATCGAGGCTCTCGGGCTTGCGGGAGATCTTCACACCTTGACCTCCATCAGCCCTCTCACCAATGGGCACAAGGAACTGATCAACGGCACCAACGGCACCAACGACAACAACGGGACCAACGTGGTCAATGGCAAGAACGGGGCGGATAGCATGAAACACGCAGTAGGAGTAGGCAAGACGAGTAAAGTGACCCCGGATTATCAATTACTGACATGGTCTGCTCGAGATGAAGCGGCGCTGGAACGAATGCTGAATCTCTACGATGGGTACATCAAAGATCATATCAATGATGGCGCCAGATTCCTTGAAGACCTTGCTTACACGCTTGCTGCGCGCCGTTCTGTCATGGCCTGGAGGTCCTTCTCCGTGGTGGACAAAGGGGGGAAATCAGAGACCTTAAATCTACCATCTGCGAAACGTGAGCGCGCGGCTCGTGAGAATGGCGTGGCCTTCATCTTCACCGGCCAAGGCGCGCAGTACGCCAACATGGGGATGGATTTACTCTGCTACCCAGTGTTCGAGGCTACACTCGCCAAGGCCCAGAGTATATTTCACGAATTGGGAGCTGAGTGGGCACTATTTGGTGAGTAAAGAACTTTTTGCCACTAGTCACTGCATTGACACCGAACAGCACATACCCTACATACTGACTGAAGGAATGAATAGATGAACTTAGAGACCCACGGCGCATCGACAAACCAGAATTCAGCCAACCTCTATGCACTGCGCTCCAAATTGCCCTGGTCGAACTGCTGGGAACGTTCAATGTCTTCCCGGACGTTGTGGTCGGGCATTCCTCGGGAGAAATCGCGGCTGCATATGCCGCCGGAGCCCTCTCCCTCCGCTCCGCCTGCAAAGTGGCCTATCACAGAGGCCGTCTCGCTCAGAAAGTGGCCGCGGCATCTGCGTCGAAGCAGCCAGGAGCCATGTTGTCGGTGAATCTCAAGGAATCCGAAGCCGAGTCCTACCTGACAAAAGCGTCAGCTGCCGGGGGGCGTGTTTCTGTTGCGTGCATCAACAGCCCGACCAATGTCACACTGTCTGGTGACGAGGTGGCCATTGATCAACTGCAAGCAGGCCTCGAAAAAGACGGCATCTTCGCGAGGAAGCTCAGAACTGGCGTGGCCTACCACTCCCCCGCTATGCATCAGATCGCGGGCGAGTACCTTTCCAGCTTGGGCCGCCTCGAGCCACGAGAGTTGCAAGGTGGTGCGAATGCTTCCATGGTATCGACGGTGACCAGTCAGAAGGTCGCGGCAATCAGCCTGCTAGACCCGCAGTACTGGGTTGATAATCTGGAATCAACAGTGCGGTTTGTCGACGCACTGATCTACGTTGTCCACACGGCGCCCAAGATAGACGGCCTCAAGCCCATCACGAACTACGTCGAGATCGGCCCCACTGGAGCGCTGCAGCGGCCCATACGTGACTCCCTGACGCATGCCGGCAATAGCACGTCCCGGTACGCCTCAGTGTTGTCGAAGCAGGACTCCGCTCTAAAGACCATTTTGGAGTTGGCTGGTCAGCTGTTCACCTGTGGGCATCCCGGTGTTTCAATCACCGCAGCTAATCAACAGGATGGCCCTTCGCCTATCGCCAAGCCTGTGGTAGATGCACCCCAGTACCCCTTCGATAAAACGCAGACATACTGGCATGAGCCCAGATACAGTCGTGATTGGCGACTCCGTGAAGGGCCTTCGACGAGCCTCTTAGGCTTGCGCACAAACGACTGGAATCCGCTCCAGCCACGTTGGCGGAAAATGCTCAAGGTCGAAGAGGTTCCTTGGATGGCAGATCATGTCGTGGGCGACACTATCGTCTTCCCCGCGGTTGGCTCACTTACGATGGCTATGGAAGCCGTCAGGCAGACGGTCAGTAGCACGAGCAGCCAGGCCATCCGGGGGTACCTTGTGAAAGAGGCCACCTTCACCAGTCCCATCGTCGTCAACCAGGGACAGACAACAGAGGTCATAACGCATCTCCGCCCGTTACAACAGACATATGAGAAGTCCACCACTCGATTTGAGATCGAGATCTTTTCATATGCAGAGAGCTACTGGAGAGCCTGCAACAAACACATCATTCATGTCGAGTTTGAACAAGAGTCCGCGGCCGAAGTGGATGGCGGACACGAGCTCCAGTCACTCACCAGTTTGTTTGCCCGCAAGTACGCCGACACAAAGGCCAAGCCCGACGTGCAGATTATTGAAAAGTTGGATCTCTATCATTGGCTCCAGGACACGGGCTTTCGCTACGGACCGACCTTCTCCCTCTGCGACGAGGTTTGCTGGGATGGGCACAATGTCACTCTTGCCGAAATCGACGCCGGACCTCCAGTTCAGTCATTCTACGGGGGCGTTGTTCATCCCGGGATCCTAGATTCATGCTTTCAGGTCTGCCCAATACCACAGTCTCGAGGATTGTCGGAGGATGTCCCGACTTCGATCCCGCACAAGATAAAGAACGCCTGGATAGCCGCGACAGGGTGGCAGGATGCATCGGGAAACCGCCTCAAAGTCTTCACGGAGGCAAAGCCCAAGAAGCTTGGTACTGGTATTGACAGCGAAGTGGCGGTCTTGTCGGAAACAGGCGTCCTCCTATCTCATATCGAACAGCTGGAGTTGTTGCCAATCATGGCCCGTAAGGTCGACGCTGACAACAGCGGAAGGAAGTTACTGCACCATATCGACTGGCAGCCACACGTATCGTTGCGTACCCTACGAAGGCCCGATACCTCCGATATGTTATGTATTCCCAATTTGAAATATTCACCGGAGGAACAAGATGCAATTGCCAACGACCGGGTCGAGTTGGAGGAGACACTAAAGGCTGTAGCGCGGAAGAATATTCACAGCCTTCAGGGAATCGACCGGGAAAAGATGCCAGCACATATGAAAAAGTATGTCTCTTGGATAGAACGTCAGATTCAGGAAGTTCCAATCAAAGATCGCCCCGAGGCATGCGATCTCATGGGCAGATTACAAGACCTCAGCATGAGACGACCATCGTGGAAGATCTTCACAGAGGTCGCCCAGAGGCTCCTCCCCATAGTCCGTGGAGAGATACAGGGGATCGACCTTTCGGCCTTAACTCAGGACTGGCTCGATGATGCGGTGGCTGCCGTCTTCAACGAGGATCTAAAGGAGGATCTCGCACTCTTGGCCCACCAAAGGCCCAGCCAGAAGATCCTCGAGGTCGGCGCTCGCAGGGGCGCTCTCACAAGCTACGTTCTATCAGTCCTCCAAAGTATCGAAGCTCGTACGGGTGGTTTAGCGTTCTCTGAGTACACTTACTCAGACGGGTCGACAGCCTTGGTAGACGAAGCCCGGCAGCGATTTTCAGACTATGAAGACCGTATGGACTTCAAGTGTCTCGACATCGACCAAGACCTCACCAAGCAGGAGCTGATACCGGCCAGCTACGATGTCATCTTCGCAGCAGGTGCCCTACGAGCAGCCAAGGATATCAATGCCGTCCTCCAGAATCTCCGGCGGCTGCTGACACCGGGCGGCCGGCTATTCCTCTACGAGATCACGGCTCCTCACCACTTCGAGATAGATTTTGGCCTCGGTGTCACAGCGGACTGGTGGCGTGGCCAACAAGATGATCGAGATGGGGATCGAACAATGACGGCCCGCCAATGGGACACCATCCTGAAGGATAACGGGTTCTCGGGGACCCTGGTCATCAGGGACTATGATACCGATGCTGCACATCGCTTCAGCCTCATGGTAACCAGTGACGCGGTCCCGGCGAGCCTTCCACAAGCAATGAAAAACGTTCTGATCGTAGTGATGGAGGACGAAGATTTCCAAAAGTCAGTTGCGGAGGCTATCCTCCAGAGCACAAGCTGGGACTCCCAGGTGGTCACGTTCGACGAGGTCGCAGACGGGAAGCTCCAGCCGGGTGCCTGCGTCATCTGCCTGGCCGATGTCTGCCGGCCGTTCCTCCAGCCCATGGGCCAGACGACGCTGAGCGCTGTCAGAAATTGGTTGCAACAGTCGACGAATCTACTTTGGGTTACTGCATACAACGACGACGACGACGACGCCGAGAGCACCGTGCTTGGGTCCTCGTACGCCTACGCGGGGATCAAGGACGGGCTCCTCCGCACCCTGCGCAACGAATTCGCGCTGAACCGCATCGTCTCTCTCACCATCGGCGACGGGTCCCCGGACGTGACCTCCTGCGCAAGATACGTGAAGTGGATATTCGAGTCAGCCTTTGCAAAGCTTGGCGCTGATGACGAGTATCTTGTCCGGGACGGCCAGGTCTTGACCGGGCGGCTGGTGGATGACACCGACACCAACAGAGACCTGACGTCGTCTATAGCGCCGGAAGCTATTACCGAGCATTGGCTGCCGGGACCGCCCCTCGCATTGGCCGTCCAAACCCGCGGGCAGCTCGAGACCCTGCATTTCCGAGAGGACCTCGCCTATTACGACGAGCTAGGCCCATTGGAGGTCGAGATCGAGGCCAAGGTGTGGGGTGTCGGCTTCCGCGACGTGTTTCTCGCCCTCGGCCGCCTGGATGAAGATGACTTCGGGGCGGACGTCGCGGGCGTGGTCACGAGGGTCGGAGCTGACGTCCAGTCGCTCAAGCCCGGTGACCGAGTTGCCATGCAGATAACGGGCGGCATGAAGACGTACCCGAGAGGGCATGAATGGACGACGGCCAAGATTGCTGACTCTGTTTCTTTCGAGGACGCCTGCGCCGTCATCATACCCGGTATGACAGCGATACAGTCGTTGATCGAGATTGCACGCCTACAAAAGGGCGAGAAGGTGTTGATCCATTCAGCATCCGGGGGCACAGGCCAGGTGGCCCTCCAAATTGCGCAGATGGTTGGCGCCGAGGTCTTTGCGACCGTGGGATACGACCACAAGAGGCAGCTCCTCATGGACGAGTACGGGATCCCTGCTGATCACATCTTCTACAGCAGAGATACCAGTTTCGCCCGAGGAATTATGAGGATGACAAATGGTTACGGCGTCGACGTCGTTCTCAACTCGTTGGCGGGCGAAGCCCTGCGTGCTTCTTGGGAGTGTATTGCTCCGTATGGAAGGATGGTCGAGATCGGCAAGGCCGACATAAACGCCAACGCGTCGCTGCCTATGGCTTTCTTCGCAAAGAACTGCCTGTATGCAGGCGTCGATCTCCACCACATCGTGAACGACATGAATAAGAAGCAGCTTGCTCATAAGCTTATGCAGAGGACGATGGACCTGGCCAGGGATGGAAGCATCCGGCCCTCGGCGCCCTTGCGCGTGTACAATGTCGACGCTGTGGAGGATGCTTTCCGCTATCTTGCGAGTGGGAAGAATACAGGTCGGATCGTGATCCGAGTTGATCGGTCAACGGTTGTTCAGGTGAGTCCCGATGAAAATGGGCGTATTGGCCAGGGCTGGCAGAAGGGCTACTAACGGGACATTTAGAAACAACTGACAAGGGAGAGAAGCTGGAGGTTTGACGGGAATGCTACGTATCTCGTGGCAGGGGGCCTCGGCGGTATCGGTAGATCGATACTCAGATGGATGGTTTCGAGAGGCGCGAAACACTTGCTCGTCCCATCCAGGTCTGGAGCTGTCTCTGCCGCGGCTCTGGAGGTTGTGCGCGAGCTCTCTGGTCAGAACGTCTCGGTGTCAACCCCGAAATGCGACATATCTTCGCAAGAGTCTCTCACGCACATGCTCCGAGACTCAGCTGCGACCCTCCCTCCAATCCGAGGTTGCATCGTCGCGACCATGGTCCTGAACGTGAGTTACTATAACGAGACAGACTCCCCAACAAGCCGACCATTGGAAAAGATCTCCGCACTAATCACTCGTGTATTTTTTCTCAGGATTCCGTGTTTGAGAATATGACCCTAGCACAATGGGAGTCAACCTCGCGCTCCAAGATCGAGGCGTCGTGGAACCTTCACGCCTCACTCCCCAGCCTCGACTTCTTCATCCTGCTCTCCTCCGTCTCGGGCGTACTCGGCAACCCTGGCCAGAGCAACTACGCGGCAGGCTGCACCTTCCAGGACGCCCTGGCACGGCAACGCAGCGAGCGAGGCCAGAAAGCCATCTCGGTCGACCTCGGAGTGATGCGCACCGTCGGCGTCGTCGCCGAGAGCGAGCGGCTCCAGCAGCATTTCCAAGGTTCCAAGGGCTTCGTCCCCATCGAGGAGGCCGAGTTCCTATGCCTGCTCGATATCTGCTGCGACCCGTCGTACCAGCCAGAACCCCGCGAGAGCCAGATGGTTATGGGCCTCGAGACCCCCGCCAGCCTGCTGGCACGGTCCCTCGAGCCGCCCGAAATGCTGCAGAGGCCCCTCTTCGCCCGCTTCAGCCGTCTGCCGGGTCGGCCTGGACACGGCGGCGGGGCCGGCGATGGCGATGGCGGTGTCGACGCCGCCAGGCTCTTCCGCCAGCTCGAGTCCCCGGCCGAGCGCGCCCAGGTGGTCGTCGAGGCCTTGTCCAAGCGGCTGGCGCAGACGCTGTCGATCAAGCTTGAGGATGTCGACACGCACCAGGCGCTCCATGCGTACGGCGTCGACTCGCTCACCGCGGTGGAGCTGCGTAGCTGGTTGGGTAAGGAGTTCTTAGCCGACGTACCTGTTTTCGAGATTGTAAGTGGCAAGACAATCGAGGCCATCGGGCAGCTGGTAGCTAGGACGACTCGGATCGAGGGAAGGCTCTGAGGAGACTAACGAGCAAGTGGCTTAGTTTTAATGCTTAGAGTAAATACTATTTCTTTATGAACAAGAATAAGACTTCTTCTCCTTCGGGAAGTATAGAATAGAGTATTAAAGCCATACCATAATCCTTTAAGCAGCCAGTATCAGCCCACCCAGCTTTATGTATTAGCTATCCTAGCTCTAGCTTTCTACCCACCTACTACTTTGATTTTAAGTAAGCATCTAATAATAACATTAATTATAGTTGAGAGGGCTTGCCCTCTTACTGCTAGCAAAGAAGTACACCTCCCGGCCAAAAGACCATAATAACCAATCTATTGATTGGCTATTCCTAGCAGTGTATAAGAGCCGTACCGTCACAATAGTATAATCAACTATGCTAATACTTTATAATAACGCTTTATTAGGTATAGTAGCAATAATACTACCTCACCTAATCGTCCTCTATGTAGAAGGTGGTAAGATTTCAGGTATGAAGAGAACCTGGCAAGTGACTTCTCGCTTAGGCACACAGGCAGCTTAGCACGGAAGTCACTTGACAGGGGGCCACACTACACTGGGATTCCTCTGTGATCTGGCCCTTAGGCTGTGACTAGATACAGCCCCAGTGTGAGGCTGCACTAGCCGTGTCCTAATCAGTCATCACTCTTTTGCTGGTAGAAGTGATGAACAGTCAGGCAGGTTGACCTTCGAGGGGGTTCGACCAATCATTAGGTGTTGCTGCCGGTCTACGGGGGCTGGTCAAATTTATATAACCGGTCAGCACTGTCCATTATTTGACCAGTATCCCGGATAGGACCGTCAGTCACAACTCTTTCTGCTGGGGCCCTGTGGGACCAGCCACACCCTTGCCAAGCCCCACCTGGCCGCCTTGTAAACAGTCATCATTGGGACTGGTCACATATAGATACTGGTCAGCATTCTCACACCTCATTGACCAGGTATAATTTCATGACTGGTCTCAACACCTCTTTCTTAATACCAGTCGCCATGCGATGCAGCTATCTATATGAACACCATATACCAGTGCCATATCCTTTTAAGCATCCCAGGAATTAAACTAACTTTGAGGGTAAACCCAGTATGATAACACAAATTAAATTGAGCACGCAAAGAAAAGACACCCAGCTCGCTATTGCGGCAATGCCCCCTCATCCAGGGGCTACAGTATGCACAACTGCCTAATCACTATTCGGTAGTTATGAAAGGTACTGCGAGGCTCACCAACCAGGTACCCCTCAGGACCTACGAGGCTGCCAGTGCGGCATGGCTGATATAGCCAATCACAAAAGTAGCAGTGTGGACCGCATCATAGGTATTACAAGCTGACAACCCCGCTTTTTGGATTCCCCTTTCGTTACGACATTCACATCAATCGAGAACATTATTAATCTCTTCAATATCTCAGTCTCCTACAGTTCCACAACAGAATTTGGAAACTGGGCGCAAAGGATCCGAAATGGTGCAATATAGCCCTCTCAACCCTCAAAAGAGCGAAATTCGCCTCATTACCCTGCTGCCGGGCAAGCCTCGCGATGCTATCCGATGCACCCTATCCACCGCGTCTCTTGATAGTCCACCAGAGTTCACAGCTCTATCCTATGTGTGGGGAGATCCATCCGAGACAAAACCCATCACTGTTGATGGCGAGCCATTCAATGTCACTGTGAACCTCGAGCAGGGTCTCCGAGTCATTCGGAAGCGGTGGAGGCGCTGCGTTTTATGGATTGACGCTATCTGCATTAACCAGAAAGACGTCCAAGAAAAGAACGTGCAGGTTCCGCAGATGGGACGGCTGTATTCCACTGCCCCGACAGTAATCGTGTGGCTTGGGCCGTCGAGTCCCAACATCAAACTCTTCGTTTCATGGATACGAGCACATTCTACAAGAAAATACAACGCGGCGTCGGCGTATTGGCTGGCGTTGAACGCTAGGTCAGCTTTTTCAAAAGGTGCGAAACGAGAGAGGGACTGGGCCTTGATACGAGCCTTCGAGGGTTACTACGACTTCCTGGCCCTATCATACTGGAGCCGCATGTGGACGTTTCAAGAATACCTGCTACCTCGCACTGCGCCAGTCTGCCTATGCGGTAATATGCAGCCGTTCCAGCTTGCCACTGTTCTTGGAAATCTCGATATTGGCACCTTAAAGAATCTGGACTACCAAGCTTCGGAACGCCGAAAAGCTGAGTATAGGAGGAAGATGAATTGGGAGGGGTTGGCGATGCTGGGTGAAGTTCTCAACAGACAGAGGCTCAAGATTCTCTCCGCTGTATCCAACCCAGTCTCGGGCCTTCCAGATTTACGAAATTTCCAAGAGGCAAATTTAGTGACCCTGCTATACCATACAGCGGAACGGCAATGCTTTGACCAGCATGACAAGATATTTGCGCTGTATGGTATGGTACCGGCAGCCCAAGATGCATACCCAACGGATTACACGAAGCCGATCCCGGATGTGATGATCCAGGCAGCAGCGTATATAGTGAACTTCGAGTATTGTGGTTGTTTCCTGTGGCGTTGGTTCGGGCTTCGGGACGAACGACTTTTGGATGTCTCCCGCTTCTATCCCTCGTGGATGCCGGACTTCTCCTTGACGAGCACTTCAAAGAGCTTGAACATACACGTTGACATGAACGCAAACATGGCGATTACCCTCACACAGTCAGAAGATATTTCAAAGCGCGTAACAGTTGAGCATACGACACTTCGACTTTGGGCTAGATGTCTCGGGGCCTGTAAAGTTGCAGTCCGATTCGGGAACACAACAGCAATCATCCTCGAGCAGATTAAGAGGCTCTTACAAACGGATGTGTTGGAGGATGACCTGGGCAAGGCCGTCCGGAAACCTGAGACCCTCCAGTCTAGGATAGCGCGAGCCTGTGTCACGCACCGCTCATTGTCATCCGACTTTTCGGCAAAGGAGATTCTTGACACCTTCTCTCTGGCCTTTAACTCGGGTCCTGATGCTCTACGAGGCAGCTCTCACGAGCCATGTTGGAACAAAATTCTGGTTGCCGCAGAACTACTAACAGGGAAAGCGCTGCTATTCACCAAAGATGGCTGGTTTGGAATCAGCGTCGCCGGCGCGAAAGATGGTGATATAGTAGTAATCGCCCCAGAAGTCGAAGTTCCACTAGTTTTGACGCCAGAATCGTCGACCTCGGTTGATAGAATTGAATACTATAAGATGGTGGGAACGGCTATCATTGACGGTATCATGAGCCAAGGGGAGCTATTTGATGAGCAATTCGTCGAAGAGATCTCAAAACGAGACATGGTCGAGTTCCTCGTACTCTGAGTCGGTACTTAGTGTAATTACAATTCGACACTGTCTTCGTTAGAGACGAAGGCCGTGGCTCTGAAGAGGTCTAAATGGACCTCGGGCAGAGGTATAACGTTCGATGAAATTCGACGGCATGCAAAGTGACTCGGGTAACCGTTAGTAGACGGAACTCGCTGCGCGAAACAATAGACGCAGGGACGCGATTTATATATCAAAATGACAGAATACAAATTGTGCCAATCGCTTCGAAATTTCCATCCACGGGCCATTCAATTGCACTTCTTTGTATGGATAGACTCCATGTTGCCATTGAACAGCTCTGATCAAAAGTCGGGATATAAGAAATGCCCTTAATACGAGTATGACGGGTTTGGTACACTTTGCTTTTATAAAAACTATTGACTTTCGTTGTGTGACCTATTACATCGAAATGACTCACCATGGCGAAATGACCACGGCGAGATAGACCAAGTGTAATAATGAGCCTGAGAAACTTCTATAGAACGGGTGCAGTTGATACCCATAGAGCTTACTAGAATAGCTGCTTAAGAGCAGTGCGTTGCTTGCCGAATCCGAGAAGAAGGCTTGGAACGGCACTGCCGTGACTCCCAGGACCAGTAAGCATTGATGCGAGATTGCAGTACCACGAGATTGGCCGGAATCAAATCTTGGTCGGTCAAGGGGAGGCACAAAATTTGTTCCTCAATGCATCGCAACAATACTTGAGGTTGGCGCTTCTTGGCGAGATAGGTGAGGCTTTAGCACCTGAATTGGGATATGTAGAACAATGGTCATCAATTATATAGTCACTGACGGTCATCACAAATGGTTCGTTGGAAACAGTGGCCATGTGGTGCCGGCAAGATTGTCAAATTCCTAGTTCGTCCTCGGTCACGATGCTTTAGACCGGAGCTGCCGTTCGCCTAGGTCACTATTGCTCTACTCCTTCAGACGCCATGTGTTGTTTCGGTTCCCGCCCGCAGGTCCCTCCTTTCACTTTCCCGCAGGCTTCTTGTAATTGATCACCTTAGTAGCCCCTCTGGTCTGACCATCCATAAGAACCCACAGATCCACGACGCAGTCCGCCTTGCTCTGGATCTTCCGAAGCTCCTCATAGTGGACAGCACCAACCGTGACCGGCATCGGCTTGCCGTCCTTTCCCATCTGCGCCGGTTCAGGGTTTACTGTATGGAGGCCTTTGTAAACCGTCTTGAAGGTTTTGGGAGCCGATGACATCTCGGCTATGTCTTTCAGCTTCTCTGGCGTGTCGACTATGGTCCCTGCTGCGATGACGACGTAGAAGGTGAGATCTGGCGTCGGCCAACCAGCCTCTATCTTCTTCCAAGCGTCTACCCAAGTCTGGGGATTCTCGAGTGGACTCTGATTCTCTTTGTCGGCGCCGACTTGCTTCTGAGGTCCGGGCTTGGTCAGAACCGCCTTGCGTAGATCCTCACCAGCCATGTTGGGAGATGGGCTGTGTGGACTCTGAAGCGGGGAAAGTGGGTGGCGGTTGGTGCGTTTCAAATCTGAATGGCCGTATCTTATTGACTAGGGAGGCTCGGTCGTCTGATCGATGGCAGTAAGTTGGAATGCAACAGTTATGTTAAAGCCGCGATTAAATAGAAGAATGCTTGTGTGGATCCGTAGATAGTGAGCAGGCAGCCGCTTATGTAAGCAGTGCTGCAGCCCAAAACACCATAGGCACTGCCCTCTGGGCGGTAATTAGCAACCAAGCAACCTACACACCCACAGCGTACAGTCTACAGCGTCCCTTGTGATCGTTGCAGTGCTGTTCAGTGGGCTAGGTGCTTAAAGAAGCACACTTGTGGAGAAAGGGATGAGACTCGGTTGTGAATGTAGTGGGATCAGGTGTTGTTCAAGTAGATATTTGGTGACTGACTAATCATTTCCAGAACACATATTTACTTTCAACAGCTTGCAAATTGACTGGTACGACTGTTATTTGATGGAATTCGCCGCGCGAAACATTATATGCAGCGAATAAGATTTATTTATCAAAATGATAGAGAATAAGGACCCAGCTAATTCCCGTTCCTATCCACAGACCATTTCATTGCAGTCTTTCGCATAACTTTCCTCCTCCCCCGTTCCGTTGTTCTAATCAAGAGTCGGGATAAAACTTGCCCATAATACGAGTACGAGAAACTGTGTACAATTTGCTTTGATAGAAAGTATTAAGTTTCATTGCGTGGCCTATTACAAGCCCCGATGATGTCACCGCCTTTCAAATCCCAAAGGTCTTCAGTGGCTGAGCCTATGAACGAAGGTAATTGCCACAAATGGACAAGACATGCGCCTTAGGATGTTTGATCGACTTGGATGATATTATTATAATACCCTTTGGTGGTTTCCCCATGATTGATGTCATGCTTCAGAATTCCTGGAAGCTCCATCCATTTCGTTCAATGTCATTGTCCCAAGTTCAAGGTTATTCCATCCGTGGGCTACCTAACGACACAGTCTTCTAAATTTCCAAGACCCCAACGCAGTGCATCACTCTACCGGAAACATTAGACCACGAACTACCATGCTCTTGATCTATTTGCTTTCCATCGCCATATCCACCCTCACTTGGAACACAGCCAGCGCACCAGCACCCCAGGCCAGCCCTGCCCCCGGCGACCCCAGCGCACTCATAAACGCGCTCGTCAGCCTGTCCAGTGTCGTCTCCGACCCTAACGGACCATTCGCTTCCAGCGGAGCCCTCGGTACGAACGGGGCTTTGGGGCCGGGCTGCCTTGCGAACAACACTGCGGCCCTGGGGACCGATGGGCCTTTTGGCGTCAACGGCCCTTTCGGGCCCAACGGTCAATTCGGACCTAACGGCCCCTTTGGCCCCAGCGGTCCTTTTGGGCCGAATGGACAGGTCAGTGAATCTCAATCGTCTCATCTGTTCGTATCTTAGATTTTCGCCCCAAGTCTCAGCATCATCTGGGAGATTGTCATGCATTATCGTTTCCACTTCCCCGGCTCGTCATGGGACGGATTCTTTCGACGAAATAGCTAGCCTCCATTCATTTGACAGCGTCCATATTATTGACAAATTGATGTTTAATTCTTGAACGGCTGATGATTCGGTTCCCATAGTTCGGACCCAACGGTCCCTTCGGGCCCAGTGGCGTGTTCGGACCGAACGGTGTATTTGGCCCTGACGGCCCTTTTGGCCCGAATGGAGCATTCGGTCCTACTGGGGCTTGTAGCTCGGGTCTTTCTAGCCTGACGGTCATTTGTGGGATCTGAAAGCTGAATCGGAATCGTGTTCAAGGCAGCTTTACTTCTTCAAGGGGATTCCGTTCCGCAACACGACAGACACGTCGTCGTGGAAGGTAGACGCGGCAAATTGGGCTTGGTCGGGAGTTTAGCGCAGTATATGGAGCGTCTTCATGCGTATGAAAGAATTTTAAGTTTTGTGATCACAAATTCAGAAATTCGTCCTCATTTGATGGTTCTTTGGTAATTTGTTTGAGGACGTCGGCGGCTTTGACTACGCATTCTTCAAATCGAACAGTAGGGGCGCCGCATCAATGGATCCTCAGCCGCACCTCCTTCTAAAAGTTTGCCTTTGAAGCCATGGATTGCATTGACTATCTCCGTCATCACAAACAGGAAGATTTTAGGGGTGAACTGCGTCATCAGAGTTAGTTTCATGGAATATCTCGTCAACCGCCCACAGTCATTAAGGGTGCTTGCTCCTTGTCCCTTATTGCGATACATAAAGCATGCTGCGCTGTTCGAGCTAGAGAGTACTCTATCGTCTTGAATGGAGGAGTCAATATTGTATCTGAAGTTCAAAACTTTTTAGATCTCAAAAGCGGGCTTTCAAGCCCAACCGTACAATGCAAGCCTCTTGATCAAGTCACAAGTCAGTGGCTCGCTTTTCGCTTGTCCTTGGCGTCGATGTAGACGAAACACTAATGCAGTCTAGGCATATACATCAGAAGCGACGGCGTAGGTTTTAAGAACCTTAACTCTCTTGCCAAGGCATGGAAAAATTGCAACTGTAATTAAAGGGGTGGCCACCAACCAAAAAGCCCTTCGCTCCAGTTTGAGGGTGCCATATCCCCCTTCTCAAATCGACCTGTATCAGAGAGGTCTATCTCAGTCGGTTACGAGTTCAGATCATTTCGCGTGTTTCAAAGCTCTCGGGAACACAAGCAGGCAAATCAACATCGCGCTGGCACTATCGGAACATCTCAAAGCCTCTGTGCTAGTCAACCCACTTCGCCATGGCACTCGATACTGACTAGCTTGCCCGAATGTAAGAGGACCTTTGAAATTTCCAGCATACGGAGTATATTTGGAGGCTCGAATGTGGCATCTAATATCCTCGTTGACTCTCTTGAACGCAACATTGGTCACGCAATGACAGCCGCTGGCGTTGCTGGAATGCTCAAGGCCTTGGATATGTTCAGCAAATTGAGTAACTATCGCACCCCTTGCCAGCCATGAGGCTCGAACAGCAAAGTTCTGGCTCTGTCTTCCGAAAATATGGCTCATGAAAAGGTTGCGCAGAGTTGAGACATGCCTAAATGAGTGCTTTTACGGTGCTGCTGGGAGCAACGTCGCGCTGTTGTGTGTTTCGAACCCGTCCGGTTCTTCGCGGAGTCAAACACATTGACTCACGTCTAGCTCTAAAGGGTGAATGACAGTACCGAAACCCATTTCAATGCGACCAAAAAAAGCTCCCTGTTGTCCTGCAGGGATTTTGAGGCTCCAATCGATCGCAATCCACCGGTCGACATCGTATGTGTTGCTTTGACGTCAGCGGAGCATCGCAATAGGCACCGTCATCGACTAAAACAGTAACGGTGAGAGATGCAACAGAATTGCGAAGACTTCTGCGAAGTCCTTCCAAATTAAGCGAGATTCTAACTAGCGATGGATGAGAGTAAGAGTGCCACAATATTATCCATATAACCTTTGATATTATATAAAAAGCCTAAAGGACAGCAGGGTTACTAGTTCACATGGGCTTGTCTCCAAATTAAGATCTCCGATATATTGGCTGAGTACCTGCCATATCACGCTACCATGTTCCAATACGTCGGTGGCATTTGTGTGCCAATGCTGAGGGGAATAATTTCAAATGCTGTGGATCATTGTGATTGCAGCCAATAGGCTCCTCTGGACGCTTTACGGTATATGGCAACGGCCCCCTTCACTCCGCAATACTCCTCTCGTCCGACTTGCTTACATTGATTGGAGCATTATCGACAACCGAAAGTCCGACACATCTCACCTCATATACCGTATAAATCTAGTCGTGACAGGTGGTTTCTTTCTTCAATTCATTGGCAACCCTTGAATTTCACATCGAATTGGAAAACCACACGATGCGCTGTTCTACTGCTGCGGTCTTGGCCTCGGCTATCCACATTGTCACCGCGGCTTGGCATCGTAACGTGGAGGATAAGCAATACACTATCAAGTCAGCGAATATCAAGGCAAATGTGAGTTGATTCGCTAAGTATTACAAGGGATTATCAACTTGAAAATGTGTTAATAAATCTTTTAGTTCATCACTTACGGCGCCTCAGTTACCAACTTGTGGGTCAAAGACAAACGGGGGAATGATATTGACATCGTTCTTGGTTACGATGACATAAACTACTACCGCAAGAAACTCCTCCATAAGCGGAACTTGGATGCAATTTTCTGATTTCCCCTGTCTAGCCGCGGACAAGAGTCACCCAGTCTACAACTCCATACCTGGCCGATACGTCAATCGCATCGGACACGCTCAGTACTCCATTGACAATGTGACGTATCACACCGAGAAGAATGACGGAAACAACACTCTCCATAGCGGGAACAACAACTGGTCCTGGCGTTTCTGGGACGTAACCGACGTCTCCGACGATAGCATCACCTTCTCGATCCTGGACAAGTCGAACACCTCGCTCAACATGATCGGCGACGTCCAGGCAAGCGTGACGTACACGGTCACACCGAACAAGCTGAACATCAAAATGTCTGCCAGGTCGCTAACCAACAAGACCCCCCTGATGCTGACCCACCACACCTACTTCAACCTAGACGCCTACAAGGACCCGAGCACGCCAACAATATGGAACCACACCCTATCCATGCCGTACTCCAAGCGCTACCTCGAGATCGACGGCGGTGCCCTTCCCACCGGAAAGATCCTAACCGCCGCCCCCGGGTCCGTCAACGACTTCGCATCCCGCCCGGACATCGCGCTGGGACACTCCTCCTCGGACCCGAGCTTTGTGAACAACTGCGGCAGCGGCTGCAACGGGTACAACGGCTACTGGCTGTTCGACTCGGCGCCCAAGGGCGCCGCGGTCCTGACCCTCGCCTCCAACTATAGCGGCGTCAAGGCCGAGCTGCGCACCGACCAGCCCGGCGTCCAGCTGTACAGCTGCTGGTGGAGCGATGGGACCGCGCCTCTGAAGAACAGCACCCAGGGGCTGCCGGGGAGGTCGACGGTCACCAGTGGCAGCTGTCTCGCTATTGAGGCGCAGGACTACGTTGACGGGATAAACCAGTAAGTCGGCTTAGCCTTCGGTGCAACGCTTGGGCATTCGAAGGATGACTACCTTTCACATAAACTCCGACTGCTAACGTCAAAATCCAGTCCCGAATGGGGGCGCGTCCATGACGAGATTTACGGACCGGGCGAAAAGTATAGCTGGGAAAGCTCATGGACGTTCTCAACCGTGGACTGAATCTAATATCGTGTGGAAGATAATACTGAAGTGTGTGTTACTCGCAGGAATAACTTGAATTTCAGTTTTTGAATACAAGTATCAACTATTCTTCCAGAATGCCTCATTCCAGCGATGGGACTAAAACAGAAGCTCGACTTATATGGTAAGACATTGCCTGGGTATTGGGCTTAACCTGAGGAACAGATTCTTTGTCGATCGAGACCTGGTACATTAGCTCCAAAGCTCTTCTATAATTTGTGCTCAATTCGAGTTAGATGTAACTTCCCATAAACGAGGCATGCGTGGGCTGACGCGCGCTGTCTGCAGGGCCATGGATTCGCCTTTGCAGAGAGAGTGCAGAAGGTACGCCAAAGACGTGCTCTACGACAATATAATCACTACGTCTCGAATAAAGGTCTTTTAAAAATGTGAGAAGAAAGATTGATTGACCCAAAATTCAAAACGTGTGTGTGCGTAGAGATATTTGAAGTTTAGAGGGGCCCTCCGCATAGAGTCCAAACCGCCGCTGCCACACCAGGTCCAACGACTGCGCTCGAATATGGATAAGAACAGGATGCTTGATAGAAGATTAAATATCTCGTAACGTCCAGTTTACATTAAGCCCCCTTGCCATCATAAGAAGCCTAACAAAGAGATTAGTCATGTCTCATAATTTTGACTGGATATTTGAGTACTCACCCGCAATCATCAACCAGTTTAGCATCCGGTGCGAGTTGAAAGTTATATCGCATCAACAAAGTAGGCACAAGCTACAAGACTATTGTTAGTCTGTTTCGGTGACTGCTTGACTATATTTCTCACCTTTTCCATCTCCAACCAGCTGATATCTATTAGACGTAACTTGCATTAGTCGACTACGCTGCTGCCAGGTAGCGATGATCATGGGGACCTACTTCGACCGATACATGTTCGTGAGCCGCCGCCGAATGTGAAGAAGTACCGCTCTGTACGTCATTAGCATATCTGAGTGACCCACAAGAAGTAGAGACGTACTGAGTCCATCGTTGTTCTTATCCAACCATCTTTCGGGGCGAAATGACTCAGCGTCAGGACCCCATATATCAGTCTCCCGATGTAGGGCCCAGGCGTTGGTTCCAACGATCGTCTGTCAAAAGTTCAGCCTCCGGGAATGGAATGGGTGGCAATGGGTTTGAGCTTACCCCTGCGGGGATATAGTGGCCATCGATTGTCGTTCCTCCGGGAGGTACAACTCGCTCCAACGGTATGCCAACCGAAGGGCGAAGGCGGAGTGCTTCGTATATCACCGCCTGGAGGTAGGCGCAAGACTCTGCCTGCTGGGCGGTGACGATGGTGCTAAGCTCGCCCTTGGCCTTCATCTTTTCCAGCTCTTCCACCAAGCGGCGGTATTTGTCTGGGTTGTTGAGCAAATAGTGAAAGATGGCGCTGAGCCCGAAGGATGTCGTGTCTGACCCGGCAGTGACGTTGGTTGTCATCATGAACGCGATGTTAGTGTCGTTCATCTGAGGCTTGGCTTGCTGCACCGCCAGAAGCTTTCCGAGCATGTCTCTATCGTCGCCTCCGCGGGCTTTCCTGGCGTTGATCTCCTTCCACGCAAACTGGTGGAAGTATCCATTGCGATTGCTGGCTGCTAAGGAGATGAAGCCTCCGAAGAAAGACTTGAGGCGCTGGTGTAATCGGAAAAACCAAAGAGCACGAGTCAACCACGCGAGGGATTTGAATGTAGCTTTGAGAAGAGCGAACATGCCGTTGTCGTCGCCGGCTTCGACGTACCCATAGGGTCGTGAGAAGCTTATTGCTCCGATTATATCTGCTAACCGTGTTAGTCACCAATTGCACCTGAGAAACATTTGAAAATTCTGTGACGTACCAAACGCGAATAGCTGAAGCCATTGTGCGAGGTCGATAGTCTGGCCCTGAAGCTCGTCGAACTTTTGGAGCAGGGTTGTGAGTGTTTCATCGACGCGTGGCTCAAGGTGAATCATCGACTCCATAGAGTATGCCCGGGCGACCAGCTTGCGTTGCTCCGCATGGATCCTCTCGTCCCTCTCCCCTGGAAGGTCAAAGGGCCGGCCAGCTTTCAGAATGCCCACTGACTCGGATTTGATGTACCTATTACCTGCCTCTGTGGCGTGTTAGCTGTCATCTTGGAGCCTGAGGGGCATCCCGGTCTTACTGTAAATCTCACGGAATGCTCCGGGATCTGTGACGCTCCTGTGAACATGAAGTCAGCCTCAACTCAGCATACGTAAAAATATGTCAAGAACTTACAGGGTTTTCGGGCCGATCCTGACAACTTTGCCATATTTCTTGTGGAGCGATACAAAATCGCGATTGGCCTCATCCCCAAGAGCACCAAGCAACAGACGAATATTGGACACCTTTGCCCAGAAGGGTCCGGGTATGCGGGAGAGGGGCGAGAAGAATAGCTGGTAGGCCACGTAGGCACCTGCGAATATCACCACGAGAGCTACAGTGGCGCTCATGGTGGGAGCGGGAGCCGCAAACATGATTGAGAGTAGTATTTTCCAGCTCGAATTGGATTCGTTGAAGATTAAACACTGCTGTTTGCCGCAACAGCCCAAGTTGACTTAATCATCGAGGCGGATTTCAGCTCTTTATACTTGGCTGAAGTTTGACAGCATCGATCCGGCTCCAAAGATATCCTGAAAACCACATTTTGACGAGCGGAATTCAAATGATCGACAAATCCCGCTCTCTCATTATTTACCATGTGAACCACGGCGCAGATCTTCCGTGGAATCCGTAACCAATCTTCTCATTCAACAAGCGCACTCTGCGATAGAGCACCTGTCGTGTAACGGATGCGACCTTGTGGGAGCATGGATTTCGTCACGAATCGCCGATCGGGGCCGACAGTCGTGGCGCGAAACTCAAAACGCGGCGCCGAGAGGGGTCTGTCTTTTTGCCTCGGCTTGTCTGTATCATCCCCACTGTGCTATTAATCTGCGGCTCGCTATTTGTCTAAAGCTTCCACTCGTTCAGAACTCAAACTGACTGCTGTTCAGTAGCAGACTCGATGACTGTTGGGACGTTGGATTGCGTCCGATCCGTTAAGCCCGCTATCTCCGGTAGTGTTATGATCATTTATTTAATCTGCCTCATATAAAGGAGGACGCAGAGACGATTGAATGTGTCCTCATAAGCGGTCATCTGCCAAACATCACCCGTGATCTCACAGCGTTTAGCATATTTTCCCTCTAGCTCAACATGGCCGCCAAAGATAGGACTATTGCTCTCGTCACCGGGGCAAATCAAGGCATTGGTTTTGCCATTTGCAAGAGACTTGCAACTGAGCATGGATACCATGTGATCATGACGGGAAGGCGGGAGGATGTGGTGAAGGCAAAGGCCAAGGAGTTGCAAGATGAGGGTCTGGAGGTTGAGGGGCACGCCATGGATGTGACTTCTGATGAGTCGATTGATGAGGTTGTTCGTCAGGTCCAGAGGTAAGAGAAGCTGTGGCTGCGTTCTTGGAAAGCTGATTGCTTACTCCTAGTCTTAGGAAATTCGGGCATCTCGATGTTCTTGTCAATAACGCTGGCATTGCAAGAGTGACGCCTCCTTCAGACTCTCTTTCAACGGAGTACCGACAACTGCTCAACACCAATGTCATCGGCCCCATGTCAGTTACGGAAAAGTTCCTTCCGCTCCTGGCGCAATCCGACAAGACCAAGAGGGTCGTTTTTGTCTCATCGGGAGCCGGAAGCATCACCAATTGGTCGACGCCTGGAAGTGCCAATAGAGCTTTCAAGGTCCCTGCTTACGCCGTCAGCAAATCAGCACTTAACGCACTCTGCGTACAATATGCTGTGGCCCATGAAGATGACAAGAGCTGGAAGTTCAATTGTTGCTGCCCCGGATATGTTGCCACAAACATGAACAGCTACCAAGGGGTCAAGACCACTGAGGCTGGGGCTGAGATCATATGCCATCTCGCCACACTGGGAGGTTCAGGGCCAACGGGAACTTATGTCAACCAAGAAGGGCCTATCCCTTGGTAAAAGGAGTCGATCTATATAGCTCAATCTACGACTTTGAACTTTTGGAAAACCTGTTCCTGTCAGGATCTCGCACAAAGCTCCGGGACTATCGACCCACGATGCCGTTCTTGGCACGCCATGCGGGTCATGGTTCAGGGTGTGGTCGCATTGAGCACGGCAACGCCAAGCCGGCGTCCATTCAGCGTCGTCGGGAGGTGCGCGTGCCTCCTCTCCGGAAATGACCTGCGACCCCACGTGTGGGCGACTCGCGTCAGGACCACGGAAACGCGGCATCACGGTAGCAGCCACCGCTCTGGAACCACAGTATGGTGGGCATCACCGCCCAATGATAAAAAGATGTCTCCCTTCACCGTCTCCCAGGAGCTGGTAATCCCGCCTTCTATTCCGAGTGCCCGGACGTTGGCATCCCATGAGCCTCCCACTAATCTTGAACGTGCACCAGCTGGCACGACGCTCTCGTTCAAGATGAGGCTGTCAATCGTTATCGGGTTCGTCTTGTCGCTTATCCTACCATTTCTGACCAGCGCCATCACGGTCGGCGATGTGATGAGCAGATCCCTGGTGGCATATTCGCGCCAGAACACGAAAAGAGACGATGTTTCAGATATCCTGACCGCCATTGAGGACCTCGCCGAGTGCTCAGCATGCCAGGCTCTCCTGCTGGTGCTCCAAGCACTTGCCCACCTCGGCAACGATGCCTTTTCAGGCGTCATCATCGACGTGTGCGAAGCTCTGGGCGTCGAGGATAAAGACGTGTGTGCCGGCGCGATCGGTCTGGAGGGACCGATCCTGGCACACGACCTGCGAAATATGAACATCCCAAGCAAGACCTCTGAGTTGTTTTGCATGACTATCTTTGGGCTCTGCCAGTGGCCCGAGGTCGACACGTCGTACTCGGTGTCCATGTCAGCGAAGCCAGCGAATGCGACGCGGCCGCAGCCAAGCGGCCAGACGCCCCTCAAGGTGGTGCACATCAGCGACATCCATGTAGACCTCAACTACACCACCGGCGCAAGCTACAACTGCACCAAGAACATCTGCTGCCGGCCCTACACCGCGGCCGACGAACCTGGGGTCACAGACTATCCCGCTGGTCCGTACGGCAACTCGGAGTGTGATAGCCCGGTCAGCCTCGAAGAGAGCCTGTACAAGGCCATCGGGGACCTCGTCCCCGACCGGGCCTTCACAATATTCACAGGTGACGTGGTCGAGGGCGCCGTCTGGCTCGTGACAGACAAGGAGGTGACAAACGACCTGAACGACGCCTACGGCCGCATGCAGGGCATCGGGCAGACATACGCCGTCATCGGCAACCACGACAGCAGCCCGGTCAACTCTTTCCCGCCCGCGAGCGTCGACACGACCATCAGCACCCAGTGGGCGTACGACACCCTTTCGTCCGACATCGAGGGGTGGATCGGCAGCGCGGCGGCCGCGCAGGTCTCATCCAACTCCGGGAGCTACTCTGTCCTCGCCGCGGGGCACCCGGGCCTGCGGGTCATCTCGCTCAACACCAACTTCTGGTACCGGCAGAACTTCTGGCTGTACGAGAAGACCCCCGAGCACGACCCGAGCGGCATGCTCGCCTGGCTGGCCGCCGAGCTCGAGGCCGCAGAGGCCGCGGGCGAGAGGGTGTGGGTCCTGGGCCACATGCCCCTGGGCTCCAACGACGCCTTCCACGACCAGAGCCACTACTTCGACAGCATCGTGCAGCGCTTCGACGGCACCGTCGCGGCGCTCTTCTACGGGCACACGCACAAGGACGAGTTCGAGGTCGCGTATAGCAACTACACGGGCCGGTCCGCGGCCGCGGCGACCATGGCGAGCTACATCGCGCCGGCGCTCACGCCCACGTCGGGGAACCCGACCTTCCGGGTCTACGACGTCGACCCCGTCACGTTTGGCGTGCTGGACTACACCGTCTACTACGCTAACATCTCTAGCCCGACGTACCAGACCAACGGCCCGGAATGGGAGGTCTTGTATAGCGTCAAGGAGGCGTACGGTAGTCTCCTTAACTATACCGACCCGGCGGCCGAGCTCACCCCCGCGTTCTGGCACAACCTGACCGAGCTGTTCGAGAGCGACGACGCCGTCTTCCAGGACTACTACGCCCGCAAGACGCGCAGCTCGGGCTCGTCCACCTGCACGGGCGACTGCAAGACCACCGAGATCTGCGAGCTGCGGGCCGCAGAGTCGCAGTACAACTGCGGCACCGTCAGCCCGGGGATCAACCTCAGGAGGAGCAAGGCCAGGCGTGATGTCGGCGACGGCGATGTTATCGATGCGCACGGTTTCCACGAGTGCGAGGCGTCCAGCGTGGTGCCTGTCATGTCGAGCATCTACTCGGCTGGCGGGCTGGGTGCGCTGGCGGACGCGCTGGTCAGGGTCGCTGGGGCGGGATTTCTGAATGCAACTGTCAATGGGACCTATGTATAGCATGCAAGCAGCTAATGCGCCACGTGCGTGTATGTCTCGCCATGTATGAGACTCGGCGCATTTCAAGAGTTCGTGACACGATGACGTTCTTGGTCAACTCAATGCAGAGATAGTGCTGGACATGCACCGCACGCTTTCAAGGCTTTTACGCGCTGATATCCCTTGCCTTCCTCTCAGGTCTTGATTCGCAATCGTATGGCTGGCTGACTCTCTTCCGAATTATCACACGCGTTGTCCAGAGCTTTGTCCATTTTCGATCCAACGTTGCTCCGTTGGAAAGGCATCGAGTCCGCTGACGATCTAACGGCTTGCTCCGTAGTGGATCTAGCCGAAGCAATAAACGTTCGCAAGACCGCCGGGCAATGACGCAAGGGATAAAAAGTCTAGTGAGGGAGAGATAGAATGAAGGGATGCAAAATAAACTAGGCTGTCTATGCCAAACACAAACTAACGGAGCATATGCATATAAATACTATGCAGATGTGCATCTGGCGCAAGCCCCATCTCAGATAGGCGATATTCATTCCGGGTCGATAGATGACAAAAAACCTCCGGTGCTGGTCCATTGTGCAGCCCGTCGTGTCGCTCGCGCCATTCTGTGCCGAAATTGAAGGACAGTGGAGAATACCCCGGATCGTTGCCCTCCGCAGATAATCACCTTCCCGTCCCAGCAAATTGGGTAAGCCCAACCCACCCCGGTCCGAGAATTAAACTACGTCCGTGAATGGCAGCACGGCTTGGCATTTTAGCGAACAAACTTGTCGTGCAGCAGTCGAGTCGAGGGTCCGCTTGCCCGGGCTGGGGGCCCTAATTTGCGTGACATCAGGGCGCTACGGGCCCGCCGCGAGACTGACAGGTACCACAGATCCGTATAAGCGGCTGTACGTGGTAAGCTTTCGGTTTATATTGGCACGAGACCAGCACGAACGCCCACGATGATTTCATACCACATTGCGCTGCACTATAGCGGGCCGGAGCCTTACGACTCAACTATAACAAGGTAAGGCTTCCCTAAGCCAACTACTATATAAATATTTATTCTTGAATGTGACTCCACTGCATCCGATCTGCCTACCTCCCGCCCCAAACTCAAACATTTGAATCGTCACCGAAGTCCTCGGTCCCGTCGATAGCAAAATGTTCCGCTCCACTATTTTGTCGTTGCTCTCCCTGCTCACCGTTGTCTCCGGTAGCCCAACTCCTAGTCTCAACCAGGAGAACGCCATCAGCGAGCGCGCAGCCTGCAGCACGCTCCCGGCATCATTCGTCCTCGCCGGCGACTCTACCACGGCAGTTAATGGAGGCTGGGGCACAGGGTTCATCTCTTTTCTGAAGAGCCCTGCCAAGGGCACCAACATTGCCAAGAGCGGAGCGACGACGGTGTCCTTTGTGAACGGTGGCTACTGGAAGAAGGTTATTGATCAGGTCAAGGCTGACGCAGCGACGCACAATGTCGTTGTGACTATTCAGGTTAGTGGCCAGAACCTGAAGCGATCTGATGGCGGCAGCCCAGACAAAACAAATATGAGAGAAACCGGGGTTGCTGACAAGCATATCTCCAGTTCGGCCATAATGACCAGAAGGAGGCTGCAAACATCTCCCTGAGCCAGTTCCAGACCAACCTGGAGAACTTCGCCAAGGAGGTGAAGGCCGCGGGCGGGACACCAGTACGTAGCCCTCCCCCCAACCTTCCTCGTAACCCTGTCAACCGAACCCATGACTAACAAAAAGCCCCCAGCTCCTCACGACGTCCCTCACAAGGCGCGTCTTCACATCCGACCACAACGCAACCGACTCCCTGCACGACCAGCGCCTCGCGGCCATCGCGGCGGCCAAGGCGACGTCATCGCCCTACATCGACCTGAACCAGGCGTCGCTCGCCTTCGTCAACGCCATCGGCAATGAGGCCGCGCAGGTGTACAACCTCGCCGACGGCGACAGGACGCACCTCAACGACTACGGCAGCGTCGTGTTCGGGCGCATGGTCGCCGACCTGGTCCTGGGCCACCCGCCGACCGTCAGCGCCGACGACAAGTGGACCCCTGCGGCTGACAACTGCTTTGTGGGTGCGTTCAAGTCGAACCAGACCCTGACGCATGCTATTTGGAGTGGCCAGCCTGCATAAATTGAGTCGTGGAAATGCATCAGGGGTTTTACCCCTGGAGGCTGGAGGGGCCGCGGGAGTTGCTGGAATATCTAGGCATTTTATGTACATAAGCCGTCTGATGAAGGACTTCGGCCAAGGAAAGACTCAATATATGAAAGGCTGAGGAACCCTATATATCACTTCCGAACCAACGTCCTCATCCACCACTCCACCTCCGCCTGAAGGGCAAGCTTCTTGCTCTTCTCCATGAGGAACATGTGCCCGTCCCCAGGCGCAACCACCATCTTAACATCCCCGCCCCGCTCCCTGACCTTCCTCTCGATCTCGTAGCTCTGCTCAATCGGGACGACCGTGTCCTTGTCCCCGTGGAGCAACAACAGCGGCGCGCGGATCCGCTCAGCGTGCCGGACCGGACTCCGCTCGTACTCGACCGCCTCCCTCTCTTTCTCACTCATACCGGGCTTATACAGCAATCCGTTCAGGTAGTGACTCTCGAGCTTGTGCGTCCCCTCCCCCAGCGCCTTCATGTCGCTCACGCCGCAGTAGCACACGCCCGCCGCAAAGACGTCAGGGTACCACACCAGGCTCTGCAGCACGGCATAGCCCCCGGCAGAGCCCCCATGGATGCCGACCCGGCCCTTGTCGGCGCGGCCCGTCTCGCACAGGTGCCGCACGATCTCGACGACGTCGTCCCGGTCCAGGACGCCCCACTCGCCGTCCAGCCGCTCCCGGTACGACCTCCCGTGGCCCGAGCTGCCGGTGTAGTTGATGGAGAAGTAGGCGAAGCCCCTGCTCGTCCAGAACTGCGCGTTGCCGCCGCCCACGCCGCCGACCTTGAGCCCCGGGGGCGTGTGGCTCGTCGGCCCGCCGTGCGGGTTGATGAGCAGCGGCGGGAGCTCGCCCTCGGGTGCGGTGAATCTCGGGTTGTGGGGCGGCCAGTAGAAGCCGTGGACGGGCCGCTTGGGGTCCTGCCTCGTCGACTTGAGCCATATGTGCTCGGGGACGGAGACGATGTCGGCTGGGATCTTCTTGTCGTCCGCGGTGTGCACTTGCGTCATGTCGACCTCTAGCCTCTCGTTGAGTGAGAAGTGGTACACCCCTGAGGGGTGGATGGTGCCGCTGCCGATGATCAAGAAGGATGTCGGGGTGATGGCGTGGAGCGTGTCGCCGCGGAACGAGGTTAATGGTACGTCTGTCAGGGGGGTGACCTCGAGCGTTTCGAGGTCAACGTGGACGGTGCTGTTGGTTGCGTACTTGGTGTAGGACAGGATCATGGATTTCGACGAGAGGAAGCCGAACGTGTGACTGTTTTGAGCCTGCTGTCAGTGACCATCATAGCAGAATGAGAATAACTGTATCGAAGGCTCACCATCCCATCAACATCGAGCAGTCACCGATTTCAACTTCCTCCATTCCCTTTAGTTTTAGCGCCTGGGCTGCCATTCCGTCCCTGGGCCACTGTCTCCAAAGCTGACGCCAGTCGCTGCCCTCGCCCTCCTGCGTCCAGTACAGCGCGCCGTCGAGGCCCCACGCCGACTCACCAACGGCCTGCCCGGACTCGCTTCCAGCAACAGTGGACACGGCACCCAGAGACGGTCCTTCATCATTAGCATCACCCAGAACCTCAGCCCAGCTCAGGGCCGAGCTCTGCCAGGGCATGTCCGGGTGGTCCCAGCTGCGGAACGACACCCACTTGCCATCTGGGCTGTACTTCGGTGAGCTGTAAAAGTCCGCACCCTCAACCAGCCTCCTCACCTTCCCCGAGACGAGATCGATAGCGACGACGTAATTCTTCACATCCTTGGGCTCAGGCAGCGAGTGGTCCTCCTGCACAGCCAGCACCCACCGCGACGCCCCGCACGTGCCAAACTCAGAATACCGCAGCCACGGCGTACCTTCAACGAGGGCCCTCACAGCTCCCAAGTCGACACTGAGGACCTTGACCGCGTTCCCGTCCGACGCGTCCGAAAAGATGACATCCTGCGAGGAAGAGGAGGCGGCACCACCGCCCCCTCGGGCCGGGAGGACCTCATACGCGCCGCCGCCGTACTCGTACACGCCGGTGCTAACGCCATGCGGCTCGGGGAGCACATATGCCAGCTCATGGGCGCCCGGCCCCGTGGCCGTCACCACCTCCACGATGGTGTTGGAGCCGTCCGCCTTGGACTCGAGGAAGAAGACGCGGCCGGTGCGGATCTGTTGTCTTGTCAGCTTTTGGGTGGTGCGTTGTTTTCGCCGTTCCTGAGGCACAAGCAACGGTGGGCAGTGCCAGTTAGAGGCGCGGGGTTCGGGTTTACGCACGTCTCCTCTGGGCGACGACAGCGACTTGCTGCCGGCGGTGGCGTCGTCGACGGAGAAGGGGCTCTCCCACGAGCCGTAGGGGGCGATCGTCTTGACTACCATTGTTGATGTGCTGGTTTTGTTTCTTTGTCACTCTCTCGCTGCTTGTTCGTGGCAAGAAGGAAAGAGTTGTGGGTGCAGGTGTAGTTGAGCACACCGTCTGCCCCGCCAAGCCCGCATGATAAGACGGGCTAATAAATACAAGCTTAGGCAGCGACAGCAGCTGCCTGCGTTGGCCAGGGGACAGATACTTATGATATATCATATTAAATACACCACACAACATGTTCCACTCGCCAGGCAGAAGAAGTACACCAAATGCTAATCTAGATGACCCAGGACGCAGGGCTTTGTTGGTTTAGCGTTTTGCCCTAAGTCAGGATGCCACGGCTTTATTCAGATAAATATACGCAATAATGATAGAGAAACCATTATCCAACCTTCCTTCACTCACGTGGTCCCTGATAACTGGTCGATCTCCGTGTCAAATGTCGTATGTCCGCTGGCTGTTGTGCTTTCTTGTCATCTCGATCAAGACGATTCCTGGACTTGGGCCCACATCGTGATATCTAGGAAAGGTAGGTCAGCCTAGGCTTTCTTCTCTCAGCGTTTTACAGAAACCCAGCACTATATAATGCCTAAAATTACCTTGAAGCACACATCAGTTAGTGGTGATCCTGCTGCTTGGCTTAATCTTGGCAGCTTACATTCTCTCGGCCAGGATGGCCTTATAGCAGCCCAATCAGTAGACACCTTCCCTCTTCAGTAAACATGTCTTTCACAAATCCTTCGTTCGACTTGGTATTCAATTTTAGCCGGGGTCATAGCGGACATAGCTAGCAACCCGAGAAGGGGGACAAACTACATATACCGTATGCGCCTGTGATCACGTACTGCAACACTAGCCAGGCGCATCGATTTCACAGACCGTCCACGATGCATTTTAAATCGCTAATGTGCTGCCCGCTATGGGTCGCTATGACCACTGCAACCATTTGTCCCATCCTGGGACCAGTGTTTCCTGTTCCTAGTGAACTCCATTCATCCGCCACTTTCCAAGAGACACTGAAACTCCTCGAGTCCAAGATCGACGGAGCGTTGGCAAGCGGAAATACTACGCATGGGCTAGTCAGCCCGAATGATACATACTCAATCCAGATCTTCTCCACAAAGTCTGAAAGGACACTGCTGGACTACCACCGACGTGGACCCGCCGTACTGGGCAACAGAACAATTGACGGTGACTCCGTGTACCGCATCGCCAGCGCCTCAAAGTTGATTACCGTCTACTTGCTCCTGCTCGAGGCAGGAGAGGGCATCTTCAGCGAGAAAGTGACCAAGTATCTTCCCGAGCTTCAAGGTGCAGCACACTGGGATGATATCACCATCGGGTCACTCGCCGGATATGTTGGAGATATCACTGCTGAGCGTGAGGACTCCCAGTCCCGTGAACACCTAACGCCGCGATGCTGATCTACTAGTGTTCGATACTACCTCTCTACCCGGCGGCGACATCAGCGCGGTCTTCCCGGGCGCGTTCCCGCCGCTGGCCGCTAATGAAACATCCGAGTGCAGCTACGGCACAGGCGGATGTACCCGAGAAGTCTTCATCAGGAACCTGCTTGACAGACGACCAGCGTACATGCCAAACACCACCCCAGCATACAGCAACGCTGCTTTTGCCACGCTCGGTCTGGTCTTAGAAGAGGCCGGCAACTCATCCTTCGACGAGGCACTTCGACGCCTGCTCGTTGCGCCCCTGGGCCTCAACGAAACGACATCTTCAGCGCCCAACTCGACCAATGCTGTCATTCCCCGCGACGCGACTGCCTCAGGCTGGGACCATAATCTCAGCGATACCCCCGCTGCGGCCGAGGGCGGCCTATTTAGCTCCCCAAACGACATGTCTGCCATTGGCCGTGCGATCCTCTCCTCTTCCCTCCTGCCAGGGTCCACGACACGAGCATGGCTCAAGCCCACGTCGTTCACTTCCTCGCTCATTGGCGCCGTCGGCCGTCCCTGGGAGATCTTCCGCGCTGTTATCGACGCGCAACATAACCGTGTGGTCGACTTGTACACGAAACCTGGGAATTATCTCGGTTACGGGACTAACCTGATTCTGATACCAGACTTCGGTGTGGGAATTGTCGTGATGATGGCGGGTCAGAGAGGAACCATCGGAACGGCCATTGCTGGCGTGATCATCGACGAGCTCCTACCGGCCTTGGACGAGGCGGCGAGGGCGCAAGCGGATGCCGCGTTCGCCGGAACATACACCGCAACCAACGGACTGAATTCGACACTCACACTAGCGGCCACGCCCGGCATCCCAGGACTCAGCATCACGGAATTGGTCAGCAACGGGACTGACCTGCGGCGCTCGTGGCTGCAGGGCGTAGAACACTTCCAGATGTACCCGACCAACATCGTGAGCGAGGACGGCAAGCAGGTCTCGTGGAGATCGACATACGTCTCGGTGCCAGACACGGGGTCAACGTTTGATGCTTGCCCCTCGTGGGTCGGGATCGATCGGCCCGCCCATGGTGTCTTCGGCGTCGATGAGTACGTCTTTCACCTGGGCGAGGACGGTAAAGCGTGGGGTGTCGAGCCGAAGGCCCTGAAGATCGTGCTGGAGAAGGCCTGAGCAGAGTCCCGAAAGCCAAGAGCGTACCTGCGAATAATTGAGTGACTTGAGAGGCTACGATAAGGATAATATTGATTATCCCAGGGCCCATGCTTGCTCGGAAGAGATCAGTTGATGCTGGAAATGTTCCGTATCGCATTGGCCGCCATTAACTTACCACCAGCAGCAAAGTCGCCACTGACGAAGACCACAAGAACAGCCGAATATGCCGCACAAGGGTCAAATATCTCGGAGCGGCTAGCCGTCGTTATTAACGCCAATGATGCCGCAAATATTATGGTGAACGTGGCAATCAGCGCCAGTGTGAGTATCGGTTGCGACCCGGCGGTGTTGTAAAGTGCTGGTGAAATGGGCTAAATACAAGCTTACGCAGCTGCCTACGTCACTCAACTTCAATGGTAATACATTCCCCTCATAAGTGTTGCCGTAGCAGGTAATACCGAGTTATGACTTTCTAGCCGTAGACGCTGTATTGGTTGCCGCCAATGTGCCCACAGGTTCAAGATGCTCAATTAATCTACTGGTCGGCGTATACTTCACGTAGCGAGGATCTCAGCCAACTGTGGGAATCAGGAAGGTTTATATGCGGGCCCAGTTGAATGCACACACAATTGATACTTGTCACGATATAAGGTAGTAGGGGGTGCCACGGAGTGTGGCGTCACATTTTGACAATACTTGTTTTGTAGTTCAACAATAGTCAAGTACGACTGATTAGCCGATAACTATCAATTCAGTCAGCAGATTTCTTGTAGTGTATTTCGCAGTCAAGTCACTACGGTGCGGTTACTGCATGTGCGCTGCCACTCTCAATAGCGTACCTGTGTAGTGGCTTCTGTAGTTGAGGACCATTATTTATTACAGCCACTTCCCTTAATCAAAGCAGTTTGTTGTTTGTAAGATGGCTTTGGAGTCATCTTGGGTTTCTAAAGTTAGCGTGCCTTGAATGACAGGATCCCAGTGCGCAGGAAAAGGCGGGAGTTAGACTGTCATAAAATATTCCTGGATAGCAGTGTTGAAGACCAGCGCAGGCCACAGAGAAGACATACTCCATCTACCTTTCCCGTTTTCGGAATAGAGAATCTGAACCCAGTCTCCTTCGACCATAACGTGCGTGGCAGCTGACCTTAGCTAATGAAGGGAGGTTGCCTGTGCGCTTGAGTATCATGCCAACCTCCCGTCAGCACTGCCTAGCCGACCGGCCTGGCTTGCATTGGCTCCAAGCCCTCGAGCATGTAGCCCCAAGTCGGGCCATCCGTCACCAAATCCCTCTTGTCGAGGTTCACAAAGGTGCTGTGCAGTGCCTGCCCGTCCACGTACGCGCCGCGCAGGTGCCTGAGCCCTGCGGAAGCGTCGACCTCTGTCCTCCCGTGCAAGACCCGCTTGTTGTCCAAGATGACGCAGTCGCCGGGCTGCAGCCGATACTGGACCACACTCTCCGGCGACTCCAGGATGTCCCTGAAGGCTCCGGCGGCTTTGCTCCAAGCACGTAGCGCCTCCACTCCAGTACCCAATTCGGGCAGTTTGCCAGGGAGGGGTGGAGGTGCAAGGATCTTCTTATGCTCAGCGACGCGAAAGGGGCCTTGAAAGGCAGGTGACCAGGAGACGAACTGGGGATTGCCACTTGGACCCGCACCAATGACAGGCCGACGCATCTCAAGACAGTGCCCTGCCCTCTGATACCAGTAAGTGACATGTTGGGTCTGCAACACCTTATAGTTGCGCCAGTCTTTCGTTTCGAGTACCGAGGCAGCATGCAGCCCATCACTGAATAGCGACACACCGCCTTCGCACTCATTCTCCAGGCAGTGGAGAAACTTGATGCGGGGTGGCGTTTGGCAGTATAGCAGATCTTGGTGAAGACCTAAATGCCGGTTGTTACCCGCCGCGTGCTCTGCTCCAGGCTGGGAGATGACATCCCATGTGAGCCCCCGGATGGTAGACTGGAGAACTCCCATCTTTTCCGCAATCATCTGCACAGAATGCCGTGAATTTGGCACGCCTCGCATGAACAACAGACCATGTCTGTAGAGGTTCATCACGGCCTCTGCAAACTCCGTGCCTCCTTCCATCCAGCCACTGTAAGTGACGGCCCGTGACTCCATGTCGTGCCGAAACGTGGCCTCGTCCCAGAAAAGTCGCCTAGGGCGACTCGCGTAGTTTGCGGCGCCATCGTTATAAAGTAGGCGCTCTAGAAATTCCCTCGGATACACAGAGGTGTGTTGACCACCGGTCAGGAAGTCATCTTCCCAGGTGATCTCAAGGCTGCCATCAGTTTCAAGCCTTATACTCTCGCTATCGGGGTCGCGCAGCCGAGGAGCCGTGGGAACGTCGCAGGTCGCGAATGTCTTGCGGCCCGAGGCAGGGGAAACGCATTTGCTGCATTGACACGTGTCCCGCAAATACATTTTGGACAGTTCCACCGTGGGACGGCCCGGAAGACCCAAATACTGTGGGTTGAAATAGATTTCTATGTTTTCAGCGTCGGACGTATACCCCTTCAGGGGGGAATATCTGTGCTCTTGAGTCCGATCAAAGTGAACCTCTGGCTCTGGGACAGCTGGCATTTCTGAAAGAGTATCGATAACTGATTTTGAACGTGGATTAAGCTGCTCTGCCCCGCGCGTAGCAGCGAGCCAAGCAAGGGTATCGTGTGCCAACGGCGTGGTCTTCTCTTTGGCATCGACAGTCTCACCCAGTTCCTCGACCTTCGCCGGCTCTCGGTTACGCTTTCGAGCATACGAGCGGATGGAGCCTCTGGAAGGCCAATGAACATCGAACCTCCGAGGACATGACGCTCGAGCCCCAGGGGGTACAGCGGAGCCTGCAAACGCCACGGTCGCGGCGGGGTGTCGGAGGCACCGCTCTCGACGTAGATGCGCCAGGGCGTTTGTGATCTGTCTGAGAGAACACGACATGTCCGTTAGGTTTCGCGGGGGCGAGAAGGCGATGTCTATTGGTCTTAATAAGGGAGAGAGTTGTGGAGGTGTTGAAAAGGCGGGGTGACGTGTTGTGCTGTGCCGTGCCGTGGCCTTGCGCTGCGGCTTCCCATATTTCGCTGCCCTCTGAGCAGATCATGTATGTGCCTCCGATAACGCCATATACACTCCTCCTATATAATTTTATCTTAGCAGCTTCTATTAAGATAATTACCTAGCATATACTAAATTTATTAATACCTATTTAATAATAGCTATTTATAAATAGCATTATAATAATAACTTTATTATTATTATTAAGATTTTATACCCTTAAGACCTTAATAAATATAAAAGCTGTATTTTTTATTAATTTTAATAATTTTTAAATTATTTAATATAATAAATAATATTGCGTTAAGCCTATATTTAGCTTATTGTTATTTAAAGGAGCTATATTAATTAAAAAGGACCCTTTTATATTTATAATAATTTTAATATTTATCCTTATTAAGCTTTTTATAAAATTTAAGGTTAATATAAAAATTAAAAATAATATATTTTTATTCCTTATATAAATATTAAATAATATTTTTTAATAATTTATTTTTAATATTTAATTAAAAGCTATTTATAAATTTTATATTAAATTTAGTATATATTTTTAAAATATAATTATTAAGAGATTAGTTTTAACCCTTAATATTTACTTTAAATATATCGCCCCTTTAATATTTATTTTATTTTTATTAATAAGGAGCCTTATTATTATATTTTATATAAAAATAGTAGTAATCCCTTTATTTATAAAAGTTTTAATATCTTAATTAAAAATATAAAAAGTAAAGCTTATTTTTTTATATTATAAGGATATAAAGCTTAAGAAAGATTTATAAGTTTTCTTTTATTTTAATAAATAATTATTTATTTAATATTATAACTTTTATATATTATATAATTTTATTTATAAATATATAAATTTATTATTTATAAATTTATTAAATATTAATTAAATTAATATAAAATAAATTATAAAGCCTTAAAATAAATTTATTTATTAAGTGCTTTTTATATATAAAGATAAGCTTATTTAACTCTTAAGATATATTAAAGTAAAAATTAATATTATTTAATATATTTATATTTTAATTAATATCTTAATAAGGATTTAAAATTATAATAATAAAGAAATAAATATAATTAAAATAATATAAAAAGAAATTTTTATTTAAATTAATATTTAATTAATCTTTTATTATTTATCCTATTATTTTAATAAAAATTTTAATATTAATTTTTAAATTATTTTATTTATTAAGCCTTTTAATAAATATTTTTATTTTTTTAGTTAAAACTTATTTTTATAACCTTTAAAAAAAAAATTTTAATTTCCTTAATATATTAATTACTAAGAATTTCATAAAACCTATAATTATAAATATTATATTTATTATAATAATTATAATATGGATAATTATTATTATAATAATTATAACCTTTTATTTTAATATATTAATTACTGCAGCCCTTATTATATTAATTTTAAAAAATATCCCATTTAATTAAAACTAATTAATAAAAAAATTATTTACTTAATTAAATCTTAATAAAATAAAATCTATATAAAAAGAAAGAAAATTTATTATGTAGTTAATTCTAAGGTAATTATCATTAAAAAGGCTAATAATATAAATAAATATTAACCCTCCTTTCTTTTAACTTTAAAAATAATTTATCTCTTAATATATAAATAAGCCATGCGTTTAAATAATAATTTAATAAATTTAGTTATAAATATTAATATATAAATATAAGGCTTATTTATCTTTATTTACGCCTTATCTTATAATTAAGGGATTTCTTTTTAAATATTAATAATTATAACTTAACTACTTAATATAAAATATTATATTTTAATTTAATATTAATAAAGATATAAGGAATAATATTATATATAATATAATTTTATAATTTATATAAGTTAATAAATTTAATATTATAATAATTTAGAAATCCTAATTTTATATTTTGCTTAATAAAAAATATATAATAAAAACTTATATTAAATATAATCTCTTTCTCTTAACTTCCCGTTAAATTAATACTTTAAATAAGCTATATATTATAATATATATTCATAAGGGATAAAGCTTTATTTCCAACCAAATCTCCTTAATAAAAATATAAGATATTTATTAAATTAAAATAAATAAATAGATTTTTATTAATATTTATAATCAACCCTATTTAATAAATAAATAATTTAAAGTTAAAAAGATATTTATTAAATAAACCCTCTTAATAAATTATTTTATTAAAAGGGATTTTAATTCTATTTATTAATATTAATAATCCTTTAAACTTATTATAAATATTAATGCTTTCCTAGCGAAATAAATAAATAAATATAATCTTAGATTCTTAAATAAATATAATACCTTAATAAATAAATTTAATAATACTTTAAACTTAGCTTTTATAAATATTTACCTCAGCTCCTATAATATTAAAAAATACCTTAATATTAGCTTAAATTATTTTATACTTATCTTTAAGCTCCTTATATTATAAATAAGGTTAAAATAAATTAAGCATATCCTTTATATTAATAATAAATTTAATAAGCTAATAGATATTATTTTAATAGGAATTTTAATACTTTTAATAATTAAAAAAACCATTTAGGAATTAAAAATTTATATTATAACCTTTTTAAAGCTTATTTATAATTTAGCGAAAGCTATTAGCTATTAAAATAAGGGCATAAGGTATACCTTACCTTAATAGATTAATAACCTTATTAAATTATATAATAAGCTTATTTATAAATAGAAAATTAATTATAATTAATTTAATCCTAACCTTTACTTAATAAAAATAAGATTTTATATAATAATATATTAAGTTAAAAGGAATTAAAATAAAGAAATAATTATTAATTATATATTTCATAAGGATATATATAAGGTAGCTAATTAATATTGCTTATAAATAGCAATAGCTCCCCTACCTTTAATAATAGGAAATAAAATTTTTATTTCCTAAAAAGATAAGGCTTAAATACTTAATAAAGCAATATTTTAATAATATATTATTAAAGATAATATTATTAACCCTTAAATTCCCCTTATTATATGCCAATATATCCCATAGGACCTTATAATATCTATAAATAAAGCTATTAATGCTATATTTTAAATTAATAATATTACTCTTAAAAAGGATATAATAATTATTAAAGTTTTTTAAGCGATTTAAAATATAATTAATGAAGCTATTTATATCCTCCTTAAGCAAAGCCTTTAATTTAGCTATTATTTATTAATTTTTTATATTATAATAATAGCTATGATTTTAAAAACTAATAAAAAAGATTTTATAAATATTTATATATAGTAATTTATTGCTCTTATTTTTACTTTTAATAAAAGCCTTAAAAAGCTAGTTATTAAGCGCCTTTTATATTTAACGCTAAATTATAAGGTTTTTCATTTTAATTAAATAAATATGTTATTAAAATATTTAATAATAAACTTAATTTACGCCCTTATTCATAATATCCATTATATCCTTTTTATTAATTAAATAATTATATTTATTATAGCTAATATTTAGGGCGCTTTTAATGCGATTTTTTATAACCGCCTTGCCTTATATATATATAAATAAAGTTAATTTAATAATTTAATTTAATATATTATCTCTTTTTTTATAAATAAAATAGTGCGTATTTATTTATAATAAATTATAATAAATATTATTAAACTTTTATATAGCCTCCCCTAAGGCTTCCCTTTTTTACTTATTCTCTTTCTATTTTATATAAAATTAATTTATAAGCTTAATAAGCTATATTATTGCTTTAAATATATAGATAATATAGCTTTTATTTTAATTAAATCCTCCTTAAAAAAAACTGCTAATATTATAATTAAAAAGCTTAATAAATTTTTTATTTAAGGTAAAAAGAATATTATTTAATTTAATTAAGCTAAAATAAAAGTTATATATATCTCCTATATTAAAAATAATTTATTAAATCCCTTAATATATTATAATAGCTTTCTATATATTATAAAAAAATCTTTATATTAATTTAATATTTATTTTAATTGCTACCTTACCTTTATTTAATATATTAATATATAAATTATTAAAGCTAAAATAATAGCGAATTACCTTAAAAGCCTTTATAATATAATCTTTAAATTACCTACTTATTTAATTTATTAAGTTATATAAGTATATATTAAGCCTATAGCTCTTTATAAGGCTAAGGTTTAATTTTATAAATATAATCGCCTTAGTATTAAACCTTTATTTAATATTATTTATATAGGTAATGGAAAAATAATTAATAAAATTAATATTTATCTTTATCCTACCCTGCTCTTTATACTTCTTATATATAAAATAATATTTATAAACGCTCTTTATTAAAAAATTAATATCCTATATATTAATATCTTATTTATTATAATTAGGGATTACTTTATCTTTTAATTAAATATCCTTAACTTAATATACCCATTAATAATTTAAATTTTACCCTTTAAAGGCTCTTAGCGGCTTACCCCTTTTAACTTTAAATATATTTTTAAGCTTTTACCTACCTTCCTTTACCCTTTTTTATAATTTTATATATATTTAAGGTATTTATATCTTTTAATTATTAAAATAAATAAGCGGATTATTATAAAGAATTATTTATTATAGCTTAAATTAATACCTTATTTAAATTTAATAATATATTTAAATAGGTTAAAATAAAATATTAAGGTTATAGGCTAAGGCTTTGCCTTTTATTATAGTAGTTTATTTATTTATTCTTTAAAAGGTTATATAAGTAAAGCTAAGGTTTTTAATATAAAGGCTATTAAGGCCTTAAAAGGGTTTAAATTTACTCTTTATATAGTCAACTTTATTAATTATTTATTATTAATTAAAATTTATATCTATATTAATAATTCCTTAATTATTTAATATTTATAAAGCACCCTATTAATATCTTTTTAAAAGGAATTCCGTTACTTTTAAGGGCTAGTTAAAGCTTATAATAAAGTTTATACCTATTAAAGCCCTAATTATTATAATATTAAAGGAAATAAGGAAATAAATAAATTTATTAAAAAAGCTTATAGCTTATTACTTTTATTTAACGCTTTAATAATAACAATATTATTATTAATATATAAAATTATTTGCTAATAAATTAATAAGGATTTTTAAATTTAATAATTAAGTAATATATTAAAAAGATATAAATCTTTTAGCCTTAAGGTTAAAATTATTACCCCCTTAAAGCTTAATATTCCCTATATATATTTATATTAATTGCTAATAATTAAGTTAAGTTATAGGAATTTCTTAAAATATTATAAGAGATTTAATTACCTTAATATTAATATTTTATATATTTATAATCTTTTAAAATTACTTAAATATATTTTTTAATATATTAAAATCCCTAAATAATTCTAAAAAAAGCTAATACCTTTTCTTAAAATTATTATTAATTAAATAATTAGTATAGATTTTAAATATTTTATTAATTTAGCGGTATATTTATATTTCTTTAATTATATTGCTAAATAATTTAATAAACCCTTTATTTCCTCTTTATATATTTTTATTCTTTTTTTATTTAATTATTAAGCCCTAGTAATAAGTTTAATAGTTTTCCCTTAAAAAATCGCTCTTTAAGCTTTTATAATAAATTTTCCTTATAAATTATATTGCTATTCTTTAATATATATTTAATTAAAATAAAGTGCTTAAAGATAAATATTTATATACTTTAAAGTTTAATAATTTAATAATATAGAAATTAAGATAGGCTTAAAAAAAAGAAAAATTAAGAGGATAATAAATAGAAAATAAGAATTAAGGGATTTTCTTTTTTAATAGGTTTAGCGCTATTTAACGTTTTTTTTTATTATTTAAGTAACTCTATATTTTAAGGCCTTATTTATTTATAATTAAGCTTTCTTTATTTTTTAGGTTTAACCTTTATTTATTAATATGCTTTAATATCCCTATTAATATAAGATTAGTTATAGGTTACTTAATGATGCCTTTATAGCTCTGCTAGGGCCTATAGCCTAGGCGTCTATCAACTTCTCTCTCTTTCTCTCTGAGCAGATCATGTGAGCGGCGTGCAGGGGTGGTTGGGGACTCCCAAATTGCTTTTGCGGCTGCTGAGGCAGCAAATATAATACAAACATTGCTGATTGCTGGGAGGTTAAGGGGGAGGTTCCGAATCACGAGTTATATGGGTATAATTAGACAGGATACAGCATAATAGGAATTAACATTTTCCGGGTTGCAAAATCCAGTACTATGTCCCGTGCATCAAGTGCAGGTTATTATGGTTACCAGCAAGAAGTCACTCAGACTTGGCAGCACATGAGCTTAAGATAAGTACCGAATTGTGTACCCTAAGAGCTTAAGATTACTAGTAGGCTGATATAGGATGGAAAGATAGGAGCGGGAGCAATCATGAATGCTCAACTTAATGTGCTCTTGCTGATATACACAGGCCAGTCATAAGTCAAAGTTTGCAGCGAACAATGGGCCCTCCCTGACCATCAGCTTACAAGGGAGATCTGGAACAGGTTAAAGTACATGGAACAGTATCGAGACCCACCCCGGTCCAAACTACAATTTCACTGACAGTGCTCAAGGATCCCGGAAGTACCCTTGCAAATACGTAAGATGGCCCTTATCACCAGGGCATGGTAACTCTCCCATATGTCTCAGCTGTGCAGTTTATAGATCTTTGATAAATTTATGAAGTTCCACTGTTGTCTCCAATGTACTTTTAGCAAAGATTTTCAACCAAAAAGACTTGCATGCTAACTTGCTTCCTCATCCCTTTCACAAAGGGACTTTCGGGATCCTTGTGTGTTGTAGAGTTTTGCAAGCCTTTGTACGAGTACAATATACACAGTGGTCAGCATGCAGTATAGCCCATTTTCTGTTTCCACCAATGCTACCCCTCGCCTTCGAAGAATCCAAACAGTCCAATTTCTTTAGTATTTTTAATTCTATTGGTGGTTTCCACATGTGGTGGAACTACAGCTGACGATGTAATTGTGGGATGAAGAATCCCGATACGTATGGAACGTGCTAACATTGGCAGGTCATGAAATTCAGCTAGTTCATTTATGATCACGTGACCACATTGGCTATAAAGAAACATTCAGTTGCAGTACTTGGACTGCCTGAGTCTGCCTAAGAATCCAGTGACATATTTCTTCATTCGGTTATGAAAAATACCTTGAGACCCTCAAATGCCCGAAAGTCTTTGTCTCAAAAGGCAAACCTAGCCAAATCAATGCCAAAAGAGAAAGCGCCACTCCATATAACGGGACTGTATGTAGATGACGACCGACCCCGAAGACCATCAGAAACCTCGACCCGATGGTGCTAACGAATGAAGCACAAAACTACCTGTCTTAACGGTCGATGGGTTTTGTTGGAACTCATCGTACAGTTTCGATTCGTCGTACATATTCGGCACTTGGGAACCGCTTCCTCCTTGGGAACCGCTTCCTGAAGCCAGCAAAGAAAGCATGCGCTTCCGAATGGCTGACCCAGTGGAACGCAGGTACAGCTTTGTCTTCTCGAAGAACGGAGGCAGACAGGTGAAGCAAGATACGATGATGCCGATATTGAGCTCAATGGCACTGCCAGTGCGCACATGATGTCAGTATTAGACCAACGGAATAGACTAATAATAGTTACCTGATAGCAGACTCTTCGGCTTTGTTCCACAAAACATCCTCGCCGTGGTAGTGAATCGCGAATTCTATCAAACGAGCCAGGCTAGCCGCAACGGCACTTCTTTGTGTTAGTTCACACGAGGCCAGGGAGGGGTTTTGATTGACGCACGCTAAACCAACTGAAAAAACAGCGGCAACACCCACTTTTCGTTTTAAGGGCATCTGTAACCTTGAAATGAACGGCATGGGTAACAGTAGGATCCAACAGTCTGTAAAAACATTGAATGCCGAGTTCAGCAGCTGAATATCATTAGTTATCTTGTCGCAAACGTCAATACTCGCTGCAGCCAGCCCGGCGCACTTCGTCATGACTGCTATCCCTGTTCCAATCATGGCAGTGTAGAAAAGAGTCAATATGAGGCCTCCGACGTAAATACTGATTCGTAAAACACGATTCGTGGTGAATATGCGAAGGTATAGGAGAAAAATTGAGAGTTTAGCAAATAAGGTGGCAAATGAGTACGTGATCTCCGCCGAGGACATAAACTAGGTGCGAGTGCGATCAGTACAAGGAAAAAAGACGAACTCGGGAGTTTGTCTGAAGTACACACCTGGTTGTTTCGACGAGATATCAACCATGAAACAGGAACGTCCCATAAATGACGACCAAACCCAACCTTGGTCGCTAGGAGTACATAAAAGTTAGCGTGGAATAGGATATGGCCTCCATATATAAGAAGTACCTTGAAAATCCATAATCAAGTGTGCCATAGATCCGAACTAGTATTGTCAGCGATCCAGGACCAAGTGTCATAACATGACTTGTACCCACCGCAGCGATAACACAACAACCTGTAATTGCCTTCATGAGCAAAATTCCACATTCCGGCGGCTGGTGATGTCGTGATCTTACTGTCATGCCATCCCCATCCCTTTGTCCACCGTAGACGTACTAACACTCGCAGCAGAAGAGCAAGGATCATCAAAGACGTGAAGACAACATCAATAGTAAGCAGCTCAACAGCCCTTGTAGGAGGGTCTATAAAATTGGACGTCACTCCAGCCGGCGGCTTAGCAGAAGGAACATTGTCCAACGGGTTCGTGGAGGCAGCTGAAGACATCCTTGCTGACTGCTTCGTCGAATGTAAAACGTGAAATTCTCGAGATGACCAAAACTTTTCTGATCTTGATAGAACAGGAATAAAACGACCTTATGATCGGGTCTTGTCTTGCTCGTTGTGAAGTGGAATATGGGAGGGACCCTCTCTCGTGCGCAGGCGGTAGAACCTTCTTTCTACTGTTGGGAACATGATCCATTTACTAAGTACCCACATTTTTGCTATGTAGACACCACGCTCTCACAACTGCTTGTGCTACTATTTTTTACCAGACCCACGAATTGTGCAGCATGCTCAAGCCTACCTAGGTGCCCCGCTCGGGTATAGTAAGTGGGCGTCCTGTGTCGAGCAGCGTTTGATTCCAAGTTTGTGTCAAGATCATCCTCGGGGTGTGACGACGACATCAACCAACAGAATTATCTGACACAACAACGCAGCCTTTAAAGTGGGTTTTGTGCTCAAGAGCCAGAAAAGCAGGCATCACGGACTCGAATATCCCCGTGGCACCGTACTGCCAGCGGAACTGAGGCCGTTCTCCACAAGTGATCAAGGGTCAAGCAGCCAGGCTCGTGTTACATGTACAAGCTGTGCTGCACGTGTTGGTCATTCAATGTTGCAAGCTGCGGCGCAGTCAAGCAACTGCAGGTCGAGCTCGATACACAGTAGCGCGGCTAGAAGCCGGCATGGGGATTCAGTGGATCAGAAGTTCTGACTCGTGACAACAATGAGGAGATCACCCAGAAGACTGGAACCAGAGGTCACAGTTCCCACTTTCGTGGTCTGGTTTTTTCACCAACACTCTGATAGACGCCCGTTGGAGGTCTAGAGTCACATTGTCATTTTGAAATGTCTCTACTATGTAGTGCCCTATATCGTAGCGGAGAACCCCAGTTCGGCAATTCGGTAAAGATGCACATTCCGATGTGGACTGTGCGTGGTTCACCACGTCTCTGTCGCTTTTGGAAGAACTCCCGCGCGGCTGGGCAGATTCAGCCGCAGAACCTCGCGCAAATCTGATGCTACTTTGCAAACCCTTCGCGCTTATACGTGTCCGGAGGGATCCTGCCAGACGCCAAAACGTTGACCTGTCCGCCTCAATTCGCATCCACTATCAAGGGACACAACGTGTGACTCTGTGGGTCCAGGTTCGCCGGGATGGAGCTGCACATTTTAGTAAACATTCGGGGTCCACTTGGAGGTCTACATGCACGCAGCGGAAGTTTTGTGTTGGCATGGAGGGTCTGGATTCCTCATGTGGTTCTGCAACCCTTTAAAACGGCGCGCCACAAATATCTCGTTGCTGGATAGCACGACGAACATAATCGACAGAAGCCAGTCTCACCCTTCTCATGACCACATCGTTCTTCCGAGTCACAATTTCTCATAACGCTTCACCGTTTCAACATCACCGACAGACAAAATGGCTAATGACACCAAGTGCCTTTCCCTGAGTCCCGCCATAGTCACCGGCGGATGCGGGTTTCTCGGGTCTCATCTGGTCGAGACTCTTCTCAAAGACCCCGAATGTCAAGTGCACATCCTTGACATCGGTACTAGCCGCAATCGAATGCCAGGGGCCACTTACCACACTTGCGACATCATCTTCGCTGACGATGTGAAGTCCGCCTTTCTCAAGATTAATCCCAAGGTTGTCTTCCACGTCGTTTCTCCGGATCCTCTGTCACACGACCATGCTCGCTTCCAGAGCGTCAACGTCGATGGAACACACAACCTTCTCATGGCTGCCAAGGCAGCACATACTGAAGCATTCGTTTATACTTCTACCTCATCGGTCGTCCACAATCATCAGACCAACATGTTGGACGCCGATGAAACACTACCTATACTTCGATACCCTGCACAGAAGAATGTCTACACCTTGACCAAGGTCGCAGCCGAGGATAAAGTTCGCGCGGCCAATCGGACAGACGGCGACGCATCTTTATCGACGGCCATCCTTCGTCCAGCTTCTACCTTTGGCGAACGGGACTACCTCAACTTCTGGTCCATCGTCACGAAAGCCAGGGCCGGACGAGCTAATGTCCAGATCGGCGACGGCAAGAACCTGTTTTCGTATGCATACGTCGGAAACCTTGTCGATGCCCACATCTTGGCAGCTGAAGCCCTCGTCCGCGCCCATGGCAGACCACCACCACCACCAGAGTCGCGTGTTGACGGGGAGGCTTTCTTCATCACGAACGATGAAGACCGCGAATGGCGCTTCTGGGAATATCAGCGAGCTGCAGCTGCGTCCGTAGGGTACCCCGTCAAGGAGAAGGACATCAGAGTCATTCCTCTAGGCTTGGCCTTGCTCATGGGATTTGTTGCGGAATGGTGGGTATGGATCACATCGTTTGGAAAAAAGGAGTCGGTATTGAGCAGGCAGACCGTGCGGTACGCCTGCATCCATCGGACTCTGAATTGCGGCAAGGCGAAAAGGGTCCTGGGATATAGGCCAAAGGTCACCATGTCTGAAGCCATTGCGAAGACGGGCGCCTGGTTCATTGAGGAGGCCAAGAAAGCTGGAGAGACCAAGAAATCTAGCTGAGAACGCGGAGAACGAGTTTCTTTCCGCCCAAATTACACGAGACGCATTTTTTCGTTGGCCAGATAACATGAAGTCGAAGCAATTCTTAGATTCCACTGCAGTAAGAAGTCTCTTAGACTTGACAGCACGTAAGCTCGAGACAAATACCGAATTGTGTAGAGCCTAATATTAGGCTGACATAGGATGGAAAGACGGGAGCGGGAGCAATCATGAACGCTCAACTCAATGTGCTCTTGCTGACATAGACAGGCCAGTCATAAGGCACCATGGTGAACCAAGCCTTCCACTTCCAAGGCCTGGTCGGATCAACGAGACGCAGGTCATAGTCCCGCACGATGGTAGACAGGGTCTTGGACAGCTCCATCTTGGCAAAGTTCGAGCCTGGGCAGCTCATATACCCGGCCCCAAACGGGCACCAGTATTTATCAAGGCGGGAGGCATCCGGGCCAAGCCATCGGTCAGGATTGAATTCGAGCTGGGGCGATCAGAGAAGGGGTTAGCCATAGTAGTTCATTTTGCGGGTCTTCTTCTTGAGCAAGATGATGAGGGCCAGCAGATCCTACCGCGTCGGGCCCAAAAATCTCTTTAGAGTGATGAATCACCCACGGGCTTACGGACACCGTCGTCCCCTCCGGCAAAGTCGTTTCTCCGATTGTCAGCCCACCCTTGGGCGCCACCCGAGGCAGACCCATGGGCACGGGGTTATGAATACGTAGTGCCTCCTTCAGACAGGCCTGAAAGAAAGGCAATTTGGCCGCGTGGTTGTATTCTATCACCCTCGAGCTGCAGCTCCCGTCAGCCCCCTGGGCGTCTCGTATCTCATCCCTCGCTCGCCTCCACAACCCAGGGCGCCTGGTCATGTGGTACAAGAAACTCTGGGCGGCGCACGAGACCGTGTCCGAGCCGGCGCCGACGTTGGCAGTCGCATTGGCGAGGATATCCCTCTCGGTCAGGCGGTCGGGGTGCTCAGCCGCGGCCCTGAGCCAGTGCGCGACGACGTCGAAGCGCGCGTCGGGGCTCGCCCTCCTCTCGGCGAGGGCGCGGAAGGCCGTGTTGAACAGGTGGCCCCACGGCAGCAGCCCCGAGGTGAGGGGGTTGAGGGCGGCCAGCTGGACGGCCCTGAAGTGCGAGGCGACGGCGTGCGTGCCGACCAGCCTCAGGTTCGTCGCGATGCTGCCGCCGATGTCCTCCCCCGCGGCGACGTAGCCGAACGGCCTGCTGAAGAGGACCTCGCCGAGCAGGTCGAAGGTGAGGAACGTGACGTGCCTGTCCAGCTCCATGGGCTCCTGGGAGGCGGCGGACCTGTCCATCCACCCGAGGAGCCCTGCCACGAGGCCGTCCATGGCGTCCTCGGATTTCAGCGCGTTGGTCAGCGTGTAGCCCGAGGCGAACTGCCTGGAGAGCTCGACCTTGCGCTTCGGGTCGACGATGGACATGGGGTTCTGGTACCGCCAGTCCGGGAAGGTGCTCATCTTGTACATGTCGCCCTTCTTGAGCGGTGCGAGGAGGACTCTTCTGATGGCGTCGGGGTGGCTGACGCTGACCTCGTTGTTGGCCAGGCGGACAAAGTGCCCGTACTTTTCGTGGGCCTGGGTGAGCTGCTCATTCTGGTTCCCGTCGAGGGTGATGCGGATGTGCCACAGCCGGGAGAATGAGGCCCAAAAGGGACCGGGGATGTCTTTTAATGGCGAGAAGTGTCGACGATAGATGATGACGGTTACGAGCAAGACCAGACCAGCGACTATCAAGGCCGGCCAGCTGTTGACCAAGGTTGAGGCAGCTAGGCGCTTCTCGAGACTCGCCGGTGGGACGGTGTTGTCAGCCATGCTTCCCATGATGCATATTGGGCGGGCACCTTAGCCTGCTCTGTATTGCGCAGCTGATTTGGTCTTGTAGTTATGTGCGAGCAATGTTTGTGGGGCCTTGGTAATGATAACGTCCTGATTTGGCTGGCGCGGTTGCAACGCTGCTGATCCACCGGCAACCAGAGCACTTGCCAGACCCACAACTCTGGGGCATCGTCGCCATCCAGGACGTTGCTACTCGAGTCGCTCGGGCAGCCGTGGGACTCTGTGGCAGTCATCATGTCTGGTACAACTCAACACACTTGTCCGCTGAGGATGACCACCCGACGTGCCTGGGTCAAAATATGCCAATTCAATTTAAGTAGGCTTTAGTTCTCTAAGCAGAAAAGTGGACATTAGAGGGGCCCATGGGTGGTGGAGAAGAAGGCCCAGAGGGCGTGTGGTCGGGGCTTAGTCAGCCGCCCGTGTAAGCAGGCTGCGTTGCCCGCGCACCACGCAACCACACGCACCCTCTCGGTCTCACTGTGCAAAGGGACCGCGGAAGTGTAAGTTGGTTTTTTAGAATGCCCCATTCCTCCGCTTTCAGTTGGGCTAACTTTCAGCTCCTACCAGTCCCCTCCGAGGCTGGCCGAGCGTGTCTGTTTCCTCGTGCCACATTGCATGCCCACCGTGGACTGAGAGGCGGGCGGCGGCGCCTGACTGGGCGGGCAACATTCAGATCCACAATGTCTACAGGAACACAAATCAGCCAAAAGTCCCTCTGGACATGGACAGACTCATTCTTGATTGTTCCAGCTCCAACAGCGTCCTTTTGGGAGACTGCACCCTGCATCACAAGCTGGGGGCTGGCTCCGCAGTGATCCCCGGGCCATGCAAGGATTCCAGAAAGCTTGCCGATGCCGTCAGATCATATAACTTACACCTGTGCAACACCCCAGGCGTCATCACGTACACACGTTCGGCACTTCATGACGGCCCTTGTCAGTCGACCATTGATCTTGCTTTCCTCGGCGAGTTCCTGACTCCTCGATTCCTTCACTGGGAGGTCACGGACGTGGAAGGCTTCGATTCTGACCACCAGGTTATCCGAACCACGCTTGACTGCCCTCCAAACCGTCAGATCAGCATCCACCGTAGGTGGAAAGAGACTCCGGCTGAAGAATTCCGCGACAGTGTCCAAAAGAACCTCCTCGCACTCCCTCCACAAGACCTGGACAGTATCGAGGGTATCGATGCCCGGCTTTGGGCAATTGCCAAAATCATCGAGGATGGTATCAAGGACCATGTTCCATTCGGGGACAAGTGTGAGCCCAGAAGGTCCCACGTGCCTGCAAGCGTCGAAAGCCAAAAGACGTACAAGGAAGCTGTTTCTTCTACCACTGCTGAAAACCCTCGAAGCACTTGGCGATGGGCCAAACAGGCCCGGCGCCGGGCTCAACCAACCCAGAGTCCTTTCACGCCAGATTTCAATTACAAGGGGAAGACGGCAAAGACAGCTCACGAAAAGGCCGACATGTACATGAACGCCATATATGGGGAGGGCAAGACGAGCCGAGAGCACTCTGTAAACCCAGAGCTCCCCCCGAGCATCACTTGTTCACTGCCTCAAGAAGACCAACTTAGGCGCATGGTCCCTAACGATGAGGAAAACCCAGGGGAAGTCCTCGGATCCATAAAAAGTCTTCCCGACAGGAAGGCAACTGGTGTCGACATCATCGGCAATGAAGCCCTCAAGATGCTGGGCGATATCGTCACTCCCTATTTCGAAGACGTCTTCGCCGCCTGTCTATCCAAGGGCCACTACCCAAAGTGGCTGAAGTTCTCCAGGACCATCTTATTTCTCAAACCGGGCAAGCCCGACGACCGCCCTACTTCCTACCGTCCGATTGCCCTGTTGACTAGCGTCGGCAAGGTGCTCGAGAAGATTATTGTCGGACGCTTGAAACTGGCTTTGGACGCACTCTCCGAGTCATGTAAACTTCCTCTGCGACAATTTGGGGGACTGTCTGGCAAGTCGACAACAGCGGCCCTCCACAGCTTGACGAACTTCATCTTCACGGGCTGGATCAAGCGTCAAAAAGTCAGCGGTCTCAGCCTGGACATCTCAGGAGCATTCCCGCACACAGACCGCATCATTTTGATGAGAATATTGGTTGAGAAAGGGTATTCCGGGATACCTCATCAAAATCATATGGTCTTGGCTGTGTGACCGCCAAACCGCGCTCGAAATTCCTGGCCATGAGACACAACTCTACTTCGAAAACGGAGGACTACCTCAAGGGAGCTGCTTGTCACCTTTGTTGTTTCTCATCTTTGCTGCACCCCTTTTCGATGTCGCGAAGCTGATGGGCCGAGCCGTCTTCGACATCTTTGCATTCGTTGATGACACTTATATCACCGGTAAGTAGCCTGTTATTATGGTCCTAACCCTCCCCAAGGACACGAATCCTTTCAAGACAGCATCTTTCTCGTGAAGCTGTTTTGCTCCTTTCCTACATGACCGGCGTGTGTTAGTAATGTGATGACTGACCCCTTGATGCAATAGTACGGTCTTCCTCCTTCGAGATCAACTGCGAAGTATTAGAATGGGTCCACGCCCAGATCCTCAAATGGTCTAATGGGAGCGGTGTAACTTTCGACCCTGGAAAATATGGCTTGCTGCATTTCTTGAGCTACCAGGACCGGGGCTTGAAAGTCACAGTACGACCTTCTATCGACGACCTGCCTCCCGATGAAGTCCTGTTCCGCAAACGATACCTCGTTATCCTCGGTGTCCGGGTCGACGATCGTCTTTCATGGGAATACCACATCGAACACATGATCGCCCGGGTCAGCAAGAATATGCGTTGCTTGAAAGAGGTCTCTGGTTCAATCTGGGGACCTCCCCTGAAGCAAATGCGCACGCTCTACATCTCACAGGTTCAATCCATCTTTTCCTACGCCTCCCCTGCGTGGTTGTTTACCGGGATTCAAGCATGCAGGCAAGGAACTATCTCCTCGAAGCTTTTGAAAGATTTGGACAAGCTCCAGAGCCAGTGCCTGACCGAGCTTTCCGGGGCGATGAGAACCACCTCGGTGGATGTCCTTCGAAAAGAGCTTTGCATTCCGAAGCTGTCCATCTATCTGCGTATGAAGACGGTCTCTTACTTCGCCAAAAAGCTCGAAAGCCCCGATTACAAAGCCTTCCGAGCCGAAAGGGCGGCAGCCCTTCCCGATAACTCAACAAAATTGGGCAGTCACCCTTTCGAGAAGCTCGAAGTCCAGGCCAGAGAACTTATCAATTCTGCCCGAGCCCGGCTGGAGCACCACCACGGACGGGAAGAGATGGAAAAAAAAAAATGGCAAGATGGCCCCAAGCGTGTCAGGGCTGCTATTGACCAGATGGCCACGGTGACCGTCCATGAGCAGTGCTCCCGGGAGTGGCAACGGTTCCGAGATGGCTGGAGGTCGACTCACACCTGGCCCAGACCACTCGCGCTGGCCGAGCCATGGGGGGCCGCAGAGCCTACACTACCACGCGGGCCTGACCCGGGAGGAGAGCACCATGCTCCTGCACTGCAGGACCGGCCACATCGGCCTGGCCGCCTACCTCCACAGGTTCGGTCTGCACCCGACGGACCGCTGCCCCTTCTGCCGCAAAGGGCCCACACACGGTCGAGCCACCTCTTCATCCACTGCGACGGCAGGAGGTGCAGCGGAATCGACATGGCCCACAAGAGGGCCCGCCTGTTCGAGCTCACGGAAGGCGTGACCGACCTGCGCACCGTCTTCATCCAGCACCCAGACGAGGCCGCCAGGTTCGCCATCAAGACTTTCGGGATCCCCCAGTTCACCAAGTCCAGCTGGAAGATCAAGGAGGCGCGGCCGGGGAAGCGCGGCCGCCCCCCCGAGCCGGCGCCCCGAGGACGAGGACCAGGGCGACGCGGCCGGCCCCGCGAGGAAGAGAAAGAAGTACTCCCTGCTGGACCTGAGGCGGGGGAACTACCGCCAGGCACCCAAGGCGTCGTCCCAACCGGACCAGGTGATCCATGTTCCCTAGGTAGACAGCTAATGACAATTGAAGCTCCGATTCCACCTTTCCTTGCCCCCCCCCCCCTTGGCTCCCCAGCCCGGCTCGGTTCCTTCATCTTACCCTCCCCCCCCCCCCAGCGCACCGCATTCTTGCCTTGACTTGAGCAGCAGGCCCAGCTATCATTGCCCCTTCGCTGGCTCACCCTTGGATCCTGACGGCCCTTGCAGACGCCTCCCATCTTTGTGGCTTCTACTGCCCCCCTCCTGGGTATGAGGGTAACCAAAGACCTATGATTGTGTTTTTTGAACTGTGTTTATTAAACTGTGGTTATTCTGCTAACTACTTGTGAACAGAATTCAGCGTTCCATCAAGTTAGTAAGATAGTCCTCCCTTAAACCTCTGATTTTACTAAGAATATTACTAATTTTATTTTTATAGTCCGTCTTAGGGATTTCGTGCTTCTTAAACCACTCTTCCAGCTTCTTTCTCTTGCTTGTCTTGAGCTTCCGTATCCTTGATTTGACACTCATCCAGAATTTAATCTCTTCGGGATAGATCTCGTGGCTTCTGAGCGTGATCACAAACGCGTCGATCTTTTCGGATAGCGTTGGGTTTGGGGTATGAAGAGATCTCATGACCTTAACTCCTGAGTTGTCAAGCTGACATTTGAATAGTTGTCGCCCAGAATTGCCCTTGTTTCGGGAAAGACTTGCTCGTTGTATTCGGTGTCCATTCTTGTGGCTGTTCGTGGTGAGATAATGACCTTTGGACTCAATAGGCTAAGCTAACAATGAATCAATCTAGTCAACTCTGTCAGCCCATTCCACTCACAGTGAGTAGTGTCAGCCAGAAATGGTGGTCAGATTCTGCTAACATATCTCAATGTGGCTCAAAGCAATGGAGCGTGTTTGTCTTACCAGGTTGGTAAGCACCTCCCATATTTTTCATACTCGGCGTAATCACTGACCTGGCTACCCTATGGAAGCAGTCTGTTCCAACGTCAGTTGCGAACACGCTCAATGGGTCAGTTGGTCTGGGTTTGCAGTTGGGTTTTGGTTGCAAGTATGCTAATAGAGAAAGGTTCAAGGTGACAACCGTGTGCACTGGGTTGAGTTGTCTTGGTAAGTTGACCAATCCCCCGTTGCTCAATGATGATGTTGTTGACGTCTTGTTTGCCAAGGCCAGTGGTCTTGGTCTTTGTGTGTTTGTCAGCCTATGAATCCTGCTCAGTAAACAGCTTTCTAACAGTGACAGCAATTCGACAGGTCGAATGACTGTTCTCGAAGGGTCTTGGTGGGTTGGTACATGAGTCCTGCTTAATCTATGGCTACCTGACAAAGATTCTGAGAAAGCAGGCCGAATGATTGTCTTTGAATGGTCTTGGTGAGTTGTATATCTTGAGGTTGGAGGACGTTTCATGACTTGCTAATTAACGAAGCAGTGCAGAGGAGCAAGGCTGTGGTAGGTAACATGAACCTCGCGAGCGACCTACTACATGCCTTTCACTCAGGCTGACATTCCAGCTGTTTGGTGGCGCAGATTGTTGTGCGTTTGGTAGGTGCCGCCCTGAGACTTGTTCGCACAGGAGAGTTGCTAATATCGCGAAGCAGAAGCAGAGATAGATCTTGTGCGTGTGCCGTGCGAGTATGGTATTTGGCCGAGCCCAGATATCCAGCCACGTAACAGACAGCTGATCAATCATAGCAGTCTGGGAGACGGCAGCTTTATATTGTCCATTTCGGGCAATTTGTGAGTTCCTTTCTATTATTACTACACGGCTTGATCTATGCTTATATGGGTAAAGGTGTTCGTGTGTGGTGACTACCCTTGATATCCGAGGCTGCAAGCCAAATGCTGATCAGGAAAAGGAAGGCCTGAGTCACATGGCGAAGGCATTTGAACATAGTGCTTGACGGTGTCAAACTAGGTTGGTATGCCTCCCCTTATCTGAACTTCCTACTTGCTTCTTTTGTCCCTAGATGTATTGTACCTTGCCAACTGACAGAAAAGAGCTGATGGCTAGAGATGGCTTCGTCCGCGACGGGTATGTCCTCCAATGCTGCTATTTCTTTAGACTCTCAAGCAAGGATCTTCTCACAAGCTGACAGCAGAGACCGGCCTGGTGTTCAGCTTGACAGGTATGTTGGCTGGTACCAGCTGCTCCTTGTCCCTTGTGTGAGAATACTCACTCAATACTCAGGCTGACAGCTAAATTGGAGCTTGTCAACAGCGCCAGCACGAAAGGGTATGCACTTAATTCTAGCTCCTGCCAATTTCTACCAACTTATTTTGGCTGGCTAACAGACAAGCACCGGAGACTAGGCACGGTCTGACACTAAGAGTTTTGGTGCGAATTAGCAGCTTCTAACACAACACTGGTTTGCAGAAGGCACAAGTGATCCCCAGCCCATCTTGATTATTCAAATCACTAACTTATAACTAGCAGATTGAATAGTCACTGTCTAAGGCTGCATCCCGAATTTGACTGTAATTGCCTATAACCTACATTGTCTCTTGTCCCACTAGGACAATCATTGTCGTTCCAGCTTAGTAGAGGAACTCAAAGAATACAAATAGTCTATATGACGGCGGCCGATGCACCCGCCAATTGGACATGTCCCTTTGCATCTTGGTGAATTTTGATGGCTCGCAGGTGACTTGTTTGGTGACTGGGTTGATAGTACCCGTGGACCGGCCCGAGGCATATCCAGTGCTGCCAATTGTTATGTGCTTAGCTTAGCCTAGGCTCATTTCGAACTAAAAGTTGTAGTGCCTCTCAAGTGTGATGCCCTAGGCCCTAGGAGAAGTGCACGCCGAAAGACTCACACGACGCTGGCTCTGATTAGCCGAAGGCGGCCTGTGCTCGGAGCCTGGCTAGCACTGTTGCAACTTGCGCTAGGTTTGTCTATAAAAGACCTCCCACCCCAGACAAAGCCAGGCCTTAAAAAATCAATCCTGTAGATTGTCATCTCATTCCAATTGGTCCCACGTACCAATCTGTCCTGCCATCCATACCCGAACTACCGAACCAAACAGCACTGCATCATGGCTTGCGAATCCGCATTTCTCAACCTCCCCCGGGAGCTTCGCGACGACATCTACCGGTTCTACTTTGCGTTCGAGAACGGGCTAGTGTACAATTTCGCATACGGAGAAAATGCAAAACCAAAATCTCAAAATATTTTGGAAGACCTGGCCCCGTCCAACAAGACGGATCGTATCGACCTCGCCCTTAGGTCCACATGCAAGAAAGTCCACGAGGAAACGGAGGGCCTGATTCTCAAGTTCAATACCATCACCTGTTCGAATACACGCATTTCGAGAAGCAACTCAGACGAGGTGCGCGTCAGAGCAGCTCGGTTTCACTACCTACGAGTCCCGTTAACTATGGAGGCTGCGTCATTCCTGTATTATGAGGATGACACGGTCGTACGACCTTGTTACACTAGCACTGTAGTGGATGTAAGTCACCCACCACCCCGTCACTCCCTCTTCTCGCGCCCAGGCCAAGCCACTGTTGTAGTTGCTCATATACTAATCATTATATTGTGGACCTGCAGGAGGTCGTACGTACTCAACCTTTGATCGGCCCATTGTTACGCACTCTCCTCAAAAAGGATACCGACTGGGCTGAGATCGGCTCGGCTCACAAGGTCCTTCAAGCTCGGCCTCACGACCACTGCCCTGATGAAGGGCCAGGTCCCACTGGATCATGGGGAATGGTACCCTCGGTAATGCGAAGAGCCATCATGCACGCGTTGCAGGTAACAGCAGACCACGGCTGCTTCAGGAGTGGACCGGCTGCGCAGAGGCCCACCTTCCCTCCTCGCGAGATGCTGGCTCTGGACTCTGAATTCCCGGCTTGGAGTGTCCCCACCGATGACGACCTCCTCAAATTGTCTCGCCCATATGCCTGGAAGAACACCGTCTCCTGCAATGACAGTAATGCTTACTGCCACTCGAGCCGTAAGCTTCAGATGACGGAATTTTGGAACGGGCCCCGGTATTACAAAGATACTTTCCAAGATTTTCTTCAACCCTTTACTGGTCCTGAAGACACCGCAGAGTTCGACGCAAAGTCAGACAATCGGGGAAAATTTCGCTTTTCCGCAGCATCGGTCGCCATCAGATTTCTCGCTTCCCTTCCGCGCAAAATACGCCTGCATCTACGTCATCTCCGACTTCTTGAAAACAACGTCTGTGTTGCGTTCCCCGAAAGTCACGCTCAGGGGCTCATAAGCTTTTGCGTGGAGAACCCGAGGCTTCGTGTCGAAAGGCGCGTTAACCTATGGAAAGCGATCTTTCAACAGCCAAATCGACCCGGTCCCCTACACCATCCCAATTATTTGGATGGTGATCCGGAAACGCTGTATCTCTTTGCGAGAACGGATGCCGCAACGGGCTTCTCAACCGACATGATCACCGATAACCTCGCCCTCTGGATTATGGAGGCCGCAGCTCTTGTTCCAGCGGGAATGCCGGAGAATTCTTTTACCTTGGTTCTCGACGGAGCACCGGGCGACGACGTCCTTTTGGACGTCTTCATGAATTATATCCAACGCGATGCTGCCTGGCAAAGAGCCTGGGAAATTGCATCAGAACGCGCAACTGGCAAGTCCGAGACCGAGGAGCCCGAGACAGACGATCATTTTATGCATCTGAGGGGCCCCCGCTGCTGTAAGCCCCCTAATCCCACTCCCCTGCCTCCCTCATTCTCAAAGTCATATCACTAACCGCCATAACAGACCTTTACGAGGGCTTCCCGAAAGTCATCGGGGACATTGTCAACCACAGGTCCAAAGTCATCCAGTGCACATTCAACCCCGGTCCGCAACTTTGGGACCCCGAGGCGGAATTGGACAAGTATCAGCCCAACTCTGCAGAGATATGGGACAACCTGCGTAACGAGCATAGTGGACAGTTCTATTGGAGACAAATCGGTCCCCGCGAGCGGTTCCCACACATTGTCTACAAGAGGGAAGTTCTTCCCTACGAATCAGGCGATGAGTACTTTAGTGACTAGGCACTCCTGGGGCTCTAGGCGGTCGGGTCAATCCAATAAGCAAGAGAGCTTCTGGAAGTCAAAATTTGGGTGGTAGTTAGAGAAGGGCATTAGATGGGGTTGCCCAAAGTTCGAGTGAAGCTATCACCAGGTCTTCTATTATCTTCCGCCTCAAATCAAATAGCCCTCTCACATAATGTGTCCACAGTTTGCTCTCAACTCATGTTTGCCTTGAAACACATGCACTTTCAGTGTCCAGGAATATTGCGCCGGTGAGCAATGTCCACATTTGCACAAGTCTTCGACATGCTATGAGTTCCTGTGCAGGCCCTCGCCTGGAATCACCCTATCTAAAAGACTATGCTCGCGTTCATCAGCCCCCCCTCACCCCGACCTCAAAGACAGAAAACTTGTTATTCTCGTCAGCAGCTCCGGAAGTATCGAGGCTCATACCTAAGATGTGTGCCCGTGTGAGACATATCCACCCAAGTACCGCTGTCCACATGTTCCTGGACACAGAGCAGGAGCTCTCAGCCTATAATTTGCCTGACTTGCCTCATAGCTCTGACTTGCAGCTTGCGAAAAGCTGAGGGCCATTGACGGCCCATACCTGATGGCATTGAGGCTCAGAATGGAAATGACGGAACGGCTCGAGCTCCTCAGAGATTGTGTGGCCAAGGTACTTTGCTCATTGAGTCAGACCAGGCGGCTAGAGCAACGCAATCCCACTGAAATGTGTGCGCATGTGTCGGTTCAAAGCAGCAGGCCCGAACCGAGAGATATACCGGGACCAAGCTGGAGGACGCCACCGAGCCTTTACAAGAACGACTCGAACATAACACAGCGTCTGAGCTTCTGAGTTTTGTATAAGCTTCCATACCTGTAGTTCGTTGATACAGGAGTGAATTGGAGGGGGGAAGTGAATAGGGAGTATGCGCTGTAAAAAGGGTGCATTCTGGTCCTTCTGCAATTAGATTCTAGGTATCACGCCCGCTTCGAATACAAACATAGCACATTTTACCAGCCCCATGTTGCCTTCCACACAGCGCACGCTAGCCGCCGAATCGCGCTTCGCATCTTCTTTTGTAATATCCCTGAAGCCGAAAGAACTTCCGCGTGAGAATCTGTTCATTCGAATCAGTTATTACAGCGAGGCGCCCTTTCAAGGGGATAGCCTTGCCTGATTCAAGGATTCCATCACCCCCATATACAGAATCAATATTTTGTAACCCTAGTTGGAAGCTAGGAAGCCCAAAGCAGAAAGACGTGTGGTCAAGCCTATGCAAGAGGGGTAGATTACTCTTGTCTGGGGATGTCTGAAAATGACTATGTTATGAGCTCTTATCCTTAAAGTGTTCACATTCCTTAGGATTTGGATTGTAATATGGTCTAAGTCGGTTAGGGCTACGTGTGGCGTAGTAATGTCCACGCTTGCTAAGAGTGCTCGTATATCTACTACGTGGAGTAAAAGCTAGAGTGCCTTGGGCTCTGCTTGAACCCTAAGACTTTCCTCACAGAAGAGCGTGTTTCGACTGCTTCATCGGGGGAATATGTTCCCCAATTTTATGTGAAGAACAGATATTATCACACCTATCTTCTATCCTTAGCCTAGATTAGTGATTATAAGTATATAAAGGTTGCGCTAAAAAGTCTTTTACTAAGGAGCAGGGGCTCTTATAGATTTGCTTTTATATGGTATTAAAGCAGGGGAAGAGGATTTCCCTTAAGTTTTTCTTCTTATCTTTACCTTTATTAACCTTACTATTAATAATTATAATTATTTCTTTTAGTATTTTTAATAATACTTTATTAAATTATTTTTTATTTATAGATTTTTAACCTTTTAATTATTAACTTTAAATATTATTAAATCTTTAAATATATAAATATCCTTTTAAAGATTTAAAACATTTAATAAAAAAAGGCCTTTATTTAAAGGTTTAACCCTTTATATAACTTATATTAATTTTTAATTATTATATAAAGAATAATAAATATTTAAATTACTTTATTAAAAAAGATAATAAAAAAAATAATATTATTATTTTTATTAATAATAATTATTATAGCAGTGTATTAAGAGTATAATAATTAAGAGGTATAATAAAGGGGTAATAAAGGGGTAACTATATTAACTAGCTGGCTGCTAGCTAGCGTTAATTAACCCTTATATATTTAAGAATCCTTAAAGGCCTTATAACCTTTAAATAGCTTATAACTATATCCTTCTTTAAGCTTTTAAATTAATTATTACTTAATTTAAATATAAAAATATTTAATTTTATAATTATGTTTATAATTAATAATTATAATAATATTATAATATAATATATTTATAAAATAAATACCTTTTAATATAATACTTAATTTAATATTCTTAATAAAATTAATTAAATAAGGAATAATATATTATTTAATTATTATTATAAAAAGTATTTAAATATACTTTTAAGGTTATATTTATTAAGGACTTTTTATAAAGTATATTTATTTTATTAATATATTTATTAAGGATTTTTATAAAATAATATATTTTATATATATATATATTATTTAATTAATAAGATAAGCTTTTTTATATATAAATATTATAAGGTGAATTTTAAAAAGAGGGATATTTTTATTAATTAAATTTTAAATAAAAATAAATAAATAATAAGCTTTTTTATATATAAATATTATATAATAATTTTTAAAGGGCGCTTAAAATTAATTAAAAGTAATAAATAATAAGGATATTATATTTTTTTTTATTATATAATATTTATAATAATATATTAAAGGTATAATAATTAAAAAATATAATAAAGAGATAATAAAGGGGTAATTATATTAATTAGCTAATTATTAGCTAATATTAATTAACCCTTATATACTTAGGGACCTTAAGAGCCTTATAATTTTTAAATAATTTATAATTATATTTTTTTTAAGCTTTTAAATTAATTATTATTTAATTTAAATATAAAAATATTTAACTTTATAATTATTTTTATAATTAATAATTATAATAATAATATAATATAAATAAGTTAGGGATAAATTTATAATAAATTTATTATAAATATTAATATTTATAATACTTTTATTATAAATTTATTATAAATATTAGCTTTTATAATATATTTATAATAAATTTATTATAAATTTATTATATAAATAAATAAATTAATAAATTTCCTATATATTTACCTTAAATTTATAAAAATTATTAAATTTTATACCTTTATATTTATTAAAATAATAATTATAATTATATATTTTAATTATATAATTACCTTATAAAAAAATTAAATAAATTATAATTATTATTATTATAATATTATAATATTTATAAATTAAATTATAAAATTTTTAATAATTAATAAATTAAATAAGCATTAATTTATAACCTTTTAATAAATAAAAAAAATTTAAGTTTATTATAAATTTATAATAAATATATTATAAATAAGATATAAATTTAATATATAATTTCTTTTAATATTTTTATTATTATTTTTAAATTTTTAATTAATAAAAATTTTTTAATAATTATTTAAATTATAAATTATAATATTTAAAAAAAAGAATATCTTTTTAATTATAATAATTAAGAAAAAATAATATTTAATAAATATTATAATAATATTTATTACTTAATAAACCTTATATAATTATTATATTAAAATATATAATTTATTAAAGCTATAAAATATTTAATTTAAAATAGCTAAAAAGTAAATAATAGTTAAAATTAATTTATAAATTTTAAGAATTTAAATATTAAATTTAATTTTTTTAAAAATATTTTAAAATACTTTTTAAATTTAATATATTATAAATATAAAGCTTATTAAAGATTATATTTATTATTATTAATTATATTAATTAATTTATTATTAAAATATATTTTTTTAATAATAATTATTAAATAAAATTTAGTTAAATTAATTTTAATTAAAATATTTAAAGTTTTTATAAAAGCTTTATTAAATTATTATTATATTAAATTATAAAATATTAATAAAATAATATTTTTAATTATTAAGCTATATATATTATATATTATTAGCTTATAATATATAAAATTTATATTTTATAAATAAATATCTTTATTATATAATTAAAGGATTTTAAAAAAAAATTAAAAATATAAAGCCTATTAAAAATCCTTAAGATCCTTTAAAATTAAATTTAATATTTAAATTATTATTAAAATTTTAATTTCTATATTTAAATTTAAAGAATTATAAGGAAATTTAAAATATTAATATTATATATATTTATTTAAAATCTTTCTTAGCTTTTTATAAATCTTTAGAATTTATAATTTTTAATTTAATTAAGAAATATTTTAAATTAAATAAGATATAAAACTTTTTAAAAAAATTAAATTAAAGTTAATAAATAAATATATAAATAATATTATTTTAAATATTTTAAGCTAATTAAATAAATATTAATATAATAATTAAAGCTTAAAAATTTATTAAAGGTAAATTATTATATTATTTATAATTATTTAATATAAAATTAAGCTAAGTAATAAATTTAATATTACTTTAAATTTTTAATTAAAGAAGAAAGTTTTTTATTAATAAAGCTTTTTTTATTAATAAATTATTAAATAAGAATTATAAAATTAAGATTTTAAAATTAAATAATTATTATATTTATTAAAAATAATAATTAAAAAATAATAAAGATTAATATTATAATTATAATTAAGAATATTTAGATTTATTAAGTAATAATTATTTATTTAAATAAAATAATTTTTATAATAATTAAGATTTTAAGAATATTTTTATTAAATAATTTAAATTATATAAAAATTAAAATAATTTCTAAGATTTAATATAAATATTTAAAATTAAAAAAAAAATAATTATTTAAAAAAACTCTTAAAGATTTATTAATTAATATAAATTATATTTATAAGCTAATTATTATTATATATTTTAACTTTATTATAATTTATTTTTTTATTTATTAAATATAACTTATTTTTAATTTTAAATAATATTTAATAATAATAAATATATTAATTTAATTTATAAAATTATAAAAGCTTAAATAATATAAAAAGATTATTTATTAAATAATATTTATATTTTATATAATATTATTAAAACTTTATTATATTAATAATATTATTTTTAAATAAATATTTTTAATAATTAAAATATTTAAGAATATATTTAATAAATTTATTAATTTATAATATTAATTAAATAATTAGCTTTTTTTATAATTTAAAATATATAAAATTAAATTAATAAAATATTAATTATTTTTTATTTTAATTATTTTTTTATTAATAAAAGTTTTTATAAATTTAAAATTAAATTAAAAAATAAATAAGAAATTTAATATTTATAATAAAAGAATTAAATAATAATAAAATAAATACTTTAGAAAATATAATTATTATTTTATTTTTTAATTTAAATTAAATTTAGCTACTTAATAATTCTATTTATATATATTAATATATTAAATTTCTATCTTTAAATATTAAAAGTAAATAAGCTATATTAATAAATTTAATTATTTTATTTTAAAAATTATATTTTAAATTTTATATTTTAAAATATAATTTTAAAATAATATTAAAAGCTATTTAATATTTATTAATAAATTTAAAATAAATAAAAAAAATAAATAAGCTTATTTTAAATATAAAAGTTATTAATTAATAATTTATAATAAAGTTAAAATTATTTATAATAGCTTTAATAAAGTAAATAATTAAATTTATAACTTTATTAATAATTTAATTAAAAAGATAATATTAAAAACTTCCTAAATATTATTATTTAAATATTTAATATAAATAATAATAAACTTTAATATAATTTTTAATATAAAGATAAATTAATTATTAAAGATTATTTTTTTATAAATAATAAATTAAAAGTTATAAAAAAGGAAAATTGTATTATAAAAAATAATTTAATTTTTAAAAATCTTAATTTTAATAAAAAAATCTATAAGCTAATAACTTTAAAATTAAAATATAATTATTACTTTATTAATAAACTAAACTTATATAACTTTATATAAATAGAATTTAATAATTATTTTATTAATATTAATTTATATTTAAATAAGTATTTTTATATTAATTTTAATTAAATATATTATAAATATAATATTATTTTTTTATTAAAATTATTATTTAAAAAGTATTTAAAATCTTATATATTAATAAATTCCTATATATTTATATAAAGAACTATTTAAAGTAAATTAATACTTTATATAAATTAATTATTAAAGGTTTTATTATTATATAATAATTTTTATATTTATATTTATATATAAATTTAAAGAGCTATAAATAAATTATTATTTATAGCTTATTATAATATTAAAGCTTTATAATATATTATTTTTTAAGATTTCTTAAAATATTTCTTATAAGCTATAATAAATTAAGCTATAAAAATTAATATTTAAAAAATAAAATATATTAAAATTATTAATTAAATTAAATTTAATATATTTTATTAAATTATTATAAAAAGCTACCTTATAATTATTATAATATATATTAAAATATAAATATTTAAATATTTAAATATTAAATTATTAATAAATTAAAAATTTATAATCTTTTATTAAATTAATATTTTAAATTTAAAAAAAAAAGTTATCTTTAAATATTTTAATAATATAACTATAAATATTATAATCTTTATTAAAGCCCTTAAATAAATATATATAGCTAAGGCTAATATTAATATTATAATATTATTATATTTATATTATATTATATTAATATTTATTATAAAGTTAAAAAAAATATAGCCTTTTTATTTTAACTTAAATAAAAAAATTAAATTAATAATTTAATAAGTTATAATTTTATAAAAATTATTATAATAAATTAATTACTATATCTTATATATATTTATAAAAACTTTTATTTAAAAGTAATTATTCTTTTTATATATAATAATATAAAACCTTTTAAATAAAAGAATAAAATATAAATATTTATATTTATAATATTAGCTATTTAAAATAAATTCCTTCTTTAATATTTAACTTTTTTTAATTTTATTAATTTTCTTAATAACTTAAAATAAAATTTAAATAATATATTAATATAAAATTAATATATTTAAGTAAGGTTTTTATTAAAAAATCCTCTTAAAGAATTATTATAAAAAAATTTTTTAAAATTTTAAAAATAACTTTATATTAATAATAAGCTAAATATATTTAAATTTAAAAATTTACCTAAGGTTAAGCTATTAAATAATATTTATATTTATTATTCTTTTAAATTCTTTATTTATTAAATTAAAAAGTTAATTTAAGAATATTAATAAATTTTTAAAAATAATAACCTTATTTTAATTTCTAAAAATTAATAAATAAAGATTTTCTTAATAAATAAATAATAAAATTAAAAGATTAATAAATATTTATATTATTTAAATAAAAAGAATTAAAAGGTAATAAATAAGTTTATAAATAGCCTTTATAAAAAAAGGAAAGCTAAATAAATTATCTTAATTATTTTCTTTAAATTATTTATTTTTATTATTTAATAAATAATTTATAATTAATATAAAGATTAAATAATAATAAACTTATAAATATTAAATAAAATTATAATTCTTAATATTTACTTATTATCTCTTTAATTTAATATTATATAAAAAATATAAAATAAAAGCTATTTATTTATAATAAATATTAATATATTTTTTTATTAATTTATAATTTATTAATTTTATTAAAATAAATTTATTATTATAAATTATTATAAATAAAAGTAATTTAAGGTAATAATAATAAGGTTTTATAATTTATTAACTTATATTTAAAGATATATAAATTATACCTTTTAGCTTTATAACTTTTTTATTATTACTTTTATAAATAATATTATTATATTCTTTAATTTAATAATAAAATATTTATAATATTTATAAATAATCTTTAATTTATTTAAAATTAAAAATTTAATATTTTTTTTTAAAAAATCCTTTTTAAAATATTTATTTATAAAATTATTTAGGTTTTATATTAATAATTTAAAAATATATAATATTATTAATTATATTTAAATTATTAAAAAATTATAATTTCCTTTTATTTTATAATAATTAAAAAAATTATAATTTCTTTTTATTTTATAATAATTAAAAAAATTTATTAAATTTATTAAATATCTTTAATATTTAATTTTATATTTTAATTAAAGAATTAATTTATTATAATATAAAAGATTTTAAATATTTATTATAATAAAAGTTAAAAATAAATTATTTAAAAAGAATTTTAAAAAATAATATATTTAAAAAGTTAACTTTAACTTTATTATAAAGAAATATTATATTTTTTATAATTTTTAAAATATATTAATTAATTTAAATATTTTTTTTTATTATAATTTTAATAAATTATTATTTATTTAATTAAATACCTTAAAAAAAATTAATTTTTTAAATATATATTTTTAATTTATTAATAATTAAATATAAAATAATTATTTATTAATATTAAAGATATAAATATAATTAATAATATATTTAAATAAAATTATTAATATAGCTAAATAAAAATATTAATTAATTAAGTTAAAAATAATATATTTTATATAATTAATTTAAAAACTTTATATAATAATTAAATTTAATTATCTATAATTAATTTATATTTTAATTAATTATATTATAATTATAAGGATTATTAATTATATTTTTATAAAAATAATAAATAAAATTAAAATAAATCTTAAGCTTATTTTAATTTTTAAATATCTTAATTAATATTAATTTATAATATATTATATATTAAAAATAATAAATATTATTATTAATATATTATTTTAATTATTTATATATTAATTAGCTATTAATAATAAAGAAATTTTAAATAAGCTTTTTAATTTAGCTATTTATACTTTATTTAAAACTTAATTTAATTTAAAATTTAAAAATAAAATATTTTAAAAATATTTTAATAATAAAAAATAATTTAAAATTTAAAGCTAATTTTAATAGCTAAATATTAATATTTATTTATTATTTAAATTAAATATAAATAATCTTTTTTATTTTAAAAGGTATTATAATAAATATTAATTATATATTTTTATAAAAATAATTAATTTTATTATAATTAATATTTATAATTTTAAATATTATTTTAATAAAAAAAGGATTTATTAAAAACTTAAAAATATATTTATTATTAAGAATTATTAATATTTAATATATAAATATATAAATATTTATTTTATATATATTATAAATTAAAATAATAATTAAAAATTATTAAATAAAATATAATTTATATTTTCTTTATTAATTTTATTTTATATTATTATAATAAACTTTATTATTAAATTATTAAAAGTATTAATAATATATATATTATAAAACTTATTATAAGCTTTTTTCTTTAATTTATTTTTATTTATTATAAATAAATATATTAAAATTATATTTATTATTTTAAGGAATATTATATATATTATAAAGAATTAAATAAAAATTTTATTAAAAACTCTTTATTTTAATAATTAAGGAATTTTAAAATATATTATTTTTAATTAAAATTATAAATTTCTTTTTAAATTTTAATAAAAATTTTAAAAAAGCTTAAATTTAAAATTCCTTTTTTTTATTATATAATATTTATAAATTAATAGCTAATTTAAAATTAAAAATTAAATAATTAAAATAATAATATAAATAATAATTATTATTTATTTAAATTATAAATAAATAAATTTAATATTAATATTATAATTTAATTTTAATAATATTTATAATAAATTAATTAAATACTTTATTAATTAAATATTATATAACTTTAATTTATTTATATTTTTATTATTAATAAATTAAAAATCTATTTAGCTTTAAAGATTTTATTAAAAAAAAGCTTAATTTATAATTATTAAAGCTTAAATAGCTATTAAATAATATTATAATAAAAAATATTATTAAACTTAATTTTAATTAAGAAATTAAATATATATATCTTTAGAAAAAAGATATAACTTATTAAAAAAGCTATTATATAAATTCTTTTAATAATAAATAAACTTATTTAAAATTTAAAAGAAAATAAATAAATTTATATATTATTTAATATTTTTATTATATTTAAATATATATATTATAATTATAATTATTTAATTATTCCTAATAAAGCTATTAAATTTTAATTTATATAAATATAACCTTTTATTAATAAATATAATAAATATTATTAAAAATAAAGCTAAAGGCCTTAAAGCCTTTAAATATTATAAAATAAAATAAATTATTTAAAGATAAGATTATAAAATAAATTAAAACTTAATAATTATTAAATATTCTATTAAATAAGTTAATTATTTAAATTATTATAATATATAAATATTAATTAATTATTTATAAATTAAAGATTTAATTAAAAACTTTAAAATATAAAAAATTAATATAAAAGCCTTTTATTATTAAATTAATTATTAAATAATAATAAATCTTTTACTTTTTAAATTAAAGAATATCCTTTAATTAAGCTTATTAATAAAATATAAAAAGTTATTAAATAAAAAGGCTAAAAGTAATCTAATTATTATAATAATATTATATATTAAGCTAAGCTTATTTATAAAATAAAAAAGGCTATTAAGCTAAAAGGCTAATATTAACTTAATTATTATAACTTTATTATATTAATATAATATATAAGCTATTTAAAGGGCAGCAACTTAAATATAAATAATTTATTATAAATTCATAATAAATTAATATACTTAATTAACTCCTTTTATTTATAAACTATTTATATTCTTTAAGTTCCTTTATTAAGCTAAAATAATAATAATTATCTTAATAAGATAAGAAATAATATAAGTTATAGGTAATTATAGTTAAATTTAGGATGTAGCTTTAAATAGTAATTATTTAATCTACTTTTATAAATTAGTGTTATATTAAAAGCTGCTAATTTATACTAAAACTCTTAGTGTTAGACCATGTCCTTTCATGCTAGCGTTATTAAGCTGAACATTAAGCCAGTTTGTCGCGGATAAAGCCATCAACTTAGTTTAATATTATTAAGCTCCTTTTACTTATTTATTTTATTTATTTATAAATTTATAATATATTCCCCTAGCTTTCCTTAATATTATTTATTATTAAGCTTAAATAACCTTTTTATTTATAAATTATTTATATATTATTATAAAAAGCTATTATTTATCTTATTATATTATAATATTTATTTTCCTTAATAATTTAATATTATTATATTTATAAATTCTTTAAAATTAATATTTTTATAATATTAAATTTTTATATAATTTTATATTTAATAAATTAAAACCCTAATATAATTTATTTATAATAAAGCTATATTTATAAATATTATTATTTTATAATTAATTTATATAAGGCTAGTAAATTATTAATAATAAGTTATTATTAAGCAGCTTATTTATATAATAAAAAAATATATATATCTCTTTATATATATATTATTATAGCTTATTATAATAATTTATTTATTTATTATTAAGGTAATTATAATGCCTTTTAATAATTTCTTTATAAAAAGAAATATAATAACTTCTTTAATTATAATATTAAATATAATATCTTTATTCCCTATAATTTCCTACTTAATCTCTTTATTAAATACTTTATTATTAAAATATAAGCTAAGTTTTTAATTAATTAATATTTTATTTTATATTAAATTAATTATAATAACTTATTATATTATAACTAAGATCTTTATAATATTATATAAAAAGATAAATAAATATTAAATAATTTAAAATTAATAAAAAAAAAAAAAAAAATATATAATTATCCTCTTTACCCTTAGTTAATATAAGAATCCTTTAAGCCTATTTATATATAGCTTATTTTTTAATAATTATTATTAAAATATCTTAAGAAATTATTAATTTAATATATCTTTTAAAAATTAAGCTTATAACTTATATAATTAATTTATTTATTAAAATAAAAAGATTATTATTATTATTAAGGAAATTATTATTATAATTTTTATTATAATTATCCTTACTTATATAATTAAGAACCTTAGCTTATATTTAATTAAATAAATTATTAATATTAAAATAAATAAAATTATTATTTTAATTTTAATTATTAAAATTAACTAGCTTTTTAATAATAATAAACTTTAATTTTTTATTAATATTCTTTATTATCTTAACCTTAACCTTAATATATTTATTTTTAATTATAAGTATAAAATAATTATTAACTTTTTTAAAAAAAAAATAAAGAGGATATTAAGCTTATTTATTTAATTATTTTTAAATTTAATATTAATAATTTATTTACTTTATTTATAAAAAAAAAGGTTAATATTATATAATTTAAAAAGGCTAACTTAATTATTATTATTACTCTCTTTAAAATAAAAAACTTTTATATAAATATTATTATATTTATAAATAAGTTTAATAAAATTATTAACTTTAAATTTAATTAATATTATTTTATTATTATTAACTTAATTAATAAATATTCTTTTTATTATAATAATATAATTAATATTAAAGGTTAATATATTTTTATTATCTTTATTTATAATAAATATATTATAATAACTTTAATTTTATACCCCTTTTTTATTAGCTTATATAAAATTATTAATATCTTATAATTTTTAAACCTTAATAATAAAATTAATTAAGTATTTATTAATTTTATTTTATATAATTTATTATATATAAATTATAATTTTAATATAATTAAAATTTATTATATTAAGAAAAATATAATTAATTATATCTATATTATTTATATTTAAAAGGATAAATATAATATATCTTTAATTATTAATAGCTAAAATATTATATATATTTATATAGTTAACTTAATTAATTATATTAAAAATTATAATATAATAAAATATTATATATTAATTAATAATAAAATTAATTTTATAGCTAATAATGTTTTTAATAAGGCAATAAATATTATTTAAAAAGCTATTATTAATATTTATATTAATAATAATGCTATTAATATTAATTAAGCTATATAATATATTAATATATAGGCGGCTAAATAATTATACTAAGATTTTATTATAATAAAGAGTAAGAAAGAATAGGATTATTTTATTTAATTTTATTTTATTTTATTTTAATTATATTATATTATTATAAATAAAAATAATTTAAATAATTTCCTTTTTTTAATAATTAATATATTATTTATTTTATAAATTAATAATTTTATATTAATATAAAGGAATATTATAAAGAGAAGGTATAAAAATAATTATAATATTTATATATTTAATATTAATTTACCTTATAAATATATAATTATATTTATTATATTATTAATTTATTATTATAAATTATATTTAATAATTTTATAATAAATTTATAATAATATATTAATTTATATTATTTAATAATTATAAAATTTAAATTTATAACTTTTTTATATCTTATTAATAATTTATTATATTATAATATAGCTTATATATATTATTAAAATAAATTAAATAATAATTAATTATTTAAATTATTTTAAATAATATATTTTACCTTATTATTTATTTAATATATTAAAATAATATAAATATTAATATTATATTAATTAAATTATAAATTATATTTATATTAAAGATATATTATAAATATATAGGTTTATTAATATTTATTATAAATTTATAAATAATATATAACTATCTTATTAATTTTAAGGTATTTATTAATTCTTTATAATAAATTTATTATATTTATTATATTACCTTAATTTATATTATTTATATAATTAATTAAAAAATTATATATAAAAGTAAATTATTAGCTAAAAAGAATTTAATATAATATAAATAAGTTAAGGGTAAATTTATAATAAATTTATTATAAATATTAATATTTATAATATTTTTATTATAAATTTATTATAAATATTAGCTTTTATAATATATTTACGGTAAATTTATTATAAATTTATTATATAAATAAATAAATTAATAGATTTCTTATATATTTACTTTAAATTTATAAAAACTATTAAATTTTATATCTTTATATTTATTAAATAATATTATAATATAATATATTTATAAAATAAATATTTTTTAATATAATATTTAATTTAATATTTTTAATAAAGTTAATTAAATAAAGAATAATATATTATTTAATTATTATTATAAAAAGTATTTAAATATATTTTTAAGATTATATTTATTAAAGATCTTTTATAAAATATATTTATTTTATTAATATATTTATTAAAGATTTTTATAAAATAATATATTTTATATATATATATATTATTTAATTAATAAGATAAGTTTTTTTATATATAAATATTATAAAATAAGCTTTAAAAAAAAGGATATTTTTATTAATTTAATTTTAAATAAAAATAAATAAATAATAAGTTTTTTTATATATAAATATTATATAATAATTTTTAAAGGGTATTTAAAATTAATTAAAAGTAATAAATAATAAGGATATTATATTTTTTTTTATTATATAATATTTATAATAATATATTAAGGGTATAATAATTAAAAGGTATAATAAAAGAGTAATAAAAGGGTAATTATATTAGCTAGCTAGCTATTAATTAGCGTTAGCTAGCCTTTATATACTTAGGAACCCTTAAGGGCCTTATAACTTTTAAATAATTTATAATTATACTCTCCTTTAGGCTTCTAAGTTAATTATTATTTAATTTAAATATAAAAGCATTTAACTTTATAATTACTTTTATAATTATTAAAGTTAAAAGCTTTTTTATAAAGTTATTATTAAATAATTAAATAATTATATTTTATTTAATATTATTTAAATAATCCTTAAGGAAGCTAAGTTAATTAAAATAAAATTTATAAAAAATCTTAGCTTTTTAAAAGAAATAAGAAATATAATTATACTTATACGTCTGTAATAAAATTACTAATAAATATAGAGATTCATAGGGCTTAAATCGGAGGGTATAGGGGTATATGCTTAGATGCAGCTAGTTATAATTAATTATAGCGCACAGATTTTATCACCCAGAATTCACACACCAAGGCTAATTCACATACCTAGGGCTAATTTATATCCCTAGAATTAATTTATATATTAAAATTATATACCTAATTTATACATTTAAAGCTTAATAATATATATATAGCTATAAATATATACCTTAGCTTTAAATATATAAATTAAATATATAAATTAGCCTTAAATATGCAACTTAGGTATATGAATTAAGTGTGCAAATTAGGCGTATAAATTAAGTATGCAACTTAGGCATATAAGGGGTGGTGGGCATTATTAGTGCACTTAGGGCAACATATACCCCTATACCCTCCGATTTAAGCCCTGTGAATCTCTATATTCTTATTAATTATATGGCAATAGCCGCGAAAAGGTTCATCCTGTCAAATTCTAAATACTCACCGTCATTAGTCAAGGAGTAAAACTTTTGACAAGTCAGGCAATAAGAAGGGCGTGAGGATGCTATAAAGGTCGCGCTAAAAAGTCTTTTACTAAGGAGCAGGGGCCCCCTGCCCCTATATATAATTTATATAAATACTATTAATAGACTATTTATATTCTTTAAGTTCCTCTACTAAGCTAAAATAATAATAATTATCCTAATAAAATAAGAGACAATATAAGTTATAAGCAATTATAATTAAATTTAGGATATAGCCTTAGATAGTAATTATTTAATTTTCTGCAAACTAATATTATATTAGAAGCTACTAATTCACACTAAAACTCTTAATATTAAACCATGCCCTTTCATATTAGCGCTATTAATAAGCTATTAAGCTGAACACCAGGCCGATCTCTGCTGTCACAGACAAAGCCATCTCTAGTTTAACACCATCAAGCACTATATTCAAATGCCTTCGCCATATGACTCAAGCCTTTAAATATAAATTGCCCGAAATGGATAATATAAAGCTGTCATCTCCCAGACTATTGCACGGCATACACATAAGATCTATCTCTGCTTCAAACGCATAACAATTTACGCCACTAAATAGCATAGCCTTGCTCCTCTGCACAAAACTATTTAAAGATAATCATTTAGCCTGCCATTAAGACCCTTTGAGAATAGTTATTTAATTAAGATAACTTAACCCAGTATATATAATTATTACCTGGTAAGATAAATATATTTTATTATTTTAAGCTATTATAAGTAGAATAGGCTGATAAAGTTAAAGCTATAAGAATAGATATTAAATATAATAAGTAAATCTTTTCTGAAATAAAGGTAATTTTAAGTGATAACCTAAACTTAATGCTATTTAAAAAAATTAATATATTTATAATTATACTTAAAAGCTATAAGATTTATTTTAAAAAGATTAAATTTTAAATAAGTATTAAATTAAGAATATAAAAGCTTAAGATAAATAAAAGAAAAAAGTTAAAAGAGTAATTTAAAAAGCATAAAATCCTTAAGATAAATTATTAACTTAATGAAATGCTGAATTCTATTTATAAGTAGTTAGTAAAATAATTATAGTTTAATAAATATAGTTTAAAAAATATAATTATAGGTTTTTAATTATCCTTATACCTAGGAGGGGATAAATATTATTAATAAAAGTTATAATTACTTTAATACTACTTACTACTTAAAGTAAATAACGCTTATATATATTAAATGCTTAAATTTATTATTAAATTTACTATTATAAATATTTTCTTTAATATTTTATTATTATATTAGCTATTATATACCTTATATATTCTTATTAATACTTAAAACTCTCTTTTAATTATTTTATTTCTTCCTTTATTATACTTATTATTATTATTATATTTAATTATTTATTTAATATATTATAGAATATTTTTAATAAAGGCTTATAATTATAATTATTTAAAAGCTTATTATTTTTTCTTTTAAATTTATTTAGCTTTAAGCCTTAATTTAAATATTTTAATATATATTATCCTTTTCTTTAGCTTTAATTAAATAAACTTAATTATATTAAAATTTAAAAAATTATTATATTAAAATAAATACTTTATATTATAAATTAAAAAAACCTTTATTTATATAATATATATATAGCTTAAAGCCTTATCTTTTTATATAATAGCTTTAAGCTTAAGGCTTTTTATAAATAAAAATAAGTTTTTTAAAAAAATTTCCCTTTAATAATAATATTAATTAATATTTTTATAGCCTTCTTTTTAAATTAATTAATTAAATTTTTTAAATTATTATTAATATTAATATTAAGCTATATAAGGATTTTTTATATATTATTAAGTCTTATTAGCTTTTTATTTTATCTTTATAAGAGGCTTATTTATAATATTAAGGGTTATTAATGCTTCTTTAATTTATTTATTTTTTTATATTATTTTAAATTATTAAATATAATAAAGCTCCTTTTTTTTATAAGAAAAGTAATTTTAAAATATAAACTTTAAATACTCCTTTTAATACTTATAAATAATACTTTTAAGTATATATTAATTAAACTTCCTTTAAACTTAATAGCCTTTATAATATATTTATAAAATAATAAAAATTTTATTATTTTAAATTATATATTTCTAATTATTAAAAATTTAATATTAATAAGCTAAATATTATATTAAATATATAAGACGTGTCACCTGCAACACATATACGCCAATTCCCTTGCCAAAGTCTGAGATTCCATCTTCATTTCATTCAAGCATCTCAAAGTACTAGATCGAGCATCGAGTTCATCAGGAATAACAATAACACACCTGAAGGAGCCATGGCGCTGAAGTTTGCAACGTACATTTCCTCTCCGATTCCTACGGCCTTCCCTTCACCCGACTCCTCTTCACCCGACTCAGGCCTCTGGTCTCCAATGAGTTGCACCCTGATATACACACCATCATCGGCCGTCATAATCGATTGTCCAACCAGTATCGCAGCCACACGCGACCTGGCTGCGTGGATCAGGGGCACGCTGCCCGCAGGCTGTGCCCTGAAGCTGTTCCTGGCGACGCACGCGCACGGCGACCACTTCTTCGGCTTCCCGGTCTTGGAGGATCACTTCCCCGGCATCCGAGCCGCGGCCAGCCGCTATGTCATCAAGGGCGTAGAGGCCCAGTATGCCCCGGAGCTCTATGAGGGGTTGTGGAAGGTCGGGTTCCCGTCGTCTCCGTCCGGCACCGGCCTCCCAGAGCGGCGGGTCGAGTTCCAGCCCCTCCCCGAGTCCAACCAGATCGACCTGGGCGGCGGGCAGGTCATTCGAATCCACGACATCCAGCACGCCGATACGCACTACTCCTCCTACGCCCACGTGCCCGACCTCGGCCTCGTCGTGGCGGGCGACATCGTCTACAACGGAGACTGTTATCAGTACCTGGTCGAGGCGGACAGCGCGGAGAGACGAGCCAAGTGGATCGGGGCTGTCTCGGAGATTGCTGCCCTGGACCCGAAGATTGTTATCCCCGGGCACTCGTTCCATGTCCGCTCTGAGCCGGATGTGCGGTACGCGAGGGCGATGTTGGAGAGCAACAGGGAGTATATCAGGGGGTTTGAGGAGGAGCTTGGAAAGGCCGGTGATGCTGCGGAACTGTTCCAGTTGATGAGGAAGCGGTTCAACCGGTGGAATTTGTGGATCTTGAAGCAGAGCTGCGAGGCTGCTTTCGGAGTGGGTGCTTCGTGTCCCAGTGAGGTCTGAGCTAGCTGCAGCGACATCGCAAGCTTGTTGTTCCATCGATTTCTGAAGTGGCTCAGGCGTTGCAAAAACAGTCAAGTTCTGCTAACTTTCATACATCTTACTCCGTACATTTTCATGACGGCAACAGGCCGACAGCCAGCAGACTCCGTGCCTTGATTCATCGCCTGAGTATCAATCAGCCAACCATTGAATTACTTTCCTTAGTCTATATTGCAGAAACGCAATCTCAACTAGAGGTTCCTGCGTGTTTTCTTGAATAACTTAACTTCTTAAACATTTTTAAAATCGTACTCAAATTCCCACGAAACCAAACACAACCAGTGTGAACGCTGACTTACTCCCAGCAACAGTGGGAAGACAACCAGAAACCGTGCCGGGTCATTCACACAACGGCATGTGCGCCGTCAATACCACATATCTGACTTCCACAGGACGTCCTAGGTGTGGCCACTGTTGACGGACCTAGCAGGTATTAGTTTCTTGACGGGTTGACCACAAGAGTAGGAGACACACAGCACCCACAGTAAATACAAATGTTCATTATCTATTTCATGATAGTCAAGGGCTACTTTTGTCATCAATCATGAATCCAATATGCCACCGAGACTCCATTACCAGCCTTTATGCAAGAAAGAAAAGAAGAAAAATGACCAATCCGAGAGCCTCAGCTCCGCCTCCTAATCCTGCTGGTGACCCTCTGCTTCCACTGCTCCAGGGCAATCGTAGCAAACACGGCCACGCCCTTGTCCTTCTTCCAGTCCGAGTACCGCTGCGCGGCAGGCGAGCCACCGCCCAGGCGCACCCCGGCCGAGGCCGCCAGCCTCAGCGGCCTCAGCCCCGAGCCCGGCTGCCTCGCCTGCGTGCTCCCGAAGATGTACCGCGGGGCCGCGAAGCTCCGGCGCGGGGCCGCCGTGGCCCGGGCGGGGAGGACCACGGCCCCGGTGTCGTCGGTTGTCTGCTTCTGCGCGCGAGAGGCATACACTGCGAAAACAAAGAAAAAATATTTCCCAGTCAGAATAAATCTCATTTGCCACAAAAGACCACACGAAACCGAGGTTACTACTGGTAGTAGTTATGGGGGCACACACACACAGAGAGAAAAGTTCTTGGCCGCAAAACTCACCTTTCCGCACCCTCGCCGCGCCGGCGAGCAGGCTGGCCACGAAGCTGGCGGCGAGCCTCGCGCCGCCCCTCATGCACGCGACGGCGACGCGGATCGCCGCGTCGATGACGACCCCCGAGACGACGTCGAGCGTCAGCCCCGCGGCCACGGCGATGGCGCACGCGATGACTGCCACGGCGGCGACGGCGGCGACGGCCCCGATGGCGGCCCCGATGGCGAAGTCGGTGAGGAGGACGCCCGCGCGCGAGGAGCTCGGCTTGTGCGTCAGGCCGTGGATCAGGTGCTCGCTTGCCCTCCGGCGGGCCCGGTAGTAGCGGCCCCAGCTGGGGATCAGGGCCGAGTCGGCGTCGGCGTCGGCGTCGGGCTGCTGCTGCGGGAACGGCGGGGCGAGGGTTCTCAGGCCGGGGGACTGCTGGATGGCGTCTAGGAACATTGCCGGGGGGGCGCAGGGTGGTTTTGGGGAAGTGGGTTTGATTAGGTGCGTGCCGCTCTTGAGGGCTGCTGCTGTGCAGGCATCGAGGTGCCGGTTGATTTCATGAATGCTGTATTGTGAGGATCAGAGCTCTGCTTTGCCTAGTGTGCCGCGGCGTACATACTATTTCAACAGATGGGAGTGGCGGATTGTCCGGACCGCGGTGGCAGGTGAGTTTTTGCATGCCTCCTGCGTGCGTGTGGGTGACGAGTTAGAGTTCTGAGCCCGTATCACCTGAAGAATCGCCGACGCTGTTCATGTGTTTCTCAGCGTAGATCTACCTTCCCTTCCCCGTCCCCTCAAGTCTGAGAGCTGACAGCGGATTTGGGATGAACAAACAGCTCAGAGTCAGAGCGTTTCGCAAAGTGCCCCCTGCTGCAACGTCCGCCTTGCATGCAAACTCTAATTGTGAAGGCAGTCAGGTCTCCGCCCCTTTCTATGTGCGTGTAGTCAATGAAATACAAGGTCGTGGGAGGTGTACATGGTTCAATTAAAAGACTATTTAGAAATGTACTGTACGAGGAGCAGATTGAAATGCAGCACTAAGTACCCGGAAGAATATTCTACCCTCTCACATGCAGGGTCAGTACAGTGAGACAACCTCGTGCTCGCCGAGAACAAGCCTGAGAAGATGCCAAGCTGAGCCCGTTCACTCACAGACTTATCTGCCAGCTCTCTGGAACGTCCTGCGATTAATACCCCGTTGCTTGAAGTGGACGTCGGAAGCGTGAATCCGCAGTGGGTGAGGGTATAACTAGCATAAAAGACTGACACAACCAGTGACCATCCGAGATCTCCAGACTCGACAGCCATTCAACCCCCCACCCCCCCTGAGGCTGGGATCAGAACCAAAATTTGAACAGAAGCACAACTTTGCTGAAGAACCCTCCCTAACGCCACGCCCCACTCCGCAACGGACCACCAAAGCCACCATAGCACCAGACCAGATCATCCTAAGCCATAGTGAAGTCAATACAGCTCATATAAGTCTGGTCCGACTCCCTGCTGTCCCACCACCACTGCACGGCGCACTTCCCAGCCTGCCCGCACTGCGCAGCCACGTCGGGCATCGTGATCTCAAAGTCGGTGTTGTTCTTGGCGACGCCGGTGCTGGTACTAGCATAGTTCTGGAACTCGATCATGGGCTGCCCGATGACAGTATTGCTTCCCAGGTCGATGACGCTCACGTTGCAGTCGCCCGTGTGCGGCGCGCGGATGTCCACCTTCATCTGGACCGTCTGCCCCGCCGTGAAGGCCTGCACGTTGGCCGTGTTGTCGGCGAGCTGGTAGCCCTTGCACATGAAGAACTGGCACGCCGTCGCGTTGAAGTCCTTCTGCGACGACGCGTTCTGTTCCAGCTGCTGCTGGTTGCCGTAGGGGTCGCCCTTCTGGTTGTTGAAGGGCTGCTCGCCGCACGCCGCCTTGAAGGCGTCGCCGACCTGGCGGGCCGGCGGGGTCGTCACGATGCCGTGGCCTGCGGCGAGGGTGATGATGGTTGTGAGGGCTGCGGCGGGCTTCATTTTTTCTTTCTTTTTTGTGACTACCAGAGAAGGTTTGTTTGAGAAGCGAAAGTCTAGTTCGTGTCACCTGGGTGAAGGATGGTGAGGAGACGGTGGTCTTGGTCAAAGTCGTGGTGGTTAGCTTTGGGTAAAATGAGTGTTGTGTGGCGACAGAACTGGGACGAACGACTAGTATTGTGATGAAAAACTGTCTCTCGTCTGGAAATCGGAACGGTTACATCGTGGGCGGGCGAAGAAGAGCGAAGACTCTTTATACTGTGGCGCCCGATCACCAGTCCGTCCTTTCTCTCAACGGCCACCTTCCCTCTTGAGGGTTGTCTTTCGAGCCGGCGAGGCGGATTTGCGGAGGGCATAGTCCAAGGGATCGAGGCGAGTGGCCCGTGTGTTGCGATGAAAAGAAGAGACCACCAAGCTTCACCCCGGCTGCCAAATCAGATATCAGACGATGGGCTTTTGCATAGACCGGTTGTCCGAACGAGGCCCTGAGGGATACTTCTCCCCTGTGTTACTGGTGTTTTGTAAGCCGAGCCTCTTGCAGCCTTGGCAAGAGGCGATCGTATAGGGCAGCGAAATCACGGAACCTTGTACGTCTTGTCGCCTTGCGGGGCGTGATGCTCCAATGCTTGATGTGACGATCCAGTTCCCACAGGCAGATCAGCGTGGTGATCATGGATTGCGAGAGGTCGATCACCGCATGGATGGGCATCGTCGAGGCTTATTGCCTAGTGTGGCCGGCATGGACCTTGCCCCGTCCACCCGGGAGCGTTGGGCGGCAGACAAGCTCCCACGATGAAACACCAGGGGCCCGGTTTCAAATTGCTTCCGATGACAGCGCTTTGTACTTCGCATACCGGTCCTAAAAGGGCTAATTCATGCCCCACGGATGCAATATGAGCTTTTCGTATGCCAGGGGATCAAGCGCGCTGCGCTGCGTTTGCGTCAGTGCGAGCGGCTGCGGCCCAAGCGCGGCGGGTGTATCCTATGTTCTCGTCCAGCCGTGGTTCTGCCGACCATTATCTGGTCTTCCATTGTGTTTTCAGCTCGATGTCGAGCATTGACTCTACCTGCAGATCTTCAAGATGACAGCAGTAATCTAGCTGTCATTCACGTGTCGTTTCGAACGAGTGCATGTGCCTTGACGGAAGAGAGATCCAGCGGTGAAACTTGAGGTTGATAAGATGGAAATCAACAGATGCTCGAAGCGCTCGGCAAATAGAGAAATACCAAAGGCAGATGGGTGTAATTTTGGTTCATGAGCACATGCAACCGAATTTTTTATGGCTGCCAAACAGGCCTCGGCAAGGTGATTACCAGTCGTTAGATCGGTTGCCTGTTACAGTCGGAGTTAATGATTCAGCAACAGAGGGATGGTCTCTTGAATATTGTGTGGCACAATATTGATCCCGGGCGCAAGTCCACGATGTTCCAGATGACCAAAAAATGTATGTGGAGAAGTCAGGGGACCAAGATCGATTGGCCTGCAGGGGGACACAAGAATGCCTCTGTGCAGAATTGCTAACGTTCCAATTCCTGCAATCAAAACGATGGAAATTCAAGTAGGAGAAGTCGGTACTATTGACACTCACAAGATCAATCTCTATCGTACTCAGTTTCGAGGGACACAAACAATTCAGAACACACATTCGAGAGACAAATCACGTTTCAATTAAATGGAGTCAGAAAGACAGCAGACGCAGTGTAATTATTACTTAGCTATGAACCGCCTGGCTTGCACCAATGACCAAAAGCAAGGGACAGTTGCCTAGAAATAGGCATGCGCAGATGCTCAGGCAGATCCCACTTCTCACCCCTTACTTAAGTAGTCCTTCGAGGCCCGAACCTTGAGCGCCGAAGCAACCTTCCTCAGGAACCCGGGGCCCTTGTTGATGCGGCATCCACCCATACATCTCCGGTGGCGGCACTGCCTGTCTTCGCAGTCGAGCCACTTTAGCGACGTTACTGTACCACAGCGGCAACATGTCCAACCCGGCCCGACCATCTTCGGAGGCGGCGCCGGGCCTGGAGTTGGACTGGGACTGTTGCGAGATTCAGGCGACGTCGACATTCTGAAGATTTCTGTGCTTGTTCGAAGGCTTGGATCCGGCCGCTGGAGTTGGATGAGATGAGTTGCTTTGGAAAGACTTTCTAGATACCACGTTATGGGGGACTCGGGTGCGCTTTTGAATCTTCTGAGTCCAGGTTCAGAAATAGTGAATAACAATGGGCACCTGCATTATAAAGACCTGTGGATTCAATGCATTGTTCCCCCACAGAGTCACAGGACAAAGCTGACAATGGAATGTGTGACATGCTGAAGGCCGCATCTTGTCTCAGTCTGGCCTAGCCCGGTACACCACTTCACTCCTCATTCAAAAGACAATGGTCCCAGGGCCTGCGCAAGACCATCCTGAACAGCAGCCTTCCCGTCGAGTACAGAAGCCTCGAACTTTGGCTGCTCTTCCCGATCACCTCCAGGCTCCTTTGCACCACCGCTCTCCTCACTTTTCGACACATCCGACACTTCGAATTCTTTCTTGCTGCACCTGCCCCCCTTTCTGTTGCCCTTCTCCCCCGATGCCAGTCCTTTCGATCCGCTGCCGCCGCACTGCGCCTTCCAGTCTTCAGCCCGCTCGGATTTGATCTTTGTAAAAAGATGTTCGGCCTCGCCAAGCTGGTGGCCCGGTCGGATAGAATCAAAATCGAAGGTGTCAGGGATGGCAAGGACCGGGTCCACGCCCAACTGCCTGGCTATTGACTCCGCCGTGTCCGGAAGGAACGGCTGCAAAAGAGTGGCGAGGAGGTGGATAACATTGAGGCAAGTATGCAAAAAGGCCCCGCATTCTTCCTTGTCGCTCTTGAATAGCTTGCTTGCCTTGTGAGCCAACTCGTTGCCGGCCTCGGAAATCTTGAGGACGGCGAGGAGCGCCGCGCGCAGCTCGACGGCATCCAGGTGGCGGAGGTACGAGCCGAGGAGGCCGTTGACTTTCTCCTTCCCCTTGCGAAGGGAGCCGTCCGCGTCGCGGACCTGCGCGCCGTCGGGCACGATGCCGCCGTAGCCCCCGGGTCCTGGCTTGTTGACGAACTTGATGACGCGGTTGACGAGGTTGCCCAGGTTGTTGTTGAGGAGGCTGTTGTTCGCGACGATAAAGGCGTCCCAGGTGAATTCCGTGTCACTGTCCTCTGGGCGGTGGTAGAGGAGGTAGAACCGCCACACATCGGCCTTTATTCCGCTGTGCTTGGCCTGGTCGCCGAACACGCCGATGCCCCTTGACTTGGAGAACTTGGTCCCCTCGTACTGTAGGTATTCCGTCGTGGACAGGTGGTGCACCTTGGTCCAGTTCTCCCCAGTTGCGATCTGGGTGGCAGGGAAGAAGATGGAGTGGAAGAAAACATTGTCCTTCCCGATGAATTGGTAGAGCTGGACGTCGTCAGGGTCCTTTGGTTGCCACCACTTCCGCCATTCGTCCGTGTACTCGGCTGTGATGGACAAATATCCAATCGGGGCGTCGAACCAGTTGTAGATAACCTTGTCTTCGTAGCCAGGTATGTCTGAAGGTACTGGTGTCCCAAACTTAATGTCCCGTGTGATGCTGCGTTCCTTCAGGCCTTTCTTGAACCAGCCCACGGTCTGGCCCTTTCCGTTACTTGACCATCTGCCCTTTGCCGAAGAGTCGTCAAAGAAGGCCTGGACCTGTGGCTGCAACCTGTCCAGCCTGAAAAACAGATGCCTCGTGTCCCGCGTAACAGGTGTGGCTCCGCAGGCGTCCAAATTGCACCGAGGGTTTCTGAGCTCAATAGCATCATCGAACGAGCCGCACGCGTCACACTCGTCACCTTTAGCATCTTTGCCGCAGTGAGGGCAATCGCCGACAACGTATCGATCTGCAAGAAATCGGCCATGAGATTCGCAGTAGAGCCTGGTCGTCACCCGTGCGTCCAAGAACCCGTTGTCATTTACCCTTGAGAATATGTGTTGCGCAATATCCGTCTGGTTCTGCGTCGTGGTCCGCCCGAACTTGTCGAAGCTAATGTTGAACCACTGGTATATGTCCGAGTGAATCTTGTGGAACTGATCGCAAAGCTCCTTGGGTGTGCAGCCCTCGCGGGATGCCCTAATTTCAGTGGCTGTCCCGTACTCGTCTGTGCCACCAATGTAGAGTGTGTTGAGGCCGCGTGCCCGACAGTACCGGGCAAAAACGTCGGCCGAAAGCACGGAGCCGATGATGTTGCCCAGATGTGGCACGTCGTTCACGTAAGGCAAGGCACTAGTGATGAGGATATTTCGGCTCCCAGGTATGGGCACCACGGTCGAGGTGTCGCCTGATGTTGGAGACATGGTTGGTAAATGAGAGTGGAATCAAAGTAACAGACGTGGATCGTATGTAGGGAACGTAACTTCAGTTGTGGTAGAAATCGTGTCCGATGATTAGACTCAGATTGCCGAAGTTGTGCAAAAGTCCGTCCAGCCAACTGCTTAAATCTGTATTCAGAATAAGATGACTCACTTTGAAAAGAGTTTGCCTGGGTAAAAAACACCAATTTGTTGCATGTCGCGCCTTCCTAAGAGACAGCCGGACGGTTAGCGGTCCACCTTAGCGTACAACAAGCCTAAAAGTCGTTCTTTCCTTCTGAAATCTAAACGAATACCAAAACTCATATCTTTGATAAGCCTTCGCCAAGCTGAAGCTAAAAGTATTTGAGAGAGCCGCACTGGGCACCGAATTCTGACTACGTCGATTTTGTGACAGATGATCGACCAAGGTGTGAAGATTATGTCTGGTTCTGTAACGGGCAATCAAGTCGGAGCGAATACCCGCTCGCCGTCGAACATTTGGCAGAAATCCGCCTAGCAAGCACCGCTGTACTTCATGACTTCATCTTAGCCCGTGGGCAAGGACAACGCCACGCAATCTTTTTACGACTATGGCATATTTCCACCGGTTCTCCTGACTTACAGATCGGAAACACACAAGTCGAGACAGCACTTGTGAACAATGTCCTTGAGATGGAATTTTGCCGAGTATTCGAGTCGCTTCCTGACGTGGTCTTGAAGGAGTTCTTTGGGAGTCCCATTGAGCGTGATATGTGTGCCAACGTCGGCCTTAATGTCCCCCCCCCCCGAACTGCTTCAAGGACAATGGGTACCACCAGCCATAGAATCGGTATTCAAAATTGCTCAAGGATTCGTCTGACCCTGAGATCATTGAATGGGTCAATGTCCGGGCTGAGCGGTTGTCACGGCAGCCAGCCCGGCAGACGCAAGCCAGGGTCCTTACCGCAGGGAACTATCGCACCGTCCTTCGCCAACTTGCTGGAGAGAATGAGTTCTCTCCAGAGTCCATCACGTCTTTGAGCCAACTAGCAACACGCGACACACCTGTCGATTTCAAATCCGAATTCGAGTACCTCCGAGGAGTGAAGAAACAGAGCACAAACAGGACTTCTTAGCGACAATAGGAAGTTCCCAGGCACTCGTCAGCATCGTGATCGATTGAAATGATATATGTGTTGGAAGGATAGATCTTTCAGATGACCCAAATCAGCTTTGGGCCCTGCGAGGGGTGAATCCAGTTGCCAAAACGCACATATCTGGACCAGTTTCTTCGAAGCATACGGCTCAGGACCGTCAAGATTTAAGGCTCTCTCTTCTGGTGCGAACCGTGTTTTTGGAGCTCAATCGCCTGGCTGTTCTAGGAAGCTCTGCGAGAGTCATTGCCATGTGTGGCTTGAAAGCGCAAGTCGGCATGATAGCCGCCATGGGATCTCGACTCGTCGGCCCTGTTACGATGTCCTTGAGAGACATCAGTCACTCTGTGTGGCTCTTGCCTGAAGCCCAAGACTTTCGAAAAAATTCGAGGATATTTATTGGCTGCCCAGAACCCGACAGTTCTGTCCTTGTGCACGACAGAAATCCCATGAGGGTCATCACATATGTTGTCGGATTGGTCAGTGCGGTCACTGGTGTCCAACGATTGAACGTCACTTTCTTTGAGAACGTCAGGGTCTATCCAGCTCTAAAAATACGACGCAAGCGCGACCAAAATCGGGAGATACAGCCGAAGAAACTGGACGACCTAGATTCAGAATCTCGAGAATGGCTTTGGCGTCGTGGTTTTGCGACGGATGCAGATATTCTTGAGCTTGAAAAGATTGCTGGATCTACATGCCGCAATTCAATTTACCTAGTCGTCGTATACTGACTGAAGCTACCAGAGCAAGACCCCGCAGGTGGTGGTGATGTTATTAGCTTGGTGTGAAATACAGAAGACAGGTTAATGACGAGGTAATACTTTCATCTTGTGGGATCCTCCCAAAGCTACAAGCGATATATATCCTATTTGAAACATTAATGTAACAACCAGTGGGCAAGATGGCCGAGCGGTCTAAGGCGCTGCTTTCAAGAACTAGTTCTTCCCTAAAGTGGGATCACAGCAGTATCGTAAGATGCATGGGTTCGAATCCCATTCTTGTCAACGTCCTTTTTTGGTGATTTTCTCCACACTATTTATTACTAATCCAAACAAAATAAGTGGTATCAAGGTATTTCTAGCTTGTTAATGTGTTTGGTTCTGTATAGGTTTTTTCTTAATGGTTTATGTATTAGAAATGGCACCTAAACCTCACTCACAGCTCTTAATATTGTATGAATGATTCTGTAGTATGTTGCTCTGGGGGTTTGTCAGACATCATGTTTGTTACGACAAGGAATATAGGCAGCTGTCCTCAATATTTCAATTCAAAACAAGACAGCGCTACCTTCCAAGGTTCTATCCATGGATGTAAGGAAGAAGTCTAGCAAAAATCGTAGGCAAGGGGTTCTAAGTTTTACGACTGAGGGGTCTGGGGCCCAATCACCCACACACACACTCACAACATTTGCAATTGTGACTCAGCTGAAACAAATCCCAATACAGATTCAGTGGGAAACTGGCCATCCATCAAGATCAGACTCCTGGAGCTGTGCCCCAGGGTCACCTCTGGGGCCCTGATGATTATTTCACGGCTGGCATTTGTCCAAAGCCTACCGTTCCCTTCAGAACTTTGGATTGGAAACACACTTGAAGGCTGATCTGAGTAGAGAGCACCTTTGACGTGACATCATCACTACACCGCGTTGTGATTTTAAAGGACTTGTGTGTGGGAAGAGCCAGAGCACCAAAAACCAGGTGTCGAACTTTCATGGGCCAGAAGCATTAATCGCCACCGCTCATGTTTGTTGGCAAAAGGTTTTTCACTAACTCGATTTCCCCGAGACAACCCCAGAAGGTCAAAATCCCAAATGAACTTCGACAAGGAACGGTAGGAAGGAAATTCGGAGGAGTCTGAAAAGAAGAAATCATCCATTCAGAGCAGGATTTCTGTTCGGGCATGCGGATGCCTAGAACATCTTCTTTGAATGGCCTTGTACCAAGAAAGGCAATCGTCCCAGACAGCCAAGCTTGCCAATGTTCACGCTTTCAGGAAGAGGCGCACTTCGTTTCACCGGAAGCCATTTGTTAAAGGGAACAGTTCGGAAAGATTCCACGACACCGACCTTCGCATCCACTGGCCCCTGTGTCTCGAGTGCGCATTCAGCACATCCACTGCCAATGCGTCTGCCTCTGGGGCCCTGTATCTCTGGCTAGGTCTTTCCTGATCCTAGTGGTCCTTCGCTACTGCCGACTAAGGGAAGCAAGCGCAGAGCGGATGCAACATTTCAAGGCTTGATTGGCCATACAAACCTGGAGAAGCCTCACCGTGTGCCGCTGAGTCACACCTGGACATGCCAGGGGACGGGTGCTGCGAGGCAAGTGACATATATCAGAGGCAGGGACAGAGCATCTTGTAGCCGGGCAAGTGTCTGCCCGGGTGTGAGTCTCGATGCCGCCATCCAGTCAGTGCATGGGAAACACTGGCCCAAGGAGAAGTGCAGACAGACAGAGGCAAATACCAAGCGTCGTGCTTCCCTTACGTACACTCAGAATTCCTCGCCTGGTTGTACAGGTACTTTGTAGAGAAGCCTGTGTGGGCTCTGTTTTCCCCATCTCCGGGCCCCGGCCATGTAAGCACCATGAGACCCTATGTTGTGGTCTAGCTACCGACAGGCCAGCCATCAGCACCAAATATAAGGAATGCAGAGATTCGTACAGACTGAAACGGAGGGTACACATATACATACCACCCCTAGTGCACCCAAAACCCAACACCCGACGCCCACACGCCCACACGCCCAATTCGCATACCCAGAGCCAGTTTATATACCCAGGGCCAATTTATATACCTAAGGCCAATCCAAGAGCTAACTTATATACCTAAGCCTAGTTTACATACTTAGGGTTAATTAGGTATATGAATGAGCCCTAAATATATAAATTGGCTTTGGGTATGCAAATTGAGCGTGCGAATTGGGTGTACGAGTTGAGTGAGGTATCTGTGTACCCTCCGTTTTCGTCTGTACGAATCTCCGTATTCAATATAAGGAGCTTCGGACTCCTGTGCTCCCGTGCGCCTGGCCAACCCGTACTCTCACCACAACCTCGTAGATCACTCACTCGACATAATTCTGACCTGGTCCGCACCGGCCGCCCCCATTGGACACCACCCACCGCCATGACGCCATCGCGGCGCCGCAGGCCAAGGCTACGGTATGCAGTGCAACAAGAGACCAAGGTCTGCGGCCGCCGGCCAAAGATCGCCATCGGAGCCAGGGACTGAGTTGGCGCGACTTTGCCGCAGGGCTGCATGCGTTCTAAATCCGGCCTGGGGGGCTGACCGTCACGCGGGCCCTCCATCGCGGGATAGCCCGCGGCGGGCTCGTGCAGTGGGCAACATTCGCTGGCATCTCTCCTTTTAGGGGCTACCCAGCTGCCCTGGTGACGGGCTCGAAGATGCAGGTACCCGCTTTGGACGCGAGCATCGTTTCCCTATGGCAGCGGAAACAAGCTGAGCTGAGACTGGAAACCCCCTATCTCCTCACCATCTATCTCCCCTTCCCTCCGTCAGCTGAGGCTGCACCCGCATCCTTAGCGCCGGCAGAGGAAGAAGGAGCCGCAGGGGATTGGGGCTCCGAGGGGGCGGGGGGCTGTTGACACGACAGGAGGGTCGGACAAATGAGCACTCGTTGGATAACAACAAACCTCGCGATGCCACCCGATGGCTTGTTTCAAAACCTCAGCGCCTGCAGTAGCGCGGACTCTGCGTGGCAGCGGCTGGGGTTTCGAAACGTGGTCGGCGAGGAAGAGGTCTGTGTTATTTATTGTTGGTGAGCCACGCGCTGCCAACCACCATGTTACGTCCAAGCGCTCGGCCGCGGCACAGGGCTTTCCATGTTTGTGTCTTACCGCCGTGCTGTGGAACAAGAGGGGAAATAACTGCAAGGCTTTCTTTGCAGAGTTCCATGTCTGACTTTGAGAGAGGAGAAAGTCTGACGTGAGGAATAGAGGTCTGACGGGAGATTGCCAGGGGAAAGGGTTGGGGATGGGCCACACCGGGAGGGCGCGAGACTTCTCATCAAGGGGCGGATGTGGCTCATTGGCCAAGTAGAGTTGTCAGTCCGGTGCTGTTATGTGCAGCATGTGACGTTGCAGCCCGAAAGAGCACACAAACACACTCTCACTTGCTGCATGTGGCAGGTTGAAGAGTAGACAGCTACACATCGACCTCAACCGAGATTGTTGTGCCGTGCAGCGATTATGCCTCACCCGAGTCAAGACAAGCACAGCGTTCGGACGAGGTCTGGTGCTTGAGAGAAATTCGCCGAATCTCGGCAGGACTTGGCTTTTTCCAAACAAGGCCCGATGGAGCCCCAGGTGCTGGTCCGCCGGGGATAAGTGGGCGCAGATCGGCACACAAAGCAGGTCGAGGGAACAACACCACAGTAATCAGAGAGCGAGAGCGATGGATTGACAGATTGGCAGAAGGGAGGGCGGGCCACGCATTTGCTGATCGTCAACTGCCGCCCAGTCTGGACTTTCTCTAGCCGGGCGCGCGGTTACGACCCATTGCCGATCCAGGGCAGCCAACCAGGGGCCCCGGTGGGGACAGGACGGTGACATGGCGCGTGTGTGCTCCTTCATTGAGGATGCCGTGGCCTCGATGCGGTGCAGGATCGCCAGGTACGCGAAAAGGTTAAAATTTGACGACGGCGATCCTGATTGGGGATTTATCTCGCCTAAGAGACGGAGGTGATGAATATTGAGTGCCGTACCAGAGTATGTACGCCCAGACAACAATGCAGCAACATCACAGGCGCAGTGACCCCTTGGAGCAAAGCATATACCCGGCGCGGTGGGTGGGTGGGTAGGGGGATCAAGCATGGTTTGGTGCGTGAGTGAGTGCGTGCATCCTAGCGTGCGCAAATGCTGTGTTGGACAGTGTCCTACTGTGCAGTGCAGCTTGCCGGATCGCGGGACGGACGAAGAGAAATGCCTCGTTCCCCAGTCTTTACAGAGACATACCCGCCTGTCCGTCCCCGTCCACGTCCCCAGTCCCCGTCTCGGGTTGCCACAATTACGCAACACGTGGAGGGCAGCTGAGGAGGCGTGGAGATAGATTGCGATGGAAGCATGTTGTGCGACCGCGGCGGATGGGGGAAACGTTGAACAAGCAGGGAACCCTCTCCCTCGAGTCACGAACGACCAGGCATGGTCCTGGTGCAGTCTTCGAGAGAAAAGGACTGACGCCATGCAGAAGCAGAGTTTGTAGGAAAACGCATGTTGATGGGGAAGATGACGGCGATGGTGCAGACGCGAGAGCATTTACCACGATGCCATAGGGCGAGACAACTGGGCGCCAGTAACAATGACGATAATGAAGAAAAAATCAGAGAAAAGAAGAAAAAGCCTCAACAGAATCTTCTTTCTCTGCCAAGGAAGCGACGCATGGTGGCAAGACTGCCGACAGGTCCGGGTGTCCGGGTACACGGTAGATGGACTGGCCCGCATGGACAAAGCCGTGCCGAGGTGGTGATGAGTTCTGACTGACGTGCGCACAGGTGCATCGTGGAGGTGGTGATGCTCTGCGACTACTGTAGTGTATATAGATGATTGTGACTGATGACTGCACGATGTAGTCTTGTGTGCCTCGGTGCCTGTGAATGTGCAGGGCGAGTGAGTTGTTCCTGCAGCGGACCGAGCGAGTAGACGTACAGTAGCGCTGAGCGTAATCTGTATGCAGGTACAGCAGGTTTGTCGGCCGTCCCAGCTGTCAGACAGCACGGTCCCGCTGGCACGTTTGTCTGCGAGTCGCGACTTGGACCTGATTGGCTGGCTGCCATCGACTAAACACCACCGTCTAGATTCCAGTGACCGGCCGTTTCCATTCCAGGCACTCGCCGTTTCCATTCTGGCTACGGGTAGGAAATGTCCGCGTCGTGTCCGTGTCAGTGCAAGCCGGCAACGCGATCTAGAATGCCCATCGATCTGCACCAGAAGACTGCCCAGACTGCTTACTGCCAAGTTACCGTGCAGATACGCCAGCTAAAGATTTAGGTCGAGGAACGTGGGTGTCGGCCACCTCGACGACAGTGTCATTAGCCACTACTCAGCCCCGAGCCATCACCGCCCTCACCGCCACGCATCCCGAGCTTGATTGCGAGTTGCATCGAATCAGGTCACCAAGGGTGCGCCGAAAAGGGGGATTCATCTGGTGGGCCGGGTTATTCATCTTGTTCTGGCGTGTCCAAGGAACCAAGAAATCGGCGAGGCAGTGAGAATCAGCACTTGGTCACGGTGGGGCAGCCCGAAGCATGGAGTACTTTTATGGAGCCAGAGCACGAAGCGAGGAAGCGAGCGGGCACAACCACGCACATCAAGAAGGTACTGGCACTGACGATGGCGCCGGGGAACTGGGGCCGCCGACGGTCAGGACGGTGCACAGCTCAGGCGGTGCGCTGTGGGCAATGTCCACGGCTGGGATCTGCCGTCGGCTGCCCACGTCCACGTCGTCGTCGTCGTGGCCGTCATTCTACGGTGGGTTCCCTTCATAGTCGGCACAGCACATCAACGGTAGATACTGGCAGATGCTCTCCGCCCTGGGACATAGGGCACAACACACAGGGCACAAGATCTGCGGTGCTATCTCAGAATAGATGAGTGGTTCTTTATCCTTGGTGTTATTATTGGAAGGTGAGGTGCCACCCACTCGTTCAGTTGCTTCTATTCTGTCACTCATTCAGCAGCCAACGGGACGTGTGACCCAAGAGCTGTGCCGCTGGAGGTGCAATCCCATTGTGACAATTTCACCCTCGGTACCTTTGTGCCTTGGCCTCCCAGCAAAACCTGGACGACCTGGACGGCCGACGAAAAGAACGGTCGCCGGTCGGGCCTTCTTGGGATGAACATGAGCGCCCTGATTGGGCAGATGGAGAGCCCCCGCTAAGCCAAGCTGGGCCAGGCTAAGCCTCGCTATTTCCCCGGGCCGTCTGATCGTTGCCTGTTCCTGCGTGTTCCTGATGAAAGATTGAATTGCCCTGGCCAGGGAAGGAGCGCCGACCAGGGACGGCAGGGAAGGCAGCCCTCCTGCGCAGGGGCCCCCTGCCGCCCACCCCTGGCTCCACCCCTGGCCAGACCAGCACGCTGCAGGTTCTGTGCCTTGGTGCAATTTCTTTGTCCTCGTCAGTCCGTGGAATCTGCAGCGGCGGCCCCTTACCACCGTACCAACGATGGTCCACGCTGGCCCGCGCAATCTGCCCCGTCCCCACCCTCGGCCGGCTCATCGCCTCTCGTTTTGTCCTCCTTCTCCGCCCCGGTCCTTGTCCTTGTCAGCTTGTCTCCCCTGCGCGCCCGTTCATTCATCTTGACTTCATCTCGCCCGTCCCTTCGTCCCAGGTCCCCCCTCCTCTCCTCCCTTCCTCCCTCCACCCACCCCACGCTCCTTTGCAAGTCAACAAAGACCAAAGCCATCGCTTTTGATCTCTGCCTCCCGCTGGTGCTCGGTCACTCACTCACTCCCTCCTTCGTGTTCCCATTGCAAGACAATCAAGTCGACACGAACCCACATTCTTTTGAATCACCAAACAACAACACTCATTCGCACCTCGAAGCGTAAAACAGGCAGATCACATCAGGCCCAAGGCATCGACTCGATCAGTAAATCACTTCCGAAACAGACAAGATTCGTAAACGTACATCACCATCAACCATCGCAATGGCTCGTCTCACATCCCTCCTCCTGCTCGGCGCCATTGGTGCCTCCGCCCACCCTTCTGGCCACGCCCGCTTCCACAATAAGCAGCGCTCCCAGAACCAGGAGCGCGCCATTGGGGACGTCATCAACGCTGTCATCGACGGTGTTGCGGTCTCCTGGGTCCAGACTGAGGACTACGGCGCGGCTGCCACCCCCGCCATCGTCGCCGACAAGCCCAAGGCCAACGCCGTCGCCAACGCGAACGTTGCCGCCGTCGCCACCCCGGCCCCATCCTCCGCCACGCCCTCCTCCACCCCTACCCCCGCCTCTTCCTCCGCGGCCCCCAAGTCCACCTCGGGCTCCGACTCCACCTCGACCGGCGAGGGCATCACCGAGTTCACCAGCTTCACCGACCTCTGCAGCGCAGCCAAGGCCAAGCGTGCCACCCTCGACCAGATCAAGTACGCTGGCAACACCGGCTCCAGCACTGACTACGGCTGCAACAAGGTCCTGCTGGCCAACTCCGACCTTGCCTCCGAGTACAACAACACCGCCAAGTTCTTCGGTGGCAGCGCGGACATGTACTGCCTCATCTGGAACAAGATCGGCGCTGATGGTGGTATCAACGGCTTCTTCGGACTCGAGGCCACCACTTTCACGCTGCCTGCTGGCTCCGAGCAGTACGTCGCCTTCGACAAGAACTCCCAGGGTGGCGGTGCCTGCTTCAAGGGCGCCAGCGAGTCCGACGTCGAGAAGACTTCCTACGGCGCCATTGCCGGCACCTGGGCCGAATGGGACTTTGAGAACGAGAGCAACAACGGCTGGTCTGGTTACGATGCTTCTGCCATTGTCGCCCAGGCTGCCGGCCTGGCCGTCACCGGCATGGAGATCTGCGCCGAGAACGCCCCTGACGCCCTCTGCTCCACGATCACCTCCGGCGGCTCCAGCTTCGTCAACGCCTACCGGGCTGTCGATGCTGATGCTGACGGCATCGGTGGCCAGGTCTCTGGCCCCATGAAGATCAACATCGACCTGAGTGGATTCTAAGGAACGTCTATCGCCCGCACTTGGTTGGCTATCTGGCCGGTCAATTTTGGCATACCTTCTACAACCTGACGGCTGGTGATTTGTTATGTTACTATCGAGCCATCTATGACGAGATACGAAGCAACTGTCACTGGCCCGATATGGGAAATGCTCTTTGGGCCTGGATCTGAGAAAGGATAGCTCTTGTGTGATCTCTCTCGCATTGTGTTTCCGTCTCTTACTATCCAATACCATCCTCCTTCCTATGATACCACCAATCAAGCGCCGCGTCGCGTCATAGCGCGCCTTGGAAACGTTTTTTCTCTTCTTTTGTGTTGGATGGCAAGGGACAAAGGGCTTGATCTCGCCAGGAACCGATATGCAGCGCGCAAAGGTTCCCACGGACTTGTTTTTCTCGATACAAAGTTGCTGGTTGTGTCTTAGTTTTTAAAGGCGTACAAATCACATACATCGGCTGGCTGGTTGTTCCTACTACATCTCATGGGAAGCAAAGGCAAAGCAAAAGATTATTCTTGATAGTGTTTATTTTGATGAGAGTCATTTGAAGAATCCGCTCCTCTTTCTCCTGTGATCTCGTGATCTCTGAAGCTGAAGATGACAGTGTGACATACTCGACATGAAGTGACGTCTATCTAAGGTTGACATTTAAGCTTGACGTCTCTCTGACCTGTTTGCTTGTCGCGAGTTCATCCCATCCTTTGCCCGTGTTTCGTCTGATGGCCCGGGCCCGGTTTACAAGCTTTCATGTTGCCGGCTGCCGTGCGAGAGAGCTCCGATTTGATAGTGACAGCGACTGCCAATCATCCAACCAACCAACCAACCAACCAAGACCCAATATCTCCCACAGCCTTTCAATTCACAAAGGCGCAAAAGTCTACCTGCGTGCACGCGACTGCAGATCGGACAGAGTCTGGGCCCTGCCACGCGGGATCTGAACCGTTTCTTGACTCACTCGACTGTGTTGATCATTGTCCCGGGACTAAAAATTACCCGGCAACGCAGCAGGCGACGACGGGTGGGGGGTCGCTAGCATTCCTCGGGATTGATTGCGCTGCGGAATCGACCTCGTTTTGTTTACTTTGCCTGGCCCCCGCTCTCTGACGTATGTATGCCCTTTCGCTGTGGGGATCTGCGCTGGGATCGTCGGTCTGCTCGTCCTAAGAATTCAAAATTTAAATATTTTTACTCTTATTCCTCAGAAAAATGGTTCCATTTCGGATTCCACTGCGGTCTGGGTGCGCGCCTGGGACTCTTGGCTTTTTGGATGGTTGCTCTGGCAGCCCAGCGACGCGAGTGGTCGCCGTTGTACTAAAATTCAATACAATCTCCGTGTCCAAGGTGGTGGGCGTGTGCGCTTCGCCGGCGCGGGCATTGTGGGCCCGGCCGATCCATTCGTGGACGGGCGGCTGGCGGCTCCATCAGGCGGCGCCGTTGAACATGGGACTTGTAGTCGTACCCGGAGTGGCCCGCCCTGGTTCACTCGCGATCGTGGAGGCGCTGAGCTCGCTGCTTGGTCAGGGCGGATTGGCCACTCCGTAATGATGCAGATCGATTATTTGTGACCGATCTAACCGACAGGCTTGCCAAGCAAAAAAAAAACCCTTCGTTTATCGAGGAGGAGATTGGCCCGGGCACCGGATGGGTCTCGCGGCGGGGAGGTCGGCTGGAGGCTGATCGGTCCTGTCGACCCATGTATCTACTATATTTACGGTCTGATAGCATATCATGAGCACTGCTATCGATACTTATGCCGACGGGGGCTTGTTAAAGTCCTGACTGTCTGACCTGGTATTTGCTTCGTGGCAGTGAGTGAGCTTTGTGGGCTGTGCTTGTTGATGACCCGAAAGTTTTGACCTGTCTGTCGTAGCACGCTTCGAAAAAGCTCGGATGCCAAACCGGTGAATATCGAATTATTTTTCGATTGAGAATGATTAGGAAATGCAGAGGACATGTACTTATTACTACCTGTGCTAATCGGCTTAACCTGTGGCTGGATTTACGCACATTTCCAAGCATGGTGTCAACGCAGCACGAAACACTCCCCGTTCCCAACCTTGACCAGATTCGGCTTCCTCAAGCCACCCACCTGGCCTTCCTTCAGCCTCGCCTTCGCTTCCTCTTCCAACCCATATTCCAGGGTCCTGATGACTTCTTTCGTCATCCGGATGCGCATCACAGCGCCCCCGTACCGGACGGGCAGGTCGTGGCTCTTCACCCAGTACCTGGGTCCCGCCTTTCTCTCCAGCTGCAGGCTCCTCGTCACCCCGACGGTCGACTGCATCCCGAAGGAGTAGCTGTCCTTCAGGCCCGCGAGGATGGCAAGGCATTGCATGCTGTCGGCACGTTCAGCTTGCCCAACTCCCCCGGCCGTGTTTCTGTCCTTCCCGACGTTGTCGTCGAAAAATGCCGCGACGGCCTCGGTGTTGACGTCGACTCCATGCGGGGTGTTGATGATGAATTCGTGCTGCTCATTTCTGGTTCCGCTTTCTTGGTGGTTGGGGTGGCCCTTGTGGGACCAGACGAGGACCGTGGCGAGTTCCACCTCCCAGTCACTCGCCAGCCTAAACACACTCAACCACTCAGGCAGCGGTTTTCCGGGGTGGAAGGTCTTCCAGTGGCTTCCGTGGCCGGCCGTTGACACGCCTCCCGCAATTGAAGCACTTTTGTCCAAGTTCCCGTCCCCATTATACCTCTTGTAGTCACCAGTCTCCACCACAGTATCAAAGTGGCCCCAACCGCAGATAGTCGGCGCCGCCTGGGGTGTAGCAAACACAGGGATCCTCTTGTCAAATGTCTCGAGGGTCGGCTGGTGCAGGTGGTCCAGCAGGTGCAGCTTGATGAAGATAGCGTCCACTAATGGCGGCCGCGCGTCGCCGTCTTGGTCAAAAGCCTCACCCCGGGCGGCCGCGGCAAGCTCCTCGATCTCGCGCACCACCGCCTCGACCCCGGCCCCGTCGGAAACGGCCGCAGGCTCGGTGCGCTCAATGAAGACGAGCCAAGGGGAGACCATAGTGGCGGGCCCTTGGAGCCAGGGATCGACGGCGACATGGTAGAATCTCTTGCTGTTCTCTTGCCGTAATTCTGCTGGTGACAAGGGAAAGGACATCAACCAGGAACCGTCGCCATTCAGGGAGGTCAGAACGGGCCGAAGGGGCTGCTCGGGGTGCGAGCGGAAAAATGAACAGAGATTTTCTGTTATCGGAGACATTGGAGTCGGTGTATGCTAGTGGTGGGTAGAGGAATGACGAAGGGTGGAAAATGGGTCTGTCAACTATGGGTTGGGAGACGGAGGACATGTTGGCAATAAATATGGGCCTTCGACCAGGACCTTGGTGGACTTTGGACGCCCAACAATGCTCCTGATCGCCTGCGATTGGCCGGTTCGATATGAGGATCAATAAGAGGCTCTTGTCAGATCTTAGAGGATATGAGTTTACTTTCCCATTAACATGGTTCGTCCCTAGGCCAGCCACGAGATCCTGCTGGTTGTTAGCCCAATCCTTTCCAAACCGTCTCGCTTGCCTCGCTTCAGTCTTTCACAGTTACGACATGATCTTCATTTTACAAACACGTTTCCGAGAATCCCCTCTCCCCCACTTCCTCCTGTCCCCCCAAAAGATTACAAAAGTTCCCGTGGACGATCGCGAATCAAGCATGTCAAGGCAACAACATTGGCTGGCTGGTCTTTCAGGTTGGTCCTTAGCGTCCGTCCCTCCATCCAACGGGCGCCAACGGGGCGACCCCAAGCGCAAGCACGGACGGCGTGCCAGCGTTGACACGATCGGGGCGCCGACAGAGATGATACGAGCTAGGGGGCTCACCCTGGCTTGTTACCCACAGTGGCCCGCGCAAAGGATACGATTATAAGGCTGCTACTGACCCGACTTTCGAGCTGGGCCAGGTACGCAAGCTGACTGAAGAGGGCAGAGCGAACCGTGGCATGGCTATTTCGAATCTGAGACCGAAGCGCCATCTGATTCAGCAAAGACACGAAAAGGTTTGGTCGGGCCGGCGCCCGGAGCCTTAAGGGAACGGCAAACGTTCCAAGGTTGCGAAGCATTGTAATTAAAAGGAACAGCGGAGTTGAGAAATACTCTTGACGCTTGAACGAAAAGCAATGAGCAGAGGAATTTGTGTTCTAGAATGCGAGCTGGCTTCGTTTACTAAATTCACCATGCTAGGGGCTCCAATTACTCGAACCGTTATCATCAGTGCTACAACCCAACAGAAAGGCCGCGCAAAGAACAGTGGCTTTGGAACATCAATCAGACATCACTTGGTATGCATGGAAAGATGTCTTCTCAACCTTACGAGGTCCCATTCTGTAGTACATATCTGGAAAGGTCCCGTATCGGCGTATATCAAACTACCTAGGTAATATTGCTGGCCAGTTTTTTCCACTGCCGTCATCGTTGGCCCTTCAGCGTTGCCATAGCTCTTCCAGAAGTCTCCTAGAACACCATTTACAGTCCGATTTACACGCAATACAACCGGCTGAGGACAAGGGTGAAATGTCAGAACACCAGTAGTGACCCACCATACAGTCTCTCGGTTATGACCAGACCTGGCGAGTCGAGCGAGTCACAAGAGCACAAGGGCACTGAAAGTCAAGAAACTGTCTGTCCTGAAGCGTCGTATAACGGTCAACGTCATTTCCTGGTCCCCGCCGGCAGTGAATATACGATGACCTACTCCGGCGGCCTAACTGATCAACGTGTCGTTCTGAGAACCATTTTACGCTAAAGTTTGGAAATCGTGTCACATAACCTGTGTTTTCCACAGGAGCCAAATCCGAGATAGCAGAGAGATTCTGGCGTTCTTGGCCCCCATAATGCAGCCAGCAAGTTTCACATGGGGCTTGGGCAGCACTCGGAATCGTCCGAATATACTATAATATTTGCGCGCAACGCAAATCAAATTTCACATGGGGGGACAATTGTTTAACAAATAATCAAACCATGATACGAAAGTACGCATATTGGAAGTCAGCCTAAGAAAGCAGTTCGTTGACCCTTCTTCTTAAGCCCAAACGTGACCAGGGATTATTCATGCTATCACAGCAGTCGAAGAAAGACACGGGGACATTCCCAATCACGACACTCGTGGCCTCATCAGAAGTAGCGCTGCGAGGTGGCAACCCTCGACGATCTGAACCGCCGTGCACCTGGGGCTCTGACATTACATGCCGATGAAATGCGTTCAGCTAAATGTGCAGTTTAGATTGATTGGTCGTTCTAGGACGCCATGTCAGGACGCCAAATCAAGACGCAACCTTCTTGCTATGAAATCAGGCGACTGATAGGTTGAATACATTGCTGAACTCAATGCGACGAAAATACCTGGCTGCTACACAACAATTGTGTCTCACAAATGAGACAGACAAGTTCCCACTCGTTTCTAAATATACACTCCTCCTTCTCGCGAGTGTATTCCCGCCTTGAACTGCTAGCCGCCAACTCACCGTTTGAACGGCTACAAATCCACCCTCCGCCCCTCCCAATGCTCTTGGCAAGACTTGAAAGCGGCCAGGCTGACTGACTAGACATGCACACTCGAACTCCAGCTTCCTTGCACAAGTGCTGGAAGATCCGCCCCCAATGTGTCTCAGAGCATGCGGGGTGCTGACGATTTTCAGCTTGCTAAAGTACCTAGGGACAATACTTAAGAATTTAAGAGATATCACCTTGCTTGGCTGTGCCTATATCAATTCGCTCCCAGCCAGACGTAGCAAGGATGCCAGACTGGAGCCACAGACGTGTAAAACCTCCATCAGGGCTTCTTAAGCATAGTTGTATTCAAGCATCACAACTGTCTTTGCGTAGCACTCCATATTTTCCGACTTCAGTCGCAAGAGCTGCTCAAAGCCATCATGACGACCTACCCGCCCTCGACAGTCATCCCAATTTACGCCGTACTAACCGGTGTGGGCATCATACTAACATGTCTTCGCTTCTGGGTTCGCACGTATCGCACAAGCAGCGCCTTAGGTGCTGACGATCTCCTCATTGTCGTGGGAGTCATTGTAGTCGCAGCCTGCACGGCGATCCAGCTCTACAACGCCGTCGACGGCACCGGGGGCGAGGCCGTCCGGGAAGGCGACAAAGCATCCCGCGCGCTCATCGCGCACAAGATCAACTACGCCATGACCGTGATAGAAAAAGCGGCCTTCGGCGCCATCAAGCTCTCCCTGTTGCTCTTCTACCGCCGCGTGTTCGGCGTCTGGCCCAGCTTCCGGCGGCTCAACAACGGGCTTATGGTCTTCATCTCCCTGTGGGCTTTCCTGTTCATCCTCGGCGACCTTTTGATCTGCGGGAAGGACCTTGCCCTTGGGATGGCCCTCGATCAGACCAAGGCTCTGAATGCGTGCGGGGACAAGGGAATTTTGCTCATCGCGTTCGCCGCGTCGAGCATACTGACCGACGCCTTGGTCCTGGGCCTTCCGCTGTTCTATGTCCGTCGGCTACAAATGACGCCACGCAAGAAGATCGCCGCAGGCTTTGCGTTTTTCCTGGGAACAGTGTAATATTCCTACCCTGCCCCCCCCTCAAACTGCTGGCTCAACAGGTGCATGCTCGCAACTGACGAACAAGTTGTCCTACAGGTCCACATTAGCAGGCATTCTTCGGCTTATCTTTTGAATACGGAGATTCACAGGGCTCAAATCAGAGGGTACAGGGGTACATGCTTGGTCGCAACAAGCCCCAGCCAATCACAGCGCAGCCTTCGTCACTCGCAATTCGCACACCAGCGCCAATTCGCACGCCCAATTCGCACGCCCAATTCGCACGCCCAATTCGCACGCCTAATTCACACACTAGGGCCAATTCGCATGCCTAGAGCCAATTCACATACCCAAGGTTAATCAGCAAGCCCAGGGCTAATCGGCAGGCCTAATTTATATGATTGTGTTTACGCTTAATTTATATACCCAGAGCTAAGTTATATATTGAAAGCTCTAGGCATGTAACTTAGCTCTAAATATATAAATTAAGCGTATAAATTGGGCGTGTAAAGTAGGTATGCGTTTTAAGCGTATAAATTGGGCGTGCGAATTGGGCGTGCGAATTGGGCGTGTGAATTGGTGTGAATTGAGGGTGCAAATTGGTGCACTGGGGGCAACATGTACCCCTGTACCCTCCGATTTGAGCCCTGCGAATCTCCGTATTCTATCTTTTTGTGCATAACCTACCCGCTCGGCAGGTACAAGTACGGGTACACAGCCCCAGCCGGGGAAAAGACACCATTGGTCCTGGAGGTATTCAATCCTACTTTCTGGGTGATGGTAGAGATGTGTCTAGGGGTCTGGGCTGCGAATTTACTTTCCTTGCGCCCATTACTAAGGGAATGGAACATCCGATTGGTATTTGGCAGGATTTGGAAGAAGCTTTCCGGTAAAATAGGGCCGAGCCAAAGTCTGTTTGCTGTCAAAAAGACACCATCACAGGAAGGGTCATCGCAGGAGAGAGATGGGTTCGGCTACGCTGGGGATAGCTACGACTCCCTTGAAATGCACCCAAGCCAAAACCGTTGCTAATAGGCCAAGTACAGCTTGGAGGCTAGCTTGCGTGAGTAAGAAAGCTGTGCTTAGAAGTATATCCTGTTTCAAATTCTAATTCTATGTAATGTAAATCCATATTATGTTTTCTTTGTTAATATAGTGAATGCTACAAACTTAGCAAGACACTTATTGGCGCTGATATTTAGTATTTAGCTAATCTAAAAGTGTAGCCTGTGAGACCCAATTATCTACAGTGAACAACGCTCCAAGCACTAGGGATTATCCTGATGATTATAGGTCGCGCTTGTGCAGGTGGTGGTCACCGACGGTTGATTCAGGGTGTCCCCACGCAGCGAGCCCCATCCTCGGGCACGGTTCTGAGGCGGGCTCTGTGCCATCATTTCAGTGGCTGGATAGAAAAATGTGGTGTTCCGGGAAGTGAGATCTCTTACCTGATAACTGTGCTGGCTGTAGTCCTGCACCTGTCCCTGCGGGTCGGACCTTGACTCCTCAATACCAGGCATCAGGTAGTAAGTCTCCTCTTGCACCAGCGTCGATGCCTGCGTCACTTGGGTATCCTGACCGGGCTCACGGTGGTGGCGCCTGATGAATGTCCGCAGCCCCGTCAGAGTGGGCGCTGGCACCTGGGGCAGCTGACCTCGCGTGGAATCGTCGATGCTTTGGCCCTTCTTCCTCCGCAGCAGTCGCATACGATATGCCTGTCGGCCTTGACCATCGCCAGGTGCAGCCGGGGAATTGTGGTTGCTCTTGGTCTGGTGCACAAGAAGGTTGCGCACGACGGTGAGCGAGCCCATGATCACGGCGACGACCGTCTCCATGTACTGCCAGAAAAACGCCCAAACGACATCGATGGATACCGCTCCATGAATCTTGCTCGCTCGAATGATAGCCAGGATCACCATCACGAGGGACAGGCATAGAAATATACCGAGGCTGATTTTCTGGGAGGTGCGCATCCGTGCGCGGTAGAGCACGATCACGGGTATGCTCACGACTGGACTGTGCTGTTAGCACCGAGGTAAACAAGACGGGTGAAAGGCATGGCCAGGTGGTGTACTCAGTATATCCGAAATCGCATCAAGGCCTGTGATAAGGCCAGTCATGGAAACGTAGAGAGTATTTTTCGTCGGTGACCAGCATTTGACTACCATGAGGCGAGATCAGCATCGAGCACGGCACACCAAGACGGCATAATACTTGCTGGCTTTGATTCCAAAATCGGAGCACAATATGAAAGCCTCCGAGGTAAGGAACATCCACGTGATACCGGTGAAAATGACAATGCCCCAGTAGTAACGCTGAATTCGTTCCACGTTCCGTATTAAATGCCTGAAGAAGGCGAGAAAAGAAAACTTGACTAAAAATGTAGTGGTCCAGGCCAAGACCAGAAAAATGTTTTCGTTGAGTGCTTGACTCAGAAGTTGCTGCGTTTGCTTTTGGCTGAATTGGAAGAAAATTGCGGGATTTCTCTCCACCGCAGTCGCAAGGTAAATACTATCAAGGAGGCGATATACCAAAGCTATCACGGCTGTGAGGAAGGCAAACGCTGCGAACAAGAAGTAGTCGTCGAGTGCTAGTTGTCGACGAGTGGTGAATCGTATCACGCCTCTGGTGAGAACCGATAGTACTGCGATGCCATAGAAGACACCAGCAGTCGCCTGTGTACATTTTTTTCAGCTTGGTCTTTTGCAGAGAAGCTTCTTGAGCCCAATCAAGAAGATTGCTCACTCTGAATGCAGTCTTAGATATACTCGCATATTCCGCAATCAGTGCTTCAAGTGACTTGTTATGGGAAGCCATCGCATTGCGTGGTAGTCGCCACGAATGAAGATCGACAGCGGGCACGTTCGTCGTGAAATTTTGGGCATTTAAGCAGTGATATGATGGGCAGAGGTGCCGAAGTCGATGAAGTGGGCTTCGAGAAAGCAGTCAGGACACTATTACTCGGCCATTTCGGCAGCATCAAGGCGGCTTTTACCAGTTGGTTGACATCGATGAGGCGGCGGCATCTTCTAATGGGGTCCACGGTACCTCCGGCCCAAACAGTAATATTTCCTGGCCGCGACCAGCACATCATTTGTGGCTACACCCTCCAGCCCAGCCTGCAGGAATGATTATCGTGTGGTGGTGGGGTGCACACCCCTCCCTCATGACCATTTCGATAGTGCTCCTCGCGCATAAGCGCCATTGCATCCCCTCACGTTTCCACCATCGCCGCCCATTCGGGATGTTTTGCGCAGCCCAGTTCGTCCGAATTGGCATTTCCGGTCACAGTTGCCCGCATATGCTGACTCCAGTGAGACTTCTGTTTTGGAACTCGCGCATCAATTTTTCGCTTAGCTTACTTAAATTTGGGATGCCGAAACTCATCGTACATGGCATCCCCCATTTTTTCTTGGATTGCTGCACTTACTCATCACTCGGCAGAGGTGGAACTAGCTTTGTGCCGCTTGGAAAAAGGCTGAACTGTGTAATCTGTGACATCGGCAAAAGTTCGGGCCACTCGCCCGCCGATCACCAAGTACTGAACTCTTCAAGTTTATGTTCAGCAAAAGTGTGAGACATATCTGAAGACAATCTGTAGACTTACTCTTCGAAAACTATGATGTGTTAATTTCAGCGGGTGCAGAGTGATCTAACAGCCACTGAAACCTGGCCTGAAAGGAATCTGGAACTATGGGATGCTGATGACCGCGTGGGTGAGGAGCGCAAGCAAATCCTGGTCTCGACCACTCTGAAGGAAGCGAATCAGCCACTCCAAGCAGCCACTCCAAGCATCCCGCGAGCCACACTAATCGTCGAAAAGTTCCTACGTTCCTTGTTCTACAGCAGGGAAGAAGATCAGAGGACAGAGTTAATTGGCTGTATTTCGGGGCGAACCGACTACATGAGGCGCTGGAAAAAAGACCAATTTACCAGAACAAGCTCATGAAGCCATGGGTGGCAATTAATCACGAGAGCCTCGCCGACAAACTACTCCCTGCCATGTGGCGAACAGGCTCTTTGGGACGGCCCGAGGTGGTCAGGGGCTGAGTCTACCGATCCTGTCTGATTGACTTGCTAAAGAAAGTACCATCCGTGGCTACTGTTAAACGACCCTGTCGATCAAAAGGTCCATTCCTCTTCACAGTAAGACAACCAAGTAAGCCAAGTCCAGAATGATAGAAATTGCGTGGGGTCGATGCGGCCAATCCGTAAATGGGCAGGACGCACATGAATTGCTGTTCGGTACCGGCTCACCGCACCGAACGGAGCAGGCACACCACACCTAGCTGGCCTGGCCCAATCGGTGAAAAAATAAGTTGTATACATAGTCTCCTACGTCGCAATGAAGCTCGTAAGTCCTCCTCCAAGACGGTCTAGGTATTTCTCCTTGCAGTTGAGCCAGTCCTCGTGAGGCTCTACATAGCATCGGTGTACCGGCCCTGAGCTGTCTTGGGATGCTGTACCACGCTGGGCGACGTGTTGGTGTGCAGTGACGATATCAGGCTGTAAGCACTGCCAATCTGCCTTGTTGTAGGCGATTGAAAATGTGGCAGACCGTCAGGGGCGTCTCACGAAATTAGAGCACCTGGAGGTAGGGAGCCCCATGCTCCGGTTTTGATTCCTCGAGTCGCGCGTATTTTCCGAAGAGATATTATGCACGAGGCTTTGTGGGAAACGAGCCGGGACTGAAAGCTCTTGAAGGGGCTGTAATTAGCGTTACAAAAACCAGGACTGTGGACTGTGTTCCCAATTGCTGGAGATTTGGGGCGAGGTCAGCTGGGTTTCATTCTCCGGCTGTCTAATCCTGCTTTCCGATCCTTGCAGCAGGAGTTTACTCTTGGCTGCAGATAGCCGAGAAGTGGTTGGTTGACAGAGAAGTGATATATGACCAACCCATCCAACGAAAGGGTTGCAAGACACGTTTTGTCACAAGTTGCGTGGCAGGCATTTTATTGAATCGCATCTAGATCAACGAAGGAAGTGCTGCAGCGTCGCAAAAGCGGAGTGGAGGCTGACCAAAACTAAGGTTCTGTCTTCTCTATGTGGTGGAGCAAATTCAACCTGGGGTACAAAAATAAGGTCTCTTTGTCAGTAACCCTGAGCACCTCATACAACCGAGGGCTAAAGACAAAGCGACACGGACGAATCACGCATGAAAATGTGAGCCCGCATCTTCAGAAAGGTAATGTAACCGTCTCCAGTTCTCATAAAGTAGGTGCGCGGATAATATCGGGTACGGCCAATACGGAATGTTCGTGACCTGACTGCTCATTTCCGTCAGAACCCAGGAGATGTGGTGCGACGTCGGTCAAGCTGCCAGACTGAGAGGAGACAGACGGGGGCCTGGACGGCAGGACGGGAAGAGAGATAAGCCTCAAGAGAGTGAACGCGTGTGATGGTCGCTGATCGGGACTTTGGAGAGCCACCGGTGTAAGCGAGCCGCAGTCAATAGTCATCTTCCGCCCCCACATGCGGTACAACTCCAGCAAAGGAGCAGATGGCGTCTTTCTCCCATGACTAACGGGTCTTGACTGCGAACACCTGCATGCGCCTGTAAGTGGAAACTCTCAGCACGCGAACCTCGGTTGTCATTGTGGGGACGAAACAACTCTCCTGCCATCTCAAGAATATGTCATGCGCCGAGCAGGTGAGCTTGAAGTAGTGTGAAAGCTTATGTATGCCTGGGCAGATATATGGAGCTTTAGGCTGATGCGCCGTTTCATCACGCATTGGCCTCAGTCTCAAATGTGCCCGTGTTAGATTACGATGAAGTTGGACCTTCCCATGGACAGAGATTTCCTACATAGCAACTGCAAATTTGGGGTCTGTTCGTTTTGGGCTTTCAAGGGGCTGGGTGGTGTGGCTGTTCGCTTGCTGGCAAATGAGGTGTCTGCTTATTCGATACAATGTGTCCAGGTACTTCATGTACCAGTAAGTGATAGTGACATCCAAGCTAACTTCATCGAGCATGTCTGCATCCAAACCCGGAGGCGATCACTCTGTCATGAGACTGGTGCGTCGTGACAGACTGTTTAGTATTCCTGGACCTTCTTCTTCGAGTCACAAAGGAAGTTGGGATTCGACCTAAAGAGAAGGTATTTGACTAACATGCGAACTTCTGAGTCTGCCCTAGTCCAAGTGTGCTCTCCCTTTATTTTTATTTTCCTCCTGTCCTTCCTTTCCTGTCCATGACCATCGTCTCCTCCAAGAGTCACCAAACGCCCGCTTCTCTCTTTTCGTTGCTCTGGGAAGGCCAGCTCTGCATCTTGATATCGTCTCGAATACGACTTCCCCGATCGTCATGGCCGGCGCGCAGTCTGGGCTGCCACAGATGTCGTCTCTCAATGCTACTCAATGGCAAGACACTCTGGCTTGGCCGAGCTCTATCGCGAACTGGTCGACTTGGCAGTACTTGGTGACATTTGTACTGGGACTGGTGATTTTCGACCAAGGTAACCGAGATACAGAATCGCGGGATTCAATCGTTGGTGCAGAGCTGACATCTTGTAGTAATGTACATCAAGCTAAAAGGCCCCATCGCTGGGCCAAGATTCAAAATCCCTCTCGTGGGTCCGTTTCTCCAAGCGATTGATCCCAAGTTCGATGGGTATCTTGCCCAGTGGGCCAGTGGACCTCTAAGCTGCGTTTCTGTCTTCCACAAGTACGTATCTTTGGTAATTCCACAACATTGAACTTGAATCCAAGCCACGTATGGAATCAATGCTCACATCTGATCTCCCTAGATTCGTCGTCCTTGTCTCCGAGCGAGATCTAGCCCACAAAGTCTTTAAATCGCCCGCGTACGCCGAGCCATGCCTCGTGCCGGTTGCAAAAGACCTCCTTGGCCACAAAGCTTGGGTATTCCTGCAAGGCAAGGAACATGCTGAATACCGCAGAGGGTTGACGCCACTCTTCACCAGCAGGGCCCTGGCCTCGTATCTGGCGGTTCAGGAGAAGGTCCTGGCCGACTACTTCGACAGCTTCGTGAACGCCAGCAACGAGAATGCGGGACGACCGATGCCCTTCATGGCCAAGTTCCGCGAAATCAATTGCGCATTGTCCTGTCGGACCTTCTTTGGCGATTACATATCCCAGGATGCGATCAAGAGGATATCCGACGACTTCTACCTTGCCACTGCCGCTTTCGAGCTCGTCAATGTTCCCATGTCGATCCACATCCCGGGCAGCAAACAGTGGCGCGGGAAGCGCGTCTGTGACGCTGTCCACGCCGAGTTCGCAAAGTGTGCGGCCGCCTGCAAGGCAAACATGTCAACCGGCGCGAAGCCGACGTGCACGGTGGACTACTGGGTGCTCCACATGCTGCAGTCCAACCGGTACCGCGAGAAGGTCGCCGCGGGGGATACGACTGCGGAGAAGCCATCCAACATGATCCGGGAGTTCACCAACGAGGAGATCGGAGAGACCTTGTTCACCTTCCTGTTCGCGTCCCAGGACGCAGCCAGCAGCGCCACAACATGGCTCTTCCAGATCCTCGCGCAGCGGCCTGAGGTCCTCGACCGCTTGCGTCAGGAGAACCTGGACGCAAGGGGCGGTGATAGGAACAAGCCGTTCGACCTCTCCATGCTGGAGTCACTCAGCTACACCAATGCCGTCTGCAAGGAGCTTCTCCGCCATAGGCCACCCGTCATCTTCGTCCCCTACCTCGCGACCAGGGACTTTCCCGTGACGCCCAGCTACACCGTGCCCAAAGGATCCATGATCATCCCGTCCTGCTACCCTGCTCTGCACGACCCAGAGGATTACCCGAACCCCAATTTCTTTGATCCCGAGCGGTGGATCTCTGGGGACGCCGAGTCTAAGACCAAGAACTGGCTCGTCTTCGGAGCTGGGCCGCATGACTGTCTTGCACGGCGATACGGTAAGGAACCAACTCCATATTTCCAGACCTCTTCATCACTTATTCGGTGGAGTGTTTGAACCTGATGACAAGGAGACCTCGGTCTACTTCTCGTCACCTCGAGAGACAAGTTTTCAAGACTCTCCATTAGACAATGCGTGAAAAGAATGGTAAACGCTAATGAAAAGGAAACTTAGTCCCGCTTACTATGGCAGGCATGATTGGCAAGGCCTCGTTGGAACTCGACTGGGAGCATCATGCCACCGAGAGGTCGGAGGAGATCAAAGTGTTTGCGACGCTCTTCCCCATGGTAAGCGATTCAACATGACCGGGCGGGATCATGTGGGCTTGATCTTCTGACACTTGTGAACAGGATGAATGCCCATTGGTCTTCACAAAACGTCCATGAATGGGACTCGCTTGGCAAGGCTCTGGCAACCACCCTCGAGGTTCGACATGTCGTACGAGCCCAATACACTCGGCAAAGGATCAAACCAAGGCACTGGTCTTGCTAGCTCCCCAGGCAACGCCATGGGAAATAATATGTGCGCTGGTGGGGATCGCGACCCCTTCGACACTTCCGTCGCGTTGGCCCAAAGGCTGAAGCTTGCTCCAGCCCGTGGCTCAGTCGTCCAGGCATTTGGGGGCTGCATTCAATGTTGCGGACTTGAAGAGTTCTACCAAGCGTGCAGCTGGGTTCAACAAACAACATATGGGACGTGAGGTCCGACCCAATCCGACGGGGCAAAGGAAACTCCGAAATCCAAACAGTATATGGCGCCAAGCAGTGACTGCAGGCTTCATTTACTAGTTAAAGGATAGCGGAGCAGCATTGCGATGTCTCTAATTAATTGTCCATTGATACGCCTGTGGTGTATAAACCAGCCTGTTGTTGCAAAAGGACTGCGTGAGGGCGGAAGAGGCGGACCGGCTGGGCTATACACGGGTTTGCTCACGCGATTACATTGCTGTAGCTAATAATTTTACGGTGTGTCATTTTCCTTTTTGATGTGAGGCTGTATATCTCAAATGAAGTGATGCCCCCCCCCCCTGTTGGTTAGGTCAGCTCTCCCCTCCTGCACCAACATCTGCCAGTGGTTGACAACGCAAAGTATATACTGTTCAGACACGCTGGTGATGCATGTGGTGTGTCAACCAACACGGATCCGTTGCAGGCTGAATTGGTAATCTTGAGGCACCAGTAGGCAGCAGTAGTGTGCGTTGCACAGTAGTACATGCATATGTATGTATGCGAGTACCTTCCTCACTGGTCTGCAGGCCCAGGTGCCATTTCGGCCGAGTCCCGAGCTTTTCCCTCCCGCATGTGATCGGTGCATCGCCGGTGACTGGCTGATCAATACAACAGGCGCTACTTCGGGCAATCTTGCGCCAGAAGCTATCAACGCCCGAGATTGCGACTTGGTGAAGAGCACCTGCCACAGGTATACTATAGCATCTGCAGACAGCAGGGCTGGCGAGGGAAGTACACCACAAAGAAACTGTTCTAGCGATCCGATTATCCTGGTCCCGTGGTGCTGGCGGTCCGGAGTACATTATCGCACCCCCCACCGGCGAGAAGACAAGGCCGTCCCCATGGAGCAGCACCTCGTGGCCCGTAATCCAGAGCTGAGCGGCGCCGTCGTCGTGGGGTCTCGGCGCTTCCAACCTGCTCTGCTCATCGAGCCAGCTGCCACCAGCAAGACCGGCAGAGGCCCGCTGACTACGGCCGAGCAAGCGGCGCTGATCGAGCGAGTCTGGCCCAGCATCCAGGAGGCCAACATCACCGCCCCAGCGCACGCGCGCATCGACAAGGCGCTGATCCTAGTAACGGTGCCGGACCGCCCACTGATCCGCGACAGCAACGGCGCGGTCCAGCGCACCGCAAGCGCGGAGCAGTACGCAGCCGAGATCGAGGCCCAGCACGCGAACGCGGAGCTCGGCCCCGACGGCGACGGCGGGCCATCACGCGCGCCGCTCGTCGCGTCCGACCAAGACAGCATCGCCCAGTTCGTCCAGGAGTGCGTCAGCGCGGTGACGAGCTGGCCGCACGAGGATGCGGACCGCCGCCCCTCGGGAACATTCTTCGAGCGCGGGATGGACTCGGCCGCGGCGGCCCAGCTCGCGCGTGTCCTGCGGCGGGGGCTCCGCCGTCCTGACGTGGCCCTGTCCACGGTGTATTGCAACCCGACTGTGTCACAGTTGACGTCTGCCATCCTCGCAGCTACTGAAGATGGGGCCGAGAGTTGACGATGGGGCGACGGCCGCGCCTACATGACACGCACCGGGGCACCGTCGACAAGATCCCAGAGCCATAACACATCCTCAGCACTGACATCAAAGCCGAACACTTCCTCCACACGAACCCGGCCCAGCCGCTCCTGCGCGATCAACCTCGACCTGGCGGGTCTGGCCAACCCGCCTGCTCTGACCGCGGCCTGCAGCCTGGCGCGACATCGGCGACGGCATCGTCTTCACCTCGTCAGTGAGCGCCACGGAATGCGCCCCAGCAACACGGGAGGAAGTCTGGTCCTGGCTTGACGCGCTGAATGCCAGCGGCTACGTGCGATTCCCCGGCGAGGGGCTGTGCGATGCAGGGGCGAGGCGGCTGCGAATCCCCGTGATCATGGACCGTGTCGATGTAGTTAGTGCCCGGCATATCAGTGGTCTTTTAATCAGACGAAGGGACACGAATGATGGAGGTCAGGAGTTAGGAGTCGATGCCTCTGCGTTGGTATTATATGGTTGGTTGTTGAGATTGGTGGTAGCATGTCTTGGAGAAATTGGTCATTTTATTACAGTGGCGGCCTAATTATTTGAACCTTGATGTCCAACCGGCCATAACGGCGTGCCGAGAGTGTCCAAGTGGCCCACGTACTCGTCACCAGCAACTCCCTAGTCGCGATTCCGATTCGAAGACCACCTTTTGACAAGTTGTTCGCGAATGCGATACTTCTTCAACAGCTCTGCCAGGCCATGCCTGGGCGATCCATCTTCCAGGAAGGCAGTCGGTGGCGGAACGTCGACATACACCAGCAAAACACTCTTGAACACCTTTGACAGCACGCGGTTCACACCCATAAGCCAATGCCACGACTTTTGTGGGGCCTGTTTGCCCATGGACTTCCAGTATGGATCCGAATAAGACGGCAACACGAGAACACCGTACTCGGCATGGTCGAACACGGGCCCGCGAGTGTACAACAGCCAGTCAACTCCAAACTTGATACCGGCACGTGGAACCCAACCTAGAGAGCGGAAGTGATGGTACACGGCGTAGTGAATCAGAAACGGATCGTCGGGTACAAGGTCTTGCGATGACAGACGAGGAGGGAAGTAAGAGTTCTGGCGAAGAAGACTCAACAGATCTTTCGGACCGATGGACTGTTGAGTTGCGGAATCGATGACCTTGAGAGTACCGAAGGCAAAAGTCAGGAACAAAGCCTCCTCGGGGAGAAGCTGAAGATGTTCCTTGTTGATCACAACAAGCTCTGTCTCGGAGTCGGTGAGGTTCTTCGCGGCTTCGTCCGTGCTGGAAGCTGTTGAGTCATCCATGCTGACGGCGGTGTTGCCGTTGACCCCATGTGGTTTCAGTGACGAAGAGGATACTGAACGAGGGGGACTGGGAGGATCGTTGTGCAGGAACTCGGTAGACTCCACGGTCGGCGAGAAGCGGACGCTCTTAGCTTGCTTCAGCGGCGTGGGTTCCGAGGTCGTGGTATTTGAGTCCGCATCATCATTTCCAGATGAGCTGGAACTGGACTTGGAGACCTCTGCACTGTCGATGGTCTCCTCGGGGGGTGGAGTCAGGCGGCTGGAAAGAGACTCCAGGTCAAGCTGTGAATTCGGCAGACACAGCAGCTCCAGCGGGCCTACAGGGGCTGCCGCCGTCGCGCGAGTCGGGGTCTTCACAACAGCTTCAGGTAGAGGATCAGGGGGTACAATGGCGTGCCCCAGTCGTGCCTCCTCCAGCGCAGCCTCCTCCAGGCGCCTCTGTTCCAAAGCCTCCTGCTCGGCTCTGGCGCGGTCCCATTTCACACGGTTGCGCTCAGTACGACGCCTGTTGGTCTCGACCTCTGAGATCTTGTCCCTGATGAGCCCCAGCCGCGTCTTTTCCCTCTTCAACCAGTTCGGCTCACTTCGACTCAGACTTCCCTTTCCAAAGAAACCTTGCTGCCAGAGGTCGATCATGGACTTCTCATCCGTGATGATGATCGTTTTCGTCTCATGATCCCAGTAGGCCGTGTGCACGACCGACGGCTCGGCCGGAGGGGGGCTCAAGACCTGGGACAGCCAGGTGAATGCGAGGTGGAGGAAGGAGATTGGGTTGCTGGTGAGACTGGGGAAGGGAAAGATTTTGAGTGGAGCGGGCTGCTTGTAGAGCGAATGCAGATTTGGCCGGGGTTGACCTTTTCGAGCAGGCGCCGGTGAAGGCGATGCGGAAGTCGACGGCCCCGGCGACGGGGAGACAGCAGGTGTCTCTTCCGTGAGTGTGTTGCCCGTGGGAGGAGCCCCATCAGACGTGGGAGCTGATGGGACTACATCAACCACAGGAGCTGTAATTGGTTGCTGGATCTCTGCCATTTCTTCCTCAGGTCATGTCGGACTTTATACGGGACGGTTAGCCAAGGTTCTGAGGTGGTCAAAGTATGTGTGTTGTCATGAAACAAGTGGAGTGTGAGGGTCATCGCTCAGATACCGTTGTTAGTCTTAATTTTGGGACTATCACCGAGAGACGAGGCTCTCTAAGCACCGTAATAATAGTTGTCATCAACGCGATGGGGACGAAGAGGATCGAGGGAAGGAAAAGGGTGTAGCAAAATGGTCTGACCGGACGAAAGGCAGATCGGCTCACTCACTGTATCGAGGAACATTCTTCCCGGCGAACCGACACGTACCGAGGTGTGCAGGCCATTCAACGATCCTTGAGTGGTGGCAAGAGCTAGGAGGAGCGTATGCCTCGTCGACTGCTGAGGTTTTGCAGTCTGGTTGTGTTGCTCAGCTCGGGGGGAGGATGCGAGTGGTGTTCATGTTCTCTGGAACTGATGAACTTTTTTCACGTTGCTGCGATTGAGTTGGAAACAGAGGTCCGAGTTTTGCATTTGACGCAAGAAAATGCCGCTGACTCAGGCGGGGCATGTGGGTACGTACCTCGAGGTGGCATTGGGGTTGGGGTTGGAACACACCGATTGGGGGGGGGGGTTACAGTTCCAGCTGAATTGCGTTGCATCCACATGCATGACATGACTGGCCTCGCCTGAAATTTAGACCCTTTCGCGATTTTAAGTAAACAATCCAACTTCATTCAGCAGTCGTCACCCTGCTTTGCTTATATACGTGAATGGACAGTCAGAGGCCTGTCAATATGAAGCTTCCATAGCTACTACACCTCCCCCTCGACCTGCCGTCTTCTTCTGTATCAGTGGTCCTTGGACAGTAGCATGACCTCGACATGTCCCTCCTCTCCAACATAGCGGTGTATGCCGCATATCCTGCTCTGATCTGGAGTTCAGTTGTGTACCTGGTCCAGAGTATTGGGATATTCCAGGTGTAAGCTTTTTTCTGCTGCTGCTACTATCCACTGTCTCTGTCCCAATTGACTGACCATCTCCCAAACAGCTTCCGAGGCTACTCCCGCCCTCCTCGGAAACCAGTCTCTCCGTCCCTCTCCGAGCATCTCCTCCCTCACATCACCGTAATCCGCCCTGTCAAAGGCCTCGAGCCACAGCTCTACGAATGCCTAGCCTCCACCTTCCGCCAGACCTACCCGCGGTCCAAGCTGACCGTCAACCTCTGCGTCTCCTCCGAGGACGACCCGGCCTACCCGGTTCTCGAGAAGATCGTCGATGACTTCGGGAGTAGCAGCAATGGGGAGGGATACGACGTCCGCCTCCTCGTCGAGGAGTACGACCCGCTGATCTCGGGCCTCGACGGCAACGAGCTGGGACCCAACCCCAAGATCCGCAACATCAGCCGCGCCTACCGCGAGGCCCCCGCCGTCTCCCTGATCTGGATCATGGACTGCAACGTGTGGATATCCAGGGACGTCGCCGGGCGCATGGTCGACAAGCTTATGGGCTTCCTTCCCGGCGGGCAGACCACCACCCCATACAAGCTCGTCCACCAGCTCCCGCTCGTCGTGGACATACCCCCCTCCGACGAAGACAAGAACAACAACAAGCCAGCACCAGGCGACCAGGAACAAGCAGGCCTCCTGCACAAGGCGTGGAACCAAGGCGGCGGCCGCCTGGACGAGATGTTCATGGCGACCACGCACGCCAAGTTCTACAGCGCGATCAACACCGTCGGCGTGGCCCCCTGCGTGATCGGCAAGTCCAACATGTTCCGCAAGGCCCACCTCGACACCTACACCCAGCCCTCGCACAACCCGGTCCTCTCCCCCGACGACGCCGCCCGCGGCACAGGCGTCGACTTCTTCAGCAGCTACATCTGCGAGGACCACCTGATCAGCGACCTCCTCTGGAACGCGCCCATCCCGCCCGACACCACTTCCGCGGCCGCGGCGCCCCGCCCCTTCGGCAAGCACGCCCTCGTCCCGGGCGACCTCGCCATCCAGCCCGTGGCGCGCGTCCCCGTGCCCGCCTACTGGGCCCGCCGCGTGCGCTGGCTCCGCGTGCGCAAGTGGACCGTCCTGCTCGCCACGCTGGTCGAGCCGGGCGTCGAGAGCCTCCTGTGCAACCTGTACTTCGCCTACGCGGCCACGACCCTGCCCTTCTTCAACACCACCTTCGGAATCCCGCAGACCTGGGCTGCGACGGCCGCGCTGTGGGCCGCCGGGGTGACCGCCTGGATGGCCTGCGACCGCGCCGTGCACGCGCGGCTGCACTCGTGCGCGTGCGTCGACCCGGAGGACGGGGGCGCGCCCTTCTTCGCGCGCGCCACCGCCGCCACGAGGAGGGGGTTCTCCGAGTGGCTCCCCGCCTGGCTTGGGAGGGAGCTCCTCGCGCTGCCCATCTGGACGTGGGCCGTGCTCCTGGGCACGACTGTCACGTGGCGGGGGAAGAGCTTCCGCGTCCGGAGCGACATGAGTGTTGTCGCGCTTGAGAGTACGAAGGGCGGCGGTAGTGGCAAAGCGGCGGAAAACGGGAGCCCTGTGGATGACAAGGGCAGGGAGGCAAAGCGGGACGATCGAGCTGGACGGCCGGGCCAGCATCAGGACGTGCCGCGGTGGGAGGGGCGGCCCACGGCGACGCACAGGAAGTCTAGGTCTTATGTTAAGGAGTAGGCTTAGGTTCCTGGTACCATAATATTGGAAATCGAAAATGAATTTGAACACCACCTTCACGTCACGTAGCCGATCCCAGAAACCTACGAGCCTTTGACACGCTCCGGGGGACTATTTCCCATTAAGGCACGAGGAACAAGACACATAAGACGAGTAATCAATTGATCAAATTATGAGAGTTCATACGCCTCCCTTTTTGCCGGTCCAAAACTCCTGGCTGGCTAAAGCATATCCTTACAAACTGCCCACAAACTAACACAACAAGGTGTTGCCAAAAACAAACGCACGAACTCCTCAGTGCATTTGAGCCTCACTTGGGCATCCCACCGAGCCCACGATATCTCTCATCCTCACGACAAGGCCTAGACACTTCAGGGACGCAATGATACGTAGCTGATCAAGCTCCCCACTTCTTCTCCTGCATCCCGGTCGGTGGCTGCGTCTCGACCTTGCCCTTGGCAACAGAGCTCCAGTCCGTGGACAGCGCGGTGCCGTTGCTCTCGGTATAGCTCTTCATCATGGCACGCTGCTGCTCCGGCGTGGAGTTCTGGTACAGCTTCTTGAAGAAAGAGTCCACATCCGCATTGTTCTCCTCCTCGTCGTCATCGGCAATGTTGTCCCAGTCCTTCGGACCGGACTTGGACGACGTAGGGTAGGCAGGCCCTTTGCTAGCGGCCTTGGAGCTTGTCGTTGCAGATGAGGTCGCGATGGGTGGCTCGGACTGGGCTGCTTCTTTAGATTCAGGGTTGGACTCTGGGACAGTTTTGGTACCCGGCTCTTCAAGAACCGCGGTATTCGGCGCTTGAATCGACGAGCTGCCCTCTGGAATGTCCAACCATCTGTCAAATCCTGGATCATGTAGCTCAACCAAGGACTCAGGCAAGGAACTGCTTTGAGTACCGAAGTCGGGCCACTTGCCGGGCACCTCTTTGACCAGCGTGAGTTCCAGCTTCATAGAGACAACACGGTAAGTGGATTTCAAAACAGAGATGCGGTCGTGGCATTCGATGAACAGGACGGGAGGCTCTCGCGGGACCCCCTTGGCGACCACCTGAGAATGGTTAGTAAACGAGATAGTATACATAGGGGGTAAATTTAGCCGTTGGACACTCACGAATTTCCCACCCCGCGCGAAGCGCACCTCCACCTTGTCCGTGTCTTCCTTGCTGGCAAACTTCATGAAGACCGACACCGTCATTGTGGTGTCACTCTGGTAGAACTGGGTGCGGAACGTAGAGTAATCGGGCGCTGGCGCTGTCATTGGCGCTGGCGTTGATGTTGACGGGGCCTTGGCCTTGGCCACACTGCTCTGGGCTGGTTGGATCTCAGTGCCCAATTTACTTGGCTTCGTCGGAGTCAGCTGGATCGTGACCTTCCGAGCAGGGTCATCCTCCGGCAGCGCCTCGAGGAAGCGCAGCACCTGCGTGCGCCAAATCTGTGCCTTATTCCAGTCTTTTGCGTACGGCGTCTTGTCCGGGGCGCCACCGCCCATCAGCGCCGACAGCTTCGCCATCTGGTCGCCGCCCTCGGAGGACTTGTTTTCGCCTTCCTCGGCAGCGGCCTGCGCGACGGTCGCGAAGTAGTACCCCTTGTCGTTGACACCCTCCTGCTGCACAGACTTGGCTTCCCTCACGGCCACGCCCTTAGCAAGGCGCTGCGACCATACTGCGCAGATGTCGGCGTTGGCGTACTCCTTCTTCCGGTAGAAGCAGACAGAACGGCGGTACTGGGCCTCGATCATCTGCTTGCGGCTCTTGTCGTTGCCCCGCTCGGCGGCGGTGCAGTAGGCGTACTCTGCGTCGGCGATGGCCTTGTCGAGCTGGCCAGTCTCCATAAAGGCTTGCGAGCGGCCGAGGAGCCAGGCCGGGGACTTTGACTGATCGATGGCCTTGGTCAGGTTGTCGATGGCTTCGGGCCACTTGCGCTGCTCGATGGCTTTGAAGCCAGCCTCCCTGAACTTGTCGGCGGACATGATGGATCGATCGATGGTGGTCGGATGATGCAAACGCTGTTAATGACTGGGTTGGTTAAGAAAGGCGATATGGGTTGGCAGGCTGCTTGGTAAAGGTAAAAGAAGTAATGGGGAATAAAAGAAGTCGTTTACGAACAAAATCCCGAGACCAATAAATTGGAGAGTGTTGCTTTGTTGGTCCTCAGGCCGATGGTTGCTACTGCCTTCGCTGTCAGGGATCCGGACTGCGGGGGGTAGCTTCCCCATTCTGCCTGTTCATGGGAGCTTGGCCCAGTCCACCGCCTGCTCTGTTCAGATCAGACACTCACCGCCTACCTAGCTAGGCTCCTGCTCAAGTTGGGGTGGAATCCTCTAGAAGTCGAGACCTTGCAAAGACGATGAAAAGTTCAGAGATTTCCCCAAATTAACAAACAAGTGGGTTAACACTGGCAGATATACTGTGTATTACCATTATTATTACGTTGCCATTCATGACCTCGTTCTAGATCTACACCTCTATAGCTTGATGTCTGGGTACCGCTGGGCAAACATACCCAGGGCCTTGATCGTGAACGTGAACTTGTAGTTGGGATACCCAATGCAACAGCTCTTGTTGAACACGCCCTCCACTGCCTCTTGCTTCCACTCACCGTCAGGTTGCTGCCGGCCCGCGATTAACGCCATGCCCCTCCTGAGAGGTTCTACGTCTGGGTACTTGGCCAGCATCAGCCCGATCAGCGCCCAAGCCGTCATGACCACCTGGCTGCCGCTCGGATGCTCGACGTAGCGCATTTCCTCACATGACTGGTAGTAAATGGTGTGTTAACGAGAGGAAAAAAATGCGGTGATACTGAGTCGAAGGGGCCATCAAAGCAAGGACTTACCTGATAATGCTCACTCCAGCCACCGTCCTCACGCTGCTTCGAGATCAGGAACTCACATCCCCTTCTGGAGGACTCGCTGTTCTCGTACGTCTCGCCAATAGTCGCCAGACTCTCCAGTCCGAACATAGTCGCGTACGTGAAGCAGATAGCCCAGCTGCCATACCACCCGCCATGGTCATACTGCGCCGTCTTGATCCAGCGCACCGCCCGCTCGATAAAGGTGGCAACCTCCTTCGCCCGGTATTCTGGCCAGTGCTTCTGGAACAGAGACAGCGTCGTGACCGCCGCGGTCGTGCACTCCGGGTACAGGTACTCGACCATGATGTTGCCAAAGATTTCAGCCGCGTTGAGCATCTCCATCCACTGCCCACCGCGCGGCCGCTCGTACGATGCGCAACCGCCCGTCTTGGGGTCCTGGTACGTCAGAAGCGTGTCCACCGCGTCGAAGATCCGTCGGTCGTCCAGCCGTTGTGGGTATCCCGGTGCCTCTTTCTGGAGCAGAATCACGCTCTTAAGCGCCTCCGACACACAGTCGCTGACTGCGTACCCTTGCACCTTGGTGCTGAAGGCCCACGCACCCTTGCGAGGGTGCCTGTAACACTTGTCCATGTCCTTGACCTCCTCCCGGATCTGCTGGTTGTCAAGGAACTCCAGGGCCTTGTTGAGCATGGGGCGCCACCTCGGGTCGTCGGCCAGGCCCGCGCTTACCACGGCCTGAATCGCGAATGCCGTGTCCCATGACTGTACGCCATTCGTGCCGCAGACCATCATGCCGTCAGAGTTGACAAAAATGCCATCCTCCATGCGTTCTCGAAGACGTCGCACGGTGTATGAGTCGGGACCGTCCCGGATGTAGCAGCACACGAGGGACATAGGTTGGTTGACAGGTGCAAGACACGCGAAGTCTGTGTTGGCCATCTCCATGTCTATCAAGTCACCCACCCATCCTTCCGCCTTGTTCTTGAGGGCATTAGGACGCAAATATGGGTTCCAGACATTCACAAGGAACCAGTTGGCCGTGTTCAGGAGCCAGCTCTTGGGGAGGTAGTTGTCCTTGGGACAGATCGTGTTCCGGTTGCCATTCCAGTCGATACTCTCCCACGGCTCCACAAAGACCTCGTTCCGTAGCGAGCGGATCAGGTCGTCCTCCTCGCAAGACCACTTCTTCGACGAGATGTAGGACATGGACAGGAACACCTGCCGTATGTGCACCCACCAGCGCCAGGGCGTGATGGGAACCCAGTCCGGCAGCAACCACAGCTCGGGCGGTGCAGGGTTCACGATGTCGTACTTGCATACCCCCAGCACGGCCATCCAAAACTTGGCCCAGTGCGGCGCATGCGTTGCGCCTCCCAGCTTGTGAAGTGTTGCCCTTGCCTTGGTCATGACAGGGTGGTCCGGTTCGACGCCCATGATCCTCAGTGCGATATAATTGAGAGATGTCCCCAACACGGTCGACTCGCCCTCAATGTGCAGGCCCCAGCCCCCGTCCTCGGGGTGGGCACGGGCGAAGAGATAGTTCTTCATCTCCTTCTTGTAGATCTCCGGTATGTGCTGCTTCGTGGCGTACCATGTGATGGCATAACCCGGAAGGAGGAAAGTGGGCCCGCCGTATTCGCATCCCCAGTGGCCGCTCGGGAGCTGTAGGTGTTCGAAGAAGGTGAGCCCATTGCGAACTGCGTCGATGGGGGCCTTGGGTGGCTCTAGGGAGGGGAGGTCCTGCAGAAGAGGTCAGGCACGTCAGCGCGCTTTAGATATATGTTGGGCAAGGCAGGCGGACGCACGAGAGGAAGGCCGAGGTACCACTTATCCGCGTAGCTCTGTGGCCACTTCTCGACAGCCTTCTCGTCGTCGAGGTAGTGCCAGGTGTGTCGCCCGTCGTCCCATTTCATGCGCCATCTCGTTCTGTCGACCGGCTCCGCGACCTTCTGCCGCTTAGAGTCGTGCTCCTCATCTTGGCCATTGACGCCGTTGGTATTGCTGTGGCGCTTCTTGCTGTTGCCATTGCCCTTGCTATATCCGTTCCCATGGCCATTCCCATTCACGTGGCCGTTGAGAAGTGGGAACTCGACCGACGGCGTCTTGCGTGCGCTGCTTCGAGTTGTCACCATTGTCGATGTAACGGTGTGGAACACGGAGAACGAACCACGACTTTTATCGGCGATTGAACAAAGCAAGAAAGATAGGCTCTGTGGTGCCAAGACTTCATGAGCTGCCAGGGCAGTGGCCTTTCAAGATAAAGTTTGTTTGATCAGATGGCCAGCTCCTGAAGAGGAGGGCGGTTCTCGGATGTTATGGGATCGCATGTGGCTTGGATTGGCCAATGACGCTGGCAGTGGTGTGACAGGGGTGTCGCCCCCACCCAATCGCTCTGAAGGGCCTGGGCGGGAGCTCCCATTCAGGGGTGCATTAGCGCTTGGGCACCCTGGACCGTCTCAAGGTGCGTCCGCTGGCTGTAGCTATGAGCCACTTGATCAACATTTGAGCACGAAGAGAGTCCTGAATATATTCCTCGTACCAAATACTTCGTGTGTTCAGCAAGCAAGATTCTGGCCACAAAAGTATAGCAAACATATCCGCACTCGGCGTCCCGACCTGGTTGGTTGTCCGTGTACACGCTTGAGCTCAAGCCAGCCCAATCCTTTCGTCCAGCCAATCGGAGAGGTCGCCCATGTTGTCGATTGCCTGGATCTCAGCTTTGACGTTGAGCATCAGCATCACCTGTATCTCCCGCAGCTGTTCCGTCTCTTCATGATCAAGTTCATTGCCCCTCGCTGTCATGGCCCCGAATATCCTTTGAGCTGTCTTCCGGTCGTTCGTCGTCAGCGGCATCAACGAGTCGGCTGCGTTTCGTGGAACTCGAGCCTTGTGCCGTCGGACTGGCTGCGATCCTGCAGTCCTTATCTATCAGTACGAAGCCGTCATGCACGTTGGATCGTCTTTTGCTTGCCTGAGGGCGCGGATCCTTGTGAACCTTGGCTGAGTAGGCCGAATGATGACTGGCTTGACTGGCTTGCCTGACCAAGGGAGCTCTGTGATCCATCTTCCTCAACGGTCGGCGGATTGGCTCGCAGGATATCATCTATTTTGACACCGAGCCACTGCAGGCCCGGCACTCGGGCGTTTTCCTCGTGGCTCAGTCTTTGGCTACCGTACTTGTATGTTCGCATGATCTCGATGCCATGCGGGTCGCAGTCGAAGACGCCCAAGATGGGCATGAGCGGTCGTGCCGAATGGATCAGATTTAGAAACTCGAGTGTGGCGAGATCTGCGTAGCCTTTGCCCTGGGAAATCATGAGTATCCGAGCTTGGTGGCAGCCGTGGGTTTGCTTACTGTGATCATGGTGCCTTGACCATGGATGCAGTGTCTCCAGTACTGGGAGGCTGCCAGAGTGCGAAAAGTTGCCTGGCTGAGAGTCAGTCAATCCTGTCCGTACTTCTATGGTAGCAAATCGAGCATGTACCTCTTTCTCAATGACGAGAATCCATCTCGTCTCTCCAAAGTCGATCTTCCTGACCGTATTGATGGGAGGGATGGTCTCGCCGGGATCTTGGTCAAATGAACAGGCGACGACTGTGTCGTCCTTCATGGTCAATCTTAGTGGCCCTGCGAGGAGGCCCTTGGACGCGGCGACCTGGTCATTGTCAGTGAAGAATCGCCTTCGGTTCAAGAAAAGGATGCACACAATATGCAAAGCGTTGCGGCCAACTCCAAGCGTAAATGCAAGGTCGTCCACCAGTTCATCAACGTTGCTCTGGCTCTTGAAGAGATCTGGGTCCTGGTAATAAATGTTCCTGGCCTCTTGTCAGGCTGATGTTGTCAGTTGAATCCATTCCACATACCTTTTGCTGATAAGGCGGTCAGACACCAGTGCTTCGCGGGTCAGTTCCATGATCCGCATCATCCTGGCTGCAAGGGCGGGACTGTCAGGACGTTTCTATACGACGCGAGGGACAAGAAGAATGACGGACTAAATTTGATGGCTTCCTGCACCGTGCTTCCAGGAAACCTCAGCACCCCTTCCCTCTGAGACGCTCGCCTGCGGTACGGGATGACGAGTGCATCGCCTCCTTCGGCGAGAACATCAACCATAGTCGCAAAGATTTCCTCGATCTTGGAGACGACAAGATCTGTCTGGGTATGATCTGAGTCATCACCATGGATGGTGATGACCCTAGAAGACTGCGAAAACTGCGAGGTGTCAAATTCGTCATGGTCGATCCCGTCAGAGAAGAGAGGAGATGTGGGTGGCCCGCTGGGTGTAGACGGGAAGAGGTCGACCTCCACGGACAGATCATAAGACATTGCAGAGTTTGGAGGAAAGATTCAATGGAAAATTTATTGGAATATGGTAGGTAGGTTTTCGAGTGCCCCCTTGTCGTCAAATGGTCCTTGTCTGGTAGATCGCTTCTCTGATTTTGGTCTCCATAGCTCCCTGTGGCTGTCTGCTGCGAGCACTTGGGTATGGGGCATTCTTTTCTTCTGCTTGGCAGGTTCACACCTTCTCTTTCCTGACAAGCTTGTTCCGTTTCCTCCAGGGACTTTCCAGGGAAGCTGCTTCGGCAAGCTGTGACTTGCAACCCGTTCCTGCCTGACAGGGCAGTCGTTTGTTGACGTTCGTCCCGTTTAGGAAACGGCAGCAGCCCCAGCTGAAGCTTACACAGTGCACCCCGTGGTGTGTGTCTGGAGATTACCCCATATGACGTTTTTTCACCTTACCCTCTCCTTTGAACCACCCGCAGCTCTTGTGACGGCCAGCAAACGAGAGTCGCCAAAACAGAATTTGAGCTACTGAAATATCCGCAGGGACTGGCTGACTGTCTGATCTCTCCCCTCTCCATCTTCCTCAATCCAGCACACCCAAAGCTTTCACCAAACAGCCGCTCATCCCAACCAATACCCAATTCTGTGCTCTACACCGAACGATCTCCACACTCACACAAAATGTCGTCCAACATCCCCACCTCCACCTCTGTTCTCGAGAGCGTCGTCATCAAGGCGCCCCTCTCCCACGTCTGGCACTTCATCAAGCTGCAGGACTTCTCCAAGTTCTGGACCGCCCTGTCCAAGTCCGAGTTCGTCAAGGGCGCCAACGAGGAGGCCGACCTTGTCAAGTGGACCTTCAAGGACGGAAGCGTCTATGAGGTCAAGCAGGAGGAGCACTCTGTACGTCGTCGATCCATGCCTCAAGCCGGCTAGCCTATCTGTGGGGTCGTCTTGCTGGAGGCAGCAACACACCCATTTCCCCAGCCTTCCACAGAGAGCCATGCTGGAATTCAGCCGCTAACCACATTCAGTCCATCAACCACACCATCACCTACAGTATTATCACCTCCAGCCCCGAGCTCACCTACTCCAGCGTCCTGAGCACCATCCGCCTGCACGCTGTCACTGCCGGTGCCCACGGTGGAAGCACCTACGTCGAGTGGAGCGCTCAGTTCTCCAGCGACGCCACTGCTGGTCAGTCTCGTCCTGCTTCTCGTCTCTCATGTGCTGTGATGCTGACTCGATGATGCAGAGGTCATCTCTGATGCTAAGTACAAGCGCATCGAGGCGCTGCGCGACCTCGAGCAGGCTGCCATCAAGGCTTAACTTCCTGGGCTAGGGAGCAGCTGGATGAGGAGGGCATGCTGGCATGGTAGGAAGTGATCAGTAATTTGATATTGGTACTAGGAATGATGCGTTTTCCATGCGGTGAACAGCTGAGTATGAGAAAATAAAAGCCAACATTGCGTTATACCAAGCGCCATTTCCTCATGAGGTGATATTTTGTACGGAAGGACTGGTGGCAGTGACTAGCAGGGCGGATTCTCGTATTAAGGAGCCAACTGTGTCGCTTTGACTGCTTCTCTTGGAGATGTGCTAGTAATTCCCCTGGGTCATGTTGTTCCCAATTGATTTTCTCAAGGCGGATCGGTCACAATGAATGCTCGTCAAACTATCTGCTTGTCATAACTCTCCCTCAGTGATTTAACCCTGGAGGCTCATCTCCTCACGGCTGAATTTGACCCCCTTGACCTACCTAGGTAGCAAAGGTCGGCACCCAAGAAGCTGCAAAACTGTCAGAGCAAAGTCGGTCCTATACCTCTGCAAAGCGTTCCACGTCTCCTTTCCACCAGTAAATCATTGGCCTTGTCAACACCACAATATTGCTAGTCTCTTGCTGTCGAGTTTTGCTACCACGGCAAATCTACTACCACAACCCGAAGGCCGCATGCCGTAGCTTTGCTATGGTCCGTTCTGAACGACCGCTAAGAGCACCGCCGTCCCCGACTTATTGCTACTGGTAAGACCCGGTCTCCAAACTCGGCCACGTATCATTATACAGGGAGCGACTGCCCCTCTTCCGTTTTCATGTCAGGCAAGGCAACTGCTCAAGCTCCCTCCTTCAGTAAATGTCACATCTCTCACAGATCGCTGGCAATCCATTCGCCAGCCGCAATCATCCTTACCTCGATCGAAGAAGCGACACTCAGCTTCACCTTCACACGTCATGCCAACAAACGAGCACGGCGGATCGGACGATTTCGTCTTCGTCAATGATCCTATGCAAATCACAGGTTCCAAATACGATTTCATCGGCACTGAAGCTTACAATTTCCTAGCCGAGACTGACTACGTGACCGTGGACAGCGACGGTCCGAGCATCTCTGCAAATCATGACACCCCAAGGGAGCCGACGCCGGACGATTACAGGAAGGCCATGATCAAGATCGAGTACTTCGAGCCGATGCTCCTCAGTGCCTTCCCAGAGGAGCTCACCCAAGATGCCCTCATGGCTCCAACCGCCTCCAGGTCCCAAACGCTCGAGGATGAGGTCAGCAGGTCGCCCGACCCGGTCTACCCCCACAGCCTTTTCATCAGCAATGCCATCCTGCTGTTCGAGTGCTTTTTCCACTTCGAGGCCCTCCACGCCAAGATCGGCCGAGGCCCAGTCCTCTACACGGTCGCGAAGGCCTGCGAACTCAGCTCCGGGCGGGCCAGAACTCTCCAGCACCACGTCGCCTGCACCATCGACACCCTGCGTGGGAGCCGAATGGCGTTCTTGCGAAGGACTAGAAGCTTGTTCGTCTGGAGGGCGGAGGACCCCAACGTTAGAGAGCTGGCCAGACTGGTGGACCGGTACACCAACCTCCAATCAGAGGAGCCCCGAGAGGTCGAGGAGAAGTGGTATAGTGGCCCGGCCTTCGAGAATCTGTGGTTCAAGTGGCAGGAGTTTCTGGAAAGCGAGGGCTTGAAGACCACCGAGGGCCAAATGGAGACTGGTAAGAGAAACAACACGAAATGGAAAGACCATTAGCTGACCTTTTCACAGCCGTCGACCACAACAGGGCCAGCAGCACCGGCGAGCCTAACAGTCTTGTCTCAGAAGCCGTGCGGGCTGCGGACAGGCTTGATGATGCTATGAATGACCTTGATGTCAGTGGGGGTCTACGTTCTGGTGGTCTGACCAGGAGAGAGAGGCTTCTGCTTCAACGGGCCCTGGACAGGGCCACACCCTGGACTGCGATGAACAGGGATCTGCTTCGAAGTCACATTCAGCAAGACGTCAGTGAAGATTCCTTACAGGGACCATTCAACCTTGCAAATTAACTTGGCCAGGAGACATATGACACCATGAATGGCCATGCCTAGGCGGATCTTTAACATAGAGGGTGGTCCATATTCTCATTGATTCGACGCCAGTCCACATGGGTTACCTGCAAGACGGCCCTCTCACACAATCATGAAGTTGTAGCAGCTCCGTAGACAGTTGAGCACCGAGCGCATTTGGCAACGCCTTTACGAACTTGGTAGCGTGACACTGGTGCATAGGTGCTTTCGACGACAAGGAATGAAACTTTTGGTCAAGTCCGGAATGATGAATTTGCTAAGGCTTGACATGCTGCTGTTGCAGAGCATAGATCGTCAGTGTGGCCACATCATTTTCCTGGCTATCTCTGTGCATCAGTAGGTGAATCCTGCCCTTGAGCGGAACTTGGGCGTCTAAAATGCCAAATCACAAGGGCTGAGACCTGACCAGCTCCCAAGACAAGTGGAACCAGGCGAGTGGACAGGGCCTTGGACCAAAGTCGCAGGCTACCTAGGTACCTTGCATGACAGTGCCGGACACATCGCAAGGGGCAGGTGTCTACGTAGAGCATGACCAAGGAGGACCCTGAATTATAGCAGTCAGCCTTGGATATACAGAGTTGATCATTTCACCGGTCAACTGTGAAAACAACTCGAATAAAGGTTATGGAGGCTTTGGAAACAGTGAACCTTGACCCTAGGCTGGGCTTTTTGAAGTGAAGCTGCTGCAGTAAAAGACTTGCTGTCCAGATGAGAATGTACACTGGAAGAAGGGCAGGAAGGGGGGGGGGGGGACACATGGCAAGAGTACAGGGCCGACCTTGCGCAGGGCCTGGGTGTGATGGACTTGGGTCCGTCGGTTGACGAGGCTGGGCAACAATGTGATGGAGCTCCTATTTCTGCAGGCTTTATACTATGACATGTATTACTTCTATGTTCTTGTATACTTATACTTTGAGTGGCTGTTCCTGAACAATTGGCATTGTCAGATGATGAGAACCTCGTTATCCCCATTGCAAACTGTGCTGCTTGAGCTGGTCCTCACGGTTCAAGCTAACTTAGACTACACACAATAGCGTAGACACCTAGATAAGAGATACACAATACGCATTGAGAGAAAGCACAATCTTGCAGAGTGATTTAGAAGCAGGCAAGCCTGGTAGTCTTCCAGAATCCGGCCCTCTCATTGGTTCCCCATCCCTCGTGGGTGACAATAGCATACATAATGGCACCTACAATAGCACCCATCCCATTCACCCTCCACAGTCTGTCTGATCTTTTTCCCACCTTCAAATTTTGAGTTGTATAAATTCAAACTCCAACCACCACCTACTTCCCCCCTTCACTCTGAATTCCCATCTTCCTGCCTTCCTGTCACAACTGATCTCAGTCAATCGTTCATTGCTCCTGCTGTCAGTCAATTCACTCATTAGCAATCATGAACAATCCAGCCCAGCAGGCGCAGTCTCCGGCGCCCCCCTCGGCGCCCTCTCCAGTGCCCAACTCTTACCAACCACAACTTCCTGGAGGTCAGGGCCAGTACCCTTTCCAACACAACGTCTACCACTCTTCTCCCCCAATCTCTTTCACGGCTATGCCACAAGGCAATCAACCACCGGTGCCACAGGGATATCCGTCACCAGGCCACCCTATGTCTAACACAGCAATGGGCCCTCCGTATATGCCCCCAGCAAGCATGAACATGCCCTTGAACAACCAGAGGCCTGGCCAGGGTGGTCCTGGAGTCCCTGCGAACCACCACCTCATGCATGGTCAGGCTGGACCCCGAATCCCAATGCCCCAGGGTATGGCTCCCAGCTGGAACTCGCCATCGGGTCACCAAACAGCTTATCATGTCGCCAACAACAACCCTTCCACCCAGTATGCGCAGACCAACGCCTCACCAGCAGGCCCTCAGATGCCTCATCCTGTAGCCAACAGCATCTCTTCCACCCAGCATGTGCGGACCACTGCCTCACCAGGGCCTTACCCACCATTGTACCAGGCCAGCCCTGCAACGCAACATATGTCTCGACGGGCGCAATTGCCACCACAACCCATGCCTGGTCACGGCAGCGTGCCACCCCGAGCTCCCAGGCCCGGCCAGCCTCTGGCCAGTAATGGACCAGGAGCTGGCAGGAACTATGCACAGATTATCGATGGTCATCATCTGCCCCCGGGTTCTCGGCCACCCAGATACCAGGCTGCAGGTCGCAGCTCCCAGACTCCCAATCCCAATCCCAATGCCCCGAGGCACGTCTTCAACGGTGGCCAGGTCCCTCTGTTCATGCCCCCATCAAACGGCATGCACCAGGCGCGCCCTCCAACTCAACCTGTGCCCCAGCACACGACGCGGTACAATTTGCCGTCGAGCACGCAAACGCCTCCTCAGTCGGTCCACGGCAGAACTGCAACCCCATCTGTGCCAGTGGTATCCAACAGCAACATTCCCCAGGGTAACAACATGCCTCCCAGAAACAGCATGCCTCCCCCCGCGACAAAACAGCCCGCCGCCAACGGTGGTGCTAAGCGTGCTGCTGCAGACCAGCTTGTTGACCAGCAACCCACCAAGAGACAGAGGAAGCCTGCTACTTCAGCCCAGAAGCCTGCTACTCCAGTCCAGAAGCCCACCCCTCCAGCCCAGAAGTCGATCATTCCAGCCCAGAAGCTTACTCCTACAGCCCACCAGCCTGCTTCTCCAGCCCAGCAGCCTCCAACGACCACCGATCCTGCGCCAGTCGTTTACGACCAAGCCGGCCCCCTTCCCTCGACACTGGCCGATGAGCCCATGCACCTCCCCGACTATGAGCTAGCCAAGATCGAAACCAGCGTCGTGGTTGAGCCAGGTAAGAGACCCCCAAAAAGAAAAAAACTGACACCACAAACTCTAACAAAACCCGCCCAGACATCACGAAGCCCCGGCCCGAGGGCAAGGAGGCCCTCGCGTGGGACCAAGCCATCGCGATGGTCGTCGAGCTCCTCGATGAGAACCTCAAGAAGGGCAAGGGCCGCATCCTGCGCCCCACGCCGCTCGCGCGCCTCCGGGAGCTCGCCGACGCGATCGAGGAGTACATCGCCCGGCCCGGCCGGGACGCCCTGTTGGACAGGATGGCTGGGGACCTGCTGAACGTGCGGTACGTGCGCGTCATCGAGGACGCCATCTGGGACGGCCAGTTCGACCGCATCCCCGAGCGCGGCTGGGCTATCACCCAGGCGACAAGTCACGAGGACAAGGACAAGGTCGTCAGGGAGGCCTGGGAGAAGAGGGCGAGCGAGTACGCCGGCCCGTCGCTGGCTGAGGCGCAGAAGGACATCTTCAAGTATTTTGATCGCCCTTGATTCGGCAGCTTTCCCGCCTCGACAGGAGGGTGGGTACGCACGGGGCAGCTAGGGTTATCTGCACTGTCCGATTTCCTGGACCATCATCACTCGCGCGGAGTTGTGCGTTGGGTATTCGACAAAAGTCATTGGTACAGCCCCTTCTGTCTCTGCTAAAGTTGCGTAGTATGGGGACTAGATAGCATGGACTGCCAATACAATCTTTGAAATAAACCGTTCTGGCACAACCACGTATGACATGTCAGACTCCTGCTCTTCGTTTGTGATTTAGTGTTACTCTCGGTCTGTGGTCGATTCCTTGATCTATGCTTTCTCAAACTATGGCAGATCACTCAGCCTCCCCTTCAACACATCCATCGTCAGCTCCCACAGCCGTTCCTACAACTCCCCGTCTCTGGCCTCGTTGCTCGGCTACGTGACCTTGCAGTCGGGCACAACATCATCACCGTTGATCTGCTCCTCGCCAACCCCCCTGCTCGTCGCGGCAAACAATGCCGACCGGCACCCCTCGTCCACAGGGGCCTTCATAAAAGGACAGACCACCGCAACAGCAGTCTTGGGCCATAGTCCCATACGCCTCGACAGCCTGCCCAGGCTGGTCCGCCGACACGGCCCAGGCGTGCGTCGCGATGACTCACGGCGCCTCCCCAGCTACGAGGTCTAGCCTTCCCGCTAGCTTCCGCCGGTGCAGCGCCCGCGCAAGGAGCATCTGCGCCAGCTTGGACCGGGTTGTACTACGAGACCGCCGGCCCGGCTTCGGTGTCGACCTCGGCGAGGCTGCGGAACTCCACGGGCCCCGTATTACCGCGTTGCAGCTCCGATGACTGCAGGATGAGGCGGCTGTCGGGCGTGGTGCATAACAAGGGCCAGGAGCGGCCATGGGCAGGTGGAACTGCGTCCACGCGTTAACTTACACGTGGCGCTCGTCTCGTCGGACTTGCCCACGCCACAGGCCCGCGTTGAGGAGGAGGGCGTCGAGACGGGGGCACGTCGGGCCGCGAGTCTCCTCGCGGCACGGTCGGTGGCTGCTAGGTCCTCGAGGTCGGCCTGCCCCGTCACATCATGTTCACATTTCAATTGTGCGTTAATCGTGCTACTTGCATTGGTCATTCATTTGATAACAAGCTGCCCAACTCCCGCCCTGTGCAAAATTGACGTTAAGATACTTTACTCAGGCCGACTGTTTACTGGCACCGCCGTGATCGTCCGCACCGCATGCGCATTCTCCCTCGGAACATCATCCGTCCTCAACGTTATGAGCGGCGAGCCCTGGCCCTCTGCCGGGAAGTGCAGGAACTGCTGCTGTCCCCCGAAGCTCAGGGTCACCTCGCACGTCGCCGGGTCAATGGTCGTGACCACAAAGTCCTGGCTGTACTCCGCGTGCTCTGGGTGTTCTTCAAAGTAGCTGTCCGTGACAAAGTACATCGCGAGGCTGCCGCTGCTGAGAGGGAAAGCGTATCCGTAGCGTGGAGGGCCGTCAATATAGTCAGGGGGTAAATCGATGTGGACAACTTGGAGGATTGTGTCGTTGGTCAGGACGTAGGAGTCATACGAGTCGTAGGGGAAGATGCGGCCTCGACGACCGCTGGCGGTGTACCTCGTTCGGTAACTTTTGACAGAATTTGTTTAGTGAGCCTGTCTTATACTGCGGGTCGATGGCAGCCACCACAAGTAGGCCATGGTGCGGTGAGTACTTACGGTGCAAGCCAGTATATTGAATTGTCCTCAATTGTGAGCTTCAATGAAAATACACTTGGACAGCTGAATGAACAAGACTATTAGTATGCCAGCTTGAACAGACATGTTGGTGGTGAGTGAGCCATGGAACGCGTACTCTCGCTTGATTAGACCACGGGCTCCTTCACTTGGTGCAGCCATCGCTGCCATAGGCAGTAGAAAAGCTGCGATAGTGCTAAGTATGGAGACCTTCATGGTGGCTGTATGTGCGTCGGGGTGAGACTTTGGGTCGATATTGATGATGGAGGACGACGGCGGTTTATTGTTGTGGCTTTTGTTCCACTCCAGCTTTATATGCGAACGAGCTTCTTCTCTCTGCCGTGGATCCTTCAGCCTAATCAGGCTATTGAAATGGTATTGGTTCGACGAAATCACGCGATGGATTCGTATATGCAAGTACTTCTTCTTCGCCAAGAGTATCTGTACACTGCATCGTTTAATTTCTCGAGGGCTTTGCTAATATCAGGCCAGGCGCCAAGTCCCAAGCACGAGAATAAGCTAAGGATGCTTAAGCGAATCCCACGCGATTACCCTTTCCATCTCAAAGGTCTCCGATTTTTAGAAGAGAAGGAGCCTAGACTCTAACTGTTGACATATATCGGCACCTTGGATCAAGTGCTGCCTAAAATTCTGCAAAAGTAAAACTCTCAGTGGCAAGCGACTAGTCTTCTATGGACGTGCTCGAAGGCAATCGGCTGTGGCCATCAACCTGTGCTGGACAACTGTTGTTGCATTTGTAGGACTGTAATGGATATCTTAACTCTGAAATAAATCCTATTACCGTTGGGACTAATGACAGCAAGTTATTTTCTTTAGTTATAAGTGCTTGGTGACTACCTATAGGATCTGGCAATAGTGGACAACGTCTCAGGTAGTGGCTGTTATTTGGCGCACCAGGTGCTGCATGTACCGCCCGGTGTTACGGTCCGCTTTTGCCGGTGCAAACCTTTAACAACGTCGTTGCCGATGAATTTGAACCTGGTTCCAATGCATTGGAGTCTATGTTGCATATCCTGGACTTGGCAGCTAGAAGGCCGCCGTTGCGGCCAAGCACGTGTCGTTGGAGAATGATACTACGTTACGTGATGCGAGGCGAATGCAGACTTTCTACGCCGGTCGCCTTTCCGTCTTGGTATGTGTCAACATGGTGGAACATAGCTACCATGGCAAGCCGCTGGATCTGGGAGCGGTCCTGGACGAGTTGGATGTGGCGAAGTATGCTAATGTTCCGGGGCTTTCTGCTGATTTTCTTGACACTCAAGTTGCCAAGTTGAGCGCGCCGGAAATGACCTTCCGATAGAACAATCTTTCTGCATGTAAAAGTCACGATGATACACTTGAACACGGGTCTGAGTCTCAAAAGATATCAGTAATATTTTTAGTTTTCAAAACATCTGACTCGACGCAATCATGGCCACAAATCTCCACGGTCTTCGTTGGAAAGCATCCGGAGCATTTTATGGAAATCGATTTCTTTGATATTATGCGATGTCTCAACACCCTCACTTGGAGCGAGTTCCGGAGCTTTATCCTGAGCTGCTAGCACGAATTTCCCCTGCATTCAGTACCAAGTGGAGCCGTGTAAGCCCGCCATACCTGCCGACTTGCACAACTCCAACGTGGATGTGCAATTGGCTTGGGTCGAGACATATCTAGTAGAGCATCGGTCCGGAGCCTCGTTAATCGGCTGAGGGCCTCGGGCATTTCTGACCAAGCCAGATCGGCAGAACGGACGACCAGTTGGCAATTCGCTCTTCACACCGTCCACGGGTTTCGTGGGAAGTCAGCTCCGGCAGAAAATCCCAGGGTTAATTAAGCTTTTATTATATTTAAATGGGGAGATTCGCAGAGCAGAAAACAGAGGGTACAGAGGTACATAACTCACAGCCCAAATCAAAGCGCATCTCCCACCGCGCACCCATTCACACACTGGGGCAAACTCACACGACCCATTCACACAACCAATTTACGCAACTAATTTACACACCTAATTTACACACCTAATTTACACACCTAATTTACACACCCAATATATATACTCAATTCACATACCCAATTTACACGCTCACTTTAAATACTTTAAGCTATTTTATATACTCTATTTATATATCTAATTACCTAGGTAGCTTCTAAGTATATAAGTTAGCAATGGGTATATAATATAGCTTTGGGTATGTGAATTAGGTATGCAAGATAGGCATGCGAAATGGGCATACAAACGTGCACTAGGGCCTAGATGAACCTCTATACCCTCTGTTTTTTGCTCTGCGAATCTCCGTATTCTTATATTTAGTTACCCTTGAAATATAATTTGTTCTGCGTACCTAGGTATGTTTTTATGGTTATGCTCGCGTGCTCGATATTTGATAAGTATGGGCAGAACATATTCCCTGCATTCAAGATGCATGATCTGGTTTGTCGGAACCATGCTACTGTGGTATCTTGTTGACTAACCTTCCGTGCCGAGAGACTTGCACTCTCCCAGGGGCCGGTGCCGCTCAGCTACACCCTCGGGTCAAATTACCTAGGCACTTCAAAAAGACACGCTCACCCCTAACGTTTAAAATAAAGAAGTGTGTACCCTCTTATTGTTCTGGAAAGCACTAACTTGCTACTCGAATATGCTCGCGATTCAGGTTTGACAGCACTAGAAGTTATTCGGGGCCAGGAGGCCGCGTTACGGCATGAATATGGCTGTCGTCGCAGACAGTCTATAGTCCCGGAAGGCTGCTGTCGGTCCGGCCGGTCCGGCCCGCCAGAACGTTCTAACGTTGAGGGTTCGGGCAAAGCCTGAATCAACCACGACTGTGGGGGTTCCCCTCAGAGCTGGTTGGTTGTCCAGGGTCTCCCATTGGCTGGCTGTCAATGATGCCATTGCACCAAAGTATGGTCTCTACGACACTGCAGCCTGTGTGCCCCTTATAACACATAGAGACTCTCAAGTAAATGCTGTATTTCTGTCAACATCAATCATGACACCCCCAAGACGTCGTTATGCGCTGCCCTTTTGACTGTTGATGTTTTCCTCTCTCTTTCGACTTCTACCATCCACCTTGCTGTCCGCCCACATGCCGGGGCTACACAATGCGTCTCTTATCTTGCCCGGCGGACCTGACCCAGGCCATTTTTCGACCAATTAATGGCGTTCGGCGCTCTCGTCCACTAGCGGCCCCAGATCTGCTGCGTTTGTTCTTATCACAACTCTCGGCGCTTGCCTGTGGGTTCTTTGCTTCTTGCTTCCGCTCCAAGCTACGTTGCATTACTAATCGAAGTTCCGGTGGCAACGATTTTCATTTTCCCGGTCAATCCCACAGTCGCCGAGCAGTGACGGTCCTGCGATTTGAAAGCCACTCGAGTTGCCGGAGCCGGGTTGGTCAGCTCGCTGACAACGACTCCGAGATACCAGCCACGGAGTCGTGGCCTTCCCTATCTCCAGAATTTCAAAGAACCCGGCTCGTTCGTATCCGTGCGAAAGAACTTGCCAATACTTACAAGTGCGGTGTTCTCAATTTCTGCGTACAAATCGAGTGTCATAATAAGATCCCACGCCTTTCCACTTGCCCATGCCGATACGGAATGGATATGACGTGGTTTTGTATGTTGAGATTGTGTACCATGGTACATCGGCCAACAGATCAGTGTTCCGATTTCGAGCAATCAATGCTCTTGATTTGCTCGTCTCAATTCCTGCTAGCGATGTTGGTGATACTCCTAGCTTGAGGTATTGTGCAGATAGCAGCCATAAGAGGGGGGCAGCCAAGCAGCCGCCTGGTCTTTTCAAGACTGAACACCTACACAATAATTCGCATTCTCTCCTCGCATCGGCATTGAATAGAGATGATGTTCGGCTGAGTAAGTATCTTGTCCAAGCAAACAATTCAAAATGGCCGCTACTATTTTTTTTGCCCTATCTTCCCATTTACACTGCTGCAACTCCACTGATAAGGTCCAACACCCAATGACTCGAACCCCCGGGGCCTCTTGTACACCGTCGGTCTTGCATGCTGACCACATGGCAAGCCACGAATGACCCTTGATCCGCCTTTCTTATTCTGGCAAGGCTGCCTATTCTGGCGAGGAAAAAGGACTGAAAGGCGGGGAAAAGTCTTGGAGATCGGACTCTTTACAGATGTTCCGGATCTCGCTGCCCTTGACGCTACGTCTGCCATTGCCCCAATTAGGATCCGACACCGCCAGCCGGGTGCCACCCGAGTTCCGATGTTGTGAAGGCAGCCATCGATAAGATGGTTCATGGTATCGGCGTCGGTCGAGTTCTCCACCGGAATCGATATTGATTTGATGAAGTTCCGTATTACGGCCGGCGTCTTAATCGCGACCGGCACACTGCCAGTGTAAAAGATGCCTCGATCATCTATAAGAATGCGTGGTCGCATGTTCGGCGAGGGAAGGAATATTCACAGAGACTCGTGCTTATGCCAAGGTCCACTCTACAGACTATAAGCGACCGTTTCTCTCCGCGATGTCTCGGTGGTTGCTTTCGTTAGTGGCCGGAAGCGCCCTCGCGGCGGCTTCAGGACTTCCCATGAAGCTCGAGTTACGAAGCCCAGTAACTTCGCGCGTGTCCAATATTCACATCTCGCTGACGGAGTCTATCGAAGAACCCATTACCTTCACATACGGATCATGCCAAGATTCCTCAGTGGACGCTTCTCATCACACCATCATCAAGTCGGAGGTGCGCGACTCTCAACGACTCGTCTGGCTCCTCCCAGAAGATGCATTTTCCGATGGGTGTGTTTCTGCGTGGAGCGGCTCTGGGGATTTGAAGGGCCGAAGTGAGCCCCAAACGCTTCACCACAACTGGAAGCGTCGGGTTCAGAAGAGATGTTAGTTCCCTCCATATGCCGTGATGCTTCCCCTCCACCTAAGCTTACCAGTCGCAGCTATCCACATGGACAACGATACAGGCATCGATACGCTGGGCGCCTGGTTCGAGGGTGTCAACCTCCTGAAAGACAAGGAGCCAGTCGCCGTTGATGTTGACACCGCCAAGTCAAAGCACGTTGCCATTGTCGGCGCCGGCATGTCTGGTCTGATGAGCTTTCTCGTCCTCACCCAAGCCGGCATGACCAACATCAGCATTATCGAAGCTGGCCAGCGTCTCGGAGGCCGTGTTCACACAGAGTACCTCAGTGGTGGTCCCTTCGACTATTCCTATCAGGAAATGGGCCCAATGCGCTTCCCCGAGCACTATGTCGACCCCGAAACCAACACAACCTACAACATCACAGACCACCAGCTCGTTTTCCAGCTTGCCGCCGAGATGAATGAGCTGAACGGCCACGACAAGAACCTTAGTGTAGATTTCATCCCCTGGATCCAGAGCAACCAGAACGGCCTTTCCTACAAGAATGGCTTCAAGCTTGCTAATGGTCTCCCTCCCACTCTGGCGCAGATTGCTGCCAATTCCTCTCTTGCTGCTACCACCGTATACGATGATGCTACCAACAGTCTTGACGAGACGGTGGATGAGTATATGCCTGGCAGTGACTTCTCTGTTCGTATGGCGACGAACATGTTCAAGGCCCACCGTGAGTTCCTTGACTCCGGTCTTGGAGGCCTCGGAGGAGATGTCTGGTCCGAGTACGCATTCATGGTGAACTACCTGAAAGGCTCACTCAACTCGACCGACGCCCTCGGCAGCTACTCCACCACGTCTTTCTGGGAAAGTATTTACTCGGGCATGTACTTCTCCGCAGCATCCTACAAGACCATTGACGGCGGTCTCTCCCGACTCCCATTGGCCTTCCACCCACTCGTCGACGACGTTACCACGATGGACCGCAAGATCGAGCGCATTCAATTCGACGCGGAGAACTCAAAGGTTAACCTCCAATGGCGCGAGTCGTTCATGAACCAGACCTTTGAGACCGCCTCGTACGACTACGCCCTCCTCGCCGTCCCCTTTGCCATCATCCGCAAGTGGCGCCTGCCCTCCCTGCCCCTGACCATCTCCAACGCCATCAAGGAGCTCGAGTACGGCAGCGCCTGCAAGGTGGCGCTCGAGTTCTCGAGCCGGTTCTGGGAGCACTACGAGAACCCCATCGTCGGCGGCTGCAGCACCACCTCCGACATCCCGGGCATCGGGTCCACGTGCTACCCCTCCTACAACATCAACGGCACCGGGCCCGCCACCATGCTGGCCTCGTACGTGTCGGGGGACTGGGGCGTCCGCTGGGCCGCGGTCTCGGAGGCGGAGCACGTGCAGTACGTGCTGGACGCCATGGTCGAGATCCACGGCGAGGACACCCGGGACCTGTACACGGGCAAATATAACCGCCGCTGCTGGGTCCTCGACCCGCTGCAGAGCGGCAGCTGGGCAGACCCCATCGCCGGCCAGCACCAGCTTTACATCCCCGAGTACTTCAAGACGTATGATAATGTAAGTGGCTCACCTGACCATTGCTCTTCTCTACCAGGGAAAGCGGAAATTCTGACGATTGGAAAATAGATGATCTTCATTGGCGAACACACTTCTTACACTCATGCTTGGATCGCCTCGGCTCTTGACTCGGGTATTCGTGGCGCTGTCCAGCTACTGCTTGAGCTTGGCCTGGTTGATGAGGCGAAGGCGGCTGTAAATAAGTGGATGGCGAGATGGATTGATATTTAAAAGGAATAACTAGACTCACATACTCTATACAAGAGGGGTACGAATAGATTCTATTCACCTATCTAATTCAAGTAATACTAAGAGGCTGTGAAGGTGTTTGTTTGATGATACGATGTCACTCCTACCTCTGTTTGTGAGATCAACTCTGAATCCACTCCATTTCGATATCAGCTATGGAGAATTTTACCAGAGATCAATTACCAGAGCGTTCTCATTGATTGCCGTCTCCCGTCTGGGACGCTGGGATCAAGCATACATAGGCGGCTCGCTTCCAAACTTGCAACCACATTAGTCAGTGAAGATCGCTGGCAAGAAATCTAAGTTGAATGATTCCCGCACTTCTTGCTGGTGGCCACTCCTATCTCCGCTGCTGTTTTCTTGACCTCCACGATACATCCTCATTCAGACTCGCTTCGCCGGCTACTTTCAGCTTCGTAAATCTTGCCTCGAGACATGCCTCAGCTCACAAGGAAATTTTTAATTCGAGCACGAGGTGATTCAACCCAAACTTTTTCCACGTGGGATGTTCTTGGTCGACCATCCATTATCTCATGGCGGCGGTTCTTACTCGGCCTACAGCCTCGCGTTGCACAGGTAGTCAGTCCAGTAGTGCTGCATTGGTAGGAGCATCCCTGTTAGTGACGTGACAGTGTCCGTACAGTCTGGAGACTGTACGTAAAACACTGTGCACGTTGAATTTTACGCAGCTAAAATTTCTTAACGACGCTCACTCACTCCTGCCCTGAGCGACGCCTTACATCCAACACACCCCTTCAGAGCCATATTCCCTCGCCATTCCCAGCCGAGCGGCAACCTTCAAGAGTTCTTCACCATATCTCATACTGTACATCCACACACGCACCGTCACAGCTCCAAGTTTCCCAAACAAAGCACCACGACTCCACAAAAAAATGGCACCCAAACTGAGCGAGGATGACATCGACGACCTCATCTATTTCGCACGGGCCGGCGAAGTCGCAGATCTCAACGAGTCACTAGCAACACTATCATCACGCGAGGGCGTACCCCCAGCCGAGATCATAACAGCAGCCAGGGACGAGGGCAAGTCCACATGCCTCCACATGGCAACAGGCAACGGCCACCTAGGTAGGCATATAGCACCCCATCTCATCTCCTACGCATCCACCCACCCACACACTCCCCTACCCTTTGCTCTTCCTCCTCCAACATACTACCCCGACTGACACATACCATCCGCAGAAATCGTCAAGATCATCCTCAGCCACTTCGCAGACCGGCCAGGGGGGGAGAAGCAAGCCCTGCTGGACGCCCAGAACGAGTTCGGCAACACGGGCCTGCACTGGGCCGCGCTGGGCGGCCACCTGGAGCTGGTGAAGCTGCTCGTCGCCGAGGGGGCGTCGCCAGCGATCGCAAACGACAAGAACTACGTGCCGCTGGACTCGGCGAGCTTTGGCGAGAAGCACGACGTCGTGGACTTCTTCCTGGCGCAGATGGAGAAGCTCGAGACCAAGAACGCGGACGCGGGACTGGGTAAGGCTGCTGGAGGGGTCGAGGTGAGTGAGAGCGGTGGGGATGTCGACGAGGAAGAAGAGGAGTTTGTGATGAGGGCTGGGGACACGGAGGACGGCAAGGGCGGCAGTGCTTCATGTCGGGACTTATCATGACGGATGAAGAAGCAGGAGATGAAGAGGGTTGAGGTGTAAAAGCGATGTTTTTTTTTGTGGCGACAGGAAATACGGCAGAGGTCGAGGCGACCGGACGAACCGGACAAACATATCGAATACCCACGGTCCAGTCCAACCCATCACGGATTTACGAGGTCTTGAGCATGATCAGAGTGGGTGGTCTATCATCATTCATTAACAGTGGGCACTGAAGGCGGCTACCTAGGTATGAAACACTGAACCACTTGTTTTTCGATGTGCCCCTCCGCAGTTGCACGAACGATGTTGTGGTCATCAGACAGTGTAAAATGGGTGCTTGAGGGGAGAACTTTTCGGGGCTTCGTCATGGATACAACTGAGAAGAAAATTCACGAACAACTGACTTGGGCCGGATCCTTCTTAAGGGGCCATGTTGTTCGACCGACTCCGTTTTCCCTTCTTCCTTTGCCCTCTTTCCTTTTATGTGCCGATGATCTCGGCCAATGCACAGCCCTCGCTTGTGCGAGAAACACCAAAACGACCCGAAAACATGAGTGTGTTTCCAAGAGTCGCATGAATGAGCAGAGCTGATGACCGTCGCACCTTGGACTCGCAGGACCCATAAAGAAACTAGGTTGCCAAAGGGGAAGTGCGGCTTTTCCAATATCAGCCCAGACTCACGAGAGATGACCTCCAGTGAGCAAAGCGTTCCCGCGTTGGCGCAAAATGCCAACAGTCGTTGGCCACTTCAACGCACAACAGCCTTTGAGGCCGATAACGCCAGCCCCCCGGTGTGTTAAATTTGCCCTCCAAATCTATGCATCGCGGAAAAGGCTCGGAAATCCCAAACTTGCGCTGTCACAGGAGCTCATCCCCACAATATGCTGTTGTTCAGTGTGGTGGGGAAGATATGACGAGGCAAAGCCGCGGATGACTTGCTTAGAACGAATGAGCAAGGTCGTACTCATCGCCCTAACTACACCAGCCAGTTCGCCGAGGACGATAAGACGAGGCACCATTGGTGGCAGCACGGTCGTCAGATGTGCCGCCATGTCTGCTCTCCTGGCCGTCCTGGCTGTCCTGGCCCTCCTGACCATCTTCCTGGCCGTTCTCCTGGCTCGCAGCACCGTTCGAAGTCGCGTCCACGGTATCATCCTCCCCTCCTTGGGATTCAGTCGCTTGCGAATCATCATCAGGGCTAGACTCAGGTCTAAAACGACGCCGCCAGGCAGAATTAGGCTCGCTCAGGGCGGGCCGTCCGCTGGCCGTGAAGCCACGGCGCCAGGGGGGCGGGCGTGCGACGCGACGCGGGGGCGGGGGCGGGGGCGGGGCGGCATCCTCGTCGCTCGAGTCCGCCATCATTGTTTCCCTGTTGCCTTGGTACCGGCGGGCGATATTCCCGTCCAGGTCGATGTCGTAGTCGGATGGGCCCCGCGGGGTCGGGGGGTTTGGGTCGAAGGGGCTGGTGGGTCTCGACGACTGGTAGTCTTGTCCGCGCGCCTCGGCCCCGTGAGATATGGCAGCACCCTGACCTGTCTCTGGCACCGCGTTAGTGATGCGGCAGTGCAGCTCGGTGCGTGGTCTGGGAGGCCACTCGCCGTCGTCGTCGGACGTGTGCATCCCCTCGGTGAGGTGGCGGTCTGCCATGAGGAGGGAGTGTTGTCCCTGCAGGACCTCGGTTCCTCCACTGCGGGCTACGGCGGTTATTCGGTCGTCGCCCTCCTGCGTCGTCCCAGTGGTTTTCATCTGGAGAACCAGGATGTTTAGAACGGCATCGGCGCCCTTGACTCCAGTCTCGGGTGGGGACTCGCCTACCATGTCACATGCAGGCTCATGTGCAGACTCGCCCACCATGACGCTATCCTGGGGTGACGAGGAACGGTACCCGTCGAGGCTCGCATCGGCGTCGTACTGGGCGTCGTCTTCATTTTCCCGCTCGTCTCCTGCTCCGTCACTCTCGACTGACTGCTGTACAGGGTTGTCGATTGACTCGTTCCAGTCCCTAACCATCTGGACGGGGTCGATGCCTTCGGCGAGCTGCCTCTCTGCTCTGGTAGGGGTTCCACCAGCTAACCCTGAGGACGTCCCCTCGGGATTAGCCTGCGACTTGTCCGGCGGAGAACAGCGAACATTGGCCATGTCAGATCCTGGGGGGAGGCTGGGGGTGTCGCTGAGGTCGGTCAGGTCGCTCTGCTCCTGCTCGGGCGTGCTGTCGCGGGCCATTTCGGCCTGCCTCTCTCGCTCCTCCTTCTCGGTGTCGGGTCCCCAAAATTTCAGGACCAGCTCTTCAGGGAGGGCTGGCTTGTTGATGACTGGCTTGAGAAGGACGAAGCAGACCTGCACCGGATCTGCGATGAGGACGATGTTGCCGCCCATCTCACGGGTCCGCTCCTGCAGGTGCTTCAGAAGACCAGCCAGACGGCGCAGGCTGTTCTGGTACCCACGCTCGTACGAGGGATACCACTGCCGGGAGTTGACGAGGGCGACTTCCTTGACAAGCAGGTCCGGGTAGCTGACCTGGCAGTCGATGACGAAGGGCGAGCGGGAGAACCACAGCTGCGGAAGGAGCGCCCGCATCCTGGCCTTGGGGTCCTGCCACACGTACCTGACGGACGCGACACCTGCGCCCGCCGGCCTGGTCCCGAGCCCCTGCCCCTTGACCGTCGTCCTCCAGACCTGCGCGACGTCGCCTTCCTCGCGCGGCATGAAATCCGGCTGCACGTCGCGCAGTGGGTCGGCGCCCGCGCGCCTCGAGTCCTTGCGGTGCTCGTACACAAAGTCCACCTTGACGCGCACGGCGAGCACGACATTACCAAAACGGTACCGCACGAGCCGGTAGTGGCCCCCGCTGTACGGAAGCCTCGCGGCGCGCGTGCCGATGTTGCCGAGGACGCCGGCGGCCCAGTCCGGGACGGAGATTTTCGGGTCGTGGCGCACCTTCTTGGGCGGCGGGCCCGCCTGGCTGCTGCCGGGCTTGTGGCTGGGGCAGATGACGAGGGTGTTGCGCACGGTTGTGAGCTCGAGGCGGAAGGACTCCTTGACGCGGCGCGCGGACGAGGTGCCCATTATGAAGGACAGGAGCTGCGTCAGGGTCTCGGCGTCGGTGACGATGTCGATCTCCTTGAAGCTGGTGGCTTTCTGGGCCGACTCCAGTGCGCGGAAGGTGGGCTCGTAGGGGTATCGGGGCTGGCGGTTGAGGTTGTCATCGCGGATTGTCTGGGAGGTGATGGATCGGATGTCGTCCTGGTCGAGGCTTGTGTCTATCTTGAGGCCTCGCCAGGTGCGGGCGTTGCCTGCAGAATTTCCTGTCAGTGCCTCCGTCACATGGGAAGTCCTACATGAGATGCAGGATGGCACTTGAGATGTGGGTACTTACCTGGCACATAGATTGCGGGAAACCTCTCGTAGCTCTCCTGCTGGCTTGGGGTCACTTCGATCCAAGTGTACTCCCCCAACACTTCGATCTTCATCTTGGAATGAACCTCCCTGTTGCAGAACGGGATTCCAGAGAGGTGGAGGTCTTCAATGTGCTCAGCGGTGCCCTTCACCATCCACCCATACGCAATGGGCAGCGGCTGGGGCTCGAAGATGGGCATTCCTGTGGTAAAGCGTGACTTGTAGTGGATAGGTATGCTCAGAGACCGTTGTCTCTTTAGAGTTGGCTCCGTTTTATGCAGGGCATCCTCTGCGATCCCGTGTGATTTGTGAACGGGGTAAACTGGTGCATAGCTAACAGAGGAGATGATGGAGTCGCTGTCGTAGTTATCGTGGTAGGCGATGCCATTTCCGTCCTCACCCTCCAAAATCTCTCCATTTCCTTCCATCTCAGAGTCCAACTCGACTTGGCCGTGCTGCAAAACATCATCCTGGTCATCCTTCAAAAGGGTTGTCAGTTAAGGAGACAGTGTTGGTCGTAGGTATAAAACAAACCTGAGAGCTGCTTCCGAGGTCATCGCTGTCAGGAATCTCGTCTTTCGTTTGCTGCAAATTCGTGTTCGTCTGATCTTCGTCGCTCTCACCTGTCTCGCGATCGCTCGAGAGGGGGGACACAATCAATGGGGGATAGCTGCAACGAGGACGGCGGCCACGAGGGCCACCCATGTATCTTGCCATTGCGAACGCGACACACAAAACCTGTGTTTTTGCGAGTCGGAGACGTGGCGTGACCGTCTGGTTTACGTCGCGATGCTTTGTTGACTCTTTAGCGTTTTCGCACAGTTTCAAGTACCTGGAGCGTAGGCAGAAATCAAAAAGAGCTGGTGGTGGGGAATGTGCACGAAGGGTGAAACTGAGAGGTTTGGCAGGCTGCAGTCACTTTGTGATAGCTGTGAAAGATCCAAGTAATGTCTGATTGTGAAGGGTGGGATCAGTCTTGAAAACTGCATTCCTGTGGAAAGGCTGCAGACTGGAAATGGCCCTAGGCTGCGTACCCTCGAGGGTGTGGATAGCCTCTTGCTTGTGGGGCAACCTCCGGCGGGGGTATGGACTTTCTGGTACTTCCCCTGGGTTTCTTGTTTTGGGATCCTCCCAGATTAATTGAGATATCGCGCTCTGAAGTTGGGTTGGTTCATGGGGAAATTGCTGTGGCAGCACCCAGCACCCACCATTCTTCCCCTATGCACCACCTTAAACGTTATTGAGGCTCTTGAATAAAGCCTGGTCAGCCATCTTCAAGCTCTCATAAAAAATGAGATGCATTCTTGAGTTATCTATCTGATTTTGTTCTCCAGTGCCACTGAAGTTAAGGCATGCACACATTCATAGTGATGTTGTCACACTTGAGATGATAGCATCAATTGCAGCTTAGACGTTGGGCCCATAAGAAAATATCGAAAGCTATATAAGTTCCTTGTATTTTTCGAAGTATGGTGTTTCATCTGAGTCTTTGCTTTGATGCTGTATTGGGTAGATTCACTTGCTACTTTGAATCCCATTGCATGTGATGGTCATGTTGGTGCAATGTGGGTTCACTTTGATACTGAAAGCCCTGTGGACAGTCCTTGTAACACAATTCTGCAGCTTCGGTTTGCCTGAAAGCAGCCAGTGGTATAAAAGAGTCCATTACATGTGAGACCTCAAATACAATTAATTCCACAATGTTGAATGCTGTTCTCGAAGACATGGGAATTGGTACGGTGTCTTGGTAAGAATCTTTGCTTCAAACGCTTTGCACCTATCTACATTTTCAGGCACGCGGTGTACAACATTCAAATTCTGAAGGTTTTCTCATTATTCGAGAAGCATACTCTCCCATGAGTGAGTCTTCCTGGTTCTGTCTAACTGTCTGGCCGACATCGCAAGTTGGCTCGTCAGGTTGCCTCCCTCTCATCTCGAAGGCCGTCTCAAGGACACAATCCCATCTCTGCTGACTGTCACTAAGAATTCTATATGAGAAAGAGAAACACTTTTCAATCTTTATGCAAATGTCCATCCTCACCGGACTAGCTCATATTGGGCAGTCTTCCAGGAAAGAGAGATACCTTTTCCTCATTGGGCTAGAAGCCACAGTGTCTTCCACTGCCTCGAACAATTGTCCCCATGCACCTTTCTGTACGGAAAGAACAATACAAATGAAGCCGTACAAAGTGATATCGGGTGTTTCAGGCGTACATAAATATTAAAGAATACGGGAATTGCAACTAATATGATCTGTATTCAAGCCCTCGGTCGATTCCAACACTCCTCAACCCAGTACCTGACACACTTCGCAAAAAGGCCTGCCCACTCATGCTGGTCTGCCGCCCATTGTGATGCCATAGATCTCTTAGTGATGGCCAGGGCTGGCTCGCTCAATGCTGAGCTACCTTCTACCTCAGATCTTCCGTACCGTCCTCGGAAGAAGCCCAGCAACTTTCTGGGCGGGTTCCTGGTAACATCCGGGTCTGACTCCTCCAAACGCCGCAACCACTCACGCTGCGGTACCAACTCGCAGGAGATGCCGTGCTGAGCAAGGACCTCCTTGGCAGCCGGCGCGAAATCGCTGTTCCACCTCATTGGTACCGCACCGCTCACATTGAAGTAAGACACGGGACCCGAGGGATCGTCCCGCCCATCGCCATCAGACAGCGCCACGTCCGCGATGGCAGCCCCCACGACGTCAACGGGCAGCCAGAAATGCTCGTCATGGACCAAGCCGTCGCCCGCGGCCTCGATGAGGGGCAGCGCGCCGACCGTCAGCGCGCTCTGCGCGACGGTCGGGTACGCTTCGCTCGCCTTCCAGCGCCCGAGCCGCGTGTCGCCGACGACCTGGCCGAGGCGCGCCACGCGGGCGGACCCGAGGCCGCCGGCCGCCGCGGCGAGGATCTGCTCCGCCACCCACTTGCTCTGGCCGTAGCCCATGGGGCCCACGCTCTCCCACGGGTACGGCTTCTCCAGGACCTCGGGCCCCGGCGCGTTGAGCACGGTCGAGACGCTGGACACGAAGGTGAAGTTCGGCTTGGGCCGGAGGTTGGACCTCAGGGCGAGGCTGATGAGGTGGTGGGTCGGCCGGATCGCCTGGGCTTCGAAGCTCTGGAAGGTGAGGTTGAAGTTTACGGGCCAGGCGTTGTGGATGATTGTCGTTACGGTGTTGAGGATCCGCGAGTAGTCGCTGGGTGAAAAGCAGTTATTTGGGTCAGATAGGTCCCCTGGAAATGCCACGAGTTTGCCGAGCTGCGTCGCAGAGAGTTCGGCCAGAAGCCCGGCGTCGCTCAGGGCCGTGTGCAGTCGTGCAAGGCCGTCCTGGCTGTTCTGAGCGCGGACGAGGCACAGGATGATCTCTACATTCGGACGCGACAGCAAAGAGAACAAGAGATGGGCCCCAACTTGGCCCGTGGCACCTGTGAGGAACTACGAAACGGAGTGTCAGCGGGCTTTAGTCGTTGTTCGCTTGTAGGTAAAGTAAGTGAGGGAGATGGGTATTTCAACACTACTTACCACCGTCTTCGCTTTGGTCGGAGCATCCATGACCTCTGTGCCAGGCTCAGTCGACGGAAACTTGCTGAATTTCTCTACCATCGCCAGAGCCAGTTGTTTGGGGTCGGTTGGCTGCGAGTGCACATTGTTGCCAAGGTGCAATTGCATCACATGGTCGCCAAGAAGTGCGACTGTTGGATAGTCAAAGACGACGTTCGTCGCTAGCGATACCCCGCGGAGGTCAACTTCTCTTTGGATCCGGCTGCGAATGTTGCTGGCTTGCAACGAGTCCACACCGAGATTGAAAAGATCTGCGTCGATGGACAAGTCGTCCAAACTTTTCGTCTCGTCAACAGCTCTTGGTTCTGATGTTGAGGTGTCGTGTGCATTTTTTGATTGGAGCTCGTCCTTCACGATCTCTGAAACGATGGCAAGCACCTCGCCCTGTGACATTGGCACCCCAGTGCCAGTGCTTTTGAGTTTTGAGGCTGACCTGTCTGCATACATTCTCTCGATATCCCCGTGCATCTCTTTCAGGAACGCCGAGCGGATGACGGTTCCCTTATCCGTTGCCGGGAACGGCGTACCTGCCTCCTTCACGATGATCATGTCTCTTGCTATTCGAGCGTATGCCGGGACTCGTGAGTTCCCCAAGTCGATACTGGGACCTATGGCCTTGACGAACTCCTCGTGGGGGAGAGTGGCAGATGATTGAGACTTGATTACCACCAGACCGAGGGCCTCTTGTCCAGCTCCAAAGGCAACGGCAGTGGCAACCTCTGGATGAACTTTGACAGCGTCCTCGACAGGGATGGGGTCGGCCTTCTCTCCATTGAGCATGACAATGATGTCGTCCTTCCGGGCGGCGAATTTCCAGAGGTCTGGTATGGTGGGGTGACGCTGGAACAAGTCCTTGGTACCGTACGACCCATCCGATCGGTCCGAGAGAACCTTTTGTTTCAATCCCGGCATGATGACGAGGTGGTATAGATCCTGCGAGCCGCCGCTACTCTCAGGTTCAAACAGAAGATACGGCTTGGCATGAGGCAAGGGCGTGACCCAGCTCCACAGCCACCTGTCAGACGGCGGCTCCATGAGCGCACCGCACTCGGTCTGTCCGTACAGATGGAATATATTCCCACCGGCTGTGACGACTTTGTCCCCCAGATCGTCCGGTATTGCCGACCCGGCACTTATGACTTGTCTCAAGGCACCGAGTCTCTCCAGGCCGCCGTCCGCCTCGACCAGGAACTTCAAAATGTACGGGACCGTGACCAAGGCCTCGGAGCCCGTGTTGTTTAGACACTGGATCACGTTGGCCGCGGTCACGGGCCGAGATGCATTGAGGAGACTCAGACGGGTGCCACTGACGAGTCCGCGAAGCAGGGTCGCGAGGCCAAAACTGTGAAAGAGTGGCAGCGTTGAAAGTGTGTCGACTCTTGGAATGCGCCTCACAATATCACTGGCCTGAGCGAGCCAAGCAGAGGCAGCGAGAGGCACGGGCTTGGGGAGCCCTGTCGTTCCGCCGCTGTGAATAATGAAACCTGGCGCCGGGTCGAAGCACAGCGGCCTGAAGTCGGAGATGTCGATGGTGTCACACTCCCGGTCCAAGAATGAAGCGTCGATCATGGGTAAAAGAGTGAAAGACTCCGTGAGGGAGCCATTCTTCTGCAGCCTTTCGAGAGTGGTGAGAGATGCACCACTGGCAATGGCGATTTCACATCTGGTCTCCTTGAGTAGGTGTATATACCCAGGATCTGCTAGCCGTGGAGAAATGAAGACGGTAGTGATTCCCAGGCGTTGCAGAGCAAGGAATGTCAGGTAATACTTGAAACTCGAGATTCCAACAATTGCCACGACCAATTTCTTTTGGTCTAGCCTGTCACCATGGTTCGGGCCAAGTTCACCAAGCGCTTGCGCAGCTTGAACTGCTACTCGCCGGGTAAGCTGGTCTAGCTCAGCACCGGTGTAGTCGACAATATCTGTCTCATTCTTTGGGTAGGAAATGAGTGGTCGATCTGGATGTGTCAGGGCCCTCGTTTCGAGGACGTCGTTCAGAGTTGTGAACAATTCCAAGTCCTCGCGGGGAGGTGGCTGTACCTCGGAGACACCGAGACTTCCCATGTCGTTTGATTTGATGGCAGATGCTTGGGCGTATTCACTATTCAAGACCGCGAAAACTCCAGCAGAGAGTTAAGCAACCACACCTCTAGTCATCTAAGGTAACGGGGTGATACGACGCGGCGTTCCAGCATCTAAGACGACTTCCTGACGGCGGTTCAACTTGAACCCAGTCTTGACTCGAACGTCGAGTAATTTCCCCATGATACGAAGATACTAGTATCTGCCCTTGATTGCAAGCATGGGTTGTTGACATACGAATCGCCCGCCATCTACAACGCAGATGCCGCGACGCCTTCCCGATCTCGCTACAGATTTCTCGTAAAGTGACGCACCCAGAATATCAATCGGCGGTGGATCTTCCGGTGCGCGCGCTCCCCCTGTTTGAGCAGTTTCTCAGAGCTCGCATGTGCACTCCACCTCGGTATGCAGCCCCCTTGCGTGCGCACCGCTCCACAACGGTGTGCATTCCTGTACGCGAGCTTCCTTGTATGGCAAAGCTGCAGTATCCATCTCACGCGATATGAAAGTTGTATTCTAACCTTTGCTGGAAAAACAGATAGTGTGCAGGAAAAATAAATAAAGGCATGCTGTTCTAAAGTTCACAGACTGCACATGTGCAGAGCAGCTTGCAACGAACAGCCCGCCACTCCCAGGACGGGGCTTCAAGCGCATAGCTGTTGAACCTACTACATATGCCCTCGCGGAAATATAACCTACCTAGGTCCGAACTTCCAGATAATCCTGGTCGCGCTAGCAAGGAAGTAACCCACTGTCATCGCGAATAAGCTTCCCTGCGCACATCAGTGGAATCGGGGACCCATCAACAGATATGCGGTCCATCATAATCTTATCAGATGTGATATCCATGGTGGCCCCAGAGAGGCGGAGTGGAAGCACGGTCAAGCATTCCTTGCTTGATTCAGGCTCCTTTGATTACATTGACGGTAAGGTACAATCGAGAGTTCTATGATCAAGTCATGAGGCTGTGAGATCTTTATTCATGTACTCACATATGGTACTCGGCTTGAGCACCGAGAAAACCCTCCACTGAGTACTCGAGTCTATACTCACTCAAGTATACAATGCAACTTGAATTACCACCGGAAGCTTGATGCGGTTCCTACGAGCAGTCTGATTTCAAAATCGCGCAAATGCTTTTGCAATGTACATCACTGACTCGCAACGCCATCTACGTTGCACCGACACGCGAGAAGCTTAGTTCTCCACAGCTGCCCATCTAGGCCTCTATCTCTTCCCACCCACCATGATGATCCTCTGCGAATGACACTTCCACTACAGGGCATCCGAGGAAGCTGACGTCGTGCTGCTCCACAAACAGTCAGCTTTACTCAGCGGTATCAAGTTTTACCAGTCACTACTGTCCACGCCAGAAAACCGGTTTCGGAACTGGCGCGGGTCAGGGCTGCAGCATTGCATGTGGGGAGGCTTGGGAGATGGATTAGATTAGATAAAACGCAAATGCCACCTGCTTGCGGCCAAAGGGCCCTCCAGTTTTATCTCGTCCCCGGTCCCCTGTAGTGAACTCTGAACCACAGCTAACTTGAATGCGGCGGGGATCATAATATCAAAGATCCACAATCAAAAGTCAATGAATCCTTATACACTATCTACAGATATAACCCTTATATTTATGCGGAAAGACCTATTTTTAAAACCTTTATGACTGATAATTTAATATTGGGAGTCTAAGGTTCCGGTTTTTGAGGCAAACTCTGTAATATTGAATGCATCACAAAGCTCTGTAAAAATAAAATAAAACAATTTGTGAATTTGTTTCAGCTGGATTAGTCAGACAGTTCAATGAATTGCGTGAGCCTGGGCCCTTCTATCGCTTAGCGGTCCTCCAACTTATACGTAGTATAAAGACCGACGGATGGGTTGACCCAGACTGTTGCATTCTGTTTTAGTCTATGCCATTGCGTGTGATCTTTGTTGACCTAAAATCTACGTTCTTGTCAAAGATGGAACTCTCGTATACGTGTGAGCCCGTAGTCCGCTCTTCCGCCCGGAGGCCCCGTGTTCTCCTGCTGGGCAAGACACTGCACGATGGCGGAGAGGCTTTGCGCAATTCAGACTGTTTTGAGATACACGTGAGTCCCACAGCATTGAGCGTTCCTGAAATACTGTGTGACAGTGTGCTGACAAGGCTGAAGACCTTGGATGCTGAAGACCGAGACCAACTCCTCGCCAAGATACCCAAACACATCGCCAAATGTGGGACATATCAGGCCATTGTTGCCCGTCTAAGCCCCAAGCCATACGAGCCATTTGACGCAGAACTCCTGTCGCCTTTCCTGCCGGATCTACGCATCGTCGTGTCAGCGCAGTGCGGATACAACGACTTTGACGTCGACTGGATGACAAAGCAGGGCATATGGTTCTGCAACTCCAGGAGCGCGACATGCGAGGCCACGGCCGACATGGCCCTGTTCCTGCTGCTCGGCGTCCTGAGAAACACCTCCCTCGCCGAGCAGAACCTGCGGAACGGGCTCTGGCGCGCGGGCTTGGGGCTCGGGCAGGACCCGTGCGGCATGACGCTCGGGATCGTGGGCATGGGCAAGACCGGCTCGCTGCTGGCCCGCAAGGCCAGCATGGCGTTCGGGATGCGGGTCGCATATTGGAACCGCAGCGGGAGGCCTGTTGCTGCCCCGCCCGGTTCTTCCTACAGGCGATGCGACACCTTGGATGATCTTTTCAAGTGTGCCGATGTTGTGTCCTTGCACTGTCCCCTCACGGACGGTACGAAAGGCCTCATGTCGCGCGACAAGTTCAGCAAGATGAGAGATGGCTCATATTTCATCAACGCCTCGCGGGGCGCGCTCGTCGATGACGAGGCCCTGGTGGAAAGTTTGGAGACGGGGAAAATTCGACGCGCGGGACTTGATGTGTTTGACAACGAGCCTCATGGAATCCATCCATATTTCCGCTCACGACCAGACAAAGTCATCGTCCAGCCTCACATGGGTGGCTTGACCGAAGCTTCATTTGCCAAAGCAGCCGCGGAATGTTTTGGTAACCTTCGGAGTTATTTTGAGACTGGGAGGCCATGGGCTCCTCTCAACGAGGTCTCGTCTTTGGACTTGCGGACAGTGTCGGAGCGGGGGACGTCAGGGGTGATTGAGGACAGTGTTTCGTTGAAGTTGGGAACGGACACGGAGCACCGAAAGGCCGACCGGTGTGAGAGGCTCCGCATTGCGATCATGTAATTCCACTAGAAGATAAGCTCATAATTTGATTCCCCATTACATCTTGAAGTTAATATAGGAGTTAATGCTTATGTGGCTATAAAATCAAGAATAAAACCTGCCAAGTGGTATTAACACTTTTATTTACCATATTTGGAATTTTATTTATATCTTTTAAAAACACTTTTATAAAAAATAAATCCCCAAAGGAACTCATTTTATTTTAAATAATATAAATTATTAATCTTAATGAATTAATATGTATATTATGAGCAAAATCTACTTATTATTATTTCATATTTACCTAATCTTTATAAAATATTATGTGTACTTTTATTTCATTTTTATGTACCTGTTATAAGCGATGGCCCGCTCCCGTGAATATCCACACATGGCGTGATCAGTTGCCAGCCCCATCAGAACATTCTAATCTCCGATATTCCTGATCTTGGATGTTACCAGGGTGCAACAATGGCCGACAATGGCCGAAAACCGGGACGACATCAAGCTCTGGTAAATTGTGCCCACATTACGTGGGTGGGGAAGGTGTCCACAAAGCACCGCTGTACGGAGGACCATGACACGGAACGAAAATACTGCTTCTCGGGGCCTCCAAAGCTTGATTTGCCCCTGTGCTTGTTCCATTGGCAGGTGTGGACCCACCGGGAACCACTTTGCCTGGTCTGGCCGCTAGAGTGAGTTCGGGTGGAGCAGTCAATTAATAACAATGGGGATTCGTGAGGAGGTACAGAGACGTCATGAGAGACATTATAAGTAGCTGGAAGACAGGACGACGGTCTAGATTTCCTGATCGTGGCACTTTGTACCAAGGCCGTGATAATCTCGACTGATCATCTGTGCAAGTCTTGCAACTACAGTCGGTCAAGATGAAGTGGTGCAGCCTCATCAGCGCGTGTTTGGGCTTTGCGGCCACTGCCCAAGCTGCTACGGCCTGGCAACAGCGCAATGAAACATTTGCGGTTGCGGACGCTCCTCTTGGAGTCTTTTCCAATTTCACAACCAAGGCAGATGCAGTGGCCGGTCTCGAGCTCGCGCTGAACTCGTCCAAGATCTCTCGCCAAGGAGATTTCCGCTATGGGCAAACCATTGCCCGAATCTGGACTGAGCAGCGCAAGATCTGGCCTGAGTTGATTCTCTACCCGGAAAACACAGTCGACGTCAGTGTCATCATGCAATTCTACTCTGCGGCTCACACTTTCTGGGGCGACAATGGATTTGCCATCAGTACGTATTTCCCAAACTTTGTCTGTGTTGGTATTGTGATTAACTTTGGCACTTGCAGTGGGCGGCGGCCATGCAGACTTCGGAGGAGCACAGTCTCCCAGTGTCATAATCGACCTGTAAGTAGTCTCTCCTGCCGATCCGGTTCATGAGAACAAGGCCGTAGTTGTTAATTCGAAATTTAAGCCACAAATTTGGTGAAACCGACTTTGCCACCAGTGCCAACGTGAGCGCCACCAGCCCCAGCACTTCCTGGCCGATCTTGAAGGTGGGCGGCGGCAATGACGCCGGCGACGTCTACAGCATGCTCGAGGGAACCGGCTGGGCCTTTCTGGGTCCCCGTGCTGCCTCCATCGGTGTCGGCGGTTTCCTGCTCGGCGGAGGTATTGCATTCCAGACCAACAAGTACGGCATCGCCAACGACAATCTAGTGGGTCTGGAAGTGGTTCTGCTCAACGGGCAAGTCATCTACGCCAACCCTTACAATGAGTACTCGGACCTCTTCTGGGCCTGCACTGGAGCCGGCTGGATGGGCGTTGGCGTCATCACCCACTTCTACATGCAAGCGTGAGTTTGCTCTTTTTCTACGATATCCAAAGTTTCCAGACTTACTTGCAGATCTTGAATACTGATGCAAGATAATCAAGTTACCCCGACCCTGGCGTTGTATACACTGTTACTATCGACTGGGCAGAGGATCAGGCTCCGCATGTCTTCGAACAGACAACGGACTTTTTCGAGAAGAACCAGGATCCCGACGCGTTCCCGGCACTCTTGTATTACTACAAAGATCCCGTGGAGCCAACCGCCGTTGTGCCGCTGCGCGAGCGCCAGTTCGTCTTCCAGCTCAACGCGGTGTACTTCGGAGGCAACGAGACCATCCTCAACAGCACTTTCAGCTCATTCTACGAAGGTGCTTCTGCCATCGCTATTCAAGAATGGACACTGAAGAGCCTGGACCAGTACCTCCTCACCAACTATCCCTACGGCTACCAGCGCATCTTCTACGGCAAGAGCCACACCCACTCGACCGTTAATTTCTACAACCAGACATTCGCCATCTACAAGGACACCATCAACGGCCTGATTGCCCGGGGTGAGGACCCCGGCCACACCATCTGGGTGGACGAGTGTAAGTAAACCAATGCCCCTAATCTGCTGGCCTGCCTGGCTCGTGACCTGCAAGCTGACACAACGCGCGCCCAAGACCTCCTGCCCGGCCTCAACGGCAAGCTGCCAGCCAGCGACAGCGACACGGCCTGGCCGCACTCGACAAGCGCACACATCACCCTGACCTCGGCCGAGTGGACCAACCACACCAACCAGGCCTTCGTCTACGACCGCGAGGAGAACCACATGATGGCCTACCTGCGCGACTTCGAGAAGACGTCCGGCGAGCCCGCCATCTACGACTACCCCAACTACCTCGCGCCCTTTAGCGTCGCGGGCGAGGTCTGGGGCGAGGACAACTTCGGCCGCCTGCTGGAGATCAAGTCCAAGTATGACCCCCAGTGCCTCTTCAACCGGGGCCGCGTCTTCGCCACGGCTGCCTGTGTGGACAAGGGGTTGGCGACGACGTGGGTTGACAGGTCCGTTGCGGGCTTTGTTGAGTAATTATTGTTCATCGTACCAAGACGTAATAGCCTTGAATGCACCGAGAAGCGCGTGGCTGACCTGGGGAGGGTTATCTATGCCCCAGAATTCATGTGAGCCTGTCTCACTGTCGGGCTCGCCCGATATAATGGCTGTCATGACTCACTAGCAGAGCGTGGATACGGTTGCAATAATCGTCTTTGGTTTCTTACAAGCCATTTAACAGCTAATGTAAATCTAACCTTGTATATAATTTCTCAAACTTGTGTCATAGTAGTATTCATTACTTTGGTGATTATTATAAACTGTGTATTATAAACACCTCTTGGCCAGGACACATTTCTTCTTTGATTAAAGGAAACTTCTTATTTAGTGTCTCTCTGTATAAATATCTCTTCCCTCCATCGAGTCCTTGCACTCTGGAGCCTTTTAAACGTTGCGGACTTTGCCCAGAACCACTCCAGGGCGTCATATCTCCTGCGTCTCGTCCCTGGCGGCCATGCAGCGGTACGGCCGAGAGGTATTGTGCCTGAAGATGATTATACCAGTGGCTATGAGCTTCGCCGGCTCCAGAAGGCGTGTGTAAAGTACTGTTTCGGAGGCACGGGGGTAGGAGCTTGAGATTTAGACCGGATTGTGGTGCTGTGTAGCAAGGCCTCCGTAGTAGCTGGACCTGCAGGAGCGCATCAATCCGAGGCCGTCGGGGCAGTGCCAGAATAGACCATGAACGGGGCCTTGGCGATTTCGCGTAGGGGTCACTACACTTGTCCATGATTCTCCGAGGTCAACCTTGCTAACAGCCAGGTAATGCCAACGCGGGTCGCAGGCTGTTCCAGTTAAGACACCACCCCTAACTTTCAGCCGGTCAGATGATCTTGCTAAAGTTGCGCCCAGACCGGTCGGATGGGCCTATGGAACGGACAAAATCCACCCACCTGTATGCGGAGGCTGCAGCGCGGATCTGACTCTGAGATCTGGGCGAGTGACTTAAGTCTTTGGGCTTGTTCAGCATCAACCTACAAGAGTGCGCAACACGGATTTGTTAGCCACGGACGCGCTCAATAATTATTCCCTCCTCAGCGGGGTGGAGGGGGCTGCCACTAAGCAGGATAGATCTCCTGACAGCCTTCGAGAGAGCTAAGTCAATGAATCTTTTTATGGTGGGTAACATATCGAGAAATTGAGGAGCCACAAGATCGGAGGGTGAGATTCTGCCAATGCAGTGATCCGGGTATTTTCGTCATTCTAGTCAAAGGTGATAAACTTCACGTTTGAGGCGTGGGCTCGGTCGTGGTAGTCTTGCCACTTCAGAACGCTTGGATCGTTGGGATAGACGTTTTTGCCAGCGCAGTCAGTCCGTGAGTAGTACTGCCTTTCCAGAAATCATGAAAGTACTTTAGGTTGTAACACCCCAATGCTTCATTTGCAAAGATGTGGTACCCTACCTACTCAATTTATATTCTGATCGGGAAGCTCCCAAAATGACACCTCCGACTTTTCAACGACCCGTTGGTCGATTCTCTCAGATGTGACGGGTGTGCCGAGGAACATTATTAAATCCAGTTAGTCCCTGATCACATAAAGGCCAAGCTATACTCCAGAGATGGGGTTGTATCCATTTTCCTCTAGTTATAGCCAAATGTGCCCGAGGCGTCCAAAGTCTGCTTATGACAAAACCAGCCCCGTGGGTAAGGGTAGTGCGGCTGGATGGTCCGGAGTTTTGCCGAGAATCTACGAAGTATGGCGGCCCCCCGCATCTTTTCGTTCCTGCTTTCCCTCTCCAACTCATCTCTCGCTGCCAATTGCTGCCACACAGTGCAGGCACAGTGTCAACAGCCAAATTCGCACTCACACCGACTTACACGCCTGTATAAAATGTCCGATGATGGATTTCCCACCACAGCAACCACAGAGTTCTTTCTTAAAGATTTTAATGTCCCAGGGTTCTATATCATCCCCCTTTCACACACTATGGAAACGCTCTGGTGGTCTTTCAAGTTAAATCTTCTTGTCTCTACAGCCCCCTTTGTTCACGTAAACCCTCATCTCGGAATCGATCCGTCTCATCGGCACGACGGTGCTCAATACCTCCAATCTTCAACTTGATCATGGAGCCTAGATTTAAGCAGGAGATCCAGCAGGTGAGTAGGCACATGATTCCATTCGCGTTTCACCTTTGGCTTCCGCTCAACGACCACCCGGTTGGCTCAGGTCGTTCTGTCTCTCTTTTCCACGCATTCTGTTTCTCCCCTCTTTGTTCCCAATCTTCCAAGCTTCCATCTCAATGTTTCCCCGTATCAAAGCTGGATCGCTATGCACTGACGCTCCTCAACTTCCTCAGATGATGTACATCGCAGGAGAAACGCAAGACGTCTCCACGCCGACCGTTAAGCTCATCGAGGATATCATCCGAGACCAAGTCGTCCACATAGTACCTCTCTGGGACTGGTCCCTACTCCCAATACTTTTTCTCTGACACGCAATTAGCTTGTGACGGCCAACGACCTCGCGGCCCGCCATGGGTCTCGCGTCATGTCCAACAACGACATCATATTCCAGGTACGACACGACGTCGCGCGCACCGAACGCATCCGCAACTTCCTCACCTGGAAATCAATCAGGAAGACCGTCAAAGACTCGGACGACAAAGAAAGCTTCGTCGACGAGGCCGACTTGGACGATGACGCCGCCGCGGGCCCGGCGGACGACGCACCAGCCAACAGGGCGACGAAGCTCCCCACCGTCACTTTTCCGTGGGACATGTCATCTTATTTCGCCGAACATGTTGCTCATATTAGCCCTGATGATCTCACGGATATCACTAGCAGCGCTGCCGCGCTTGAGAAGTTGCTCAAGAACGACGAGCGGACCCGGGACATGACTGTTGCCGAATATGCCACCTGGTCCGAGTACCGCCATGCGTCCCTGACGTACCGCAAGGCGAAGCGTTTCAGAGATTGGTGTGGGCTGGGAGTCATTGCGGAGAATAGGCCTAACGATGATGTGATGGATATTCTGGGCTTCCTGACTAGTGAGATGGTACAAAACCTCACGGCTGAGGCATTGAGGGTACAAGGGCAAGACTTGGGCTGTGCTGGGCAGGGTGCCGTAACTGGTTCTGAAATAAGTCAGAAAGCGAAAGCAGGCCTCTTTGCTGAGCCCGACGGAGTTAGGAAGGCTATCGACGAGAAGCATATCCGCGTGGCATTCCACCGCTTACAAATTCGGCCACAGAAGGGCCGGGCTTTTTTGAACGGTGCCAGAACTTCACCATCTCTTTCCTTGATATAATCATCTGCCTAATATGCAAGACGTATATGATTCAAATACCAAACATCGTCCCATCAACTGCGAACGGCCTTCAGTACATCACCCACGTGGGTTCACGCCAAAAGAAACCGGCCTCCCCCCCCCCCACGAATTGGGACCTGGTGTCGTTTGAGTGTTGTTGGCTTTCATGCCTCGCCTATCTGTGTGAACGACCAATTTTTGATTTGCATTCTACAACTATGGATTTCTACAGACCGAACAGTTCTTTGAAGTCTGTTCACAAAATTGAAAAATGCTTAGTACCGGTAAGGCTCATGTTAGAACTTGCTGAGCCACATCAAGCGGTCTCTCTGACGGCAATGGCTACATTGATGGAGGCAGAGCCTAGAATCAAAACCGTAATTTGGCTTCCAACGGCTTTCTGCCCGTCAAGTTTATTCGAGAGTCAGGCGCCTTCCGATCCAATCGTGTTCCCTTCCAAGGCATATCTATGACAAAGCAGCATCCACCAGCCTCTGGAGGTTCATTCCTACTGCCGAACAGCTGGAGCACCGTCGTCTACGCTCGACATACCTCCAACTACGTGCTGCGAATAATCTCTTGAAATGGTAAATCTAACCGCAAGACTCTTGAACTACGCGTGAGGCAACCTATATCGCGCGCCATTCGACCTTCCCGCTCCATTTTGTGCTGTTTAATGTCATCATATTTTGATGGCAGGGCCTGATCGTTGGGTTCAGTCTAATTTCTCTTTCGTGCTCGTCGTCAAAGAAGGCAGAGATGTCATCTCTCATCCCCAAACAGCCTTCTTCTATTTTACTTCCAATTTCCAACACCCTTTCGTAGACCTCATAACTTCTAACATGCGTGGAAAATTATTTCTCGTCATTTGCACCACACAGATAGATATTCAGTGCCATTGCCTATAAGTCGATGATGAATACCGTGTGCATGAGAACAACCGACATATCAATGTAATTTTCATCTCGGAATTCCGTATTCGTAAAGCTGTCTTCGCAGCGAGGGATCTTGCCATGCCCCCGGGTCCGATCGTCGTCGTTTCCCTGCGAGTAGTAAACGCGGATCGTTATCGCGGGGAGCCCGGCATGCCGTATTATGGGACCGAAGAAGTTCGTCCAAGCTTCCCCTTACTTATGGTCTGACTCGGCACGTTGACTCGCAGCCAATGCTATCTTGCTGGCAATCCTTGTGCTGGTCAAGTGAGTGGGCCCAGCCCCGCCACACCGACGACTTAGGATCAGGTGCAAGAATGAGACACATCACCTGCAGTAGATCAAGGATTGGCATCAGAATGAATATGGTTCGCGTGAATTTTGCAAAAGCACACATAAACCCTTCGGTGAAGAGGTTCTCTTTTCAGATATTGCGTTTCCTTCATCCTCCGCTGGCAACCGCCTGCCCGCATCCACTCAAACTTTCTTCCCGGCTGTTCCGTTAGCATCTCCAGAATGTCTATCAACAACGAGGTAAAGCAAGAAGTCTTCCACCTTCACCCGACCGGGTGGGAGCTGGACCCCGAAGAGGAGAGGTTCAAGCTTTCAACTCTTGACTACCTTGTTTCTTGTGTCTACGTCAGCTATGCCATTTTCTTCAAGATTGACGACGATGAAGAAAAGCCCAGGGTGGTTGAATTGTTGAAACAAGGTCTTGAGAAGACTCTGAGCCAGACTCGGCACCTATGCGGCAGAATCGAACAGGACTCCGACGGTGGCCACTCCTTCGTCAAGAAGCGTGACAGCACCGTCCAGTTCGTGACGAAATGGCTGGACCAGCCTGAGCACAAGGGCGTTTACCCATCATTTTCAGACCTTGATCAGGCCAATTTTGTCTCCAAGGCGCTGGGTGATATCAGAGATTTTAGTGTGTCTCCCATGACATACGCCGAGAAGTCTGCGGCCTTCTTGGGTACCCGACCCAAGGCCGCTGCCTTCCAAGCCACCTTTATCCGCGGTGGCCTTGTGTTCATGATGCACCATCATCACATGGGGAACGACATGATGGGATGGGCCGGGGAGTGTCACCAACTGGCCGAGAATTGCGCCGCAATCTGGAACAAAACAGCGTTTCCTCCCTGGGATCCTGCTTGTCTGGATGTTTCCCCATTCACCAAGAAGGCATATCCCGCGGATCAACAAGTGGAGGGGCCCCCACCACCGCAGAAGCACCCAGGCCACAGGAAGGCACAATGGCTTCTTTTCCATCTTCCTAAGAGCAAGGTAAGACTCCCTATGAACCACCACTTGACGCAATGACTTGTGCTAATCACTCCCAATGGCGTCAAGGCTGCTGAACTGAAGAAGCTAGCATCTCCAGCCGACGACTCCTACTGGATATCGAGCTACGACGCCTTCGAGGCCTTTATCTGGAGAACGCTCACACGCCTCCGCGCCAAAGTGTACAAGCCAGACCCCTCATCGACACCGCTCTGGGGAGAGGCAGTCGACATGCGAAAGCGCTGCACCAACCCCCCAGTCCCACCCCGCATCCAGCACAACGCCGTCGCCGTCGCCCTCTCCACCCAGGCCCCCGTGCCGCAGCTGACCGCCGCCGAGGTCATCTCGGACGCGCCCCTGGGCAGGCTCGCCTGGTTCATCCGGACACTGACCAACAGCACCACGCAGGAGAGCCTGGGCAGGACCCTCGACGCCGTCGCGCCCGTGCGCGACAAGTCGTCGCTCTTCCTGCGGTGCGACGCCTTCGAGCCCATGTACAGCTTCACGACCGACTGGCGGGACACGAACGTCGCCGCGGCGGACTTTGGGTTCGCCAAGCCGTATGCGTTCCGCTTTCCCATGAACTATGTCACGCCTGGGCTGCAGATTGTGTACCCGCCGCGGAGTATTGACCCTGGGTCTGATGAGGGCCCGGAGCTTTGTATTGGGTTCGAGAAGGAATTGACCCAGGAGCTTCTTGAGGATCCTGAGTGGTCCAAGTACTTTGAATTTAGGGGTATTGATGCCGAAGACGCGGATTAAGAGGAGCTGGTGAGTCTGAGCGCTTCAGCTTTTCTACTACGTTTCGTTTGGTTGTTCGATAATGTGGCAACATCGAATTTGAGCGGGACAAATACACTATGAAGGTACAAAGAAATGTTTGGAATACTTAATCAAATGTATTCTGTCAAGTAATAGCTCGTAAATTCTATCTCAGCAACACCCTTCTCCTGGAAGTCTACTCTGCCTGCATCTCTTCTATTTCTCCATCAACCAACTCCCTCAGCCTTTCCCGGACCGCCATCAAACTTTTGCCCAGCTGATTTCTCCCCCATGACTTTTCAAAAAGGTGAGGTCCCTGCTTGATTTTGTATCCGATACCCCAGTATCTGTCCCTTCCAGCAGCCTCCACTAACTGTCGTTCTCCCGTTGCAAGCAACTCCCTTCCCAAGTCGTTGAGGGCCTTCGTCCTGTCCTCCTTCGCGTTGATTGTAGCCCAGCCGGGCCTCATTCCGGACTTTTCAAGTAGACCCTCAAGCCGTCCACCTCCAAACTTCCACCAGAGTGCTTCTTCCATCACTCGAACCTTGAGGTCATGTTTCTCCCACGCCTTGTCGCTGTAACCTCTGACGGAACGACCGGCGGCTTTGCATTCTGTCGGGGTGTCTGCGCTGATAATTTTGCTCGCCGCGTCTTCGTCGCCGAAGTAAATTGCTTTACAATACATGTAGTATTGTTCAGAATGGTGGAATACCACAGTGCCTAGTCCTTCGTCTCCAGTTTCGGCATTGTCACTAGCAACAGCGCTTGGAACCGTTTCGGATTGCTGGAATAGCCACGTCGATGGGTGGGGTGCTTCGAATGTGGTTCTGTAAAAGTTTGACATGAAACCGTAGTCTTCATTCTCGTTGTGAAAGAATATTGGGCCGTACTCCTCGAGATCGGGATCTTGATCGCCCTGGGCTGGTGACAACGCCGGCGCGGCCTTGTGTTTTTGCGTTTGGTTGTGCTTCGGCGCCATGCTGACTTCAGAACAACGTTTGAAACTCGTTCGGGGGTTACCGAATTCTTACGTCGTGGTACTCGGTATCCTTTGTATTGTGAAGAGTTGATTTTATGGCGTACGAGCAGCGTGATGCAGTTGTGGTCATCTGGCGCCGGTCTAAACCTAGAGCCTCACGGGGCGCATCTATTGACTCATTCGGTAAGCTACAAGCGTTTGCGCCGGACACAAATCGTTCCTGACTCAAGTGAAATAGCGTATGCGAGAGGCGCCTTCCGCGCCGGCGCCATGCATGAGCTCTTCACACAAAGATTCGCCGATGTACCTACCACAGGATCAGCGTTTCACTGCACCCGCCATTGAGTGATATCGGCCAAGGGAGACGGACAGGCCCGTACGTGGAAAAGCCAATGCCAAAAAGACTTCCTGTGAGGTTCGGATGCAGTAGTCTGTCGCTAGCCAGCCCTTCTGAGCAGCAAGTGATCGTCGGATTGAAAGAAATGTAATGAAATCAAGAGCCAGACCAGTCAGATCTCTGCTGCTGATCTATGATGATTATTCTTGCCCGAGAAATTAATCAGTCTCGTTTATATACGACAAGAAGCTGCTGACCGGCCATCCATTTGCTGCGTTGTACTCCGCCAGATCCGTTGTCCCGTGTAACACTTCATACCTAGTCATGCTTCCATTAACATCACCCCCACTCCCTTGCAACGATGCTGCGACCCGCATGCCTACTTCACGACCTTCAAACCAAGCTCCGTGTAGAAATCCGAAGTATTCCGCCGAGTTGGCTTCGCCCGCAAACCAGAGATTCTCAACATTAGCCCGCAAATTCTGATGCCCCTCAAGCGTAACACCAGTGGGCCAGTTGCTATATGAACCAAATGACCATCTCAAACATTCATCAGGTCAGCCTTAGAGTCAATCGGGCGTTAGCGACAGGGCAGACTCACTCCTCTTGGCTCCATCTAGGATACGTGAACGCGATGGGTTCTGGAATTTCTTTATCGGGAAACATAGCCCGAAGCACTTCGAGAGCATCAGCCTTGGTCTCCTCATCAGACTGCTGTTCGACCTCGTATGATTGGGACCCCACTACTGTGGCAAATATGATGTTCGATCCTGGGATAAATCCCGGCCCTGAAAGTGACTGCCAGACTGGGAAACGGCCGCGCTCGTCGGGATCCGCATATAGGAAGTATTGCGTATCAGGATCCCAGAATGTCTCGTTGAATTGAAAGAAAATCTTCGTGTAGGTTCCCATCTGGAATGACTCGATAGCTTCCCTTTTCCAGGTCGGCAGGGGCGGGTCAAACTCGACGATTTCGTTCTGCAGGACTCCGAGCGAAAATGTGCAGATTGCGTGCTCTGCTTCTATACATTCGTCTCCATCGTCGAGTTGAACAGTGACGCCATGTTCTGAGTACGTCACACTTATGACGACTCTCTCGAGAAGCAGCCTCGAATCATCGACAGCCAAGAACTCGTTGGCCTCGCCGATCACGAACTTGTTGAAACCCTGCTGGTCAGTGACGAAGTTGTTCTCGTCGCTGAACTGGTTGAACGTGAGGTTGTTCCCGGCAACCCCAAAGACGAAGCTGCTCTGCTCTGGGGGCACTGATGTCTCCCAGTCCCAGCTCCACCACTCCACCGCCTGGGCTTGCATGTCCTTCTTCGGCTTCCAGCCTGCCATGCTCAAGCCAGTACGGGCACTGAGGTCCTGAAGGTTCCCGCTGAGTGTAGCACCGGCGTTAGCCTCCGCCACTGCGTACGCTTCTTCCCAGCTGTCCAGGACGGACGAGTAGTCATTCGCCCCGGTCTCATCGTACGTCAGGATCGAGCTGTAGTTCGAGTATGTGTTCGAGATGTTGTACTTCTTGCCCAGTGTCCAGATCGGATTTTCAGGTCCACCTGGTGATCCCAGCCCCTGGATCCAGTTGGCACCGAGCTCAACGGTGTAAGGGCCTGAACCGTCGGGCTTGGAACCGAAGGTGGTGTGGGCAACCCGTCCGCCGATGTAGTTGTTGCGCTCGACGATGACGAAGTCTGTGACTGATGCATTGGATAAAGCCTGTGCGGCTGTTACTCCTGCTACGCCAGCACCGAGGATCACCACTTTCGTCTTTTGGCAGGAAGTCTCGTTGCGGCGCGTCACTGGTGAACCCGCTGCCTGAGGAAGAGCAAGACACAGGCCGCAGAGGGTGGCGAGGAATCGTGGATTTGAGAAACGCATGGTGTACAATTTGGGTGCACAGTTTAGGTGCCCTCTCTGGAAAATGACTGCTGGGAATTCCGAGGAAATACTCAATCAGTTGTACCTGGGCAACTTTGGAAGGAAAGATATAGAGCTGGAAGAGCTGGCCTTCCCGTATCATTTGAGTCAGTCACAGGTTCTGGAGATTTACGTACCCACCAACAAACATTGAAACCCCTTTAAGTGAAGATAAGCCGCAGTCATGTATGCAGGAAGACCCTCACAGATGGGCAGTCTAAGATAAGTCTTGTCCGTAGTGATGCACCTAGTACCAACCTGTGAGGTCAACTCTCATCGAAGCGTCGGCACCCATCGGCTCCACTGATCATTTCAAATCCTACAGATTGGAAGGCTTGATCTAGTGAAATTGATACGTTACGGACGAATATGGTGTTGTGACGTCGTCACACTCTCGTCCCTATGTTAGGAATATAATTCTCCAATCCTAATCTATAGTCAGTTCTGGTCGAATTTGTTGCCTCTTTTGGCTACCGGCTTGGCAACAGGACCCACCGCATCCCGTCGGCGGGTCGCTTAGACCTAGCAAAATAGGTATCGCGCTGTCATCAGGCGAGTGACCCTGCCGAGTCACCGTTACACCGAGTAAGTTATACTTGCCGGGACTTTTTAATGGAGACCTGCGTGCATGAAAAGGCGCCGCGCACCTCAGTACGAGTCTGGTTATCGCCAGGGTCGACTTGGTATAAGTCAGCTTTTGGACACCTTCAGGGGTCTTGTTTTCCCGCGGGCAGAGACTCTTCAGCTATACTCCGTAGTGTACGTAACTTTATGAGTGCGAGATAAGCTTTCGGGCCCTGCTAGGAGTGGGTCTTAAAGCCCAGCCGGGGCTTTAGGTCTCATTGGCAAGCTGGTACCATCCATCTCAACCCCGGATCGGAATGTGGGATGAACTAGATGCACCAGGTTAGAGTTGACGTCAAGTGAGCATACAATTCTTGTTATCCGTACAAGAGGGGGAATAAGTGCTACTATAATTTGCGGGGTGGAACACATGTAGGGTGGCATGGGATTCAGTCATGAGAGGGTCCATGATAAGATGTTGCTGGACTCACACCCTTGATATTATTCTGATTACATTCTGCTTTGCCCATGGGCGTGGTACACGTGGAACAATAAATGTGCCGAGGCCATCAGATAAGAGTGTGGAAACGAGTTTGGATTATATTCTTTGAAGAGAAATTGAGACGAGATAAACCAAGCAGCCGAAAGACTGCCGGAAGCGCTACACATCCATGAACACACACACCCTACCTGAATTAGATATTTCGCAGTACCAACCCAAGCGCTAATATTCGCTCAACCAGTTTCTCCCCTGACAAAGTCTTGGTTGACAGGAACAGCTGTCCGCGTTGTGCAGCCCTCCGCGATGTCCACACCCGCAAAACGCTGCCTAATCCAGTCGATGTAATAAGGCTGCGCAGCTTGGAAAGCGGGATCATGCCCCAGCTCAGGTACCAGGAATAGCTCAGCCGTTGAGTTGGGAAACGCGGAGCAAGTGCGGTTGAAGTCCCACTCAGTATTATCCGAGTACGTGATGGTATCATTCAGACCTTGCACAACGAGCATCGGCGCGGCCAGTTTCGCAGCTCCTGGTCCATTGAAGCGTTCTTGCCAGTCTGCGAACTGCGGGGAGGTCAACCAGCTCGTGTTCTTGTAGACCTGCGCCACCGTCAGATTGGCGAAGAGGGCCTCGCCTGTCACGAGGCAGGCCTGGTCAGCCATCGGCAGCAGCGCCTTGGCCGGCTCGTTAATGTAGTCGTCGAAGTTGAGGTCGGAGTAGATGCGCGTGACAGACTGCAGCAGGTAGACGGAGACAATGTCGCCCAGCGGGCCGTCGCCAGCCAGCTCGATCTCCTTGGGGATCAGATCGATAGGCCGGAGGGCTGGTGCCGCAGAGACGGCGCCGATTAGCTTGCCTGCTTTGTGCAGGGCATCCTGACCGGGCGAGGCCAGGCGTTCGTTGGTTCTCCAAGCAGTCATCCCTCCCTCGCTATGGCCCGCAACGACCCACTCGTCAGAGAGGATATCGCCTAGGACGCTGCGAGCCGCAACTAGAGCGTATGCCACGTCGGCAGCGTGCATAATGCCGGCTTCGTAGTGGAATTCGCCGGGAATCACGCTGCCTTGGCCGGCGTAGTCCGGGGCGACCACGGCGTAGCCGCTCGACGCGAGGAAGAATGGTGCTTCCCAGCCGTAATAGAGCTGTTGGTTGTTACTAGGAGCACACTGCCTCGCGCGTCCAGCAGTGCCGTGTGCCCAGACGACCGTGTTGAATTTGGTGGCACCGGGCGCCGACCAGGTGCCGGGCCAGTACGGCAGGAGGACGAAGGCGGACGCAGGGATGGGGTTGCGGTCGATGTCCTCGGTCACGTAGAGGAAGCGGGCGAGGGACATGCCAGTGGGGACCATCGACCAGTTGGCCGCGACATGGTCGGCCGAGAGCGCCTGCCATCTCAAGACGTCCCCGGGCTTTGAGGACGAGGCATTGCTTGGCGTATCGTAGAACGGATCGTCACTGATGTTCTGGGTTGCCCATTGAGCTTGTTCAGAGGCTAGTGCCGCCTGGTAGCTTTGCATGCATTGTGCGTCACAGCCAGTTGTGTTCACTCCTTGGCCACTGACGAGGAGTCCGGTCGAGATGGCCCCGAGTAAACAAGATAGAAGAACCATGGTTGCGGGTGTGTTGGAACTACTCCGTCGCGCTCAGAACCATAGGAGCTCACATTCGTAGCAACCAGTTTTATATAGGGAATAGAGCGCGTCCCGTGGTATAATCAGGGGGAACATCTCTCTTGATTGGACCCGATCCCAACTACCGCCTCACCGGTTACCGCCATGACACCCGGGCCATTCGTACACCTTTCACACAAGTTACTAATTTTGATAGATTTATAGATATGAAAACCAGTATTTTAGATTAAGTTGTCATGTTTGCATCCAGTGATCACCTATCCAGCCAGCCTGCTCCACCCGTCTGTACGCTGCGACGAATCAGATTCCCAAAGCTAGTTGTGTGGGGGACGGGTGGGGGTGCCATGGTAGGGTTGAATGCTCACTAGAGACGAACTGGGTAATAAACCAGGCACATGCAGAGATGTTTCTCCACATTCACCGCGTGAAAATGAGGTCCTCCGTCATAGTCACATTGACCACATCATGCAGCGCTTGTAAGACTGGGGTAGGACGGGGGGTTCCCGAAAGGGGTTGCATCGTTGATCGAAAAGCAGTTGGGCCGTCACACAAATCCGGGGTGCACCCGCACGGGACAACGTGCGCCCAGGACAAGTACATATATGGCTGGATGTGTAGGCGGAAATGAGCTTATTCAGGGACAATTATTTCTGCGCAGGCTGCGAGTATGAATCATATAACAGCCGTAAACCATTGCCGTCGTTGAGATGATGTTAAAAAATGGCAATAACCACCACACTATCGCTGATGGTTCCGCGCAAGCCAATCAGAAAAGCAACAAACAAGGAAACAGATCCTGTGTATAGTCGGTCGCTTGGACTTGCCTCTTAAATGCCTACTGGTAGATAATAAGATACTGCAGACATCCATTTTCCCCATCGCCGTTCATGCTAAGCTTCGCATGCCATCAGACTGTTCGTCTCATATTATCTCTAGGTCAAAATGCTAAGCAAATTACTCCTGAGTTTCTCGCTGGTCCTAATGGGTGGCCAAGTGACCCAGATAGCCTCAAGTCCTCTTCCGTCATCGCCGCTCCTCCACGAGGCCACCTCCAACGTCACAACACCTACAGCACCTGGATATACATTCCTCTACTCAGCAAATGCTAGTATCTCCGACGGAATCGATTTTGGCACCAGTCCTTACAATCACCGCATTGCTTATCCGATCACTGGCGGTGAATTCAATGGCCCTAATCTCACAGGTGATGACCCGCCTCTGACTGTCGTCCAAACTCGATGCTACTGTTCCAACAAAATGCATTTTCATTCGCAACTTGAACCGTTGGCTGATGATTCGCGTTACCCGCAGGCACATTTCTCAACCTGGGCGCGGACTGGGGGTACAATGACTTGAACGGCAACTTCCACCCAGACACCCGCTACAACATGCTCACTCACGATGGCGCAAATATCTTCATCCAAACTTCCGGACCAACACAGTCAGACGGCAGGATCATTCTGCGCATACTCTTCGAGACGGGTCATCCGACATATTATTGGCTGAACAATATTGTTGCGATCGGCATCTTGTACGGGCCGGATGATGCGAACTACGTCCTTATTGACGCCTGGCAGGTGAGTTCGCCGTCACGGTAGGGGTCTTGTTGCTTTCACGGCTGATTGATGGGACGCTCAGGTTGATCTGCCGCCTACATCTCCCTAGTGCACAGCCGAAACTGCAGCCTGGTTGTGGAGAGATTAGGGACCAAAATCAGGGTTGGAAGGTCCAGGCATACGCCGTCGACGATTATGCCTATACCAAATTGATGGAATTTCGTGCGCAATAATGCTTTATTGGACCTCACTTCTCATCACTGAAGAACAACTGTGGCCTCAGAGTTTCAGGTTCGTGCATCGTAGTGCTCATGCTCGGCACGACACAGATGGCGCTGCTGCCATTGACTACATGATACAAAAGGGGTGGTATTCACATATGAAAGCACCCATAAGTCCCCTTCCTCTCTTGCTTCAATTTAAAACGGAATGGATATTTAATTGCCTAATGAACCCTGTGTTGAACTTGGTGGAGGCTGGGATGCTGGCTCGTCATAAGCTAAATGATGGCATGTTCCTCGGCCTGACCTGTGTCTTTCCATGCCAATGAACAATAATGGAGCTTCGGAAACGCTGACAATATCAATAGTGCTTCCAAGGAACAGACGCACGATGATATGTATTGATATGTATTAACTCTTCAAGTGATTCCCATCTCAAGTCTCGTTTTTCCAAAGATTTATATATCCATCCAATTAAGTTAAACGCGGAAATAGTTGAAATCGTACCATTCAGCCTGCCAACGGCTTGTAAATTCTTGTTTAGTGAGCGACATAGGCTTCGATGGCGCTCCCATACCCTCGTTTCAATGAGATGTGATCTATCGACTGTTCGTATCGTACACCCAGCTTAGGCACTCATGGTCCCAGTAGCCTCCCTTGTGGGAATCCCAAGTCCATTCACACCAGTTTACAAGGCCTTCAAACTTGCCGCGGCAGTCGTCTTCGTCAATAGTGACCGGCTCGTCGCACAGATTACGGACGTAGTAGTCAATCTTGCGCGCGGGGCCAATGATCCTCTCCCAGTAGTGCTCGCCCTTGCCCTCGAGGGTCTTGCCAGCGGCATCCCCACAGGCGTCCACGAAGCCGTCCCAGACGTTGTTGCGGCCCGAGATGGCGCCGCCGCACCAGCAGACCTTCTCGTCGTAGACTTGGTTGCAGTTGCCTGAGGTCCCCTCGCCGTTGCGCCGTTCTATTCCTTGGGCAACTTTGACAACAGAAGCAGAAACCACGTCAGCCTTTTTAGATTCCATGCTTGGGAGGTTAGGTGAGTTTGGGGATACATACCATCTGGTGAAGGCGAACCCAGCACTGTCCCGAGGAGGAGGGAAAGACCGCCGATGCTGAGGAACTTCATACTGGCGTTCATAGAATGGGTTCGATCTTTCTAATTGGGCTGTGCAGGGTAGAGTAATGGATGCTGCTTGTCTTAAGGATGGGTGTTAATCAATTGAGGTTTTTTGGAACTTGATCAGAATGCCAACGAAGCCCTCCCTTTTATATTTACAACTTGAGGTCCCGCCCTGCTATATTTGCAGACATTCTGAAAATTGGAACGTCCTGTCAATCAATACCAAAGGCGAAGAAGGATTCGGCTTTGCCGATAGTCATCTTATTTCCATCAAGCAAGTTGGAGAAGATAGTAAAGATCAACCTATGGAACAGTCAGCGCCGAGATTTATTTGATTCCTTCCATGGTAGCGAGCGTGCCTGGTCTCATCATGACCTTCCTGCTTACTCGCCTCAATTCCTTCAGTATGAGACTTGTCATTCAGACTCTTGTGATTTCTGGGATATCAGCTGCCTTTTACAGCGCAAGTACATGCTTTGGTATCCAACTTATCCAACTTGGTCTTACTGATGTGCACATTGAGTGGAGTCAAAGGAGGATTACCTCAGATGATAAGCAGCGCTGTTAAGCATCCATCATTGAGTTGACTGTTGACCTTTCATAAAGTCGAGTAGATCACACTTGATTGAGTGGTGTCTCACACCGCTTCTCTCTACAAAGTTGGCAGATCAAAGAATCCTTATTAGCAGATCGAAATGGTAATACGCGGGAGCTTGCCTTGGAGGACTTCAATGTTGGAGATGGCCAATGCTGGCGATGTGGCTTGTTAGTAACACTTCGTCATGCACTGTAGTCCCTCAATGAATATCATATCACTGGCTAACCTCAGCTACCATCTACTTTGATAGTTCAGGACAACACCTGGTAGTAAGGAGTGTGTTTTGTGGCTGAAGATTCTCTCAAAGCAGACCTTATGCTACCTCGGCACAGAACTCTATGTAGCAAGTTTTAGGGGAGGGCCATGTATCCAAAACACTAGAATCTGTAGAAAGTACCATGAATTTTCAGGACCAACCCCCTCACGTGTCATAGCGGAGGCATACATTGCCGCATTTTCATTTCATCCATTTTCACTTTGTGAGCCGTCACAACGTCTTAATATTGCAGCCCATCTGCGGTGTACATTTGAGTGACTGGCATAGAGTGGGTGATACGACAGTGACTCAGACAGTATGTTCAAAAAAAGTGAATGAGTTATTGTAGCCAGTGAACTACAGGAGAGCATCCGATGGAGGCATTTATCCACCCCATGACTTTGAGTATGAGTTCCTCAGTTGATGCTACGAGTCATGTTGTGCACGGCTGTCTTTTCAGTTATGACACCCCTTGGCTCTTGTATCACCACTTGAGAATGCAGTGACTGAGCAAGGGAGCTGAATCTGGTTGCCTTCAAGCAGCAAGCTTAGCAGTCTTCCAAGGTCAGTCCCAGAAGTCAAAGTGAGATACTGGCTAGCATGATATGATCCAACCTGTGATTGGCCGTCATATTTCAATATATTTAAAGGCGTCTTTACGGCTCATTTAAAGACTCTTTTTCGACAATGCCCACCAAGACGCACACATTCAAATCCAAACAAGTCCCACCAAACAATGTAAGTTCCTGCCATGAGCCAAGAAAACCTTTGATGCCTAGGAGTATATGTCATCTCTTCGAAGAGAAGAAGAACTCATGTTTCGAGTCTGAGAACCCCAGTGCATAATCTTGCGCATGGAAGACATCTCCATATGCACATTGCACACGAAAGAAGCCAAATTCCTCTCTAAATTTCTTCTTCAATAGCTCCTGAGGGCAATACGAGACACACATACGATCCAGAAACCTTCGCAAAAGGTGAGCACAAAATCTCGTCTTCATCCCCAGGTCAGTTCAACTGACCCCTTGCAGAGCTCTTTGGCATCCCTCCGTGTCTTTCCCGAGCATCTCATTCATCCAACAATGGCCGACTCCAGCAAACCTAAGCCGTGCAGTCCATGCAATGGAACGGGAAAGCAGGACTGCCACAACCCGTACTGTAAGAACGGCCACGACGAGTACTTGAAGAAGCAGTGTCCGACCTGCGAGGGCACAAAGAAAGCCAAGTGCACAGACTGTAACGGATCTGGAAAGCGCTGAGACAAGAGATCCAAATCAACGTCCATTATCTGACCAAGGTTTTGATCACCATCTTACACAGCTGGTTGGTTAATAAGTTCGTGGAAGGTTCTCCCAGTGTACGCATACGGGGTGAGGCACAAATGCGTACATGATGGTAAAGGTTTCCTGGGCGGCAGCCAGAGGGGAACAGTAGCTCTACCTACGTAGCGGCGGTAATAACAATCTTGTGGGAAGCCTTCTTCGGCAAAAATCTTGCTTGTTTTTGACATCACCCACTCCTTGATCGTATGTGATACGGTTTCTTGATTACCAATGCATGCACGCATAGATATGCCGTACCTATTGTGAGCTATGTCGTCCGCCTTTTGTGGGCGCTCTAAGACGAGTTCAACCATAGTGTCACTGTGGCTAGATGAGGAACATAGCTTGGAAATACATCTTAGTATCGAATGTGGCTCACCGCAGGTCTCATTTTGACTGAGCCGGTCATTTGGGGAAAAGTAATCCTGATCTCGTAACATGCCATAGAAAAAGCCGGAGGCGGGAATCACTTTCTTTACAGTCAGGAGAGGCTGTCGAAGTACTGCTTTTTGAACTAGCAGGGATGATTAGCTTGCTGCTTTAGGAACTAAAGGCGAGAGAAAATAGGTCCTATTTAGTGTGGATATGAGACAATTGCCAAGTCCCCTGACCACAGGTAAGGGATTAGCTTCCACTAAGCCTTTAAATGGTGTTCCATGGACTCGATAGGATGAAGCGGAGAAGAATGAGACGATGTAGTCGGACAGAAATTTATGGGTAACGGAAGTAATCATCTTTTGGTGATGTGGATGACGAGACCTCATAGACAATAACCAGGTCTATGCGTGTGGACCTGCTGTTCACATTTACCTACGGGCATAGTAACTTGTAAGTACCGAAAGCAAGGTTCACCTTAGAAAAGGAGATTCTGAATATGCGACCATTGCAAAATATGTATTCCCATTCTAGATGTCGTATGTACGCCCCCGGGCCTGATGGCTTTGCTTATTTTCCGTTGCAAACCGCGGCCCAACCCGCATCCCGTAGTTATATGAAAACGCCCGACTTCAAATCCCCATAGCAGTAAAAGTTAAAGGCCATAGTGACCAGCCTAATAAAGACCAACGAGGATGTCACCCCTAACACGGGCCGAGAGATGGACTTCAGCCTCCAGGTCGAGCTTGATACCGACGGTCAGCGCAGCAGCCTTCAGGTTGCCGTTGTCGTCGACCGGGCCCTTGAGCAGGTTGCCTGTGTGAAATTGTGAGTGACTGCTTCCAATGATAGGTGAGAGCCCCGCGAGGGCAGGCGTGAGTAGTACTTACCGACTGGGCCGTTGGCCACGCCGGAGAGGCCGGGGAGGGGGAGGGCGTTGCCGACTTGGCCCTTCATCTGGCCGTTCTGCATGGACAGGTCGAACCCACGTGGCTGGTTGGGGTTCTGGCCGGGGTTGGGGCCGACGACGCCGGTCCTCTGAGGCTCGCTGGGGAAACAGTAAGTAAGTGGGAAAGTTCACTAGGAACGGACGGGTCGAAGTGACTTACGGGCTGCTGGAGGAAGACATTTTCTGAGGAGCTGGTGTGATGGTTCTGGGAGCCGGTGGTGTGGTCTTAGGGGCCGGTGAGCTGGTGGTGGGAGCAGGTGTTGGCTGCTTCCGGGGCGACTTTGGAGTCTGGGCTGCTGGAGGTGCTGCTGGCGCTGGCTTGGGAGCGTCGGCGGGCTTTGGGGTAATATCCTTTGGCTTATCGGACACTTTTAAGGTCTCAGTTGATGCTGGGCCCTTCTCGTAAGGAGGAGGTGGGGGGCTTGCGACTCTTGGTGAGGGTCTGGGGCTCTTGCGGAGCTCCTCGGCCTTGTCCTCGTCTAGCTGCGAGAGGTAGAGGTTTCTGGTGCGCCGTTTGCTCTCCGACGCCTTGCTGTCCGTTTTGGGGTCTGAGGAGAGGCTTAGGGAGCGTCTCCGGGCTTGGGGGCTTGAGTCTGAGGTGCCAAAGGACGGCTGCGTGGATACTCTGACCGGAAGCCGGAATTTCCGTGGACCTGGGGAGGCGGTATCTGACAAGGGGGATGGGACGTCGGTGGGAGATGTATTAGAGGCTGAGGACCAGGAGCTGCGATTAGATGACCTGCGAACTAGTCGTTGCTCGGGGGAGGTGTTGATGAAGGATCTTCGATTAGATGTGCTGTCCCGTCTAGGAATTGAAGAGTCGTTGTCCGCCGGCGGAGGAGTAGATATAGATAATGGTCGAAGTTGAGTTAAAGTTGTTGCCATTGTGAGTCTGGAGCTGTCGGCCATTTATGCCCAAGTCATGGCGGTACACTTAATATGCGGGATGGGACAGGATCCCTCCCCGGGTCCCCAGCCGAGCATCTTCGCGTGTCAAAGCTGCGTGCGGGTGCATCAATGCTGTGCGGCTCCATCAGCCAATACGCCGCTTCGGTCGAAACGATGCAGCCGTGGCAGAGGGCAATCGAACGGTCTGGTTGCTCGCTGCGACTGAAATCGTCCCATGATCTTTGCAAATCGAACAACATTGTTTGTAGGGATCCTGGTATTGAGACCCGGCGGGCTTAGTGAAACTGACCTTGGGCGATGCATGCGGTCCGCCGTGTGGTGGGTCCAGGGACCGCTGACAGGAGTTGTACCAGAGAAACTGTTGGCCGCTGACTATGCATGAAATACGCCAGCTGGCGGGAGATCAGAGGCTATCGCCAAAGAGGACATTGTTTGATAGCCGCAAAAGGGTCAAAGCTCCTCGTACGAATATCCCTGGGCGCGTCCAGCCTCCTGGAGTCGGATGGACCCGGGCGAGCTCTTGATCGGACGGTTTTGTCGAGCGTGCATGGGTCCTGATACAGCAATACCAAATCCCCCGGGATTTCGAACCCTGAATCGTACGTCGTATGTTTCCGCGATTCGTAGAAGCGAGTTTCGCATCCCGTTTCAGTGGGGTCCACAGCTGCACGCCCTCCCCCAGCACACAGACCGTGTCAAGATGTTTGCCACTCGGCGTCGGGCAGGCTGCCCAAGGGCAACGTCCGGGTGTCGAGGGACGACATTTGACATTTTAGTCGAACGATGCATTGAAGAAAATCATCAAATTGCTTGACACGCGCAACCATGGTTCTGTCAGTTCTCGTTGCTTTTGGCGCCGTCACCGGCGCGTCGGAAGGGATCAAGTCCTCTCAAGCAAAGGCCAGGAGAGAAGAGCACCGGAGCAGGAAGAACAATCTCATCGTCCACGTCCCAAAGTCGTCCGAATACAGCCAGACTCTCGAGGGCCGGCGGGTGGTCCTATCAGGCAACAAGGTAATTTTTCGCTTGTCTGCAGCCAGCAGGATCACATGTAAACTGGACAGAAAATGTTGTTGACACTGACTGCAGCTCTATGTCGACACCGGACTGGACAACGATGTCCCCTTCGGCCATCCCTTCGAGGGATACTTCCTGGGATACCCGGAGCTCAACCACCCCGGGCTTGTGTCTACCATCAGCGACGAGGCGCCCATCATGAACTGGATCTACATGGACGTGCAGACCTTCGAGCTGAAATTCGGCACGCGACAGTTCTCAGAGGGAAACCTGACAGGGCCATTCGACTGCACCAGGCAAGACCGGAGGCTAACGTTGCACGGCTACGAGAACTTCGTGGCCGTACAAAACGGACCTTTCTGGTCGCTCTACTTCGACTGGGACGGTGACCACCTGGAGGGGAGAGTGCCGCCCGGAACGGCGGTCGTTGAGATAGATCTCGTGAGAAGGGAAACGCGGAATCGGAAACCGAGGCGCCAACCTGGCGAGCAGAACCCTCTGGCGCAGGACCCTCAAGCAGCACAAAATCCGGCAACAAACGGCGCCGCGCCAGAAACAGGCGCACCTGCGAATTCTGCACCGCAGACATGATGCAAAGACTTTGGGGGAAGGATTCGGCGTTCCGGTCCAGCACTCCGAGTGAGCCCGGAACGAAAGATATATCCGGAGCCATCGCAGAAGTGCTTAGGAAGCTTGAACAGCTTCAGCAAAAGCTTATTGTTTCTAATATTGTATATATACACTAATATTATCCTAAAAGCTCCAGGAAAATTATATCTCAAGAATAACCACTCCTCGCCTAAGGAATCGCCTTGAGCATCTGCTTCGCCTGAACATTAACAGGCTGGGAGACCTCACGCCTGCCGATCTTCGTAGGGTGGCGCTGGATCGGGCGGGCGATACGCGCGCCAGCAACATCACCAGCATCCCTCTTCTTGGAGGAGGACGAGATGCCCCCGTAGGCGCAGGCAGCCCCGTTCCACGCGGAGTCGGCGACGGCCTTCCACACGGCCGTGATGTCCGTGACCATGGGCAGGGTCCAGTACAGCCTGCAGTCGGCCTCCTCGGCGATGAACTGCGCGGGGACGCCGTCGTCGACGTTGTCGCGCAGGATCTGGTCGCGCCCGTTGATGGCCGCCGCCGTGCTGCGGTTGACGGCGAGGTCCGTGTAGCGCGCCAGGGCGGCCTTTTGGTCCGCGTCGGTGATGTTGGCGCCGACCTGCAGCGCGTACTGGTTGTAGGCCAGCACGGAGCTCCAGTCCAGGACCTGCGCGCCCTTGACGCCGCCCACGCCCTGGATGGGGCCTTCCTGGGGCCGCCCGCCCATGGCGACCGACTTGACGCCGCCCTGGATGCGGAGCATCTCCGACGCGAGGGTGCAGGTGCTGGCGCAGACGCCGTCGTAGAGCATGATGATGTTCTCGGCCGCGAAGGGCTGCGTGAGGTTGGCCAGGCTGCCGTAGCCCGCGATCTCGATCCCGAGCCCAAAGGTCTCGTTGGTCGTGGTGAGGTTGTCGTTGAGGTTCCAGCGCATGATCTCGGTGTAGTCGGTGTCCTGGTAGACAACGGGGCCGAATTTATCCTCGAAGGACGTGAAGGGGTCGAGGGTGAGGTTCAGGTCGTAGCGCCAGTTGAACCAGCTCTCGTAGAAACTGACCAGGTCCGCGTCGGCGGATGTGTAGGGGTCGATCTTGGCGACGAGGTCTGAGACAACATCGGAAATGGCCAGGAACGAGGGGCTGGCCTTCCAGCGAGAGAACCCGTCCTCCTGCACGCTGGGGAACAGCTGCCGGAAGAAGTCGTACCCCTGCAGGATGTAGCCGCCTCCGTTTCCTTGGAAGTCGATGACCAGCTTGGTCTTACCAGCGGCCACGGCATCCGCGAAGAACTGGGAGGCCACAGATTGGAACTCAGCTGGAGACTCGCTCTCGAAGGCCAAGAGCACGATGACTGCGACGTCCTCGTACCCCTCGCCGTCAAGGTAGAACCCAGCGACGACGGCATCCTGGGTGATGATCACGGGCGTGGGATAGCCGGGGATGCTGGCCGCGGCGGCCGACGTAGCATTGGTGGGCGAGTTGGTGGCCGCACTGCTGTCGTAGCCGTTGGGGTTGCAGAACTTCTCGTACATGGACTCTCCGTCTGTGATGCCAGTCAGGGGCACCTTGATGCGAGCGTAGTTCTCCAGGGTGACCTCGGTGCCGTTGGCGAAGGTGATGTTTGTGCTGGCACCGTGGTAGATGTACCGGATACGGCCGCCACCCTGGAAGTATCCCACGCCCAGGCCCGCAGCAGGGGCAGACAGCTCGAAGAACATCGAGTTGTAGGCGGAGTCAACGTCCTGGTTCCAACCGGCCTGGTTGATGGTGTCTTCAAGGTACGTAGCTGCGTCGATGCCGTTGATCAGGGTCACGCTTGAGGCGGTGCTTGGAGACGAGATGACCTCCTCATAGATCTTGATCTCTGGCAGCGAGGACTGGTCCTCGCTGATGGACACCAGTGACAGGGGGCGGTTCCAGTCGAAGACGAGAGTCAAGAGGTCAGGGTAGTACACAAAATGACCGTCGTGAGCAGGGCCGAAGACAGTGTTGTACAGCTCTGCCTGGAACTCATACTCGCCGGCGTACCCGTCACTCTCGAGCTTGGACCGGATGGTAGCCAGGTTGGCGAACATGTCGTAGGCCGGGTAGAAGTAATCCTCCGGCGGGTCGGCCAGATATCCGGAGTCTGGAAATTGTTAGCCTCAAGGTTCCAACCGTTATAGTAAGAAAAGGGCATGCTAACCGGACTGCCATTCAAGATATGGCTCAATGGAGTCAACGAGCTCGATGGCCGCCTCCTTTCCAAGCGGCACGGAGAGCAAGCAGTCATGAGCAATGGCTGCAGCGATTGTGGGAGTAGCCGCGGGAGACACTGCAATCTGCGACGCGTATGCAGCGCTGGCAACAGCACATGGCTCTGTCGGGCTGGGAACAGCTGAGGTCGTCGTGTTCACGGCGGCGGCGTGAGCCATGCCGGAGAGGCCACTGGCCACGACCAAGACGGTAGACTTCATGGCGACTATCTCGGCCTCGGTTCACGAGCTTCTGCAGCAACGAATGGACTGACGAGAAGGAGGTGAAGCGCAGAGGAGAAGGGGCGCACGTCGTCTTCCCCCCTCCTGACAACAGGCGACCGCCTCTCCTTTGTAGTCGTCAACCATTTCCGCCATGAGCTGCATCTGCTGGGGCTAGTTCGTACCTGTGGATGCGCCGTCAGCCCGTGTGGATCACATACCGCATGCGCCATGTTGCACTGCAGATGGCGACGAGGGCATTGGCCTATCATTGCTGCGTTTTCTCCCTATCCGTGGCGCGGGTTGTGGGTAGCATCATGAAGCTTATCCGCGCCGGGCAGGGGCTTGGCTGCTCACCTGCCTAAAGAGGGAGCTCGTTGCCGATCTGTACGAGCGACGGCTTTTCCTGGAGCAAGGGATCCTCGTTCACGCATGCAATCCATCAGGCACACAGTTCCCCACGAAATGCGAGGGAAGCTAATCCTTGTTTATTATTTGTGTGCAGTATTGCATAGGACCTCATTTACTTTCTAGCGCTCGGTTCCCTTTGAACAGCAACGCTGGTTACGCTCAGACATAGTAAGCAATGCTCCTTCTCTCGTGGTCCACAAAGTCATCATAGCCGTGGGTGACCACAGCTTCCTACTGCAATGACGCTTCAATTTTCCTCGAGCATAAATCTGTGGATTATGCAACCAATTCAATACGGTGCCTGGACTCCGGGGAGTCGCTAAACTAAGAACTTGCCGGGCCCGGACCGACTCGAGAAGGGTCCCATTCAGCGCGCCGAAACTGCAAGGTCGGATTATAAGCATTGGGCAAAAAGCTGCGTCGGAGATTGCGCAGGGACTGACTTACCAATAAGTATCGCTCAGACTCTACTGGCCAGTCAGAAATCACTGCAGTCTTACAGAGCTGCACGAAACGGGGGAAACAAGTGCGACGCCAAGTATTCCTGACGTATGCACTGCATATATGTCGTCCTGTCTCAAATTGGAGAGACAAGCCGGACTTCTCAACTCCTGGATAATTTTCTTCAGCCATGTCTCGGGTTTTACTCACCTGGAGTGAGTCAACCGGCCAAGGCTTGAGAGAATAAGACTCGTTAAATTTAGGAACTACAGTAAACCAGGTACACAGTAAGCAAGACTACACGCCGTGAGTAAGCCATATCGGAGAGCCCGTCGACATCTGGATGTCGCAGCCAAAGTCCAACCCATAGACTATATTAATAGCAAAATGCCATACTCTCACGATGTCTGATATGATGTTGTTTTGCAAGTCGATCACCCGAGCCGCGTCACTGGGCCCTGAATACTACCTCAAGAGTTGCCGACTGCAACCCCAGCACACCCAATCACCCGGGACCTGAAACATCAGACGACAACCCCCCCATCAGATAACGAAAAAAGGTCCTCCATCACCATGCCATCGCCGGCGCTCAGACTGCGCCCGGGCGGCCCAGCAGACGTAGAGGACATGTGCGAGACGGTCCTCGACGCCTTCTCGGGCAACACGGTCGGCCGCACGTTCTTCCCCGCCACCTCAGCGTCCGCGCGCAGGTTCTGGCTGGGCGCGCTGGCCGACGAAATCCTCGACCCCGGCGCGCGCTTCGTCGTCGTCGAGGACACGGTCGCATCGCCCCCGGCCCTGGTCGCATTCGCCAAGTGGATCGCGCCGCTGCCGCCCGGGACGCCGCTGCCTCCACTTCCCGGGTGGTGGCCGGCGGACGGGGATCCGGCGCTCGCGGGGGCCTTCTTCGGGAGGCTGGCGGAATTCCACGAGGGGATCATGGGCGACAGGCCGCATTGGTACCTGGAGATGATTGTGACGAGGGGGAGGTACCAGGGGCAGGGGGCTGGTGGGATGTTGATGGGGTGGGGTGTCGAGAGGGCGGATGAGGAGGGTGTTGAGTGTTACTTGGATGCGACGCCCGAGGGGAAGCACTTGTATGAGAGATTTGGCTTCAAGGATGAAGCAACCTTGGGTTTCTTCAACGAGTCCTATCGGCACTCTTTCATGGTTAGAGGGGGGACGAGAAAGACACGCAGGGTTGAGACTGCCTAATACCAAGGTCAAGAGTATTGTGTCTCAGTCCTCCCAGCTCACAAGCAGCGACAATTACATGTAACACACTATATTTCCTCTAGCCCTTCTATCGAGGATTGAGGGGGCTACAATGCTCTCTCAGCATTCTATGCTACAACCAATCGTCAACCTCACTGTCAGGTACTCCACATTCCTTCGCGAATACCTTAACAAGAGACTGTAGTTCAAGAGGCCTGGTGTGAGCTTTGCCTCAGTGCAGCGATCGGAAGAAATCAGGGGTGAAGATCAAAGACTTACTTCGAAATTCGCATGTCTCAACAACCGGAACCCTGGTGATTTATCCAAGTTCCGTTTCGACACCCGCGTGGAGCGGCTGCCAGTGGCAACACGAGCCAAGAATCTCGGGTGGTCACGGTCGGGTATTGCCTGCAGGACAGCTCTAACCTTGCGGAAGTCGATTTCCTCCTCATCCTGCCCAGAGCGCAACACCAGTGGCCTGCCCGTCAGGCACCAATCGCACCGCTCGCACCGTTCCTGGCCGCCGGGGAGCTCTGCGCCAAAGTACTCGGCAAAGCCGACAGTGGTGCAGCGGTCCTTGGTGAAGAGCTCAATGACCTCGCGCCGTGACTGCACCCAGGCTTCGACTTCCTGCTGGACGTGCTCATAGACCACATCTGCCAAGGCCCCGATGCTGTTTGCGCCGTTCCCTGGGCTTGGGCGCCGCAAGATACGGACTGGCAACTTCCGGGCGCCTGAATAGAGCTCTATGTGGCCGAGATCAGCCAGTTCCCTGAGCCTGCTGATCACTTGCAAATGATCGAGACCGGTGGTTCGCATTCCTGCCCCTCGCAACTCAAGAAGATACCCTCGGCTGGATTTCCGTGAGTGCGCAGCAATCGCCTTGTCGATCAATGAGGTATTCTTTGCTAAATTGTACTGCCCCTCATTGGTATACACGTATCGACAGAAACTAGGTTCCTGCACACCGAGCTTGATGAGACCTAGCCGGTCTTGAAGCAGAGATAACATGTTCTGAATTCTGCTTGACTTCATGTCGAGGTCAAGCATCAAGACACCGAAGTCGAGATAGACGGTTTGGTCGGTTTCTTTCCCCTGGAATATTTCTTTGAGTAGACGACTGACATCACGTCTGCAAGCGACGAGGGAGCGAATCTGATTCTCTGACTGCTGCAGACCTGCTGCGTCGAAGATGAAGAATACCTGGCTCCATCCTCCATCCAGTCCAGCTATCCTAAGGCGGCGGTCGAGCGACGCAATGCTACTCGGTATCGTGTTGAACACAAGATTTCGTATGTCTTCGGCGGTCAATGAGTTAGCTCATCGCAAACAAATCAGGCACAGTGTCGTGGACAAGGCGTATGGTCATGGCTTGAAGTTAATCACAGACGCTCGATGATAAGGCTCAACCACAATAAAGATTGCACAAGGAATATGAGAAATAAAGGATTTTCCTGTGCTTACGGGGATGATTGATAAGTCGCCCGACGGCGAGGGTGGTGCAAAGCTAAATTCACAATAGATAAGTATTAAAACCAGCCAGTCCGAGTCTTGGATGTCGGAAAACAAGTCAGATCACAGTGATCCAATACTCACGATTTGGAATTCAGACGCTTCGAATTCAGACAATGCCTTCTTCCCATGAGCATCTGTTGAGGTGTTCAGTGATGCTCTTGCACTGAATCCTTCATTCTGCAACATAGCTGCGACGTCGTTCGCCATCTGTGACTAGTCAGTAAGTGTGAAAGCACGAATCAGCGGATGAATCGTACTTTATCGAGTACAGTATATATCACTGTCTGACCTGGCCGCCTCTTCAACAATTGGGCAAGGAATGCAGCTGAGGCGGCGTTGTTGGGGCTCGAGTGTGCGTGTAGTTCGAGACTGAGGATGATGGGGTTAACGACTCAAATCGGAGTTACATGCTTTAAGTGGTGGGTATATCACATGTGGACGAACTTTGGTGGGGGAAGCGGCGGAAGGCCATGGATCGAGGATTCTGGCAGGTTGAAAGCCTGACGAACATCTTGCAGAGAATCTGGGTGGCAGCTGCCGGCCAATAGTACCACACCTTTTGGCGTGGTTTCCTGTATGAACCTGGCTACTGTGAGTGCACTTCGTTGATATAAGCGGACATGAGTGTTGCAGTGTACCTATGTACTATTGTACTTTTGTTCGTCACCCCAGCTCGTTTTGCCACCTGTGATGATGTGGTGAGATGAGCTGTACGTTTGAGTCAAAGTGCAGGAATTCCCCAACCTTGTCTGAAAAATGGCTTCCGTCTCCAACGACAACGCGATGAACTCCTCCCGGAGCTGACTTGACTGCATGGATCACGTCGCTGTCGCCCGCCAGTGGTGTGCACAAGCACAAGATACGGGTTTGACCCTGGCGTATTCGCTCGATGTCATACATCCGAGATGCGGTGGTGCCCATGTCCCCTTTGAGCGGGGCAATAAAGTTTGCGGGGATCCCCAAGTCACCAAGAGTTGACGCCATGTGCCTGAGAAATGGTGCAGAAGAAGATGTCACGACGGTAATGCCGTGGCTCATTGTCTCGCAGCTCTGGAGCACAGCCGGAATCTGAGATAGCCATCAGCATTCGGTAGTATTGACATGACCTTTAAGCCATTATGAAGGGGATGGAGTCAAACCAAGTAGCAAATGCTGCTTCCGCTGCGCGAGGGCCAGGACAGCACCATGCTTTCGCCGGAAAGCAGCCGAGATACCACCTCCTCTTGCCCCGGTCTGAACGTCTTGTGGCCAAATGTCTCCCGCAATACGCGGCGAGCCGGTTCAAGGTCGGGTACGCACTTGTCTGGCTTGGGGTCAAGCTGTGATTGGAATGAAATTGATGAGCTGCATCGCAATGAAACTGGACGCCGGCCCACTGAGTTGGCCGCCGATCTTTCACGTTGGACAACACGGAGCAGGGTCCCCATTCCCGCACGCGGCTGCATTAAAGCAACACGTCGAAGCCACATTGCTCCGGTGATGGATGCTTGATGGTTTGGGGAGGTCCAGATGTCCGGGTCGAGTGTTGTCGTTCCAAGGAGCTGCGCCAACCTGCATGTACGTTGGTTGCGGGCACGTGAGCGGACGCAACATGTTATTCCCGGTTTCCTAGCAAGGGGAAAAGCAAGTCAAATTTAGACGGAATGTTTCCGCCGCAAACAATTGCTCAACTATTCCCCGGTGTTTTGGCTCAAATCAGATATCACAAACATCTTTACTTTGGCCTTTCGCAGCCAGGGTGTCAATTCGTTGCTGGTGATTTACGTCGAGAGAATCATTCTGATATCACCGCACACCCCAGCATATTATAGGGACCGCAGAGCAAATGACAATGAGATAGAAATAACGAAACACTCGGTAGTCCCATTGTTTCAACGGCGCCTCTGCGACCCCATTCTCTCCCTTGTCTCCAATCTGTTCCTCTAGGACACGTCGCGAGGCCCAGGCCATGCTGGTTCTGCATGATTATAAAATAAACAGGATTGGACGACACGCGAGTGAATGATCTGCATGCACAAATGCGGACATGGAGCTCATCAAGCGAGGGATGATCGTGCTATGTGCGAGGTCATGGTGGCTATCTCAAGATAAGACGACGTAAGTTATGAGATATTTCAGCTATGGGTAACACACCCCAATCCAGCACAAGGTATATAAAACGGTCCAACGGCATGGTGTGCGACTGAAATAATCTTGATTGCTATGCTTATGTTACGGACAAAACTCGTTCCAGATCATTTCTTCGCAGCCCTGATCTCGTAATGATTATGGTGAGCCAGTACGGGTGATTCTGCAATGTGTCCAATTTGGCAACGGTCCCACAACTGAAGATCTCTATCGTAGCAAGCATACGCCTCACCTGTCGTCAGAGATCCTAAAGACATACTTGATGGCGTTCGCCTTCCCAGCCTTGAGGTTCTCCAGCCCCTTCTGGATCCCATCAAGCCCGCCGGGAACGATCTCCTGAGGCTGCGGCTTGAACCAACCCTCCTGCAACCCCTTGGCGAAGTACCGCATGTACACGAACCCCTACAGCAAAAGGAGTTAGCTATCAAAGAACGGAGGAAGAAGTTTCATTTGGATATAGGGAGGACCAGGCCACAATATGGCCATGGCTTGTTTCAAAACCTGCAGCCTGACAATCCCTTGGAGGTACAGGCTACAGATAGGAAATCGTTTTTCCCAACAGGGTTAAAATTGTATCCGAAAGCTGCTTACGAGGTCCTTCTCATCCTGGTGCACCGAGCCAACCATGGTGCGATTCACGGAGACGCCGGCGCGCACGTCCTCGTCCTTCACCGGCAGCACGGTGGTGATCGTGGCGCCGTCCGCGAGCGCCTTGCCGAGGTTGACGTAGCTGTTCTTCTCGGAGACGGCGTCGTACGCGTGCAGCAGCTTGGCGCCCTTGGCGGCCTTCTTGATGCCCTCGACCACGGCGTCGTCGCCGTCCCGGTAGTCGATGACGGCGTCGCCCCTGGAGGGGTCGAGGAACGACTTGACGTGGTCCTGCGACTTGCCGGCGACGCAGATGAGCGGGTGGATGTTGGCCCGCAGCGCGAGCTGCACCGTGTAGATGCCCACGGCCGAGGCCGCGCCGTAGATGACCAGCGGGGTCGGCCCGCTCGCCGGCTGCCACGGCGCCGCGAGGCCGAGCTTCGTGTTCAGCCCGCAGGCGGCCGTCAGCGCGGCCAGGGGGATCGCGGCGGCCTCCTCGAAGGTGGTGGTCTTGGGGATGTGGGCCGTGGTGTGCGCCCATGCGAGAGCGAACTCGGCGTAGCTACCGCCTGGGGTCATCATCTCGTGGAAGGCCATGACGCGGTCGCCGGGCTTGAACTCGGTGACATTGGCGCCGACCTTGTGCACTATGCCGGCGATGTCGTCGCCCTGGTTGAGGACCTTGTCCGGCATCCACTCTGGAATCTTCCAGTCCTTTGGGTTGGACCCGCTGACCGCCACCTTGATGACGACCTGATCATCGTTTGGCACTGGAACCGACGATTCTATTATCTTGACCGCCGGTCCTGGAATTGTTAATATCACCTGACTGCAGTCTTTCAACCATGATCATGAGACTTACCAACGTCGACAATTGCTTCCTTCATCGCGTAGTTATATTTTGAAAGTGCGGTATCGCCAGTGGAAAATTAATTCGATCAAGATTTGGTGAAGACTTGGGCTAAAACTATGATGCGGATGGAAGATGATTTAGAAGCTATTGCATGAGACGACGAAGATCCAATTATATCACAAGCACAAAGACACTACAGTGTGGTGATATAACCACATGCACATCGTGACGATTTGTAACAGGCTTGCCCCGACGGACGATTTGTAAGAATCGTCCTAACTCCGATCGCAGCGAAAGTAGCGATTGCTGGAGCAATGATGTTTGCGAGTCAATCAGATTTACCCGCATCGGGCCATGCGGGCCCAAATGGATCCCGAGGTCGATGTCTTCCCCGCCCACAGAGGTACGGTAGTTACCAAGTACCTAGGTAGGCATTGCACAAGGTTACACGGGCCATTTCATCATATTGATTTCGGCCGAATGGCCGGACGAAGATGGCAAGGTACAATATCCAATGATGTATCTGGTGCTAGCTCTTCCCCAATTCTTCTGGCACGTTGCAAATTTAGGGTTTGACTGAGTTGCGTGCAGACATGGATCCATATCGGCCTCGTATTCTTAATCGCGAGTCGGCGCTAGTACGTATGCCGTAGCATAAAAGCACACTTGCTGTACACCGTACTCTGATCGCGCCCCGCAATTATGTATCCACAACGACGCTTTACCTTTCCAACAATTCAGGCGTACTTAAGAAGACACGTTTTGGTCTTCGGCGATAAGGTGTTCCTCGAACATTTCTAAGCGTCTGGTTGTTGTCTCCATCATCGTATGAGCTGCCCTGAAGTCTACCTACCTAGGTAGGTTCCAACGGCCGGGAAACAGGAGCGTTGCTGGAAAGTGGCACCTGCATCCAACGTATCTGCGCATTGGATTGGAGTTTCTTGTTTAATAAACATTGGATCACACAGGCAGCTGTTCCAAAAACTTGTATTCTCATCATCTTTGCCAGTGCATCGCAAGTCCTCGTTGAAGTTTCATCTCTAGTATTGCTATCAGCGGCAAGGGGACCCATGTATAATCGCGACTTGTTGCCAGTTGCGCCTTCTGCCCATGATACAAGCATCAGAGTCCAGAAACATTGCAATTTTTGGAATCTACGGCCACTGTGCCTTGAGCTAAAGCCGTCAGAGCTAAAGCCGCCTGCCCCACGGACTGTAACATGAAGGCGAACAATAATACACTGGGACAATGCTCTCGTCCATGAGAAATAATCACCATGGATACAGACTCAAATCAGCTGCCAGAAAGAAAAAAAGAAATGAGACCTGTCGTGTGCCGGGGTAAAGAAGTGATCTCAAAATAGATTGTGGCTGGTGTCCAGAACTGGGAGCAAGCTCGAGCCTTGTGCAGAAGCCAATGGTAAGCAGGGTTTCTATCGAAATTGCTGCCAGGTCAGATTCCAGAAGCCAGAGTAGATAAAGCCCGAGACGACTGGTTGGCAACTAGTTTATTATGATAGATAGAATCTGCCTGCATTGCGCGTTACGCGTATCAGTTTCAGAACCTCAAACGGAGCGTTTGTCGGAAATGCCACGGCGCTGGGGTCGGAGCAACGATTTTCCGAGGGACCCCGCCAACCTCCAACTCAAGGTGCGGTCGGGCGCCGGTCGTCTGTATGCAGGATATCTCGGACAGGCCATGACGTACCAGCCGACTTTGCAGTACTCCAGAAATGTGCCAGGTGCCAACTCTGGACAGTGTCTGAGCTTATCGATTTGCAGCCAAAAGCTGTAGGCAGCAAGTGGAGGCCCGTTGCAGACCTCTAGCAACCCAACAGGCTGGTGTCGCCCTCTCGTCACGAAAGGTCCACCATGAGTGTTTTGACAAGTCGCCAAGCCGAAGAGCTGTATGTTTACGCCCGCCAGCCCATCGACACGACCGTCCACGCCCTCCTCGTGTCTTACCAAGGACGCTAATCGTGCTCATACCCAGGCACAAGTCCATGATTGCTTACCTGGCCGCGAACAACCTCCCATCCGCCGCCGCTGCTCTCAGGACAGAGCTGAATCTCGAGGAAAATGAATTCGACGCTGCCACAGCCAAGAAATACGAGAACCTACTCGAGAGAAAATGGACCAGTATCGTGCGGTTACAGAAGAAGGCATGCGCGGGTCCCGCCTCCACACGCTGACGCGCAATGCCTGACTGATGCCTCGTCCTAGATCATGGATCTCGAATCCCGGAACACCGCCCTGCAGTCCGAACTCGACAGCATAACGCCCGCCTCACTGTCGATGAAAAACAAAGACCCCGCGTCCTGGCTGCCCAAACCACCGCCCCGGTACACCCTCGAATCACACCGCAACACCATCAACTGCATCGCCTTCCACCCAGTCTTCTCCCTGCTCGCCACCGGCTCCGATGATTATACGATTAAAATATGGGACTGGGACGTCGGCGAGCTGGAGAACACTATCAAAGGCCACACGAGAGCCATCCTCGATGTCGATTATGGCGGCCCGAAAGGAAACGTTCTCCTGGCATCCTGCAGCTCCGACCTCACCATCAAGCTGTGGGATCCGGCTTCGGATTACACGAACATCCGGACGCTGGCAGGCCATGATCACAGCGTGAGCGCTGTGCGATTCATACCTGCCTCAGCAAACTTGCTGGTCAGTGCTAGCAGAGACAAGACATTGCGGATATGGGACGTTAGCACAGGATTTTGTGTGAGGACACTGAATGGCCACAGTGGATGGGTTCGGGACGTATACCCGTCTTTCGACGGTCGCTATCTGGTCTCCGCCGGCGACGACATGACCGCCCGGCTGTGGGATATCTCCGAGGCCAACAGTACAGAAAGCAAAGTAGCCATGACAGGCCACGAACACTACATCGAGTGCTGCGCCCTCGCCCCGCCCGCCGCATATCAGTACCTTGCACCACTGGCTGGCCGGACGAAACCTCCTCCGAGCAGCAGCTCGGCCGAATTTATGGCGACCGGCTCCAGGGACAAGGCAATACGTCTATGGGATGCGCGTGGAATATGCATCAAGACCTTGATTGGCCACGACAATTGGGTACGGGCGCTTGTCTTCCATCCCGGTGGCAAATATCTCTTGTCGGTGGCGGACGACAAGACATTGAGGTGCTGGGACCTTACCCAAGAGTGTCGCTGCGTCAAGGTCATTGCTGAGCCGCACGAGCGGTTCATCACGTCGCTGCGCTGGGCACCGAGCATCGTACGCAGCGTCGAGGGGTCTGCTGCGGGCGACGGTACTCCGACCCGGACACAAGACGGAGAAACAAGGAACGGAACGACGCCCAAGTCCCAAGACGTGCAAATTCGCTGCGTGGTTGCCACCGGGGGCGTGGACTGCAAGCTCAGGATCTTTACGACATGACGAAAATGCCAACGTCTCCAAAGTCTCCAAGCTTCTTTACTTTCTACTAGAATATCGTAATATCCTGGGGGGAAGGGGAGGAGACCCTACTCACATCGGTGTGGCCTTGGCGGTGGGCCAATCTTCCTTTTCCCGGCTTCAATACCCTCCACCCCTGGCAGTTTGTCTGGCCCACACCCAATCTTCCATCTCATGCTTCTGGCGCGCGTGGTTTTTGTCTGGCTGTGTTCATTAGAACCCAGCTACCCCGGTGAGGTTTAGATCGAGCGGTGCCTTCACAATGCGGTTTGCCTCTGCTGCATAGGACGGCGTTGGTGGACTACCCAGCTATGACAACATTAAATCTCGTGTCCTGTCGTTTCATAAAATTGGAATACACTCAATCTCCAACCAAAAGTCTCATCGCTTGCTGAGCACCGCAGTCTCATCGGTCCTTTCTCAGTGAATGCAGGACAGCCGTGCTCACGCTTCTTATTAAATTGAGGTTCATGTGCTCGGGTGAGGAAACGCACAAATGCTTACTCGGGATGCTTATCTTCGGTGGACTATCATTGTGAACGACATTGTATACCCAGATGGTAAGCAGTAGCGAATCCTTCGCGCCACCAACGCCATGCCTGTTGGTTGGGGGGAGCTGACGCTTCCTTCGCCAACATTAAATATCCTCGACATGCCTTCTCCAATGTCCCCCCCTCGTTCCAGAGGTCCTCATTTCTCCGAGCACACGCAGCACCACGAAAATCGTATTGTACTTCAGTCTAAAAAAACAAGAGGAAGAGCCATGTCGGTCCCGCCCCAGGAAGAGACAGGCGGATTCACGCTCATTGTCACTGTCAGCATTCAACCTGACAAGTACGACGAGTGGCTCAGGCACTCGTGGACGGCTTTCAAGCATGTCACCGCCGAGCCGGACTGCCTGAGCTTCGAGATGTTCACCGTCCCGGGGGAGGCAACCAAGGTCAAATGGGTGGAATCTTGGAGCAAGAGCCTGGAATCGGTCATGGCTGTGAGATTCCCCCTCCCCCGTCTTGGTCGTTCCCCTCAGGCACAAACCTGCCCGACTTCAACTCCCCCAATCGATACTCGAGGCGGATTCCTCAGGCTCATCGAAGTCGAAAGCAAAGTTTGTAAATAGCATCAAGATGAGCTAATCGTCACTACAGAACCAAGGCAATAAGGAGTACATGAAGTCTTACAAGGAGATTACCAACCCCATGCTCATGGGGGAGCCACAATGGGAGCTTATGAAACGATTTGGGGGTGAGTGGGCGAGGGCACAAGAAGGTGTTTTTCAGAAGCCTTGATTACTTGTTACTAGTTGTGTTTGCACCAGCAATCACGATTGAGGACATTCCTCGATGCTGGGACATGATGTGGCATGTCACTGCTTGATTTGTGCTTGTGGATATACAGGCTTGGGGAATACGGATTGGAGTATCCTTAGGCAGAATTGAGCTTGTCCATACGTATCCGTTAGTTTGAAAGTAAATTTCCTTCATATTCACACATCGTGGCCACTATATTCATCCACCGTGACCCAGGCTAACACGCTCTTTATGTCACCATAACCCAGCGTCCTGTCCCGCTCGTACATACAGTTTATTTTATCCATGCGGATTTTCCATATGTCGAGTTACTTAGTATTCCGATTGAAACCAGCTGGAAGATGGCGCTGTAGGCCAGACTGTGGGACAGGCTGTGGGGAACTCACTTTCTCCTGAAGTCATGTGAGATGAAGGAGAGGGGTAAAAGCCAAAGTGAAGAAGACCTCGCCGACCCAGCCGGTCGCCCCTCTGAAGATGCTCTGTGATGCCTTTCTCACACTTTGCCGATCTACAAGACATCTTTCAAACTGCCGTGGAGAGACTGATATCTACATCACATTCAAAATGGCCGCTCAATATGACGATATCGGCTCCAAGTACGAAAGCTTCAAGACGCTTCCCACTTCATTGATAGAGGAGGCCAGCCTCAAAGACACAGTTGAGCCATGGCTTGCCAAGTTCCCCAACGCGAGAGTGCTCGACCTCGCATGTGGCACCGGATATTATTCAAAGAAACTGCTTGACTGGGGAGCAGGCTATGTGCTGGGCGTTGATTCTTCCAGTGGAATGGTGGACGCTGCCGGGGAAGCATTGAGCAAGTACGCGATGTACACTGGCAAGGTTAACTTCCGAGTCGGTAACGCTCTCGACCTGGGGCAGATACGGCACGAGGAACCATTCCACATCATCGTCGGGAACTGGCTCCTCAACTATGCCAGCGACCCGGAGGAGATGACCAGCATGTATCGCACCATCTCGGCAAACCTGAAGGACGGCGGAGTGTTCATCTCCATAAACCCACCGCCGGCAGAGGACGTGGACGAACGCGCCGAGAAGTGGGCAGCAATCCAAGCCCAGTATCTGGAGGTCATGCCAGTCCGTGTGGACTATTACGAGAGGCTCCAGTCTGGGCTGGGCTGGAAGACTGAGATCACCAGCCTCATGAAGGACGCCCAGTTCAGCTTCAGGAACTTCCACCTCCGGAAGAATATCTACGAGGAAGCGGCGAGGAGCGGCGACCTGAATGGAAAATTGGAGTGGAAAGGACCAACTATCCCGGAACGAGTTGCGACGGCTACGGACGGGTTCAGCAAGATGAGTGTTAAAATTAAACGCATGGGGATTCTCCTCGTCGAGAAGTAAATTGCCAATGGGTGTGGAGCACCGACTCTTTTCCTCACACATTGCCCGACATACCCATCCGTAGGAGAGAACGAGAACAGGACTGCGATACCCGGCCCGAGTCGGCGAGGGTGCTTTCGATGGACCAGGATTTCATCCTACAATATGCAGTTCATAAGAGAAAGGACCATGGATATATGAGTGTCAGTCAACGAACTGCCTCACGCGAGGCAGACAGACGAGCACGGTGCTTGGCATCGGAAATCATGTTTGGGGGCTATCGGCACTTGTAAGGCAGCCACACAAAGTACGCAGATGGTTCACTCCTCGCTGTTCCTGAGACAGGGGCAAGAGTAACATTCTGCTTACACAGTATTCCAAATTTGAAGCAAACCTGCTGCCAACCGTCGCCCTGGTTGCCGGTGATGGCACGGAAAAATCCAGACCCGTCTCAGAACCAACAGGCCCCCGCCGGGGAGACGCGGACTGCATTCGAAAGACTGGAGATAGGCTCATCAATCTAGCAAGCTTCCAGGCTAGAGAAGTAATAACTTGCTCTATGATGACCTTGACAGCGCACTGCAATCCTTCAGACGGTCGTGGCTCGCAAGCCGAGGCCCTAAACCGTTAGTGGCGCCCGGGCCGTGCTGCAATGATCTCCACACTCCCCCGGTTCTAATTGCCAGGCTTTACTTCTGACAGGCTTCTGTCTTCTAGCTTTCGAAGGACTAGAAGATCGCCGGCGTCCGCCGTCTGAATTTACTTGCTCTTCATGGGCCCTGCAGCATGATCTGCCACAATACCCCGTACACGTGTAGTATGTTTCGCTGTGGCGGTGCATGAGATGGCCCCCACCAAATATCTGGCAGGTCTCAAGTGCTGCCATCCAGTGGCACCCTGCAAAGCATATGTTGATTGGTGAGATGAATAACACCGAGGTAATGAACTGATCCGACGGTTCAACGCCTCACCCTGTCATATGCTTAGCGTGATTGGCTGAACTCTAATTCTTGCTGCAGGTTTTCGGTCCCTGATGAGCCCTGCCGGAGATTGCAAGTGCTCGGGAAAGAGCTACCTGGTCCTGTAAAGAACTGCCTGGACTGCCTGTCAGGCCTGTCTGCCTCATGGGGCGTCGATCAATATGCTTTCCAGGCATGCGAGGTCCAATGCACGACATAATATCAGATACTTTGATCGAGAGCCCCCTGCGAATGAGCGATGCCGAAGGCCAAGTTAGCCGGGGTGGCATCAATCTCAAAGCTTGCACTGCACGATCACTGGTCAATCGTCGAAAAGGCTGTGGAAATCCCGCTTTCCCCATGAGTCATCGCCATCCGGGTATACATCCGGAGCCCCAGCTTTGATGTGCTCAAGCTCTCGGCTATCTTGCCCGCGCTCGGTGGGTCGCCACTTGAGCCTTGGCCAGGCGGACACGAGAATGAACAAGAGGAGGCCTTTTAGAGACGTGATCTATTGTACATACTATGGTACTATTCCTACTGTCGATCATAAAATTCAGAACGAGGAGGACAAAGCATCAAGGCGCATGGAGCAATGAACGTCAATTCCATCAGACCACTGCCGCCATGGACAAGACGTGCCGTCTCTGACCTAGTCTATATGGGGGACCCGACCTGCCGGCTGAGACCTTCCTGAATTCAGACGGCTATTTGTAGCAATTCCTCTCGCATGAATGTACGAAGGGGCAAAAAAAAAGGGGGCCAAGTCGCGCACTACCGCCTAGGCGGGGTCCCTGCCCGTAATGCGAGAGGGCATTGTAAGGAGACCCCTGGCCTCGCCGCCACTGTTTCGAAGACAACCAGAGCTACAGCCCACGCCCGCAGGGCCGGCCGAAAGCCAGGCGCGCTGTGCGCTAACTCTCCACCTTTGTTTTCGGGGAATTCCACTCGCAGAGATGGCCGTGCGCCACCCGTATGTGCCCATACTTTTTGCTGTAAAGAATGCAACAGCCTACCGGCGGCTTGACCAGTCTTTTCTGCGGTTGCAAAGAAATGACTGACGACTGAAGGGTCAGGGTCCAGGAGGCTGGTGCAACTTCGACTCATGATGCTACAGGTACAATACCACATAATCTGAGGCACCGAAGCGCATGTCTCCGAAATCAAGGCCTTTTGAGGGCATGGAAGTTGGCCGGTGCAAGATCATCCGATCGTCGTCAACAGTCCGAATAATCTGCGCAGGGTTCCCTGCCGAGGCTCTATCTGCCAGCCAGGCCTTGCCTGCGCTTACTCCCTTTCCCCCGGCACACAACGCCCGGCGCAGCAAATGTCGAATCAACTCTCAAGGACAGGGAAGCCCGATCTCTCGGGGCGGCGAGGGCCAGCGTGGAAGGCGGACCCCTGGGAGGACCTGGCCAGCACTTGGGTGCCGTCCCCACTTCGGGCGGGAAGCAGTTGCATCCGCGTTTGCAAATATCCAGATGCCCATGCAAGGCGCCGCAGGATCGAACATGAACTGAGTCGTGCATGAGGCCGTCCGAGACGCTCCCACTGGGCGGGACACATTTCCCTCGGACACAGCTAGGCCGTAAACGTCATCCCAGCGCGCTGCTCTTTCTGTCTCTTGCGGTCGTGGCCCATATGACATCGTCCCTAGTCTTTTCTCTGGCCCGACTGAAATATGGGTGGCCCCCGTTCCAGCGCCGGCGATAGTTGCTGTTCAAGCTTTCTTGTCCCCCCTCCCCCATAGCCAAGCATTGCCATGCCCGTACGGCCGAACACAAGCTCGACATAAACATCCCGAGCCGGCTTGGGGGCGTCCTCTATGATCACTTGTGCCGTCACACCACTCAACACCAGGGGCAGACTAAAGACAGAGGATCCCCCGCCCACTGCGAAGTAATACCGCCATCGAAGGCAAAATGGACAGAATGGAGATGGAGATGGCGATGCGACGGGCAATACCCACCCCGGCGTATCTGGCGGAGGACAGGAGTTACCAGCTGGTGGGCATCTCGATCGCCTTCGCCGTTCTCACCACGATTATCTTGGGCCTGCGATTTTATGCGAAACGATTTCAAGGAGGAGGCATCTACGCCGATGACATGTTCCTATCTGCGGCTTATGTCGTTAACCTGGGAATGTGCGCTGTTGGTATAAGTAAGTGGCTGGAATTTGCGGACACAATTCGTTCTCACGAGACTGGACTTCTCCTTCGAGAGATCCGTGGCGGGACCTTTTTTACTCATACTCGGGGTACAGTCATGACCAAAATCGGCGGCGTCGGCCGACACGTCGAATTCGTCGAGGAGGAGGAGCCCAAACAGCTCACCGGCTGGGCGCAGTCGATCCTCGCCTTCGAGCTCATCTACTTCACGTCCGTGGCGCTGCCCAAGCTGGGCATCATCTGCCTATACCTGCGCATCTTCAACTGGAAGGGCGCGACCCGCACCGCCGCGTGGACCCTCTTCACCCTCACGGCCATGACGTCCGTCTCGCTCGTCATCGCCGCCTGCTTCCAGTGCACGCCCATCGCGTTTTGGTGGGACAGGACGATCCCGGGGGGACGCTGCTTCGACGTGCAGGCCTTCTTCCACGCGCAGGCCCTGCCTGGTTTCGTGCTCGACTTGGCGATCATGGCCTTGCCGATGCCGACTATCTGGCACCTCAAGATGCCGGTGGTCAAGAGGATGGCGCTGGTTGCTGTGTTTCTTGTCGCCAGTTTGTAAGTGCATGAGCAATATTATAGCACACAGTGGAATACTCTTAGCTGACCATTGCGCAGCGGAATCATCGCGTCCATAATCCGCGCCAGGATCTTCTTCAGCACGGCAGCCTTCGGCGACCGCACCTTCGCGTCAGTCGACCTCGTCGGCTGGTCCATCATCGAGACGAGCGTCTACATCATCACGGGGTGCCTGCCGCACCTGCGCGCGCTCGTGTCGCACTACACGCCCGCGTCGATCAAGCAGGCCATCAAGAACACGCTCAGCTCCGCCACGACGCGGTACGGCAAGTCCACCAAGGGCGGCACCTCGGGGTTCTCGGGCTCCAAGTCGTACGCGCAGAGCAAGAAGGGCAACACGGTCCAGGTGCACGCGCTCGACGACGACGCCATCGAGCTCACGCGGCAGAACAACAACTGGAACCGGCTGTCGGGCGGCGGCGACGACCTCGACCTCGAGCGCGGCGGTTCCGGCGGCGGCGGCGCGCCCCCCAAGACGGGGATGAGCGTGCGCAGCGGCGACACGTGGCTGCAGGACGCGTCGCCGACGGTGAACGTGCGGAGCTCGCAGGATGTGTTCCAGTCGCGGGATCGGCTTGGGACACCGAACGATGGCCAGATCACCGTGACGACGGAGGTGAGGCTTACGAGGGATTAGAGAGCCTCGTGTCACGCAGGACAGTCGAGGAGTATATATTTGTTTTTGCCTCGCATCAGATTCATAGCCGTTAATTTGAGATACCACTTTGTTCGTACAACATTTCTTCTATTTTGAGACTGTCTTGTACCAGTGGGAAACACTTGTTGTGCCTCTAACTGACATAGACTACACGCATTCAAGTTCTTTCAGTTCCTCTGCTATGCGGGAACGACCTATGACTGATTTTGTCGCAACCCAATATCTTCGAAAATTGTTGAGTGGCAGACTTGCTGAACTGCAACCATATCCAGGTCACTCTCCGATTTCGATGAACCTATCCATTGCATTTCAATTGACCAATGAGACAAACCAGAAAAGAGGGTGATTAAAAGATGAGCCCGGCGAGGAGCATCCTACGTTCGTTGAGTATTCACAACCCAGGAAGCTTTCCAATGACCAACTTCAGCCATTGATCGCTCACATAATTACTTATGACATTGTGAGATCTTGCGGTAAAATTTACTGCCGGATTTGCAGTCCTCCGCAGCGGCTCCGTCCTCGGAGGCGTAAGGGCGCGTCGACAAAACGCGAGCGGACTATGACATTGCCGCTGCGGTCCACTCCCAGGCTTATTAGCACAAGCGCGCAAGCGCCAAAAGACCATCGATGTCGAACCCAGACAAGACTACCGTGCAGACCACCATCACCAATCTGTTGGCATTTTTAATTAATTTCAACACATTTTCTCCAAAGCAACAGCCATGGCACAAAACGACCCCAATTGGCGCCCCAAGGCCATCGTCTTCGACCTCCTCACAGCCCTCCTCGACTCATGGAGCCTCTGGGACGCCTCGACCCCGTCAGGGACGCCCGAGGAGGGCCGCCGCTGGCGCAAGCAGTACCTCGAGCTGACCTTTGGCGCCGGCGCGTACGACGCATCGTCGTCGACGGCGTACGAGAGCCTCGTGGAGCAGTCGGCCCGCGACGCCGGGCTCCCGGGCTCGGCGCCCGCCGCGCTACTTCAGAACTGGAAGAACCTGCAGGCGTGGCCCGAGGTGTCGCGCGTCCTGGGGGAGCTCCAGGGGAGGGGCTACAGGCTGGGCGTGGTGACGAATTGCTCGGCGGAGCTGGGGCGTGCTGCCGTGCGGAGGGCGGAGGAGTGTGTGGGCGGCGGGTTTGAGTTTGATGCTGCTGTTACGGCGGAGGAGAGTGGGTTTTATAAGCCCGTCAGGGCGGCGTACGAGGCTGTGCTTCCCAAGCTTGGAGTCACTGTGGATGAGGTCCTCTTTGTTGCGGGCAGTGCCGGGGACGTCCAAGGTGCTACGGATGCTGGGATGAGGGTTGTGTGGCATAATCGGGTTGGGTTGGCCAAGAAGGGTGATGCGATTGCGATGAATGAGGGAAAGACGTTGGATGAAGCGCTGCGTGGGTTTTTGTAACGAGCACCGGATCCAACAATGGTAGTCTCGTGCTTGTCTGTCCTTTGTTTCAATGTTTCTGTCTAGAGTACCCACTACCGGGTTCCTATGGAGGCACGGAGCGCATAGAGCGCATCTTCGTCCTTGCGTCGGGCCTCCTCGTAGCGCTGATATCCATCCTCAAACTCGTTGACAAGGGCGTCCTTGAAGTCCCGTTCGACCCAAGGGGAAGACCCTAGGGCTGCCTGATAGTGGACGTACTGAAGCACACATTCTCGCCTCTGACTCATACCAACCCCATCTCGGATGACGTCCTGGCCGTGTTTGTGGAGCTCGTCTATAGAAACCTTGTCGTAGTTCAGGTGCACAGTGTCTTCGTTCCTATGCTTCGCCAACATGTACGCGCCGTCGACCACCCGAGTGCGAGACGCCGTCTGCGCCATTGCCACATCGGCGCTGAGCTCTCCGAGCCAGTCACCGTTGCCCATCTTGAACACTTTCAAAGACGGCATCTTTTGGCGCCACTGTTGCAGGATTGTGCTCCATCGGAGGTCAACGTCAACGGTGATGGGGTCCCCGTCGATGGCGGGAGGGCTCCCATCCTCCGCCGCGATGGCCTCCTTGTGCGGAAATCCTTCGCCGTCTACTGGACCAAAGACCCGCGCACGCCACATTATCGGGCAATTATCCAGGTAGAGCTCCTCGAGGCCGCCTCTGCCATTGTCTGAGCCAAGTTGTGCTACCCAGTCGACTTGCCACTGGTGGCTGAAGACGAATGTCCCAAGTGCCAGCGTCCTGAGGTTGGAAAGTCCTCCGGTACCATTCTTCCCCTGGCTCAGCACTCTAAAGTCCATCTTGGGACTCCAGCCCCAGTAGTCATTCGCGAACAGAGATAGCGTGCGCAAGCGGTCGGCAATCGGAGGTGACAGCCAGGTCGAAGGCAAGTTTTCGAAGAAGTCGTATCTGTCGTGTATGGTGAAAGGAAGTATAGAGTCGCCATCGTAATTCGTGGAATTGGTTAGCAGCTGCAGTTTTGACAATGATTGGGTTGCAAGGAAACGCGTCATCGCAGCGGACGACATTAGGTGCACAGAGTCTTTTTCTGTGAGATTGGATATGGTCAAGGCCGTGAGATTGATGGCTTTCTCAGGGAAGCTTTGCGCTGTTTCGAAGAACTCCGGCTCGCTTTGGAGGCTGGTGGCCAACGAGAGATTTGCCAGAGCCTCCGCCCTGGGCTCGGACCATCTGCGCCAGCGACGCTCCCATCGATCCTGGACCTCCTGTGTCCAAGATCCAGAGATGCATCGAAAAACAGTCTCGGTGTATATGGTTACAAACAAGACCATGGGCTGGCGTCGGTCTACCGCCACTCCGTCATCGTCGAGCCTCCAGCGCCCTGAGTATCCATCATGGCCCTTTGTGAACCGGCCATACCTCAAGTTCAACGTCCTCAGCCCGCTGAAATGCCTCACGAGCGGGAGCGCCATGAGTGCTCGTCGGTGTTGCTTGAGCCGGGCACCATATTCGGCCGCATCACTTGTTGGGAGCCTCCCCTGCGAAAAGTCCAACGTGAGCTCTCTTACGAAAGGTCTCAGCCTCTCAGACCTGGCGACGTTTAGGAACGGTTCGGGGTCGCAGCCGCGCTCGAGACGGACAGAACGGAAAGCGAGCGCCGTGGCCAGGGGCTCGACCGCTCGGCTGAGGAAGCGGCATTGAACAAGCGTTTCCTGCGGGAGGAATGAGAAGATCTGGCGGAGGACATCGTCCGGGATGTCGGCCATGTCGAGGGTAATGGTTCTGCGTAGCAGGTTGAGGAAAAAGATCGAATGGCAATATTTCCACTCGTGAAGACAAAAGGGTGCGCTGTCACAGTGACTTGTTGTGATGGAGCAGCATTATACCTAGCGGACAAGTCGATGGCGCCGAGGCGCAAGCAGCTGTAAGGTGGAGTATTGAAGAGGCAGCGACTGAGGCTCAGTGAGTGGGTTTAGGCAGAACCGATTGGGGGAAAATCTTACGTCACCTCATGTGGACTTACTTTCACAACTGCATTTTCCCAATTTGGATCGAGATGAAAAAACGATTAGATTTTTGCGTCGCCCAATGTTGGCCGAGTCGTATTATGGCATCAATTATGTTACAATCTTTCCGGCGGCCGTTGCGATTGCCTCCGACTATATACCTCCTTTACCTCTTCCGGGTGCCACCACCGAACAAACGGAGCGTCCGGGTTTCCTTGCGTATACCTAGCTGGGTAGACGACAAATTCCTGTGGTATCTCTTTGAGTTGGCCAATTGTGTGTGTCGTGCCCGAGCCTGAGCCGGAACCGGTGCCCATGCGCGTGCCTGAGGTAGAGCCCATGTGCTTCTCAGCGGTTTGTGGTCGACTTTTGTTTCCGTCGTGATATTCATCGTCGCTCTTCATGTCCCCCACCGTGCCGAAGACCCTGTCCAGCGTGTCGTCCCACTCCTGCTGGGCTTCAGGGGTCAATGTGAATGTGCCGTGCCTGTGCCGAGCTTTGACGAAATCAACCAGCTGTGTGAGAATGCTGGCTTCGATTTTGAGCTTGACGCTATAGGCGAAGGGCTTGTAGCTGATCTGGAACAAGAAAAGACCAGAATACTGCAAGCCAATGATTGTGACGTCGAGTGCGATGACTATAATGTTGACGATGAGCAGGTGAATGAACATCTTCTGCACGTCACGCCGGCCCCTGTCGCTGCTGAAGCCCGTCTCATTCCCCTCGCGGGCCACGAGAAATTTAAAACACCTCCACAGGTACAGTGAGCTGAGGGCGACTTCTTGCACAAAGAAAACAACCACTTGTATCCTTTCGATGATCTGATAGGGCCTGACCCATGCGTGTTGGTCGGGATGGCTGGTCTGGCTGCCGACGGTGAGAGTCAAAGTGGGAATTTGGAGAAACACAATTGTAAAGATGATTTCAGCAAGGATCCATTTCCTCAGCGTCCTCGACAGGCGAAGCAGATGCAGCCGGCTGAAGAGAACCAGGCTCTGCCCGCTGACCATCGGCACCCAGCCGAAAGCCGCCATGAAGGCCGGTGGGAATTTGCGATCCACGCCGATGTCGAAGATGAGGAAGAGAAAGCCGATGGCGGAGAAGATGACACCCAGCGTGGAGAACACCATGCTCCAGAAGTACAGCCCGGAGTACCGTTTGAAGGTCAGCAGGACGATGGGCACCATCTCGAGGCTGTTCCACAGCGCGCAGCCCAGCAGTGCCACCATTGTGTACCGCTGCGCGGGATCGATGGCCTCGATGTTGATGGCGCCGCTGCCGACGCCCTGGTCGCGGGTTGCGAGGACGCGCACATCTTGCGATAGTAGGATGGATGTTGGATTCATTGTGCCATCGCGGCGGCTTCTGGTCGTGGTGCCAGCCCGTGGCCAGCTCTGCAGCGCTTGTTCAGTGGACGTCGCTGTTGCCCCGGCTTTGCGTGAAGTTGGCACGGCAGTGGTGTGAGAGGCTGCCAGATAAGTGATGGAGTCGAGGGCCCAAATCCGTGCGTCTAGCAATAGTATTTGCTAGCAACTACGTGCGATGCTAAAACATACTACGCAGTGAAGAAGTGGTGGATGTAAAAGTGGCTGAGTGGCTGTCATGTCGGAAGCCGTCCTTGATTCTGGACCCCTCTGTCGCACCACACGAACGGTCCGCCCGGCAGAAGAATCTGCCTGACTACCTGCTCCAACCTGCATCCTCTGCCTCCGCGTTAACCTGCTCTGGGCGTAAATGTTACTTGATACAGTGCTAGCAGGGTTACGGGGAGGGGGGCTGGCACCAGGAACTCGCCGGATATTACCACGCTGTGCCATTCCAGGGGATGGGTACCCAATTAAATGTTTTTAGTCTTTCACCAGTACTACAGTATCAGAATAAGCTTTCGCTTCTGGGCCAGGCCTCCTAAGGTGCGCCAATGTCTAGCCCTTCCAAAATGCCGAACCACGTTGTGATGAACGTAACAAAGCGGCATACTGCAGCCGATTCAGCTGAAACCTTGTTTGAGTCATGCTCTTCCTGCAAGAAGCTCGATACGACCACACAAGACTGCCTCTATATTGCACCTAAAAGCCGACAAGACAGACTTCTCCCTGAAGAACCGGACAAATCAGAGGCGACGTTGATATTGAATTGCAAATGGCTATTTCGAGACCACATTTCGGCATGCAATCCACAGTGCACATGCTTTGCCACACAGGTCGTCTGTTTGTGCTCAAACATACTTGGCCAAAGGTAGGGTATGTCGTCCGAGTTATCTTTCTCGACCGATCCCAGACGCTGAACTCCAGGCATGATCTGCGGCTAAGACACCAGACAGACCACATGAACCACGTTAGGTTGCAGAAATCGGCGAACGCAACATCGATTACAGTCCAGACGGTTCGATACCGCTTCGATTCACCGAACTATGCGACCAAAGCACGCGATACCTCAGCCCGTCTGCCCAATTAGCGGCCCAGCAAGATCCGACCATGTATTTCATTTTGACGCTCCCATTCGCTCGCAGATTTGGAGGCGTTTGCACCACCGCGTTCTAGTTTTCTAGAAATCCCCAGCACAAGCGGAAATGGCTGGCCCTAACCCCGCCCACCAACTGTTGCGGGCCGGCCAGAGTGAGCGGTCCGGTTGTTTCGCTCGGGTCGGCTCACGAGTGGCTCCCGCGGGGACACGGAAACCTTATTTTGACGGTTGCCGAAAGCAAACAACACGCAATACGCAACACGCAAGACACACGCGGGGGCACATTACTCGCATGTCACGAGACGGCCCACAACCCGGGAGCCTTTTCACAACCCAATTTGAGTACTGAATTGGGAATCACAGCGAGGCCATGGCGCATTCTGATGCGAAATCCGTTGTCGATGGAGCGGTCGACTCCCATCTCGAACATCTCCGCTTCATCAATGACGAGGTGGGTCCTTTTGCTTCCGCCGCCTCCTCACCTCTCCCAAACTCCTTCACGCGATGCCTGATCGCTATGTCAACGCGCAGGCCCATTCAAACTTACTTGATCTCACATAATCGTCGAATCCACTATGCCATAAACTCACAAGTTCTCCCTAGATTCATAAAAATCCAGAGCTGGCCTACGAAGAACACAAGGCCCACGACACCTTCGTCAAGCTCCTGACCAAGCTCGGCTACACCGTCATCCCGCACGCATTCGGCCTCGAGACAGCCTTCTCGGCCGAGTACGGCTCAGGCGGGAGACTAGTCATCTTCAACGCCGAATATGACGCCCTGCCGGGCATCGGCCACGCCTGCGGGCACAACCTGATCTCCTCCTCCAGCCTGGCCGCCTTCCTCGGCACAGCCGCCGCGCTGCGAGACTCCAAGGCCCCAGGGCGCGTGCGGCTACTCGGCACGCCGGCGGAGGAAGGCGGCGGCGGCAAGCTGAAGCTCATCGAGGCGGGCGCGTACAGGGACTGCGCCGCCAGCCTGATGGTCCACCCGGGCCCGGGGTACCGGCTCGCCCCCCCGGTCCGCGGCGTCTCGTACGTGCCGATGCTGGCCAACATCAAGAAGGTGGTCCACTTCACCGGGCGCGAGTCGCACGCCGCCATGGCGCCCTGGGAGGGCGCCAACGCCCTCGACGCCGTGTGCCTCTCGTACAACGGCATCGCCATGCTGCGGCAGCAGGTCCGGCCCTACGAGCGCATCCACGGCGTCTTCCGGCGCGCGGGGGACAGGCCCAACGTCATACCCGCGCACTGCACCGTCGAGTACTACGTGCGCAGCGACACGAAAGTGCACGCCGAGGCGCTGTGGCTGCGGGTGCTGAGGTGCTTCGAGGGGGCGGCGCACGCGACGGGCTGCGGGTACGAGGTCGAGACGCTGAATTCGTACGCCGATGTGAGGGCGAGCAAGAGGCTGTGCGAGGCGTATGTGGAGGCTATGCCCCCGGGCACCGTCCACCCCAGCGAGCCAAGTGATTTTCTTGCTGGCAGTACGGATATGGGTGATGTGTGCTACGAGTGCCCGGGGTTCCACGGTGCCTTTGGGATAGACACTGAGGTGGGTGAGGGAAACCACACGAAGGGCTTTGCTGCTGCGGCTGGGACACAGGAGTCGTTTGACAGGGCCGTGGAGTGTGGGAAGGGGATGGCTCGCGTCGGGTGGAGGATATTGAGTGATGAGACTTTCGCCAATGAGGTCCTCGAGCAATGGAAAGAGGACATGAAGAACGCAGCTGAGGGCAAGTGATGAACTGGTTCAGGTATTGTAGCTGCTCAGCACGCAAAGTCTGTGTTGGCCTTGCTGCTTCCAGCACAACTTGTCGTCCAAGATTAATTGCTACCAAGCAAAGAATCACGGCATGTGATAATCACTTTTGCTTTCTAATAATCTTTCAGAAAAGTTTCCGGGGTAGGCCTTGCACTCATCCTCGTCCCACTTCTTCAGTTTCACATCCAGCATTTGCTGCATCTTAAGCTATAACGATTCCAAGCATAATATTCAAATAGAGCAACTTAACTAATTTATTTACTATAAATAAAAAAGCATAATACACTCCTATTTATATAAAATAAAGTAGCATAATAATAAAGCATATAATTTATTATATACCCCTTAAATAATTAATAATCATTTAAATATTAAATTATATACTTTATATTATAATATTAAAGATAATAATAAAAAATAAAGCTTTAAATAAAGATAATAAAGCCTTTAAATAAATATAATAAAATAAATAAATAATTATTATATATTATTTAAATACTCCCTTAAGGATATAAACCTCCTAACTATAGCTATACTATATATTTCTAAATCTTTTTTAAATAACTTCACTAATCTTCTCTTATATATATATATATATAATATACCTTATAGCCTATCTACTTAAAAAGCTACCCTTATTATTAATAAAATAAATATCTTTAAAGTTTATTAATTATATATTTTAAATATAAATATTAATAATTTAAGCAAAATAAACTAATAAAGAAAATCCTTAAGATAAATCTTCTCTTTAGCTATTCCCTTAAGGAATAAGCTAAATAAACTAAGCTTTATATTTACTTAAAAAATATATATTTTATATTCATTTATACCTCTAAGATTACTCTTTTAAACTATATATTAATTATTTTAAATAGCTTATTATCATTATTATTACCCTTAAGCCTATAAAGCATACTCTTAATACTTATAAAGAGATTCTTTATATAAATTATTTATACTTAATATTCTTTAGTTATTTAAAAAATATTTATTATAATCTAATTAATATAAGCTACGCTAAGCATTATTTTAAATACTCTTTAAAATATACCTATTTATTTATATTTATATTTATATAGCATATCACTTAAAAGCTTATTATAACCCTTAAGGCTTAGGCTAATAAAAAGATAAAATACTTATTTTAATATAATATATTTATTTAATTAATTAAAATAATTATATAAATTATCTTAACGACTTATTATTATATTTATAAATTCTTAAGTAAACTTAAAAAAGTTAAAAAAAAATAATAATAATAAAGCAGCCCTACTTATATTTATTCTTAAAAGCTTAATAAAAATAAGGAAAAAATTAAAAATAAAGATGAAAATAAAAAGGAGCTTAATAGCTTAGCTATACTATATAAGTAGCATAAATATAAGCTTAAAATAAACCGATATATTTTAATTAATTTACTCTTTAAATAATTTTCTATTAATTTAATAAGCTTATTAATATAATTTAAGAGGCTTTATTTTAAGTTTTTTTTTTTTTTTTTTTTTTTTTTTTTTTTAAAAAGCTTTTATTATATTTATTTCTAAGGAGCTTAGCCTTAATAAATAAAAATACTTTTCCCTTACTCTCTTAATTATCTACCTTATATTAAATAAATTTAAATACCTCTTAAAATATTTAAATTATACTTATAATAAGCTCTTTATAAACCTATTAGCCAGTATAAATTTAATTAATAAATATTATATATTAAATGTTCCCTTAATATACTTTTATTTTAATTATATATTATATATATTAATATAGTAAAGCTTTATAATTACTTTATTATATTTATTAATAATTAGCTAGATTATTTATAAATTATTATTATAAAGATTCCATAAGCTTCCCATATTAATTATAAGATCTTAAAGCAGCCTTTTTAACCTTAAAAGCTCTTTCTTAATATATATTATTCTTAAAAGCTTAGCTTTTATAATTAAAATAATTATTATATCTTAATAAGCAACCCTTTAATATATTAAATTATTAAATAAATATATAATATACCTATAAAATAATTATCTTATTTCCTTATTATTAATAAAAAAAGCATTTATAATAAAAATAAATACCTCCTTTTATTTATTTTTATATTATATAATTAATATATATATAATATAAAAATATATAATATTTTAATTTATTATAGCTAAATAATTTAATCTTAAATTAATTAAATAAAGAGAGAATTATATAATTATAAATATTATATTTATTTAAATCATAATTATTATATAAAGAATAAACTTAATATACTCTTAATAAGCTTTAATTTACTCTTTTAATACTTATCCCTTATACTTTTAAAATAATATTCTTAATAATAATATACTTAAAATTAAATTATTTATTAAATTAAAGCACTTAATAATCTTCTTAATATAAAAATTATATATTAAATATAGCCTTTAAATAGCTTTATTATATAAAATATATACTTTAAGGTATTATTTAGCTATTCTTTATACCTTTATTTTATATATTTCTTATAAATTATTAATAACTTTTTAAACTTTTAATTTATCTTTTTTATAATAAATAATTAAATAATTATTTATATAAAATATTATAATTATTATCTTATATTTATTTTAAAAAAAATATTTTTCCTCTTTATTAAATATTAAATTAAGCTTTTAAAATATTAATATAAATTCTTTATATTATAAAAGCGGTATATCTCTAAGTTTATAAAATACTTTATATATCTTTATATATTAGCTATATTTCTTAAAATTATTAAAAAGCTTATAATAAACTAAATTACCTTTAAATATAATATATAAAAAGGCATTTATTATATTAAATTATTTAATTTTAAAATTATAATAAATAATTATTATTATAATTATTTAAAAAGATTTAATAATAAATATTATAATATATATACTTTAAAGTATATTAATTAATTATATATCTTTACATATATATAAGTATACTTTATTATGCTTTAAAAACCTATCTTAATTTTATTTATAAATAAATATTTATTTAAAAAGGAATAATATATTATTAACTAAAGCTTACTTTATTTTTTATTATATTTTTATATAAATTTAAATATATAGCTTTTAATAAACTATTTATATAAAAAGATCTTTTATTAAATAATTTTATAACTTTTTTTAATTATTTAATAATAATTTTAGTAACTTATTTTTATATAGCCTCCTTTTTCTTAAAAATCCTATATTTTTCCAAGCTATTATATATTATTATATTATAATAAAAAGCATTATATATAGCATTTTATATATTTAATTTTCTTTATTTAAAGCCTTTAATTAATTAAATATAAAAATATTAAAAAAGAAAGATTATTTATAAACTTTTAAAATATTAATTAATTTATCCTTAAAAAATATTATATTAAAAACTTTATTATTTTTAAATAATAATTTTTATTAATATTAACTTATCCTTATCCTTAGCTCCTATTAACTTTATTATATATTTCTTAAGTTAATTTATATTATTTATAATAATGAATTAATATATATTATAATTATATTATTAATTAACCTTTTCTTTAAAAAAAAGCTTTATATATTTATTTTTAAATTTTTATTTATTATAACCTTATATTATAAATTACTTTTACTTTATTTATTAATAAGAGCTTACTAGCTTATATTTAAAAATATAAGTATTAACTTATTACCCTTTATTATTTATTATAATAATAAATTAAATATCTATTAAGGGCTTAATAATTTTATTAAATATTTATTTTTTACCTTTAAGCCTTTAAGCTATATACTTAAAGGCTTATTATTTATTTAAGGAGCTTTTAATATTTACCTTTTAATATAATTTAATATATTAAATATTTAATTTATTAAAATATATTTTAATAGCTTTTTATTAATAATTTTAAGTAATATATTAATATATTCCTATTTATTTAAGTTATTATTTTTATCCTTTAAGATAAAGAAAAGTTATTTATTAAAAATAATATTATATATAATAATTATTTAATTAAATATAAGGATTTATATTAAATAAATATTTAAAGCTATATAGCTTATAAAATACTTAATATAAATATAAAGCTTAATTTTATAAATATACCTATATTACTTTATCTCTTTATTCTTTATAAAAAGATATACTTAATAGCTATATATATATATATTTCTTTAATTAAAGTATAAATTAATTATAAATTTATTAACTTATTAAGAAGTATATTAATAAAAATAATATATAAATTATTCCTTAAGTATTTAATATAATAATTATTATATTTATCCTTAATAAAGAGATTAATTATATAAATATATAGCTATAATATTTATATATAATTAAAGGTACTTTAATAAATTAATTATTATATATATCTTTATTAACTTTATAACTATCTCCTTATTAATATACTTATTACCCTTATTTAACTTATAAATATAGCTAAATATAGGCTTAATTTTAATTCCTTCTTATATATATTATATTTTATAATTTATTATATTATATATAAAGATTATAAAAATATCTTTATTTTATTAAATTTTATAAATTAAAAACCTATACTTTATTTATATTATATTTATAAAATCTCTAAATATTAAAAATATATCTTCTTTACCTTTTATCTTTAATAATCTTAAAAAAAATATATTGAAATATTTATCTTTAATTATTAATAATTAATTTAAGTTATTTAAGCCATGCAGGAAATTAAAAAAATTTTAATTAATTCATTAAAAAGGGTATAATATATAATTTTTTAATACTTATCTTAATATAACTTATATAATATATATATATATATAATATTTATATTTAATATATAATATATTATTTATTTTTACTTTTTATATAGCTTAAATTAATGCCTTTAAAATATTTAACCTTAAATGCCCTAATTATAAATATTAAAGCTATTTTAAATCTTTTTTAATAAGTAATAATTATATAAATTGCCTTTATATTAAAGCCTATAAGGTACTTAATAAAAGCTTAGCATTATTTATAAAGATTATATTTTTCCTATTTAAATAAATAAAAAATAGCTTATATTTAATAAAAATTAAGTTATATTAGTATTTTAATTATTTAATTATAATACTTCTTTTTAATAATTTATATTTAAATAAATAATCTAGCCTTAAATATTATATTTTTATTTATTTAAAATAAGTTTTTAAAATAATATTTATATAAAATCCCTTAATTATAATAATATTATTAAATATAAGATCTTTAATATTAAGTTTTTATATTTTATTTAATATATTTTTAAATATATAAATACCTTAATTAATAATTAAAAAGAAAGTAATTTTAACCTTAATAATTTTATTATATTTAATTTTTTTAAATATTTTAAAAATAAATAAATTAAGAATATTAATTAAATATAAGGTTTTATAATTATTAATTAAAATACTCTTTAAGAGTTAATATAAAAGATTATATATTATAGAGAATATTTTAATATATTTTATAATATACTTTTCCTAAAAATATATTATAAATAATTCTTATAAATATGCCTTTTTATATTATTCTTTTCCTTATTTAGCCTTTAATTATCTCTTTTTAAAAAGCTAAATATAAAGCTTAACTTATTTAAAAAATTATAATTATTTTTAAATCTTATTTATTTTTTTAAATATAAATATATTATAGCTAAGGCAATAAATATAATTAAAGGAGCTTTTAATAGCTTATTTAAAAATAATATAATTTATAAGCTTTTAAGAATGCTTTTTATATTTAATAAAGCAATATAAATATTTATAAAGGGTATTTATCCTTTTATACCTTATTTATTATATTAATATAAGATTTTCTTTAAATATAATAAATATTATTAATCTTTTTAAAGCTTAATTACTTCCTTTATATTTAATAATAATAAATTAAATTCTAAGCTCTTTAAATATTAATATTATATAGCTTAACTTATTATTTTAAATAAGGTTTTAAAAAATATATAAGGCTTAATTTAATATTATACGCTACCTTATAATATTAAGAAAATCTTTAATAATAAATATTTTATTTATATTTAAAAGATTATATATTTAAATATAAAGGAATACTTAATATTATAAAGTATATTATTTAAATAAATTAATTTCCTTATTTTATACCTTAATAAAAATAACTTAATATTCTTTTATAATAATAATTTAAGTATTTAAGAAGAAAGGGGTTAAATAGTTTTTTAATATTTAAATTATTATTTAAAATATAGCTTTCCTTTAAATTATAATCTTTATCTATATTAAAATAAATAAGCTATTATTAATTATATAATTTACTTAATTCTAAACCTATTAATAGCGCCCTATAAAGATTAAAGTAATTACTAAGTTCTTTAATTAGCTTTTAAGCTACTTATTTAATTATTTCTAAATAGCTTTAAGGTCTAGCTTAAAAGGCTTAATTAATATTTTACCTTAAATTAATAAATTAAGCTTTTATTAATTTATTAAATTATATAAATATTTAATTTATAAGTTTATTTTTTATTTTTTAAATAGATTCTTAAATATAATATATTTTAATAAATTAATTAAAATACTTAATTAATTAAGTTTATTAAAATTAACTTACTTTTATATATTATAAAATATATAATAAAATTAAAGCTATAAATATTATATAAGTTAGCTCTTTTAATTATAAAGAAATATTATATTAATAAGGATAAAAGCATTAAAGTTATTAAAAGATATAATAATAAAGTAATTATATTTTAAGAAAAGAATATTTAAATAATAAAAAAAATGCTTAGTTAGTTTATTAAAAGGGGATTATTTAGAGTTAGGTTTATAATTATAATAATTTTAAGTATAGTATTTAAATAAAGCAATTTAATTAATTTATTTATTATAGATAAAAGAGCGTGGTATGCTCTTATTTATATAGAATGGAGCAGCATAATAGTGGAGCATACGATTCGTTACATAAGCTCAACCAAGTCTTTCATCTTGACGCGCTCTGACGGCGATCTGATCCGACACCTTAGGCGTTGCCTTGGGCAGCTTGCCGGCCAGGTCTAGATACTATGCATAGTCACGGATATAACTCAGTATTGTGGGAACACAGTGTGTTTACAGACTCCAGGCTCGTTTGTCCACGACAGTACGGGTTGTCAGAGATGAAGAATGACATTGCTCAACTCTCAGCTGACAGTGACTTAGACTTGGGGAGGAGACCAACCATAGACTCAAACCAGATTTGGTGGTTCGCTCATTTGGCACTGTGCGCTTGTGTCTCGCATCTCAAATTTGTCACTCATTTGCTTTATCATGTAATGAAATACTTGGAACTTTACACTAGGGAGAATCTCATCGCATCATTTGCTATCAACAGGCCGTATCTTCCTAGCCCAAGCCTGGTTATGAACCCACCAAAGCTTTCAGTGAACTCAATGCTCATGGTTACAACCATAACCAAACGCAGCTCTAGCAAGCTTCGCCTTGCTCAAGGGCCTCGGCGCCGGCAGGAGGTCACGGCCCATCAGATCCGGCAGAGGCTTCTTCACGTCCCTCTTGATGCTACCTCCGGCCTCGAGGTCCCGCTTCTTGATACTGGCATCGTAGATGAGGTTCAGCCAGTTCCCCAGGCGATATCCGCCCTTGGCAATCTGAAGCTCGATGGTGGGGATGACAGAGTCGTAGTACGTGGGGTACAGATCACTCATAGCCGTCAGGGCCGCAGCGCCGTCGGGCATGACGACCGTGCACACGTAGGTGTTGGCGTCGGTGGCCCAGGCCGTCGCGGTGTCAATGGCCGCGCTCACGCTGTCGCCCGAGATCCAGCTCGCCGCCTGGGACTTGTAGATGCCCGAGTTGATCTCGGCGGTGAGGTTGGTGGCCCAGGTCTTGGCGTACGTGAGGCTGGACCCGCCGACGAGCGTCTGGGGCAGGTACGTGTCCCAGTCGGCGTGCAGGTTGTCCGTGTAGCCCTGGTACTTGACCGAGACGCCGTTGGCGCCCTTCTCGTACGCCTCGTCGTGCAGGGGCTGCGTGATGTCCCCGGTGAAGTGGACTAGGAACTTGAGGGCCTCGGCGACGTTGGCGGCCGAGAGCCGGCCGTCGCCGACCCGCTGCGTGTAGTTGGCGATGGCGGAGACGGAGCAGCCCGTCGAGCCGCAGTCCCGGTCGTAGTCCACGTTGCAGGAGCTGGGCGGGTTGTCCTCTGCGTCAATGAAGTGCAGGGGGGCAGACCACGCGCCGGCGGTCGTTGCGCGGTAGCTGTCGGCCCAGGAGGCGATGTTGGCCAGGTACGAATCAGACGTGTCAGAGAGCACACCTTGAGCCCTGTAATAGCATCATTGGTCAGTTCTATACTGGTGCGAAGGCATGGCCGCTTCATGGCTTGAACATACCAAGACGCTACTTCGTCAGTAACATAGTTTTGGGCGATGTAGGCGATTGTAGCATGCCCAAGAGAACCCCACGCCCTCACGCCTTGCAAGGCCGCGAGGGTGAGAAGTACGGTTGAGGCCATCCTGGAAGAATTTGTAGGCTACTGCTGCGGCTCAGGGCCAGCGTGGGATCAAGAAGGCCAAGACGGGTGCGGGTAGAACCGTGATGATTGCCGTGGTTGACAGACAGCTTGCATGTCTTGGCAGGGCAAGTGGAATATATAGATATTTTCTGACAGGGCTTTCTTTACCAATATCCTTATCATGTGCACCACTGGTGAGATTGTATGGACAGAAGCATTATGCCCGGGGTGGATGCCCAGTCACAGTCACCTACCCGATATGGACAGAGGCTAGCAAGCACCTCCTTGCCAGGCGCCTAGTTGTCCGCTAGTCAAGTGGAGAATCAGGGGAGGGGATGCCCAAAATGTGGACTGCACAGATTACTGCGCAGCAGAGTTATTGGGGTGTCCCGCGAATGAGTTGTCCACGTGCCGATAGTCGATGGGCATGCAACCCCGAACGGAGATTCCAGGGGCGGGATTCGGTGAGCAGATTGGACAAGCTTAATCCAACGCACCCTCTCAGCACCACACGTCGGTGTACGCCGATGACCGTCACAACCATATCTATGAGAGCACCCGCTGGGAGTCACAAGTAATAGGTGACTAACAATTCCAAGGACACACCCAGCAATGCATTTATGTCCCGCTACAGTGCTCCTGCCATATTGGGGCGATAATACTGGAGTATATTAGTGCCTATCTAGCTAAGTGGTTAGGATGAGGTAGTCACACAATTGATCAACGACAGGACAGTCCGCGTGCGGTGAAAATTATGTTGTTCACTTTTATCAGTTGAGTTTCTGTACATGTAATCAGTTATCACGGATGATATATGGTTAGTCCACACGCTGCAAAATCTCTCTGAGCGGACCAAATATCCTCCCCCCCCCCCTCTCCGTCTCTCTCAATCACTTCAAGCTGCCCCGGCAGCCTTCCTCTATTTTCCGGTCTTCTCTTTCATGGCTCTCTGGCAGGCGTCTAGGCTGGAAGGTATGCTCCAATTGAAGTAGAGCTTGACGTTCTTTGGGTGACGCCTCAACTTCTCAATCAGCTCCTCGAGGAAGATGGCGATGCTTGGGGCTGGGTGGCCACGCAGCCCAAAGCCGATGATGACCCCGTCCACATGTTCCGCCTCGTCGAGCTTGTCGAGGGCTGCGCTGCAGCCAAGCCTCGGGGAGACCAAAGTCACTTGAAGAACATTAGTTAAGTCATGCCAGAAAATGAAATCGCAAATCCCTTGAGGACATACAGTCAAAGTCAAAGCCGTTATCGACAAGAGACTTTTGCATCTTTTCGATCTCCTCGCGAGCTTCTTCCGCCTCCAAATGGAATACCTGCTTGATCTCGAGGTCTTGCTGAGCCATGTCATCAGCTGGCAGAGCAGAGATGATAAAGTAGGGCCTGCGACCGGTCGACATGTTGGAAATTGGCTCTGGGAAATTGGATCTTTGCTTTCTTATGGGGAGTGTGCTGCATAGCTTCTTTGTCTTTGCTGAGCGCATCTAACCTACTTCTTTTATATCTTGCATGGAAATGTTCGGCCCCACCTGTTGTGGATCATTCCGGTCCTCGGAGACTCCGGGCTCCGGTCAGATTGGTCAAAAGCATCCGCCCACGTTACATATGGCGGGAGACAGAGTTTACAGTCCCTCCGGATGGGCGACTTGGCGGTTGATCTGGCCAACTTGTGCTGTTGAGAGGAGTTATCTCCGATCTTGACCCCACCCCGCCCAATATCGCCGGGTTGCAAAGATGCCCGACTTCCGGCCCAGCAGTCTCGAATTTGCTCTGATCTTTCCAGAGCACATACGTGCTTCTTCACTCTCAATGCGGATGGGAGACATCCGCATGGCTTCATCAATCCATGCGCGAAGATATCTGCAGGACTTCAGTACATGGCCCATCTGAACCGTGTCTACGCTGGTGAAACGACTACCGTACGTACCTCGTCTGTGACCTTTGGTAGCGCGCAGAGGAATGATTGATGGAATTTGATGTCGCGGTCATTGCAGTAGGTTTCGCGTGGTATCCTGATGAATTGGGCACATGTATGAACATTTTATGCATAATTCTGGGACGGATCACAAAAGAGACCCTGAGCATTGCCAGGGCTGATATACCCTAACGTTGAACCAATGAACTGAGACCCAAACAGCGACAAGACGAGAGCCAGGGTCACGCAGAGCACGTTATACATCTGTCTTCGAGTACTCTTATTTTCTTCCACACTGGAGCTCAAGAAGAATCAGTGGTCAACCCCACAAAAACCACCAGCACAGCAGCATATGCCGCAGTGGCCGAGAGCACATCCATCGGCCTGTCCAGCCGAGACACAACCACAAGTCCAAACACAGCCACGCACACAGTCGTCGTGATAAGACCCGTGTACAGCGTGTTATGGAGGACCATCAGCCACATGGGACCCAGCAGCAGGGCAGCTCCGACGGTAGCCAGGAACAGACGATCCCGGAATTCCCTGAACGACATCACCTTGAGAGTCCTGTTTCTTGTTCCCCCGATCGGCTGACCATCATACTCCCACGGCCCGAGTGGGTGCTCCTCGCTCATCTTGTCTAACTCAAGCTGATTGTATCTCTCCAGCACATCTTTGACGACCCTGCGTGTAACGTAGTGGTCGATACTGCGCTCGCCCGTAACCAGGAAGTGGTCGCGTGGTCGCTTGCTACATTCCATCATGTAGTCATAGTCTTTCATCGCTTGGGCTAGTGAGAGATCAATCAGCGCTCGCAGGACGGTCTCAGTCGAGGAAGTCTAGCAACTGACTGTAGGCAGCCAAGTCCTTCTCCCAATTCTCAGTCTCAATTCTCGTGCTGTACATGGTCACGGCGTGTTTCACTAGGCCGACTTGCAGCTTGCGCAAGTGCATCCGTTGCATCTCAGCGAAGTTGACGCGGAACGTCTGCTCTGGGCTTTTGTCCGCGTTCAGACGTCTGGCCTCGCGAGATTTGCCCATCATGGCCCTCAACCAGCTCATGATCCATTGCTGAAAGCCCTCGACTGGTGGGGGCACAATCTCTAGGACGAGGCCGCGGACATGGTGGTCGACCACCCATGGTCCTGGCTTACCGGCGTCGAGCTCCACATTGCCAATGTCATCTTCCTTTTTCTCGATTTTCTTTGTTGGGCACGGTATACACAAAGTCCTCCCCAAGGTTTTGAGTGGTGACGGCTTGCTGTGCCCTTGCTGTTGCAAATCTGTTCCCACTCGTTCAATGGTGTCTGGAGAAATCTTTTCACCAGGTGCTGCGGCAACCACTCCGTCTTCCGTCGCACAGCTGGGAGGTCTGGGCAGAGACTGTCTCGGAGGCAGCTCTGTTTGTCGGCGGTCGTTTACCATAGAGCCTACTGATTCGCTGTTGTCTGTCCGAGTGACAGATGGCGCAGGACTGGACGACTGCGAACCTGATCGCACAGCGCGCGCTGGCTCATGATCCTGACTGTGCCTGTACCTGTATTTCTCGTCTCCTGCTGCAATTATTTCAGTTTCTATCGGCCTCATAGTTCCAAATACATGGCAAGCCCAGAAACCACTCACCCTTTGCGGGAAGTCCAACACTAACGGCACGGCTGCCTTCTTCAACTTCACGAAGGACATCCGGCGGTCCACGATTCAACATCTTGTGCCAGTTCGAAAAGCACACCCGAGATTCTTGGTCGGTCAGCGTAAATAAGACGAGGTTTGCTCCAGAAGTCGGTCACCTTGTCATTTCGTAACTTCTGTGGCGCCTCGACGATGTGCGTCCGTAGGTGGTTAGTATTGCGGATAAGCCGCTGCAGAGCTGCCAGCCACCATACACACCTGAGGGCGGGGGATCAGTATGTACTTGCGACTATTGGCCGTGAGGATGCAGGCTGCAGAGCCGGCCAGCCACTATATGCAGCCGAGGGTGGGTAAGATACATATGCATGCAGCAATTGGTTGCGAATATGTAAGCCGCAGGATCGCTTGAGCACATATCTCACCCTCAGGGGTGGGGGCTGATTTTGGCAGTCTAATTTGGAGGATTTGCATCGCCGCCTGGGCGCAGCCTACCATCCTCACCATAAAGGAGAGGAAATCCGCCGTATTTTTCCGTTGTTCGACAGTCATTTGACCAAATCTCACTTGGTTCTCTTTCCTTCGGCGCCAGGGTTACACTTGATGCAAATCTTGCCAGACGCCTCCCAGGAGACAGTCATTGTTCAGCTATCACATTTGCTCGTTAGGTTATCGACGTGGAATCGCCCGGATTTTTCGAATCCGTAAAAAGGGATCTTCTGCGTGCAGATTGGACTTAGCCGGAACGAGACCCATCTTCGCTGTCGCAGTACGCACCCAACTCAACGCTCCTGGACTTCGGGACGTCAGATCGGCTTTTAGGATACACCGCGTTTGTTAGCTTATTGAAGGCGCCGAAATGTCCAGCAAATGCGGGGCCTCCACCGATCACCAACTGTACATCACCGTGTCCCTCAAAGGCGCATTGACGATTGAGTTCCCGCATCGTTCATGGGCATCGGCCTTCTGCAAGTACATTTTAGAGAGCCCGGGCGAGCACCGCAGAAATCGGCAGCCGCGCATGCGTGGCCCAGACTCCTGCCACGTTCGAGTGGAGCTGACGGAGGCCGTGGATCGTGTGCAGTTCCTAGGAACAGATGAATATGGTGGGTCTGTAATCTTTGCGTTTACAGACGTGAAAAAAGGCGCAAGATTGGCTCAATTCTTCTGGGTTATGGCTTGACGCGGGTGGTGATAAGCTAAAACTGCCATCTCGGTGGTCCCATGAAAGGTTTGAGAGGGCGATAAAGATGAGCAACGAGCGTGAGAAGGACGGCGGCAAGGGGAAAGACGTGGCCAGGAGGGGGGATTATTCACATGACAATCGTCGCCATTGAGTTCCAGATGTCCGTGGAACTGGTCCTACAACGAACGATCATTTAGCGAAGCAACTAAGTTGCTTTATTACGGCCTTGTGGTGTTATGTACATCAGACTAGAAGCCATTAATTTACACTAGAGCAAAGTCGACGGCGTAACATCGCACCCACAGTGGAAACTTTGCCCTGGGCGAAAGGCAGGCAGACACAACGCCCTGCTGGAGAGAAGGTCCAGTGGCTACTCTCAAGTTACTGAGTCAATATGAACAGGCTGAGGCCGAAATCGAAACCTTTGTAGGGGCCTCCTTTGCCTCAATGGTGTGCGTAATGATACAGGTATTGACGTGCTGCTGGCAACCGCCGGCCAAGATACCTAGCTATGTTATGCAGTAAAGGCCGGTGACACTCTCATACACGTCGCTATGGACTATCAGAACCGAGTTGCGGAACTCCAAAGTTTCTCACAAGAGGGTGTGGTTATTCATTTTCGTAAGCTCTCTTAAAATTCGGCGATAACTGTTCTATTTGGAAACTCGAGTTGCTATCAGTATCATCTCATTGGTATATGAATTTTCCTCGGCCCGAAGTCGCAAGAAGATCGGCGGCTCATCGTCTCTTGGAAATGAATGCAGAAGAAAAATGTGCAGAGGATCGTTGCAACGCCCAGTACTTGTTGAGGCGCTTCAAAGGAAGTAATATCGTTTGCAGCACCTTCTTCAACAGCACCTTCGGAGCTGCAATGATGAGATGAGACACCGAGAGAAATAGAATCAACACTTCTATAAAACTGGTTTTGCCCATTCATGGTCCCTGTCCAAATACCAATCGTGGCTCCCCAAGTAGTTCGCGGTCGTCGGCCGCCTCCCTCGGATAAGCCGTAGAGTTTCGGTTCCACTGATGTCCATCTCGGATGGCAACGACGTTGTGAAAGGGAATTTAATTTTTCCGCCGACTAGATATGGCGCCAATGCCGCGGATCTGGCTCGTTGAAGATCACTGTCGGTAGTTTCAAAGTGATCTGCTCTTGTGGATCATTGGAATTGTTTTGATTCTGTTCGCATGTGCTTGGAGACGACGGCAGTCCAAAAAGCAAGCGAACTTGACGAAGTCAGCTTACGTTTCCCTATTTGAGCTCCCGGGTGTGGGGGGGAATGGATGCGGCCATGGCAAAAGGCTGCAATACGTACGTCAAAATGATGGCGATCAGGACGATCAACCAGCTCAAACCGCAATATGTATTCTGACAATAACGCGAGATTCCCATGAAGGTGATTATGACAACCACAAACCAGAAAAGAATCTCCATTGTATTCAGAATCTGGTATGCCTTGAGACTTTGCCAACGTCGAAACTTGGCGACGTGAGTTGTCATGAGTTGGTACGAGAGCACCACCAAAGTCTTGATACCCTGTCACCATTACATCAGCCTTTCGCCGGTGGTACCTGCAAAGGTTGAGCCTACCATCACTATCCCGAGCGTGTCGGATCTTGTCACAGGCATACCAGCTGGTTTGATAGCGACGCGTGCCCCAGTGAGGCTGATCATGATAATGACCAGTATCATTTGAACGATGTGCACTCTGAGCATGAAAGAGGGGTTGAATAACGGACTGTGAAGAAAATCCGAAATTCGTTGAACATAACTACGCAGGCGATCCATGATGTTGTTGTGTGGTGAATGCTTGGTTGGGCTTTCGAGGTTGCGTGGAGTCGCTGGCTTTGACGTTTTGCAGGAAATATGAAGAATGGTGGAGAGGAACAGTTCAAATTTGCAAGACAGCAAGAACCATTAAAAGAATTCTCACAGCCATCGCGGTGAATAAACACTAGTGAGCTGCTTACAAGCCATTCAATGTGTGCGATGTTATTCTCAACTTGTCACAGCGGCAGGCCGCTTGTACGAGTTAATACGAGATACCCTGTCATCGAGCTTTGTGCTAGGTATTCTGAGCTTCTCATAAGGGAGAGCAGCCCCTAGCCAATTAGAGATGAGCTAATACGAGATACGGGACACCCAGCCGCTCAGCCGCTATACAACGCTTTCCGAACTTGTCAAGGTGGAGTATGCCCCAGCCAATCATGACCGAGTCAATCCGGCAACGCACATGCAGCATCGAGCCAAGCCACAACGTGCGTGCGCTTGCTTATAAGCCATCGGGCTCTTGCCGGTCGATATTTAGGCGATGAGATGTATATATGACCTCCGCCAGACGTTAACTCTGAAGCAATACATCTGTACTCCAGGTCCTCAAGATCGCCTCATTCATGTCAGCCAAAACCATGGACGCCCAGGAGTCGGCGGGGGAGTCTCATATCGACCCGCCGCCTTCCTACCTCTATGCGCTTGAGCAAGGACAGCAGGATGGTGAGACTTCTACAGGTACGATCTGCACTTGAACAAATATTGAAACTTGCTCTAATGTCATCAGATGGCAGGGTCAATGTTGATCCAGGTTCCCGCCTCGTCAAATCTCTTTCGTTATTTGTACCAGACTGGAAATTCCCAGACGGACCAGAAGCATCTCAACCAACCGCTTCGGGCTTGGAGGCGCCGCCAGCGTACAGGCTGCTTGCTCCCACCTCAGATTCCGCCAACGCGGACGAAGGATGGTCACTGCCTCTAAACATCGTGATACAGGTTGTCGGTAGTCGTGGCGACGTACAGCCTTTTATCGCGCTTGGGAACGAGCTTCAAAGATATGGACACCGCGTCCGGCTTGCTACGCATAATGTGTTTGAGGCATTCGTGACCAGCTCCAATCTCGAGTTCTTCCCAATTGGTGGCGATCCGGCCGAGCTAATGGCTTATATGGTCAGTAACCGCTCCCCCCGGAGGCGTGTATGACGAGGGAGCTTGGCAGTGAAGCTAATTACTGAACCTACCACGACAGGTCAAGAACCCAGGGCTCCTCCCAGGTATGAAGACTTTACTCTCCGGGGAGATTGGTACGAAGCGGGACATGGTTGCAAGCATTCTCGACGGCTGCTGGAAATCATGCATAGAACCTGACCGGAAAACCGGAAGGCCTTTCGTTGCAGACGCAATTATTGCCAACCCACCCAGCTTCGCTCATGTCCACTGCGCCCAAGCGCTGGGCATTCCCGTCCACCTCATGTTCACGATGCCATGGTCTAGCACAAGATTCTTCCGCCATCCTTTGGCCAACATCAAAGACTCTCAGCAGATCAACGAGGCTACGCGACAAACTCTAAATTGGGTATCATTTGCGTTTGTTGAGTGGATGACCTGGCAAGGGTTCGTTCAGATATTCAACTCTCATCTTTACATTTTGCCCCTGCTAATATCGCTCTGCCTAGTATCGGGGACCTAATCAATGATTGGCGACGCACCCTTGATCTCGAACCGGTGCCGTTCACAGAAGGCCCCTTACTTGCCGAGAAACTCCGCATTCCGACAACTTACTGCTGGTCACCAGCCTTGATACCAACACCTGTCGACTGGCCAGACTTTATAGGTTCGTCGACAAGTTCATGTTTACCCTCGATTGCTCTAGTCCTCCAAACTCACGCTCGGTCAGACGTCTGTGGGTTCTTCTTCCGCGAAGAACCACAATATGCTCCTCCCCCTGAGCTTGCAAAGTTCCTTGATGAGGGGCCACCTCCAATCTACGTCGGGTTTGGCAGCATTGTCATTGATGATCCAGAGAGGCTGACCGAGATGGTCCTCGGGGCCGCAGAGGCGATCGGCGCACGGCTAATAGTCTCCCGGGGCTGGAGCAAACTAGGGGCCTCTCGGCACAGCAATGACCGTGTGATCTTCATCGACGACTGCCCTCACGAGTGGCTCTTCAAACACGTTGCTGCAGTGGTTCATCATGGTGGTGCCGGCACGGCGGCATGCGGCCTCCGCTTTGCCAAGCCGACTTTCATTGTGCCGTTCTTTGGGGAGTACGTGATCCACGGGAATATTGTTCGAGTTCAAAATGCTGATGTCTCATTGTTGTATAGTCAATTCTTCTGGGGCGAAATGGTCGCGCGTGCGGGCGCCGGACCGAATGCGATCCGGCACAAAGACCTGAACTTGGAGAAGTTAACCGAGGCCCTGAACTATTGTATGTCTCCAGAGGCATCGAGAGCGGCTCTCGCCATATCAGACAAAATGAAAGGTGATTCTGGCGTGAAGGCAGCTGCGCGCAGCTTTCATAAACACCTGCCAGCGGAAAAGATGCGATGTCAGGTTGCCGATGATAAGGTAGCTACGTGGGCCTACTTCAGCCACGGCAAGCAAATGCTCCTGTCCGACTTCGCTGTAGAAATACTGGCGCGTAATTTGAAAATTGACAAGAAGAAGCTGAAACAGTAAGTACTTGGTGTCTCGTACCTCCTAAACCCACATGCAAGACGCGTCACTAAGATAACCAAGACACGTGCCGAACACAATCCTCATCGAGAACACACGGTGGGATCCGATCACTGGAACAGCTTCGGCCGTCGTCGGAGCCTATGCGGGCATGGCGGGCTCGGCAGTAGACATCGTCGCCAAGCCCGTGGCAGCATTGCGAGCCCCAAAACCAAAGGATCTCGGCTCAGATGCGGCGCCCACTGCGCCGGGCCAACCAGCCCTGGCACGAGCTGCTCAGGCCGTTGTTCCTCAAGGCAGTGGTGACCGAAGTTCCGGCCGTGGTTGCATGTCTACAAGCGGTATCGTGGCCCTTGGGGTAGCTTCGGGGGTAGGATCCTTCTTCCACAATTTCGCCAAGGGCAGCCTGATCGACATGCCCCTCGCGTTCACAGAAGGTATGCGGAACGCACCCCGGCTATACGGTGGCAAAGTTGCCGACCACGGGCCTGTTACCGACTGGAAATCCGGCCTCGTGGTGTCGGGCAAGAACCTCGGGAACGGCATAGGCCAGGGGTTCGCCGGCGTGGTGCAAGAGCCCGTACGGGGCGCACAGCAAGGCGGCGCCGTGGGTGCCATCAAGGGGATAGGGAGGGGGCTCCTCGGGCTGGGCACTGGCGTCTCGGCTGCGGCTATGGGCATCGTCGCCTATCCCGGATGGGGGATATATCAGAGCATCAACCGCTCTCTGCATACCAAAACGCGCGACCGGATCGTGGCTGCCCGCAAGGCGGAGGCCGATGATGTGATTGGCAGGATAAAAGACCCTGATGTGGAACGTCGTGTCTTGGAGCGCTTTGATGCGTTTTTCCAACAGGGGAGTTGAGGCTGCTTTGGTTCCTACAGATAATCAATAATGTTTGGGGATTTGTGCATGATGACAATGGAAGGATTGGGAGGGTCGATATTTGGCATGCGTTAGACACTTCAGGTCTCAAATCCAGTAGACGGGTTTTAACGGTTTCACAAAAGCGAGCGCAGTATTGCATAGGTCAGAGGTATTTGATTGCAGAAAAAGTCGCACCCAGTCACCCACGGCTGCGGGAAAAGCTAGTCCATGTTCGCGAAAGAACCTCCAAATCTGACAGAGTAGACTATGTGCGATAATTATATCTCAATTCAAATATCGAACCCTCCAGCCAAATTCATCACACCATCCGGATCCACGCTGGCCTTGATTGTCCTGAGCCTGGCTGCGTTGGCAGAACCGTACAGCTGCTCAGCAGTAGTTCCAGAGATGGCATAATTAGGGTATACGGCAGAAGATTCATCGAAAATGCCTTCCTGCTTTGCGACCTCTCTAAGCTCAGAGATCGCATTCACCATGGCGTCGTTCCAAAACTGATCATCCGACTCGAAAGTCCATGAGAAATACAGATTAAGCTGCCAAGGATTCAGTCGGTGGGCTCGAATTCTGCACGTGAAGTTTGAGAACTTACGGGGCAAGGCGAATCATCATGTGGGTATGCACTCTCTGTGGCATGCGCTCCGTACTTGAGGAATGGCTCGATATCGTAACTCAGTATCAACGCACCGTGCCCCTGCGCAACCAGTGTCTAGATTCAATCAGCTTTATTGCATTTTCCACGAACCCCAGCCTGATATAACTAACTGATGCCTGGTTCTTGACAGCAGCCAGAAAAGCTGGCGTTGTCTTTGTGGTTGGCAGGGTGTTGAACGTTCCACGGGGGTTCAATGAGATAGAAGAGTCAACAGTCGACACAAAAGTCGAGAACGACTGAGCCCTGACAAGACTGATTGTATGGTCAACTCCATCAAACATCTCGAAGGCTGTACCCGCATCCGGTCCATCGTAAAAGAAAAGAACTAGTGCGGCAAGACCGACGGGCGTTGCGTTGATCGTGGTGATTATCTGGGCTTTTGGATCAGTGTTGACATCAGAGAAGACCTGGGTCGCGTTCAAGACAGCGTCAACCTGGTCTGATGTATATATGGTAGCTCCAGCCTGGAACAGAAATGGTTAGCATACCGCAGCGGTCCGTAGCTAATACCGGGACGGGACAGCGGACGACATACGTAGACTTCATCAGTCTGCGGGTGGGTTTTGTAAACTGCAGATGTGACCACGGCAAACCGATTAAGACCACCCTTGAGTGCGAAGAAGAGATCTGGATTTTCATCTGCTGACGCGGTGGAAATCGTCCCGTTCTAGGTTAGAAGAGTCAGCTCAAGTGCTCGAACGTTGGAAAATGGCAGTTTGCCAGCGAGTCACAAGGAGAGACCTCACAGGTAGTACGACATTGAACTGCAGAACAGTATCACTCGTAAGGCCGTACTGGTTTGTTTTCCTAGACATTCAGCTTAGTAGAGATACCTTTAGCACGCAACATTAGACTTACCAGGAGTACCCTCCACCGAGTGTAAACCCACCGACCCCGGGGCCCTTGACTCGGCCACCCACAACGTTGACTCCTGTCCCGTCAAGCTTGTCATACACGTCGGCCCATCCGTTGCCCGTGCCAATCTCGACGGTGGATTTATCGGCGGACAGAACTACCTGGTTCATCCGTTTCATGGCGATGTGAACCCCGGTTGTGCTCGAGAACCCCTTGTTTGACGCATGACCCGCACTATACAAAGCGAATGGCGCCCCGTGATTGCCAATGGCGGTCATCTGTATTGTCGTTGCCCAAAGATCAGCCATGTCACCCTCATGCATCCTTTAGGAGGCTTCTTACCGCAACCGATACGTCGGCCGGAGAGCCAACCTCGACAACACACGTCGGTGTCTCGCTGCTAGATTCAAAGAACCAGTGGTGCGTATCATCCGTCAGGCCGAGCTCGACTGAAATCGTTGTCAGCCGCCAACTTCACAAAAGATGCCCCCAGTCTTGATGCAAAAGCCCCCATTCTGCCAAGGCACAGCACTTACCGACACCGTCGATCACCTCGCTGGCGCTTGAGATCTGGGATTTGATCTCCTCACACGCCTTGCCGGCATCGTGATCCAGTTCAGGGGCACGCTTCGGGTGGTGCCACTGTCCCAACACCGTTGTTGAGATTGCCAAAGACAGGGGGAGCAGTGTTGACCGCATGTCTACATTTAAGGACGCCGGAACAGCGCCTCTTGTTGAAGTCAATTATGAGGTTTGTCAAAGATTGGCTGCCTTTTGTCAAGGCATTGAGGCTCGAAAGCGTTAAAGAAGCAGAGACTCGCTGTACGCGGGGATGCAGATAGACCGTGGCGCTCCATCGTGACAATTTTATCCCCTGGACTAGGGAATCGACTATATGTATCCACTATTTCTGCGCATCCGGAGGATCATGGTCCATTTTACAAAATGCAGCGTGATGTGATCGACAGTCCTCAACTTGGCGCGATTTGGTTACTGCGCTCCTCGACCTGCCGGGAATTATATTGCTATCAGATGGGAATCCATTCTCAAAAGGTATCTCCGAGGCCCGACGCACCTGGCATTCTTCAAATACAGGAAGGTGGCCAGCCCCCCCGAGGGCACGAATTCCTTTTCCCCGCTTTGCCCTGGGCACTTTCCTTTACGAATACGATTCCCACTTTCGCAGATAGAGGAGACGAGATGCACTGAACCTATACCAGAAACTGATAACGTCTGCTGATCATGCACCTGCTAGGAAATATCGCGAATACGAAAACCTCAGTTCGGCAAGTCAATGCGAAATTATGGCAATAGTTTCTTGATCGACAGCGCACATATTTACGCCTGTATGTCTTTTGACACATGAAGCCGAGAACACCACTATATAGCTGCAACCGAAAGATACCGAAGTTCGTTTTTCAGTAACATCGTGAGTGATTAGTCCCAGTCGTGAATGGTGACATTGGTGGTTCGGTCACGAGCTAACATATCATTTGAATGTGGAAGCACTCACGGAGCAGCCATAGTCCTGTTATATCCCCTCAAACAGGAGGCAGGAGCAGGATGTTAATCAAGTTGTTCGTGACCAGGAATAGGCAGCCTAGCACCACTCCTCAACAGGACACTTTGAGTACCAGGTTTGATATGTGGATGTGAGGTAAGTACTTAGCAACCAACTTGCGCTGAGGGTCATCCATATTTGCGATACATCCTTTCCACAGCTCCAAAGACACGGTCCAGGTAAAGCACCGAGAGTCGTCTATCCAGGTTCAGCTCCGAAGACGACAGCAGTAACCGGGGAAAATAATGTTCGTACAATCTTATCTGGCCCCCTGCTCCAGGTACCTAGGTAGGCACGTCTTCAGGTCGCGCCGGCATTTGCGTGCCTATGTACACTTCACATCACAACCTCATTCATGGCCGAACCCAAGTTTGAATGGAAGTGTACAATATAGCCAAGCCATCAATCCTTACCTCATAGAGGCTCATCGGTAGAACTCGGCGACTCAGACCACAAACCTTGCGGGGAAGAGACGTATGCACGGCTCATCAGTAAAGGGTGAGGTCATCGTCTCTAAGTTTGGATGAGGTTGGGCATCATAGAAGGGAAGCATATCAAGAACTTGGCTTGAGTTTCGCGATGATACGCTGAGTTACCAGCCGCCTGGGTGATGGTGAGGCATATTACCACGCACCCAATCCCCCACCTCCTGGGACTGTGGGACAAGGCGCCTTCGGTTACACCCGGGTCGTATACAGGATCATGGAATGTCGACTCCAATCGGGATGCTGCTCTCGGCCGGGAGGTTCTCACACATGAACCGAACCCGTGCTGCACCAGACAAAACGCGACTTCAATTTGGACCTCATCATGGCATTTTCCGACTAGGGCTTCACTTTAGGTGATGAAATGTTGTATGCCCAGCTGCTTCATACCCAAGTTAGTTTCATGGATTTCCACGACAATTGGACCCAAAAACAGATAGGGACTGACGAGATATTGGTGTGGATGAACCTGGGTCTAGCATACATGCGCTAAGCACAACACATCGCATTATCACGGCCATGACGTCTGTACTTGTATCAAAATTTGGTTTATACATTTCTATATTCTACAAGGTAATTACTGCCTAAAAGTTTTGCGAAATACGCCGCATCCGCCCAGAGATCGAGTCCTCCCGGCTCAGCTTCCCACTTCCGCCCCGCCTGAACGGCGCGGTGGTCTCAGGGTCCAGGATATCAGTAGACACGTCCGAGATAATAGACGGCGGCGCCTCGGCATCGCTCGAACTCCTCGGCTCGGCCTGCACGCCCTCCACCCACTGAGCAACTTCCTTGTTCAACCTCCTCGCCGACCCCTGGCCCAGGCCCTTGAGCCTGCGCGGCTCCGGCGCGGCGGCGGCGGCAGCAGTCGAGGGGAAGGGCGAGAAGCGCGGGCCGGTCACCGGCTTCCGCGGGAGCCTTGCCGTGGGCGGCTTTGACCGCGGCTCGTCCAGTACCAGGCTGACCCTCTTGGTCCTGCTGGCGGTGGTGTTGGAGGCCACGGGCGGGACCGACTTGGACCGCCGGACCTCTGCCCGCCTGTCGTCTCCCATGCCGTCGTCTCCGCCCCCCTGTCTCCTGCCGCGGCCGCGCTCGCGCGCGGGCTCCGGGAGGAACGACGATGTCCGCCTCGCCTTGTCGCCGTCCATGACGACGTCCACGGGCCCCACCATCGTGCTCCTCCGCCTGGGCCGCGAGAAGTTGCGGACGAGGCGCGACCGCGTCGTGTTGTTCCTCGCGAGGGGGTGCGACTCCACGGGGATGATGCCGTCCTCGTCCGTCTCGAGCTCACGGGGCGTGATGTTCGGGATGGGGACCTCGACGAAGTCGTTTCTTGGCGAGGGGGGAGCGATGATGTTCTGGGCGCCGATGAGGCTGAAACGTCGAGAAATCTCGGTAGACGCGCGGGGGTCCAGGTCGGCTTCCCGGGCCATCAGCGAGTTCCTCCGCCGAGCTGCGGCGCGGGCGGGCAGGTCGCTGAGATTCGGTAGTGTAGGCCGTCTCTGGACTGGGGTCTTTTGTTGTGTCTCTGGTGGGACAGAGGACGAACGTGGCCGCACGACAGACTGCCGTCTGGATTGCACATCTGCCGACCCAAAAGTGTCGGGCACCGGATTAGTGGCCAGGGGTTGAGGCAGTGCGGAGAGGTTCGAGAAGACCGTCGAGGCCGCATTGCTCCGTGGTTGCAGAGTATCGCGGAAGGAATCTGAGGTCATCGGCCTCTGGTTGTATTCTGAGTCCCTGGTCGGCGGTCTCCAGGAAAAGTCGCCCTTGATGCCCGGCGAGTTTCGAGGATCAGGCAGCGTCTCCCGCGACCCGAAGATGGTCTCAAGCGGCGTGGGCACAGCCTGGCTGCGCACTCGCGTGGTATCCCTTCTTGTGCTCCTTCTTTGCTCAATTCGTGAGGAGCGGTCCGTCCATGAAGGTGCATTGGTTTGCCCATCAGGACTTCCGCCGCCTGACGACTCTGGGGTGTTGATCCGAGACCGGTCGAATGATTCTCGCTGTAGTTCTACTACTGTATTCCTTGCTCCTTTCTTATTCTCTTCGATCTCCCCAGTTGGATGAATTCCCTGCCTTGAAATGCTTAGATCAAACGTATCTTTTCGGTCACCCTGCTCCTTTGCAGTAATGAATGTTCGTCTCGATAGAATCGAAGTTGCGAATGGGCGGTCAGTGGTCTCAATTACAATTAATATAGCCAGCATGGACAATCTGAGCGCCATTAAGTCAGTATCGAACCTGGTCTCACTCGTTGTATCAGGGAAACTCACAGGCCCACCGTTGCGATCAGGAGCTGGATCCAGACCACATTTGCCTTGAGGCCGTTTTGTAGATTAAAGCCAACCATGGCTGCGACGAGTGCGTTCATGACGACTGTCGCAATCCAGACAGGCAAGCTGAGCCGTGCGATTAAAAAGGACACGGCCGCGAAGAAATATCCGTGTATCTGCGGGCTGCCATTCTGAAGGCTCCGGACGTACTTCTCCCGCGACGCGAATATGTGCATTAGGATGTAGACATTGCCGATGCAGCTGGAGACGAACAGCAGTATCCTCGACACGAGGTCCTGCCTCCCAGCGATTGATGTCTCCAGGCCGAAGCGGACGACGAGTACGCTGATGGTGATCCCGCACCCGCATGCAAGGAAGTGGATTACCAAGGCGAGCAGGATCAGAATCGGACACGCGCGCCGGCGCCTTTTCCTCCCCGACTTCTTGTCGTTGACATACTGAAGTATCGAGTCGTCGTTGCTGGCGGTTGAGATGCGCTGATTACTCCGGGGGTCCATTGGCGAGGTCCCTCGGACAACAGCCTTTGTCATATGCAGGTCCCTTGACTCTGACTACTCTTGGCTATCGCCATGAAGATCTGGTTCTCGGCTGGTGATGATGCGTTCGGACTTGGCGTAGGAAATTTCGAAGTGTGGTGTGGATTATAATATAATGTATAGATGAGTCCAGCCCTTGCAAGGTGTATACCGGTATACGCAGACGACAGAGTATCTATCCTGTAGTCTTGTGAAAGGAAAAGTAAACCAACGCCGAATAATTAGATTTTCACAAGACGTCATGTACACAAGGAAGGTTCCAGCCCTAAGGAGCAACCGTCTAAGCTTTTAGGATGTGAAGGCGGGCGCATGCAATGCAGCTGGTAATATCCAATACATGACACAGACCAGGTGCAGAAGCTAAAACACCAGGCAATGAACGCATGCAGTGCCAAGACGGATCCGACCGTGGTAGAGGGAGGTCAGGCGTCTCGAGGGGGGGCACGCAGTGGACCCTGTCCTGTCCCGGTCCCGAGGTCCCAATCCGTATAGGGTTGCATCTACCAAACATGCGACCTCTCTGCGCCCAAAACCAACAGCCTCTCATTTCCAGCTGGGATACGACAGGGCGTGCGAAATCCGGCTCGCTTGACAGATCAACCAGGACTCTGGTCAATTAAGCTCATCGTGATTTTGAAATATGCCCGAGGTCCATGCGACCCTGCGGTCAAGGCGAGGCTAAAACGCTTGGATGCCTGCCAGGCATTCTGAGACAAGTGCAGGGACCTCCGACGACTCGGAGACGCCTGGCGACAGGGGACCTGGGCGACACATTTCAGAGGGCCAGCGAAACTCGTCAGCGAATCAACAGTGGTGTCAAATCCTCAGCACTGGCATTTGGGGCGAACCGAATGTCCCTTGGCGCTTCCCCCCGGAGCTGGACGCATGCCTTACTGTCGAATCGCGATGCGCGAAGAGCTGCCGATGTAGTTACCTGGACCTAAGCATGTGCATCCGCGTTGCCAAGGCAAACGGGTTCAAGGTTGAGCCACGCGGACTTGCGAGCTTTCAAGCCGTCTCACGAAGCGAGAGAGAGCGAGAGAACAAAGCGAATCGCGGCACGGTAGTCTCTGATCCTATCGACGACGTTTAACTACTCCTTCACCATACCCGTTGATCAGTCAGCCTCCGCCACATCCTCCCCATGCACCAGCAGCAATGTTTCACGACCAGTGACTCGCGACTCGAGGGCTACGCGGCTTTCTCGACCGCATAACTAAGCATCTGCCAGTCGCAATGGCTCCTGGCGTGCCCTGTACCACAGGGATCCAGCCTTCCGTCCATCCAACCCGGGATCCATTGATCATCAGACAATTCGGGTGCAACGGGTAGGTCCGAGTTTGTCTTCTTCGCCGGTGTCAAGGACATCCCCACGACACATCCGCGCTACCTTTTACCTGGCCTGAGAACAATGTGGTAAGAGACTCCGGATAACCTCTCGCGTCCACATTCCCGATGGCAATGTTATGACGCCGCTGCAATCGTGAACCCGCGCCCAAGAGGGCTGGAGAGTGCTACCGTGTCATCCCACAAACCTAGTGTGCGCCTCAGAGGGCTAGGCACGGTCTAGTCTGGTCTGTTCGTCCGTAATCTGCCGGGTCTGTCATAACCGCGCCACATGTCACCGCAGGACGCTTAATATAGAGCCATCAGACGTTTCCGCTAGTGATCCTTTGGCTTTTGACAAAGCAATATAGCATGCGCTTCTGAGACCGCCTGCACAAATGAAGGTGATCCAGACCGCTTGTTGCTCTTGCTAGCCTATCTGTTGGGGCACCTGGTCATCACAGATACCCTTGAATGTATGCAAAAAGGATCATTATATTTTGTAGATGATGGTAGACTCTTATTGGTTGCTTCAGTTTGTTCAGTGGGAAAAGAACCGTCTGTAGAATCTGTTCGACACTTCACCGGCATTGGAAACAAGAAACTTTAGATCTACTCTCATAAAGTGGCACGTACATGAGCTACGTCAATGAAGGCTATGGGAGTGCCACTTCACAGAGAAAAGTAACCGATGGTAGCAAGGCTGGAATGGAATCGCAGAGAAAATGTATTCGTAACATCACTTCAGCTAGGATTGAATCGTTACAGTTCGTGGCTTCCTTCTATACATGGGATTAGAAATTCGCTAAAAAATGCAAAGACTACATTTATTAAATATTTTGATTCTAACAATCAGCACGAGCACGAGAGTGAAGCACATATAGTGTGGGATAAGAAATATTAGACCAGAAAAGAGAGCTCCACAGTTATCTTCAGCAAATTGGCAACCGTCAATTGTCCACTCAATGTAGCAACTTAACACTACCTCAGTACTCGCTCTCGTTGCAGAGGCAATTGCCTGCACCCCTGATGAGCGGAGAGTGGATCGACAAGCCCATAAGCAGCAAGATAGACTAAACAGAACCGTGACTACGTGATTTGACGGAGCTTTGACGGAGCTTCACTCCGATCTTATCTACGCCAAGCCGAGCGGCCAGAGTCGGCTCGCATGCGGATCCTCACTTCCCCAATACTTAACTTCCCAGATCTCGTTGAACAATTATCTTTTTTTACGGTACCGATTGATACAAGATCAACAGTCTTATCCTCTCATTTCAGCCCCCTGGATCTTCGAGGAGATGAATGCGAAAGCTCAAACCGGCGCCGAGCGCCTCCGATCCCGGAAGCCGGTGCCAAAGCCGGTGCCGGCATATCTGCCCTCAGCCGGCTCGCCGCTGACGGTGCCTCGAGACTTGTATGAGGCTGTTCGGTGGGCGCCCCGGGTTCTGGTCGAGGAGTTTGTCCTGCCGATCCGATCCGGGAGGGCGTGGAAGGCCCCAGCCGGCTCCATCGTCCGGATCAGCACCCCCGAGGGCCCTCAAGTTGGTAAGCCTACATCCTCGTCCGTGTTTTAGCAACGTAAAAGCTGCTTGAGGCCCCATGCACCTCTTCTTGATTCACCGAGTAATCTCGCTGACAGCCTATACCGCCCAGGCGACCTCAACATCTGGAACGCCCACAACCCCCGCGAGCGGTTCTGGGCCAGCCGGACCAAGCAGCTGCACGCCTCGCACGTGACGACGCACGACAGGCTGTGGTCGTGCCTGCCGTACATGCGTCCCCTGGTCACAATCATCGCGGACAGCCTGTCCTGGTACGGCGAGGACGAGCACGGGGGCCGCGTGCACGACCTGCTCGGCACGCGGTGCGACCCCTACATCAACACGGTGCTCTCGGGCCAGACGTACGACTTCCACTGCCACTCCAACCTGACGCGGGCGGTCGCGCCGTACGGGCTGAACGAGGGCGACGTGCACGATGTCATCAACCTGTTCCAGGTCACGGGGCTGGACGACAAGGGGAGGTATTTCATGAACCCTTGCCCGGCTGAGGCGGGAGATCATATTGAGTTCCTAGCAGAGCAGGATGTACTCATGGCGCTGAGTGAGTTTTGTTTTCTTTCCCGATGTGCTTTTGCCTGATTGTGCTAATTTATTTCGGTCACAGGTACTTGCCCTGGTGGTGACCTTTCGCTTTGGGGTTTCGGCAGCGACAGCGAGAAAGAAATGATCAAGTGCTGTCGACCGCTAAAGGTTGAGGTCTTCAAGTTGGCTGATGAGAAGTTGCTTAGCAATGGTGGATGGAAGCCGGCTGAGACTTCGCAGTACCAAGGTAAACACGGCATGCATGTGCCGGTTGGTGAGCATGAGGCCAAACGTTGAGGGGCATGAAAACGGACCAATGTTGTATGGAAATCCCTGGAGCCATGGCTGGTTGGTCTAGGAGCCTGCTGAATCAACTGGCGAAGAAGAGTATCTACCGCAAAAACACCAGCAATTGGTCTACTTCAAGTCTGAAGTCAGTCTCATGAACATCACTGAGCGTTAGAGCTACCATGTGAGCAAAATATTGCATTGGATTGTCGAGAGAGCACTCAGTAACCCAGGACATGAATTCCGACACCCAAGGTGTAAGTCGCTCAATTTCTGTCTGGTTGCTGGATATTTTGTTTCCATTTGGGTTGGGAGGTTTGTTCTTTTTTGTGCTGGGGGGGGGGGGGACGGTTGTTATGCCGGAGCAGGTGTCGGGTCATCATCAGGGTTTGGATAACCCTCACTTCAAGCCATTAGACGCGTCGCGTCTGGCACTTTTGCTTCCCTCTTGTCCCCCTACGTCTAGGCAGCAACACCCGCGTGAGTCACATTGCAGAAGCCTCTCGTGTAGAGTTCTTGACGCCCCATTTGGAGACACCGAATCGACATCAGACAACAGCTTCGCAAAGGCCAGCATGGACGAGGTTTTGATGAAGCAGGTGGGTGTTCGGGGGAAGAAAACATCCTCGACTGCAGAACCCACAGAACCCATTCCGACTGCAAACGGTTCCTTGACAAGTCAAGATGTGACTGGGAGCTACGACGAGCTCATAAAGTCGGTGACATCCTACGTCGAGGAGTACATGTCTCATTACGACCCTTCGCACGACTACAACCATATCCTACGGGTCCACCACTTGGCGCTGCTCATCCTTGACAAGGAAAGCCAGTCGGAGGCCGCAGCCAGACCGCAGTACGACAAGACTCTCCTGACACTAGGGGCCCTGCTCCATGATGTCGGCGACCGCAAATACCTTTTACCCGGCCAGGACTCGACCACACTGGTCAGGGACGTGCTCCTCGAAAGGGGCTGCCCCGCCGACCTCGCAGACAGGGTGCAGGATCTTGTCCTTCACGTGTCCTTCTCCAGCGAGAAGAAGGACCCACAGAAGGTGCTGGACAAGATCGCCTCCATTCCGGAGCTGGCCATCGTCCAGGACGCAGACCGGCTCGACGCGATTGGCGCCGTGGGGATAGCCCGCTGCTTTACTTTTGGCGGCGCAAAGATGAGCGCACGCGGCCTAAGTGGCTGTGTGGACCACTTTGAAGAGAAGCTGGAGCTTTTGGAGGGCATGATGAAGACGGGGACTGGGAGGCAGCTCGCGAGTGAGCGTACCGAGAGGCTGAAGGTTTTCAGGGGCTGGTGGGAGAGTGAAACCCTGGGGCTGTCATGAGGTTTGGGTTGCATCCATGCAAATATTACAGTACTGTCCTCGAAAGCTCAAAGACAAATGTATGGGATTTGCGGTCAAACGAGAAGCAAAGCGGCACAAAGGACCATCTCGTGCTTTAAAAGAAATTGGGCCTCGGCATTGTGTCAGTTCTCGTTCTGACGGATCCGGACCCGGTCAGAGAACAATAGAATCTTGAACGCACGATCATTTTCGGTGGTTCCAATTTCGCTGTCTCGTAATGGCAGGCAGTTCTGAAGTCTGGCACATGCGTTCAGAACCCCCAGCAGGAGGCAATTGAGCTTGATTTTGACATCTCGAAATGGCATCATCAAGACCTGCCACTCCACCTTCCTCGGTACCACCTGTGCCTCCCCGATCACCAACTCCGCCAACTCCATACGCGGAAAAATATGGAATTTCAGCGCTTTATCCTTTCAGAGCAAAACAGTCCTCGGGACTCCATCCTCGGTACAGTCCCCTATCATACAGAATCGACGTGATCGTTGACCCGAGAGGCATAGGTTTCCGGACATAGATCTAGTAAACCCTCGACAGATTCCCGACAATGAACCACCTATACCTCGACCCACAGACGAGGAGCTGGACCTCCTCTTCCAGGAGGAGGAGACGCACCAGAAGGTTGAATTACAAGGACTGAGAACTGGTGCGTTTTTTATTCCAGACCCTCGGATGGTATAAGGAGCAGGCTGCGCGCACATCATGCTAGGCTTGCACCCATCCTGGATCCAGCCAGTTGATTTTTTGGACACCACTAATTTCCTGCAGCGCAAGTCTTGGCCGTGAACGAAGCTGTGCCTGTCAAGGATTGTGACATAGTAGTCAATGAGTCGCGGTGGGAACGCGCATTCCAGAAGGTAAGCCGCCTCCTCAGTATTCCACACGCCTTGCGTGGGGGACGGCCTCTGTCACATTTGCCTTACCTCCCTTCTTTCCGGACAACCGGGCTAAGGAAGATACTGACCTTGTGAATTGGATCACAGGAAAGATGGTATAATGTCGATAAACCTATCAAGGAGGGGTTTGTCGGACAGCTCCTTCCCGGCTTGTCAGATACAGACACCTGGAGTGTCGATAATCCCGTCTTGTGGAACGCATTGGCACCATGTATCCAAATAGCGAGCACCTTTTTCAAGGTGTCAGTTGCTCTTCGTTTGTATGTGGCCACCCTTACAGGCGCCGCGGGTTCCTGAGATGCTGCTGTGCTGACAAAAGCCTCATAGCTACCATGCTCTCACAACTTTTAACAAAAGTACGGCCAAATGGGATGGACAAGTACCGTTCAACTTGACAGAAGATCCATACCTGGCCAAGTTTGCACAAGATCCCACCCAAACAGAAGTCGATGACCTATTGAAAAGCTTTGGCGACTATGCTGACAGGATCGTTATTACCTTCATTCCCGCGGGAGCCGTGGGAACATACACATCTCCAGTAGGTAGTACCTGACGCTTTCTTCACGAGCGTGTTGGGTTGTGGCGATACCGGTCTCACACCTTAAGTCCTGGTCGACGTTATCTGATGGCTTTAATGATTTCAGTATGGCCTCACGACCTATTTTCGTGATGCAACTAAAGGGAAAGGATATCAATTTGTGCTAATATTGATTAATCCTGGCGTGGTTCGGCCGTTACTGGATACTACAACTACTGATACCGAGAAGGCGTTGAGTCGATTTAACTTCGCCAAAACTGTGAGTCTGCCCCTCGTGCCCAGTGTGGTCCTCCGTATATATCTGCTGAACTTGTGATAGCTGGCACACGAGATGGCGGTGAGTTCAGACCCAATAAACCAGTATTTCTTTAGTGGGCAGATGTTTCGTCTCTTGCAAAAGCCGAGACTTGTCGAGGTTCGTCCTGTCGGCCCGGCGACTATTATGGTCGCGTTCGCAGCTCGTGAAGTCCACTGACAGGCTCATAGTGCCTTTTTGGTGAGAAAAGGTTTGAGCGATGACATGCCAACTTACATACTTGCCTTAGCATGCCATGTGGAGAGTTCACAATTGTTGGGTCATGCCTAAAAGCGACGGAATGAAACTTGAGCCTGTAAGTAAGGGTCGCAGTGTGTTTCCTATCCGGGCTCACCCAAGAATTAGTTCGTAGAAGTCAACGGTGTCGGTGAATGGGTCAATGAGCTCGGCCAGTCTTGGGAAACGGCGTTATTTGGGGGCCGGATTACCGGCTTTCCGGCCACAGTATTTGAGACTTTGAGGCAGGAATTCAACCAAAGACTCCTACTGTGTACCATGGAGGACTTTCCCAACTATAGGCTTCTCAAGTTCAACAACCAGGGGGTTAATGAAGCGGATCATCGAAATGAAGAATGGTCCCAATACATCATCCCTCTGTCTACCAGCAGTGGCTTCTTCACCATAAACTTTTGGAACGTCATCTATTCGAAATACTCGGTCCGGGCATTGCAGATCCCACGCGCCTTGAGACAGATTAGGGCGTTTAGAAAACCGCCGAAAGCATTAAGATCGTGTAAGCCAGGATTCTTTAATGATGAAACAAGGAAGGAGCTAGAAACGCTCCGTAACCACGTTGGCAACCGGGAGACATTGTGGAAGAATATACGGCCATGGTATGACCCCCATCGATACATAAACCCTCGACGCAGCAGCGAATTTGAGACTTCTATTGCCTAATACACCCTACCTGCCGTCAAGTGAAGCCGTTGTCTCTAATGATTGGGAAAATGCAGGCGTAACGACGCGCTCAAGGAATGGAAAGGCTCCATCCACAGCAAGGCTGAGCTCCGCAACAGCATAAAGCAGTTCCAAGCTGCGTACATTCAGCGCGACGAACTCGCCGCTGCACAAGTGCTCAAGGATCTCATAGGATCGACCATCACGTGGAATGGAACCATACTCGAAAAGTCACCCGTCAACTGGTTCATGGACGCCGTCGGGTACCTCATGCTGGCGATCATGCCCAGGCGCGACCAGGAGGATACCACGGAGCGGCTCTGCATCTCGCAAAACTGCTGGTCCCCGAGCACTGCCGCTGTGGCGTTTGCGCAGTCAAAGAAAATCTCGCCCTGGGTGATTGACTGGACCGCGTCCAAAAGGTACGGGACTCTGAAGACGACGGCGCCGAAACGCCACGTCCCGATTGCGGCCGGCAGCGACCTGGGCAACCGGGCGACCCTCCTGGAGAAGCTGAAGGGTGAAGTCACCCAGCGGGAGCTGGGCTCCCAAGTACCAAAGGACATCGTGGACGCTTGGTGGGTCGCATTCAACCAGGTCGAGGCTGATGCCAAGGTGGCGGGCGACTATGAATGGCTGCCCAATTTCAACTTCGAGTTGCGAGGCTGGAGAAGTAAAGCGAACCAGGGCCATTCAGGGACAGCACCAGCCTCGCAGGGGGCGAATTACAACGGACCGGCACCTCAGCAGTACGCAACGGGGGAAACTCTGAGCCAGCTTCTTCAGGGTCTAGACGTATCAGGGGCCCCGGCACCGGCGAGTCCACCTTCTGGGGGAGGACGGAGGTCCGCGCCGCCGTCTCTGGCATCAGCGAATCCGCCTGCTGCTGGTGGCTCCCTGCCACCATCTCCGGGCCCGATAGGACAGCCATCTGGGAGTCCACCGCAACCTCCAGGACCGGCAGGCCAACCATCTGGGAGCGCAAAGAGTGTGCGACGGTCAATGCCTGATCAATCGTGGCAAGCAACATACTACACCATAGGAGAGGTGGGAAACCACCGGTACTGTGCGGACTTGTGGGCAATTGTTGACGATGGGAGGTCTGGATTTGATATTTACGATGTCACTGGTATGTTTTGCTCTCTCGCAAAAGCGTTTTATTCTCCCACATCCGGGACTTTATCATGCCTGTGCGCTCACTGAATATCGCTGGGTAGACGCCGCATCGGAGAGAAGAGTAAATGACGAAAGGTTCGACATTACATCGGTGCTCAAGAAGACTGTTCTTGGCCTCAAAGCAAGACGAGAATTTCAGGAGGAGCTGAAAGAATCCCGCGAGCCTATAGGGAAGCTGATCCGTCCCTTGAGGAGCGAAGAAATCGCAGAGAGGGACGGGGAGCAGGGAAGGCCTTTCTGGATTGTTCTCGGTCAAGATGTCTTCGATATAACAGGTATGTCAAGCCTGGATACGGTTGTGCACATTCCTTGATGTCTCGACTGCTGACCCAGGATTTGAAGCATTTCCATTCGAGAGCACGGCTCAGCGCATCATGCTCAGATCCAACCCGGGCGGGAACCCCGTGCATGCCATCGACGAGGACGACACCATCACTCCTGAACAGGTGGTAGATTACCTGTGGCCGTACAGGTGCGCTACCCTGGCTGAGCCTAGGCCGGTTGAAGGTCCTGGAACGTCTTCGGAAAGTCTGTACACAAAGAAGGAGGTTGCTTGGCACATTTATCGAGAGACCGGGATGTACACTATAATTAGAGACAACGTCTACGATATGACAGGTAAGCCATAATGCTGTTCATACTCCAAACTAATTCCTACAAGAAGCCTGAAATTAACAACGAAACAGAATTTGCGGATTCTCATCCAGGCGGCACTACACTGATCGAGCAATTCGCCGGTAAGGATTCGACAGAAGCTTTCAACCGCTACCATTACGATGCCGAACGGTGCCTGGCGGACTACGATTTCCTTCGAATTGGACGAGTGATACGAGAAGGCCGTCTGCCAATCGCCAAAAATCAGATCATAATACATGGAATGGTGTATGATCTAACCCGTAAGTATTCTGCGGACGGTGGCCCATGTGTTGTTGAAATTTGACCGAGTGCGGATGCCTCCCGCAGGGGCCTAATGCGAGCAGCAATCACAGATCTTGGAGACAGTGCTAACAGGATATTCAAAGCTATCGATTCGTGGATGGTATATGGCTGGAAGGAGATTCAAGAGGCAACACAGTCCCTCCGTGGGACGGACGCGTCTGAGAAGGTGATGGCCGACCTTGTGGTCGATATACCAGATGTTCTGCTAGATCTGATATCCAGGAGGGAGCTCATCGTCGCGAAAATTCCACCTCCGTTACCCAAGGTCACGCCCAAAGAGCTGGCTTCAAATGATGGGTCGATCATGGACATCCCGGGGGAAGCGATCAGCTCCGATCAGGCAAGATTGCCTCCGATGCGAAGGCCAGTGTGGGTCAGTCATGGGCGGAAAGTCTATGACGTGACCAGTGAGTATTTCGACCTTGTACTGCACGAGATATTTCACTCACATAAACACAGCGCTTTGCGAATATGGAGAAGACAGCCTCAGGAGCGCGATCGAGAGTTACATGGGGAAGGTGACTCCAACGGGGCCATTATCCAAGCGGCTAGAGCAGGAATTCTCTCACCGGGTGATCGGGGAGTTGGTGCAAATCAAGAGACCGGCTAGCGACGGTGCTTTGAAAGACAGCGGTAGACAAAGAAAAAGCGATTTACCGTCAAAAAGACGGGCCATGTAGCCATAACGCAGATAACGATCGAAAGGCAAAGCCCTGGCAGACTTTATGCGCAGATTTCCATTCTCAGAGGGGTCCGGAGGTGGTTTTCCAGCCCGAGAGGCGAATACATGGCATCTGAATTATGGATGACCATACCTAGGTATCCTCTTATTGCTTCTATTAGATATCTCGCAGCCTGCTCCGTGGATGGGGTCAAATTGACGATCAGCGACGCGCTGTGAGATCGCCTCATGCTATGCACCTCGTGACATGTAGGGATACTTCAGTCTATAGTCCACGGGTATCTTCTAGCTGCAACACTGCCCTGAATTTTTCGACGCCCACGAAACCCATACATGAGGGCAAAAAAGACCAAAATATCAGTTATTTGGGATCATGAGCTCGAACCGGAGGCCCTGCTGCTACATGCTCCAGGCGTACCATGCCTGACAAATTTTCAATCTTCTACCTACCCAAGGCTGATAGCAGTAGGTTCACCTCTGTTGAAATGCTGTCTTTGGGACTTTCGAAAGGCCACATACGTGAGTTTACTTTAACTAGGCACAGCATGGCGTTTGCCTCAGGCAGTGGCAAACACAAGATGCAACATTTCGCAACTGGGAATCCCCCCCCCCCCGCGACAAAAGTTTCCAGCCAAGACAGGATCAGCCTGTTCAAGACATTCGCCATCATATTCTGGGCCCACAACAGCCACTGGCTTAGTCTCCGATCAGGTGACAGGCAAGGCCACGCGCCAAGGCCAGCGACCAAGTGAAATCGGAGCCATCGTGGCGGGCGAGAAACCTGCGTATCAACACCAAAGGTCTTGAGGGTCTAAACTAATTCTCCCACAAGTGCTGAGGCATTGGAGGGCTTACACACGCCCGAGCATTGTATACACCCTCGCACAAGCGAAGCGGGCCTGGGCAGGGCAGGGTTTTCCGTGCGCCTCCGTACCAGCCGGACATGTCCGACTGCGGGCCAAGCATCGCGGCCACTACTTGGCTCGGCTCGGCGACACACTTGACGTCAGTAGGATACAACTTTGTGGATTTATTTGGATCTGATCGGTGAGGCCGTACTCTGCGGAAGGGTATATTCACATTGAGACTTCGCGGATCTGTTCATAAATAGGCACCATGGCGATCTCAATTGTCTCCACGTCCTCTTGGTATCCGTGATCATCCCTTGATCAAGACGCGAGAAATACCCAGTTCGAGCGGAATCCTCCAATTCAGAAGTTGTATCTTTTGTCTCCAGAGTATCAATCCCGGGAGACAAGACGCATCAATACCTTTCAAAATGTCAGACCGCTACCACGAACCAAGGCGGTCAGGGAGAATGACAGCAGTAAGTCACCCACAGCCTTGAAGTACCTGAAGCCTGCACTAGTTGCCAACCTACAAAAATACTAAACCCCAACCTGCAGGCAGACATACTCCTCCTCGTCCTGGCCGTCTTCCTCCCGCCGCTCGTCGCGTTCCTAAAGCGCGGCTGCGGCTCTCAGCTGCTACTCAACATCCTCCTGGACTTTCTGGGGTGGGTGCCTGGTGTGATCCACGCTTGGTACCTTGTGATTGCAACACCTGGGGCACGGCATTAGGTAATTCCCGGAGTTTGAGCATGGCAAGTTATTGGTTGCTGGTGGTCTTTCGATGGCGTTCACGTAGCCTCTGCTGCGTGCGAAGTCGACGTTGCCCGGGTTGGCATGTGGACAACTTGAGCAGGCTGGGGGAGCTTCTCATGAGAATATGGGTTTTTAGATGGTGCGCTGATATGTACGATAACATCAATGCTTTTATGTGCTCGTGTGTTTCTTCTATTTCTACACCGCTTGACATCTCATCGACAACTCTCGAGATCCAGCTGCATGCCTTGGGCCTCGGCTACCCTTTGCCGTTGTGGGATAGAGTATGGCCTCAAAGTTTAACGCATATGACCAAGGCAGGAATCAACTCTTCCCGCCTAATAGTTACCCTGGCGCAACATCGCAGCCCGCTTCCTCCGCACCACATAGAAGAGGATACCCACAGCCCACACGACGACCAGGACCATAGCAGGCACAGGCGCAAACACGGCGCCGCGCACGAGCACGAAGCCGCTGACCAGGGTGAAGACCACAGGGATGACCAGCAGCGGCTTGTACGGCCTGTGCAAGCCCGGCTCGCGGAAGCGCAGGACGACGGCGCCGAGGACGGTCAGGAAGAAGAAGGTGTACTCGCCCAGGCCGTTGAAGGTGAGCAGCGAGCGGAAGTCGCCGAGGAAGATGAAGAGGGCGGACAGGAGCGTGTTGAGAAGGATGGCGTTGAGGGGCGCGTCGGAGCCCTCTGCGCCGCCCTCGTCTTCCTGTGCCGGCTCCTTGAACACCCCGAAGTGGCCGAGCGCGGCGAAGGACTTGGGCAGCCAGTCCGCGTTGGCTGCCGCGACGGCCATGCGGCCTGCGACGAACGAGTTGCCCAGCAGGGAGCCGGCTACGACGAGGCAGATGAGGATGGCGGCTACTATGCCGAAGCCGCGGCCGAGGAGGCGGGTGATTGCGGTCTAGGCGAGACGGGTGTCAGTGATGCGTCAAGAATGAGTGACTCGATGTCTTCAGAGGAGTATACGTACCACTGCAACGCTGTCCGTCGTGGACACCACGTCCCAGGGCAGCAGGATGTAGTACGCAGCATTGGTTGCGAGGAAGCAAGCGATGATGGTGGGGATGGCCGTGTTGATGGCGAGAGGGAGCTGTTTGACCGGGTTGGACAGCTCCGCGGAGACGTAGATGCCCTTCTCCCACCCAGAGTAGGCCCACAGGGCACCGTACAGCGCGGCGGAGAAGTGGCCGAGCAGCTCCCACGTGCTCACATCAGGCCAGTGGGTCACGCTTCCGTCCGGGGCGACCGTGTCGCGGTCGGCGAACCAGTTCCTCCTGACCCAGTCACCGCCCCCGACCTTGGTGTCCGGGTCCGCCAGCTGGATGATCAGGACGACGACGCCGGCGAGCACGACGGCGAAGATACTGACGAACTTGGTCGTGACGAAGAACTTGTTCAGGCGGGTGGATGCTTTGGTGCTGATAGAGTTGGCCAGGTTCATAACCACCATGATGAGCACGGACAGCAGCTTGTGCAGGACGCTGGCGGCCCTGTCCGTCACGCCCGCCGCGGAGAAGATGCTCTCCACAAAGACGATACTCAGAATAGCCAGGGTTGCAGGCATGACGGCAACGACCCACGTCCAGGCGGCGAGGTGCCCAAAGACGTCGCCGTAGACGTACTTGAGGTAGGGCTGCACGCCGCCCTCGCCCGGGATGGCGGTCCCCAACTCAGCCATGGTGCTCGCGCCCGTCCAGGCCAGGATTCCGCCGACCAGCCACACGGCCAGCGCGATGCCGGGCGAGGGCACGTTGGTGTCGATGGACCCGGGGGACGTGAAGATTCCGCTGCCGATCACGATGCTGATGATGATGGCGAAGGCGTCCAGCGTGCCCAGGTTCCTGGCGAAGCTGCCCCCCTGGTCCCTCGGCACGCCGCCGGCGGCTGATTGTGCGGCGGCTACGGGCTCCTCAGTCCCGTATGTGCCGTCCTGACCCCGCGCGTCGGCCAGCAGGGGCCTGTCTGCTCCATCTTCTGTGGCTGCGGAAGGCATCGTGTCCCTTTTCGATGTGTGAGGTGTTGCTCTCCAAGGTTGGAAAGCGGGAAGGAGTCAGTGGGGTTGTGGCATGAGGAAGGTTGCAAGGTGGTTTATTTACGACCGATCAAGGCGGGCGTGCAGTCGCCAGGGTTGTCATGTTGACCCACTCACAATTGGAACTGCAACCCTGCCACCCTCTGATAGACACGAGCTCTTTAGCCTGTGGTCTCTACATGCAGGTTGCTTATTGATTGCATCCAGAATACTCACTTTAAGGTCCTGCATTTCTCTGCTTTGCTCTGCCATACCGGTCTATGACTTGGTCCATTTCTGATGTGTCCTGACCCCAACCCGTCAAATGAGCATCAGGACCCCCCCAAATGAAACAACCCTGGTCTAAACATCATCGACGCGCCAGACAGGGATTTCTCTTTCGCCTGCCTCGCTGCAACCACTTTGAAGATTATCATCGTAAGTGAGGGAAGAATTGCTCAAATGAATCCAAGGTCTCTTTGCAACCATAATCGATTTGTATTTTTTGCCTGCCAGATGTCGGCCAATGTTGTGGTGTTGAGATAATCCAATGCAACCCACCTCGCCACCGTCCATGTACGCCAAATCCAAACCCAGTGTGCAGAATTGTTGCTCTGCAATGCACTCGCTCAAAACACTTGAATCCCATGCCACAGTGTAGAGAGCGTCATATTTCCCTCCCAATTTTCCGTCGATAGTAACCATGCTGGAAGGTAAATGATTATATGCTGATTGTGGCCAACATTACCCCAACTTTTGAAGGTGCTTACAGCTCGACCTCAACCTTGGCTGCCTTCTCGTCCTGCTCCTCCTCGCCCTCGACGTACCCAGCCAGCCTCTCCTTCAGCTCCTCCACGCTGATCTCACCTGAGACCGAGGACTCCTCCCCGTCCTCGTGGTGCTTGTGGGGCGGGATGAGCACGTTGGCGGGGACATGGATGACTCCGTTCTTGGCGATGCCGTCCTGCACCGCGATGGGGATATACCCATTGATCTTGAGGCGGATGAAGCCCGCCCACCGGGCGACGTCGAGGGCGATCCTCTTGTCCCCGAGGAGGGTCGGCAGGTCGAGGTGGTAGTGGCCGCGCCCGACGTCGTCCTGCGCCTTGCTGCCGTCGTCCTCGCCCGAGGAGTAGTAGGCGTCGCTGTACACGGTCTCGTTGGCCACGACGTGGTACTTGAGGATGGCCTTGAGGTACTTGATGCCCGTCTCCGTGTTGAACAGGAACGCGTTGGCGGCGGGGCCGAGCTTCTGGAACGCCCGGTTGTCCGGCGCGAAGATGGTCGACCCGTTGAGGACCTGCCCGTGGATGAACGAGGTGAAGTCCGTCTTGTCGAAGGCCAGGAGCAGCGTGGAGAACTTGCCCGGGAAGAGGGACAGCTCGCGGCCGACGAAGGGCGGCGGCACGAGGAGGCTCTTGACGGCGTGGATCACGCCGTTCTTGGCTCCCTGTAGCAATGCACGTGTCAGTGTCGTTTGTTGAGTCAAGTCAAGTTTCATGGGAGGAACTTACGATGTCAACTGCAACGACCTTGCTGTAAAAGTTGACCCTCACACCGGAGAGCAGGCCGACGCTGGTCCTGAGGCGCTGAGGCTTATTCCCGAGCAGCGGCTCATCCAGGGCGGTGGGCAGGGTGTGTGTCACAAGCACGCGGCCGGCGGGGTACAAGCCCAGCCCGATGTGGTATTTCAGCACGGACTCGACAAACTCCTTGGAGGGCTTCTTGTCCTTGGGGATGTGCTCGAAGGCGCTGTCGACGGGGACGAAGAGCGTGTAGTTGGCCTTGGTGCTGTTGAGCAGCTGCACAATGTCCTCGTGCTCGTCCACGAGCTCCGCGAACTTGGTCGTGTACTTGCTCTGGCTGATGAGCTGGTAGATGGTCTGGTTCGACTTCCCGTGGCGGCCGCCGCCGCGGCGGGGCTTGTCCGCGGCGTCGAGCTCCTCGACGGCGCTGCCTGCGTCCTCGTCGAAGATGGACTCGAGCTCCGTCTCGAGCTTGCCCTTGACGGCGTGGAAGGTCTCCTCCGCGCCGGACGACAGCGAGTCTACGACATCGTGGACGGACGACGAGATGGAGTCGGCGGAGGGGAACCAGTCCTGCCACGAGCTGTCGTCGTGGTGCGGCTGTTGCCCGTGGACAGGAAGCTGGGAGAACGTCTCGATGTCCGGGACGACGAAGGCACTGGCGGCCGCAGCCAGCGGGAGGATGGCGATGGATCTCATTTTGGATGCTCAATGAATCGAGCAGTATGTATTGGAGAAGAAGAATGAACAATGGAAAGGTTCAGGAGAGGGAGAGTTAGTCAATGCTCAGGGCCCCGGTGAAACAAAGCCACAGCTACAATTCCTGAGTAAAGGTCGCGCGCGATGTCTCGATGATTTGACGTGACGTCAAAACGCAAGCCGTTGGATCCGGAGAGTTCTTGCTGCAGTTCTGACACCCAGGTAGTGAGTTTGTCGGACGTCCAGCACTCGTATTTGCTATACGTTATACGCATACGTTGGCAGGCGGTAAGCCCAACTGGAGCACGCATTCTGGGTCCCTTTAAACGCCCCAGCCTATAGGCACCGACGTGATGATGATTGCATTGACTCTAGGTACCCAGCAGTCGTCATCCGTTTCAGCCGTGATGCCATGCGATTGGAGCTCGCCTGGGGCGAGCTGAGCTGGCGGCAGCTTGAGCTCCAGCTTCGGGTCGATCAATGCCCCGCGCCCGACTGTCCGTTCCACTTCCTCGGGACCGGACCGGCCGCCGGTGGTTCCACTTATAGCTCTCTAATATGCCGAGAGTCGCTCTATTCCAGCTAACTCTAAGGACCGTAATCGACATGGAGAAAACTTTGATACCTATACGACGGCTCTGCACTTCAGAGTCATGTTAGCCACCTTTGATATAGCCATACATCTTGAAGCATGAATGGGGATAGTTATAAGTGGCCTCGTTTTTAATCTCTTCACATATGCTTCTTAAGCAGTATGCATCCAGTCCCTTCATGCAATGACAAACGCTTAAACGCCCAGCGTTGAAAAAGGTACAATGCCGATAACAGCAGGTTCTGAACACGATCATGGCTTGTGGCTAAGACTACGATTCAAATTCCATTGGACATGTCCTGTCGTCTGCCCACGAGATGTGTAGCCCGTAGTTCTATTCAGGGAAACCATGGTCGAGTGGTATCTCGCAGATGCTCGAATAGAGCATGTTGAAGATTTCTAAATCATTGTTCGCAGATTGGCTTAAATCACGGATTATAAAATCCCAACTATGAATAATTCAATTACCCAATGCCTGTAAGCATGGTTCTTTTGCTCATATGGGCTTCCTTCCTTCTGGGATGTTTGGCAGGTTCAACCTCAGCTGGGTTTGTTTGGCCATAACATGCCTTCTGGACTTTCGACTACGCGCAGTAGCTACCTCAGTCCGGGCTTGGACGACGTAGCCAGGCTGCGACGCAGCAGACAGGCAGAAAGACGAAGTAGCGTCGTAGCTCACAAGCAAGACTTTGACCATTGGCTTCAAGAGCCTAGCTGCATTGCTGCAGCGCTCCGAAAGCTCTGAAAAGAACCTCAAAAAGAAATCTAACCACATAAAGCCCCCATCCCTATCATTGCTTGCTCCTAGGCGGGTAGCCTGCTGTTGCTGCTGCTCCGATAAGAGTACGCCTAGGTCGACGACGAGATAAACTTGCCCCTGGATCTCGCACAGCACTGCCTCCAGAAGCTGGAACAGGTCCTTTGGCGAATCGTTACCGAAGAAATGCGCAGAGCTCCGTGACATTGACCTCTCCGTGTGCACATTGCCACCGCCACCGAGGCCGCCGTGCTGCTGCTGCTGGGCGACCTGCAGAGCCTGGCGGACGAGATTCCTGATGAGTCCCGACGGGGACATGGCATTATCGATATAACTGTCGCTGCCAGTTGCCTCGACCTGGGCAACGGGTTTCGGGGTCATTAAGACGGGAACGCGAGCTGTTTGGAGCTGTTCGATGACATCGACGACCAAGTTTCTCAGGGCGAATCGTGACTGGTAGTTTCCCAGTACCAAGGCTATGTCGCTTTCTTGTGAGCCGGACCATCTGCGCAGAATGGGCGACAGCCAGAAACGGTCTGATAGGGGCTGCAAGGGAGTATGGGATGGTCTGTGGCGCACCAACTGGTGGTAACGGAACGCCTTGATTGGATCGTAAGTGGAAGGTTGGAGCAACAGAGTCATCATCTGTGTGAACTGCAGGTCTGTTACTCGCTGATTTGTGTCGACCATTCCTGTGGAGTTGACTGTCCCTCGTTTTTATTAGTAAGATTATGATCACAAAAGACGTCGAAGTGTAGTCCGGTGGACGGACTACATTCGCCAAGGTCTTAGGAAAATTTCGGTATGTTGTTGGTGGTGCTTTGACTTACGGGAGACAGCTGTGCTGAGTTCCTCCATTTTAATGCTGATGCCATCCAGTGTCGTGTTAATCCTCTCCAACCTTTTGTCCTGAGAGATCTGCAAATCACTCAGACGCTCTGTAGTCATGGACAAGGCAGCAGAGTGAACTGCAGAGATAAAGTTATTCAGTATTTCTTATCATAGCTCAGTACGCCTGAAAAGAATATCTGGACATACTTGATACTGCAGTGCGGATCTCTGTCAGCTGCTGGGTAGAATGCTTCAAGGTGGTGTCAATTTCATTGTGCATGTCCCTGAATTCGGCCTGGTGCCCAGATGAGGCGAGTTGCTCAATCACTCGCGAGCTTTGTGCGATATTCTGAAGTAGGTCATCATATCGAAGCTCGACTGGCCTCGTTATGCTGTGGACAATATGTTTGAGGGTGCCTTCCTTGTACCAGTCATAAGCTCGGACAAGAAACCTCAAGATATGCGCGTATAGCTGACGCAAACTGTTCTTCATCTTCTCTGTGGGATAGAGCACAGTAGCTAGCTGCATCCTTGGGAGACTTTCTGCGATCTCTGACAAGGCCTTTGCTATAGTTGCTGTTGTCCTCTCATGATTGATCACGGACTGCACCCATTCATTTCTTAAAGTTAGCGTCGGTAGATAGCACGCATGGATGACATAGCACGAAAAACATTGGGTTTGAAACGTCGAATTGGCTGTGAGGCTGTATTATGCGGAACAACCATCAAGGACATTAAGATACTTACCGTGAAGAGGAATTTCATTGCTCCCCATGCCAAAGACACATATTCTGGGTGGTGTTGTACGAATACGTCAAGAACCTCTCCGTAAAATTTGATTCTTTGAGAAAAGCAGACTAGCCAAGTTCTAGCCGCAGAAGTTTTTCGATGTGACTCGTATTTAGCCATCGACTCCTCTACAGCTTCCTGGACGTCCTGGATGGTACCGAAAGAGCAGGTGAAATCCTTTTTCTTTCCATCTTTGGTCATGTCCATCGAGAACTTTTGGCATGCTTGACTGAAGACAGTTTGGAGAAGATCGTCACTTCAAACGTGCTCGTTAATATCTTGCCATCTTCAAACTGATTTAGCCTTGCCGCCGTCCTGGAACTATTTGCAGTTGCTCTCCAAATACACGAGTATTGCATGTGGAATAGAAATAGGAAAGCTAACCTAGTATGGTCTTCATTGAGTTCATTGGAATTACCTGTCTTGTACCACTGTTGTAGAGACGTCATGACTGTCGTATGTCACGGGAGCCTTGTGCAGAATACTGCCACATGAGTTAGAGAAGGGTTGAAGAACTGTCAATAAAGCCAGACGAAACGAATACAGGTGTCGGCATCATCCGGACGAGGGCTCTTGAGAGTATGGGATGAGACGTCTGGAACAAGTTGAAGCATGATGACTTACATAATGACTTTTTACACATATATTTGCAAAGAGCTCGGCTTCTTGACCCATACTTATATTATGATCGCCGGTACCTCCCCCATGGTGAGTCTCAGAAGTACAGCGTGGCCTGCGTGCCTGGTTCTTGGGGCTGCAAAGTGGGGAAATCCACCCTGTGGCCCTGAACTTATTACAGTCAAATCACCACAGAATTCAAAGACGCCTTGCACAGCCCCCGGCCGTCCGGCCTATCAGGCGATCACCGCTTCCTTCCTGTCCAGCTCCACGAATCAGTCGATCACACCGGTGGTCGATGCCCAGCAGCTGAAGCCTGGGAGTAGATTGTGAGCCGGGGCTACCTGGAAGGGTGCCCGGGGACACGGACTGATTGGTGTCAGACGAGAGGGGGACGGATTGTGGCTGCGTCTGTCCTCTCCTACTTTGTCACCAAAAGCGCTGTCGTGCAGATACGGATTCCGATCCCTTGAGAAATCGATTGTTATCTAGGTAACGGCTCGCCGTCTCCTGCGAAGGTCGGCATTCGAATGCTTTGAAACCTGCTGAAATTTGGTCGACGTATCGACTGATTTTGACTTTTTTTCATCTTCCATAAACTACAACCATTACTGTAATGGAAAATAGAACACGTTTGAATATTGACATTAACTTAATATCTGACCTATTCGAAAACCTCTCAGACTCATCTTTTGAGTCTGAGTCCAGCCACTCTGACGGCGGTGATTCCAGTGGAAACGACAGCAAAGGGGATAACCCAAATAGTCCTACAGAGAGCAGGGACGACAGGAGTGACGATTCTGAATACGACAGCAGCAGCTCAGGAAGCGACCACGACTCAAGCGACGGATATGATGATGATGAGGAAGACGACGTTGATTTCAACTTCGAACCGGACAAATTTGATCGGCGTTTGCTACGTCTCATAATCAAAGCTCTCGAGCAGTTCAACAAAGATCTTGAGGCTGAAGTTGAGGCTCTTCCATTCCATGAGCTTCAAACTGAGAACCGATCAGAACTAGAGAGCTGCTTGGTCTCGTTTTACTCAAAATTGAGAGACCAAGCTTCCTCTTGCCTACATACGTTCTATGGCCCCAAGTCATACGAATTTAACCGGCTGTTGCGACTTGCTATCAGTATCGAAGAGCGCAGAGCACAGAAATCCTTCAACAAGCTGTGGACTAAGTGTTGTGATGAGCGAGTTCCGCATTTCACTCGGCGGCCACAACCTGCTCTACGATCCTTTCGGCCTCCTCAACAGCTTCAACAACCCACAAAACTCCAAGAACAGGAATTAATTGATCCCGGCTCTGAGCCCAAGAACGCCCAACAGATCGATAAGGACATCCGCGCAAGTGACGCAAAGCGTGTATGGAGCCACATTACAATATCAAGAGACCAGACCCGAGCCAGCGATTTCGCTAAAGAGCTTCTGAAGATTTTCCGCATCTCCAACCGGAACCAAGCAGCCGAAAACAGCAATACAAATTACTACCCTCATCCTCGGCAAGGCGTATTTTCCAATCCAGGCCCAATTCGGCGTGGCAGCCCAACAAGGCACCTGGCTCCGTCTCAGCTAGAAAGAGAGGGTGCGGTATTCTCACCACCGGATGCCTACTTCGAACCTGCGCTTGTCTCGGCACCTTCAGCAAATAACGTTGATTTTGATGAAAACATAATGTCGCAGCCAGGACTTGCCACCAAAATGAGGGAATTGCGTCAGACAAAGACTTCAGGTGAACTATCAACGCCCGAGATTAATGGAAGCAACTCTGGGTTTCATATGCCTGGACCTGTTTCTGAGGCCCAGCCCGCAATGGACGGCTCCCTTGACCAGCTGATGGGTCGCCTCGCGTCCCTCGAAACGGAGAACAGGGACCTGAAAGAGGCGAAGCGAAACCTGGCAAGGCCCGAGACAGTCTATTTCATCCAAGTCGAGCGCAGAGCACCTGTGCCCTACCTGGCGTTTCTGGACGAACCGTCGTGGGCTGTCGGGCCCGGAGGCGAGTTCGCACTGAAGTCTCAATTCGGTGTTCACGACATCAATGGATTCTTGCGGCAAAAGAACGATGTCGCGTTCGTCATAAACAAATACTACGATATCGGTCACCAGGACCAAGAAGTTCGGGCAGCTATTCGTGACAAGCGCCCCCTGCCTCGCGCGGAGTGTTCCCGCGAGACGGTGCGCCTCCAGTCATTTGAAATGGTCCAGGCTGCGGAGGAGTTCATCAGCCAGCAGCCAAACTTTGCCGAGGAATTCCCAGGACTCAATATCACGAACGGTGTTGGGGCTCCCTACCTCTTCTGGTACTACTACCGGTCAAAGAATGCGTTGGAGGAGCTGAGTCCCACAAGCCTTGCTGCGATGAAGCTCCTGACGTCCTGGATCGAGGAGAACTATGGCGAGCTGTATGATCTTGTTGAGGACCAGCTCAAAAGAGGTGTGATATCTGCCAAGACTATCAAGTTCTTGGTCAAACCAGGGGACGTTGTCGTATGGAAAGAGAAACGAGACCTGATGGCCGCCGTTGCCGAGTCCTGGCCTCTGGTTAGAAAACTTCCCCAGGCATGGCAAGGGTTCTCGTTAGACTCTAGAAGAGATGAATGGGGAACGAAGAACAAAGAGGATGAGGCCATCCCACTGTGGAAATCGAGTGTCAAATGCTGGGAATACGGATTTGATGGCTCATTCTATCGCAGAGCACATGAGCTGGAGATCTCGTTTGCGGCTCAGAATCAGGAAGAAGAGGTTCCTATTGCAAAGCTGAGTGCTTACCCACTACAGTACGCCTCTGAGGCGTGGAGGGAGACACTAGACGCACGGGGGAGGATGTCCTGGAGCTGCCGGCATCAGCGCATTGCTTCTTATGAGGATGATCGAGGCTTGTACGGGGTAAGTCAAGTCCCTCAATCCCCAGAGATGAGGAGTCGTGTAACCTGATTGCAAATTCCACGAGATATGTGTTATGCTATTTATTGCTTTAAAGGCTGACCAATTTTTAGAACAGCGAGCGGTTCATGATAGATTTCCATACTTACGAGCAGCTGCATTCCGACTCGAACAGCTTCAAGAAGTCGTATCCCACTATCGATGACCCAAACGTCAAGCGTATGGATCCGGAGGCCATGGCATCTGATGATCCTCCTCCTGTTCCGGATTTATACGTCTTCCCGAACAGTATTCCCGCCTACAACTTGCGGAGCAAAAAATGGGGTGAGTGAGAAGTATCGAGATGTGATTGAGCTCTGGAACACTACTTTAAATCTTCTACATTGGGACACTAACTCTATTGTGATCCGCCAGTCGACCTGGAAGTTGACAAGATCCGAGATGTCAGTTGGAACAAGAAGTCATTTGAACACCTCGTCGTCGACATTGAGACCAAAGATCTGATCCAGGCCCTGATTACAAACCAGATAGCAAGAGGCCAGGGCACGGATACAATCGACGGCAAGGGAAATGGGCTCATAATTCTTCTGCACGGTGGGCCCGGGACTGGTAAGACGTTTACAGCTGAGAGCGTTGCTGAAATGGCTGAAAAGCCGCTTTTCCGGGTCACCTGCGGCGATATCGGGACTAAACCAGAGGAGGTGGAGAAGTATCTTGAGTCGGTGCTACACCTGGGTAAGAACTGGGGCTGTGTGGTGCTATTAGACGAGGCCGACGTTTTTCTCGAACAGCGCACCTTGACGGACTTGGAGCGCAACGCCCTTGTTTCCGTCTTTCTACGTGTGCTCGAGTATTACGAGGGCATCCTGATTCTTACGTCCAACCGGGTAGGGACGTTCGACGAGGCCTTTAAGTCGCGGATCCAGCTCTCACTGCACTACGAGAACCTAACCGAGGGCCAGCGGGGCAGGATATGGAAGAACTTCCTTACCCGTCTCAAGGACCTGGAGAGGCAGAGCGCCACTGGTGCCGTGAACGGCGACGGTTTGCTGCCGGACAAGGGATCAAACTCGATGGGCATTGACTTTGATGACGTCGAGTGTTACTTGAGCGACCTTGCTCGGGTCGAGCTTAACGGGCGCCAGATTCGTAATGCTATCACTACAGCGCGCCAACTGGCAAAGTTCAAAGGCGAGCTCATGGCATACCATCACCTCCGGCATGTCATCAAGGTGTCTAGCAAGTTCGATTCGTACCTGAAGAACGTGCAGGAGGGCTATTCCGACGACCAGATTGCGAGGGGTGGCGGCATCCGCTAGCTTTGGGATATCATCGGTGAGCAGCCACGAACCAATCTGCTGAGATGTCGTCGCAGAGCGCAGCGCTCAACAATTGCTACAGAGACGAGGGAGGGTGCCGGTGGGGGAGGTGGCATCACCATTTATGTGTTCTTAGCATGAACAAAGGCGGCATAAAACGATGATTGGCATACGCGTGCAAACGGGACGAAATTGGCCGAGTAAATCTCAGACCGTTGTGAGAACATATGTCATCCCATAAGCCTTCACAAAATCGTGCGTTCTCAGAATAAAACATGAGAGACTATTATTGAATTTGTTCTGTTAGACGTTCGAGTAACACCTTGTTCCAACTACAAAAGAATTCGTGGCTTACATCTCCATTTTTGTGTGAATAGACTTACCAATCCGTCATTCAGAGAAGAATAGAGATATCAACTCATCAAATAGAGGTCACTAAGGTAATCTGATACCCTTTCCCCCCCTCCGATGGCCAGTCTAAAAGATCGAGGTTTGTGGAATATAGTCTGGCCCCTACCAGTTCTGTCGAGGACAGTACCTGGATTTATATACGCTTGAATTCCCTGTACGGCGCTATTTCAGTCTCATCATATTAACTGCTTTTAACACTGTTCTGACTCCAACGGCGTGAGCCAGGTCGTAACGCGAGTCTATACGTGACAACCCAGAATGATTTAGCCCTTACTTGTCACCAAATCGCCTTCTACCAAGTACTTATGTCGAAAGCTGCTAATTAGTACAGTACTGCCCCACCTGCTCTCAATACTACCCCGGGCCAGGGGGCTGGTTCTATCGCGCATCTGTGTGACATGCGAGTTTAGAACAAGCATGCAAGTCTGGAATGCGGGGACACGTGTGAAGCACCTTGATACTAATGGCATGCTACTGGAATACCGGCTCAATATAAATCCCGTTGCACCTATACAACTGGTCTCGAAGCTTTCCGCGTCGTCCAGCACACCCCACACTAGCCCCAACTCTCATCAGTGCACGGCGGGAGCACGGGAGCACAGACATTGCGACTATACACCGGGCTTTTGAAGTCGGCAAATGAACCCTCGGAATGGTTGCAATGCCTCCAAATAGCTTATCGGTCGTCGTCATCGGCGGTGGCATCGGCGGATTGACATCGGCCATTGCAATGAGGAAGGCCGGGCACAAAGTAACGGTGAATACACTCAGCAATGCCTTTCCGTTTCCTACAACATAGTAGTGGCCTGCACTTACGAGTACTCACACGATCTCACACAGGTCTTTGAGAAGTACGGCTTGTCGGGTGAAGTTGGAGCTGCCGTTGGACTCGGGTCAAGCTCGCTGGAGTACCTGCAAAGTCTCGGCTTTGATAATGCTAGCGCGAAGGTTTGTAGAGGTGAGTGGCATCAGAGGAATCCTACTTGGCCCCTTCTTATCCAAAAATCAATCCTACAGACGCGCTTATATACAGTTATGGTCACCGGCTAACCAAGGATCCTGGTGTGAACCTGGCCACCAGCGAAAAACTCACAGGTCCTCGATGGGAAGACGCTAGAGTTGCTGCAAGTCCTGCAGGTACAGGAATCCATAGGCGGCACGTTCTATCGACCTGATCTGCACCAGGAGTTGAGGCGTGTGGCAGAGTCGCCGCCGTCGAGCGATGTTGGTGGTGGGGATGCCCCGGACCTGCCGTGCCGCCTTTTCGAATACACAGAGGTAGTCAGCATCGAGCCGGAGCAAGGCATCGTCCACCTGGCCGACGACTCGCACGCCAAGGCAGACCTCATCATCGCCGCCGACGGCGTCCACTCGTCCGCGATGACGGTCATCCTCGGCGAGCCCTCGCCAGCCCTGCGGAGCAGCACCACTGCCGTCCGCGCCGTGCTCCCCGTCGCCAAGCTGCAGCAGAACCCCTTCGGACGGGTCATGGCCCATGTCCCCGGCCTCAGTACGTTCAGCGTGGCGCCCGATCGCAAGCGGTACCTGCTGGGTTACTGGTGCCACGGTTTCGAGTACCTCAACCTCGTCCTCTACGCGCTCGAGGATATACCGGGGATGGTGATCCACACGATGCGTGGTGAGACGACCCTGGATCTTGTGGCGGCTGCCCTTAACGAGTTCCATCCTGACCTTGGGACGGTCTGTGACCATTTGCTGGATGTTCTGCCGCTGTGGCGGCTTTATACACGGCCACCTGCTGCCCGATACAGCCGCGGCCGTCTTGTCGCCATTGGTGACGCAGCACATGCCATGTTATCGGTTCGTCATGTTTACACTTGAAGTCCTCTCGTTCATCAGTAGATGGCGATGTCGCTGGTTGAAATTCCACTACTCATTGCCAGGCGCAAGACATCGGCTGAACACTTGTATTACATAGCACATGGGCCAAGGTGCCAACTCTGCCATTCTCGATGCTGCGGCTCTCGGCACTCTCTTTGACGACCTACCGGATCGATCACCTGAAACCATCTCTAACCGACTTCGCCTCTTCGACGAGATCAGAGTCCCCCATAATTCAGCCGTTCAATTGTGGTCGGAGATACCAATGTTTGAGCAACCCACAAGGATAAATGCCGATATCAAGGCAATACTGCCAGACATTAAGCTTCCTGGTGAGTCTGCACGATGTGGCGCGCTGGGCTCTGCGAATTTTCTGCTGCTGGGCAAGTTTTCTAACTTTAAGACAGAGACAACTCAAGAACTTGTGAATTTCTTGCAACGGTACGATGTTGTGGGTGTGTGCAGAGAAAAGCTTCACACTTTGAATAAACCAGACCAGAGGGTAGAATAGAATCGAATTGATTTTCTGCATACCAGGAGGCTAGGCAGCCAGCCACTTGTTATTGTAACCGAGCGACTTCTGTCAGCTTGGCTGTGTGTCCCAGTGTGACACAAAATCGCTGCGTCCACTTCTAGGGTACGGCCGGACTGATTCACATTCCATTCACATCAGAAATGAGTTATATATACTATATACATTGAACAAGACTCGAGCTTGCCGCAAGACGACATCTACTCCTTTTCAAGAGCAGCGTTTACCAACTCGTTGAAATTCTATAACCAAGTTAGTGCCGCGATCGTAGTAGTGCTAAGTAGGGTACTCACAGGTGTGCCAAAGCCAGTGACGGCGTCCCAGCCAGCCTGAGCTGGGAAACCGGTAGTATTGCAACCGTAGCTCGAGCCGATGGTGATGTCAGTAAAGGTCTTGTAAGCCTCCTTGTACAACCAAGGGTTGATGAAACCCAACGTCGGCTTGCCGGCGGCGATGAGGGCATCGTTGACAAGGGCCAGGATGCCAGCGACGGTGGGCGACGAAGCGCTGGTCCCTCCGACACGGATGAGCTCGCCGGCGTAGACGATGACGTCGAGGTTGCCCTGCGCCGAGATGTCCGGGTAGGCACGGCCGCTCTTGTTGTACAGCCCGTCGTACGTGCCGTTCAGGCTGGCGATGTACTTGTTGACGGTCGACGCCTGGTACTCGGGCTGCGCGAAGTAGTTGCTGAACCCGGCGCCCGAGGCGAAGCGGGTGACGGCCGTCTCGGGCGTGAAGTTGGCGGTGGCGCCGATGGACGTGACCCACGGGCACGACGTGGGGAAGTCGGGCGTGAACTTGTAGGTGTTCTTGCCGTCGTTGCTGTAGCAATCGCCGGATGATCCGACGCCGGCGTCTCCTGACGAGACCAGGTAGGTGACTCCGCGGGCGCCGAGCTGGGCAAAGCCGGAGCAGACCCTCTCGGCGTAAGACTGCGGCACGGTCTGCTCGTCGTCACCATAGGATGAGCTGAAGACATTGGGGATATCGTCTTGTGCAAGGATGTAGTTCAGGAAAGCCAGGTACGGTTCGTTGGTGTCAGTTGGGGTGCTCAGGGAGGGGATGAACGGTGGGCTCCCGCCAGTGTTGTACGCGAACATAGGCGTCGGGGAGCTGACACCGAGGACCAGCTGAGCATCAAGGTTGCCTTCGACGTCGGCATCCGCGTCGACAAACACGGAGGTGTTGGGGCCTTGATAGTTCGGCCCATCGTCGATGATGGTGAACTCAAACTCGTCGGCGGCAGCGACTTGGTCTGGGCGGAATTTCTGCAGGAAGGTCTTGGCATCGTCACGCCGACTTGTTTCATTGAGGTAGTTGTTGATGGCAATGGAATTGTCGTCAGCAGCCTGTGCGGTGTAGTTGATGGTGCCATAGACTGTGCGCAGGCAGTCGAGGGTGACAAAACTGGCGTTGCAGACTGCCGAGATATTGGCGGCTCCGCTTGCTAGCAGAGATGCAGGCTGCGCTTTATACTTGAACTGGCCTGTGTGCTCCCACCAGGTCAACTCCTGTTCGGACAAGTCGTACCTGATGGGCTTGTGCTCAGGCTTGGGTGTCAGGAACGAGGTTGTGGGCTGGACGACATCAATGTGGTCATGCAGGTGCAGTGGCAGCGACCATTCTGTCGCGCGGTTGGCAATGTGGCCTCCGTCGTGCTCATACTTCGAGTAAGTCGTCTGAAGCAACTCCTCGGCTTTTGAGATGGGCACAATGATGGAGATCCAGTCCTGAGCAGGAGAGTAAGCGATCTCTCCGACGCCGTGCCCCTCGAGCCACCGGTGGACACTGTCGATAGTCAGGTCCGTTGGACGGACAATGTCGGCGACCTCGTCGGCGGACAAGTGCTCGCCGTAGCGAGCATGGTCGGGGTCCGAGATCTCAAGCAGGTGTTGTTCGATAGCACCCTTGTTGCTCTGCTTCAGACCGATCTGGAGGTTGATGATTTCGGATTTGTCTGCCGGGCCAAGACTCGTCCAAGACTTGGGGGCGTAATGCCGCTCCTTGATGGCATAGCGGGTCGACGGAGAATCAGATGGCAGGGCCGTGGCGCCGAGAACTATGGCGCCCAGGCCTACACAGAGCTTGGCTAGAGACATCGTGAGCAGTCAGGTCGTCGAACTTGGCACAAGACACTTCCGGATAAGACTGACCTACCTGATCTTGGCGTCAGTGAGGAGCGACTGTTATAAACCTACGGTACAGTACGTCACGCTGTTGGAGCTCCAAGCACTCAATGCCGTGCTACTGTGTAATTTGCCCAACAGAATGTCGTGCTCTTGATAGCGCAATCGGTCCTGTGCCTGAAGTAGAAGGTGTTATCATTTTCCCGCACTCCTTGTGCTTGTCGATCATTGCTTGTTCTCGCGGTTTAATTAGACCTCCCGAGGTCTCCACCTATCACCGTGTCATCGCTTATGGCGCACAGATTCGGTGGGCACCAGACACTAACCTGATATGGCAGGTGCACATTGCACTGAACTGAATCAATGATGTTTGCACAGCGAACTCGGCAGGGGTGCTCGCAGGTCTTCTCCAAGCATTGGCTGTACCGTAGCAGCCGTTGCGGGTGTTTTGGGGTTGCCCCTGAGAGACCAGGCTCGCAGGCCAGGCAGGTCAGCATCGCAGCATCGGTGCCACGCCAGGCACGCGTAACCTGCCCGGGAAAGTGGGCGAGGTAACACAACATGTCGAGAGATGCTCAAGGCGCGCACAGCTGCAGCATTTATATTGACCTAGGGTGGGATCACCGGTAGCTGTTTATCTCAGATATACACTTGGTATTCTCAGCGCTGCACCTAAGTACTTGTACAGTATACGAGTTACCTCTCTGGTCCTGAACCTAAAGAGCCCAACTAGGCCATTGACGAAGATTCCTCACTGTTGTATATATATGCCTTGGGATTTTCTCTCCAAAACCGTTCTGATGCTATTTTGTAGCCTTGCTGCCTCTGGCTTTCTCTCCGTTAGGCACCTGTACTTGTAAGTTAACAATTCTTTACAGTCAACTTGCGCCCTCGTTGCCATTAGACGTGAGGCCGTCTGCCTAGGACTGTTCTGGTTGCATTGAATTGATATATTGGCTAGGTGATTTTAGCTGGTTTTACAGCTAACGATAGTTATATTGCTATAGATATCCGCCAGGACAAGCTTATCAACTTGCTACGGACTGTCTCCTCCTCTTATAGGATGATTAGCTGTATGACACCCTACCTCATAGTGTACAGATGAGAGTTGATCATGTCACGTCATCATTTGATATTCCTTTGAAGCCAACTAGATGCAATATGACAAAAGTAGATGAGGAGTTGTGAGAAGCACAACTCCTGAGCAGTAGGGACAAAAAGAGCAAAAGAATATCTTGACAACTCATGATCTGGCCCGGGCTTGAACCGGGGACCTTTAGTGCTCACATTTACAACTCAGAATTGAGTTGTTTTTAAATGTTAGACTAACGTGATGACCAACTACACCACCGGACCTGATGTTGAGATGTCGACGTGGCTGGAATGCGGGATTATGTCGGTGTGTTGAGCCGTGGAAAAGTTTGCACGATAGGACCCACCTAATGGTCCCGACAACTGCTTGGGGGCAAATGTGGGTCTGTCAAACGTTAGAAACTTTGTTTGAACAAGCATTGATGCGAGGTGAGATACTTTCCGGGAAATGGGCATGGTGACGACTGTTTGAGGCACAAATACTTCAGTGACAAGCGGTCTGGCACTTGAGAGACGGTATCACCACAAAGGGTTTTCAGAGGTATTTGGTTTATGGTGCCCAGATTCAGGGTCGTATTGACCCCTAGAACATCTTTGTTGAAGGTCTGTGTCTCACCACCACTTATCCTGACTCGGGAATTTCGGGTTGACTTATTACTGCATGATGGATTGTGAGTAAAACAACCACTGAACGAATTCCGGCCGCTGCCATCATCGACTATACTCGTAAAAACCATTTACACTACCTCGTCACAAAGATCTTATCCAGTCTGTCTCTAACGCATTCAGCCCCATCAGCTATTCCTTTCGTGTTGACCTTCTGTGGACTCATGTTCCTTTCTCCTGTGTCTTGAACGGCCTTTTCTTTTCCTGTGTTCATTTCTCCCCCTTCGCGCTTCCCGGGGGTTCCTCGGTCCAAAAAGGTCCATAAAGCCGATTAAAAACTGGATAAATAAACGGAAGAACGCGACCTCCATAACTCTTGCCATAGCGTCCTCGTCAACCTTCTTCAAGTTAGGTATCGCAGCCGTCAAGTTCCGGCTCTCGGGCACGGTCGCTGCCTCTGGCTGTTGTTGTGGCTGTGACATCTCAGACTGGGTGGGCACCAGTGTGGTGGCTGAAGAGTGGCCTGATGCCTCAGACATATCCCCACGGATCACCTCGTGTCTGATCGGCGTTCTGAAATACTCTCCAACCCGAGCGAGGTTCTCCAGTGTCGGTTGAGTGCGGTCCTGCAGTGCTCTCACTGGAGTTTCCTCCAACATGTCGAGGACCTGGCCATTCAATCTCAACCCAGGCTGAGGAGTCGTACCCTCTATGCTTGCTTGATCTGCGATGCTCGTGGCAGCGGGTTCTAACACCGGATTCGTCGGAGATGATGCGTCATATGCAACTTGCTGGAAGGAAGCCGGCTGCGCGTCATGAACCACAAGCGGCGACGACATATAGTTCTTCATTTCCATATCGCTGGCCAATCCCCTGGCAAGCTCATCCAGCGGTCTTCTGTGGCCGAGGTACGCACCGACCAATGTAGTAGATATATCCTCCTGCCTCCGAGCTCTGGGTCCAAACTTCCTGCCCAGATTGGCTTTCAGTCGATCACTCCGCTTCCTTAGCTTGCCTGAAATCTCAATCTTCATTAAGAACGGCTGTCCACTATGCTCGTATGCGAAGGCGGTGTAGACTTTGTTGCTGTGAGTTGACTTCTCGATATCGTTCTCTGTCATCTCCCATTTTAGAATCCTATGGCCTCATTTCTTCCCACTAGTTCTGTCCTCAGGAACTCTGTGGCTCCGAAAAGTCCATCGACTCTCGTGCTCGAACGCCTTCTCGGTTGTAATGCCACCCAAGGAGCCTCCATTGCCGAGTGCGTTGATGGACGGCTCGATCTTGAGCGATTTTCTGACCAAAAGTCTCTTCGAAGTGCCGACGATCTGTCCAGGTCCATAGTAGTCGGTAATCAGAACTGGACACTCCGAATCAGGCAAGCTGTCGATACGATACGGATCCAAACCCTGGTCATCTTCGTCCAAGGTCAACTGAATTGTTGCAGTTTCCAGCGTGCAATCTGATGGCTGATCGAAATCAAGCTCCATATAGATGATACCGGCGGCATTTTCAGCGGGTCCCAAAGTCCCCCACTGGGACTTTCTAAAGAGAAACCGACAATCGACACCGACTTTTCCGATCGATTGATCTGAATTCTGTGTTAGCGCCTGTCTTGGCTTTGCTGGCACACGACAGTTGGAAACACCAACTCACATCCTACTGAAGCACTGGTTGAGGCAATGTGGTCGAATCGATTGTAGTCATATCGGCCAGCTTTGCGGTTCCATACACCTTCGGCCAGTACTGCTGCCATCTGAGCACGGTTATTGTGGTGCAATTACGGACAGATGTTGCTTGCAAACATCATCTCCACCGGACCAGTAAAAACGAGGGGTATCAAGGTTGATTAAAAGTCCCGGCGACTTGATGTGGGTGTGAAGGCACAGCCGCTAATCAGCCAGGATTTACGATCCGCTTCCCCTAAAATATGCCGCTTACTCTGTCTCGCTGCACGATCCTGGTCTATCGATGGAGGATTTCCAATCATTCTGGGAGGCTGACTTTCAGCTGAAGAGGCTGTACCACCATAATCAACTTATTTTGGACTAGTCGGCGGGAAACTATCAATCAACACTGCCACAAATTCGTAGTGCTGGACTCGGCGCCTCGAGTCCTGGTATGGGTTCGACAGTTGCCTACGCTAAGTCTCAGCCGCTGTCTGGTCAAGGGAGCATTACCTGCGTTCTCCTGCTCTGGCTTGTCGCGTGTATGAAAACACCAACAACCACACACCACAGATATAACGGAAGCTCGGTCCGTTGTACAATCCAAATACGACACCATGCCGGCAGCCAAAAGAGCGTCGAGCGAGACAGTCGATATAGGCCGTGGTAATCATTACGAGCACAGACATCCTCAAGTCAAGCCTGTCCGACGCTCATCCACCCTGAGGAGTGACGAATGGGACTCCTATGATCGCAGTATTCGAACCAGGTATGATCGGTACAATGATTACAGGCCTCACCACCAGGTAGTCGAGGTCCACGAGGGATCACGCAGGCCAGTCAGTTATCACGACCACGATTACTATGACAGGTGGCAAGAAAGTTCAGGTCCTGTACGACATTATGTGTCGCAACCACACACGCACCACGGTGCTCAACGTCAGATGGTTGGTGTGAAGCCGAGACCGCGATCTCCAACTCCCGTCGAATACTACGATGATGAGCCTATAGTCACTTCAGTGGGATCGAGAAAGGTTCCCTCGAAACCAGCCGCTGCTGTCGGAAATGAAGGGATTCCGAAGGCTCAAAACGAATCGCAACACGTACCTGGCCTTTTTCAGACTGTCTTCGATGTCAACCATCCCCAAGACGCGAGTGTTCACCTCGAGCTTCCGATCACAGATGATCATGACGCAGAATTGGAGGAGTTCTGCCGACTTCAAAGGCTGGGCAATTTCGGCGCGGCAGAGGATCACTTCAAGAAGAAACTGGAGCCGTACTTGAGTAATCCGTACGTGTTTGTCCACTTTGGCCAAATGCTATTGGAGAAAGGCGATTATCTCGCCTTCGAACGACTGAATCCCGAGGCTATATTCGGCAAGGAGGATCAGCCACCGTCCCGATTTCGTGAGAGAGTTGTGGTGATAGGGAGAAATCGGTCTCTACCAAGAGCTCGATCTCGATCTATTTCTCCGTCCTGGTCTCGATCACGAGAAAGACGACGAGAAACCAGAGCTCGCTCTCGATCTCAAACTCCAGTCCGCCTAGAGACTCAAGAACGCCGGGCAAGATTCGAGCCTGATGTGCGAATCGTAAGAAGACGCTCGCGCTCACGATCACGTTCACGATCCATCGATAATATCCAGCGATCCTACGAACCCGATAGGTATGCCGAAAGTGTCAGTAGCTACTCCTCTGGCGCAGGAGCTAAATTTCAGGACACGAAACCGAATCCCGACTACGATGAGCTCGAACTCCTGCACCAGAATTGGAGGCTTTTGAAGGCTAGCTCTATCGTCCACAGCAAAGGGAACTATGAAGATGCATCCACCGAGGCTTGGTCCACGATTGAAACATTCCGTTTCGGGACTGCAATTGGGTCAACCGAGGCAAGCATTTGCCTTTTTTTCTACCTTATTGTGGTTGCTGACGAATGCTACAGATACAGATGATGAAGCTAGCCCTGCAGCTGTATGCAAACGTTGCACGTATAACCCCTGAACGGTACCATAGCGGTCTCCGAGAAGCTGTGAGGGAATGGGTTGACTGGCCAACTCTATTCAAAGAACTTCTTGCTCAGGGCCGCGTATGGGACTTCAAGGACCTCTATGTCGCAGCTGTAGCAGCATTCTCTGATTCAGAAGACACACTGCTCCTTGGGACCGATGACATCAAGCGCTCGCTGATCGACGACTGGGTCTTGGAGGAAGGGGATGAATCGACGAATTTGGCCCTGCTCGATATGCTCCTGGAACCGTCCCAACTACGATCGTACTTCCCGAGCGAAGCGAAATCTCGCGCCGAAGCCATTATAGCGCATTCTCCCAGAGTGATGAAGAGTCGGTCATTCATCCGCTGGATATTAGCGAATGCCGCTGACGCGTTGTCTGCCGAGAAGAGAGGCGACGACGATCTCTGGCTGGCCTTAAAGACTCACCTCCAAGGATTTCCAGGGATGGTGTGGAACACTGAAGGCTGTTTTCTGCCCGGTGTTTATGTTCCTCGGAATAGTGAGAATCCAGGTTGGGCGGCATCAGAGCTGCCTCCGAGTTTGAATGAGCCGCTGCAATTGGCGCTGAATTTGGCGAAGGAGCTGAAGGACTACAATGCCCAAGTTGCTTGCTACAAACTCCTCATTTTCCAGTCTCAAGATCCGACCGAGCTTTTCCAAGAACTTGCACACTTGCAAAAGTCGATACAGGGTGACAAGAAGGGGCATCTTGACACATTGCTGTCCAGCTATTTGGTCTGCAAAGACCGGCTGGCCAAGGAGAGATTGCTCGAGGAGCTTGGACAGACTGACGACTGGAGTGATACGACCATTTTCTGCGATGGACTGACCTACTGGGCTCGGGATTTCATCGAAAGAGCGCTGAAAAGAAGCCTGCAAGGTCCCAAAAGCACGACCAGGTTACGAAATCCAGCAAGTTTCTACATGGGGAAGGGACTTTCATGGGCGGCTGAGCGTTTCACATGGCAGAATACCGACCTCGATCACCTCCCGCCCACCAGTGCTTATCGACCAGAAACGTATATCCCTCGATCAGAACCTTATATTCGTGACCGCCCCGATCCGTCCTCACGGAATCCATTCCAAATGCATGGACAGCAGAGCATCAGGCCATATTCACGGCCGTCCAGCCCTTACAGGAGTTATGTTCCGAGGCCTGAACCTCTTCCACAGTCATCCACAAATGCTCATGGTGATGAATATTACGTTGACCGAAGGCAACGAGAAGAAGATGCAAGGCTAGAAAAGGAATTATATCAAGCTAAGAAAGAATTGCAGGAGTTGAAGGAGCAAGCACGCGAAGTCAAAGACCAGCAAGAGCGAGAGACGCTGGAGCGGCTCGTGCAGGCGGAACGGGATTTGCGGGAACAGGAAGAGATGGAGAAGAGAAAAATGGAAGAGACTACGAGGAGAGAGATGGAATTGGAACGACTTGAGCAAGAGTTCAAACAGGAAAAGGAGAGACAAGCCCTCGAGGCCAGAGCCCAACAAGACCGGGAGACTCGAGAGCGTCTCGAGCGGACCGAGCAGTCTTTGAAAGACCAAGCGGAAAGACTGAGACGCGCAGAGGACCGACAATACCAGGAGTGGGTCTCTGAAAGAGACTTCATACGCAAGGAAATAGTTCGCGGGAATTTAGTTCGAGGCAGGAGAGGGACCCGATTTGTGGCGGCGTCATCAGCTTCTTCAGAGTCCTACTTCAGCGACAGTTCGTCATCAAGGGACGAGGAGGATTCCAATGATGACATCTCAATTAGGGATAGGAGAAAGAAGAGGGGCAAGAGAACAAGCAGCGAAAGCGAAGACGAATCAGAACAAGGAATACGCATCAATAGAAGGGTGAGAAGTGTTGGGGGACTCAGGAGCGAATCGAGAAGGCGCGAGGCCGACCAACAGGATGGACATGATACGGGCAATCTCCATCGAAACTCCTGCACTGATCTCATTTTATACAGAGAGGTCCAGGATTTAAGGTCTCCTAGTGCGTTTATGTCCGGAACTAACCTTCAAAGGATGCCTACATCGCAAGTCTCGTCGCCCGACGAAGCTCGCGGCAGTCGGAGGGGTTCTACGACAGGGCCGGTACGTCACCCGTCTAAAACCATTTCCCATCGTACTAATGCGAGAGTAGGAACCAACACCCGAGCAAACTGAAGCATATCCCCAGGAGCAGACTGACCATTTGACTGCTGAGCCACAGGAGGTCGAAGATGAACCTGAGCCTGCTGTGTCCCTCAGCGATACTGGCGAGACCGACAATGACGGGTCCTCCCGCATCAGCAGGCCTGAATCTCGGGATCACAGAAAGCGTCGATCGAAGGAGCAGAATGAAAAGATCGCGAACCGTCCCTCGAGACCTACCTCGACCACCATATATGTGAGCCCGCGGCCGTCTGCTCCCGAGTCCACAGGCGTCTGGGACGCGTGGGAGGTGGGGTTGAGGAAGAGAGCGAACAGGAGGGTCGTTATCGACCCAGGTCCAAGTGGCACACATACCGTATCGCCGAGGCACAGGTCACGACCATCATCCACACAGGTGTACGATGATATCCAGCCCCTGGGGAGACGCACATCTTGGCGCGACAGCCCCGTTGGCTCGCCTCATGGGGATCGGCTTGGATCCCCGACAAAACGCCGGTCCCTGATCATCGATGCGGACGGGCGACCCCAGCCGGTGCGGACGACGAGCGAAAACCGCCGCAGCTACTCGGGCGATTCACCCAGCGGCACTTACGTCCGTATAATTCGTAGTGACGGTGCGGACGGGGGTCGTCCGATGCCGGATACGTCACCTACTGCTGCTGGGCTGCGCTCGCGACCTCATTCTACAGGGGGCACGGGCACCAGACTCCATCCCCCTCGCCCAGAGCCAAGCGCCCCTGAGAATCCGTCCGCTGACAGTTGGGAAAGGGTGAAGGACGGCCTTTGGAGGAAGAGAAAGCCGTCAACACTACATGAAGATCCGGAAGAGGGGGAAGAAAGGGAACTTTCGCAGCCTCAACCTCAGGCAATGCAAGGAGAAAGCTCCAAGGACCAAGACTCGTTGGAACCTGAGCAGGGAATTTCAAGAAGTAAGTTGAGCGATTAGCTTTCAAGGTCGGTATGGAGATGGTTTGAAGCTGACCTTTCTGACGCCATAGAGCCAACGGTTGCTGACCCAGAACCAAACGAGGAGTAATCAATGCCACACTTAGCATGACACTTAATTGACTGATTCCACCGTCCATCAGACGAATCTTTGCTACATTTAATCCGTTGTCTGCCGGATACACTGGACAATCTCCCATTTATCTGTACCCTGAAGTGTAGTCTATCATAAAGTGAACACCCCCTTATACACAGCATTCCACATCCCACACAGCGCTACAGAACACAATATGTACTCACGGAAGGCACGATGCTCGTCTAGGAGTCATCTTAGAATCAGTAACCTTCTTTCCGGTTCACCTTGTTCGTGAGCTCCTTGCCCTCGCTCAACCGCTGCAAGTTCAACTTCACAATCGCCCACACCCGCTCGAAGTAACTCTCCGAAGCAGCGCTGATATGAGGAGTGATGACGACGTTCTTGGTGCTCCACAATGGGTGGCCCTCAGGGAGGGGTTCCGGATCCGTGACGTCCAGCGCCGCACCGCGGATAAGCTCCTTGTTGAGGGCCTCGATCAGGTCCCCCGTGTTGACGATAGGGCCACGGGCGATGTTCGAGAGGAAGGTCCGCCTCTCCGAGAGCACCTTGAACTCGGGCGCCGAGATCAGCCCCGTCGTCTTCTCCGTCAGCGGCATCGAGACGACGAGCAGGTCGAGGCCGGAGCCGAGGAACTCGTGCAGCTGCTCCTTGGTCTCGCCGAAGAACCATTTCGACGGGAAGATGCCTTCTGGGTCTCCGAGCCCCGCGGGCGCGTATGTGTCGTCTCTCTTTGATTCTGGGGTCTTGCGTTCGTGGAGGGTGTAGGCGTGGACTTCCATCCCCAGGGCTGTGGCCACACGGGCTGTCTGCCTCCCGATGGCTCCGTAGCCCAGAATTCCTCTGCAGTCTGATTAGTGTTTGTGACTTCTGCTGGCTTCCAGGTCTGCTTACACTCTCTTCTTGACGGCATCGATTGTTGGCTCAGTGCCCCTGTCCCATTTGCCGGCTCTTTGTTTGTCTAGGTAAGAGGTGACTTTGGCGCGGTCAGAAATTTGCTGAACAGATGCACCACCACTGTTTATGACTTACGATGATGTTGGAAGCCCAAAAATGTGGCAATGATCCATTCGGATATTTGTGGTCTTCATGCATCGACTGTCAGCTGGCTCTATGGACAAGATGTGACACCTTTCGGAATGCTGTACACTCACCCGTGGACACCATTCGCAGTGCAGAAAGCTACGTCGGTGTCCTTGTACAGCGGGTCCGACACAACCAGATTTGCGCCAGCCGACGAGAGCTGGACATACTCGAGATTCGGGACATCATCCTTGTCGGGCAGGCCCTCCGAGTTGTAGCCCGTCACGAGAATCGTCACGTCCTTCCACTCCTCCTTCGTGACATCTTTGACGCTGCCTACCTGGACCTCTAAGTCTGGGTAGAGACTCTTCACCGCATCGACCTCCTCCTTTGACGGCTTGAACGATGGCAGGGCGACAAGGAGCTTGTGGCCCTTGAGCGTCTTGTTTGGGGGCTTCTGCCCAAACCTTCTGAGGGTCATTGTGGGTAGCGTCTTGGGGGCTCCGGGGAATGGTTGGGGAAACGTGGTGGCCAAGAGTGAGGTGCTGGTCAACACACAAGTATCTCACTTGAAATCGTCAGCTTTTAAGCTGGGTCCAGACCAATTCCAAAAAGAACAGCTTTGACCGGCAGCGTTGGGGGGTGAGCGGCAGCGGTCGATATGGATTGCGGGGCGGAAGTCGTCAACTCTAACGGCCATGACGCCAGATCGTTTAGTAATGCTAACGGCGATAAGGGACGAGCGTTTTAAACGACAGCCTTCCGTTGGATGTTTCACGCCTCACTTTTTGGCCGTTCCAAACGGCGATCTGGCCGTGTCCTGGCCCAAACAATTACTTTTCGTGTGCATGCATTTTGTCACACACACACACACACACATGTTCCTTCGGTTTCAGCGTGCTCATAGTATGGTGCCGTGCATGCATCCACGGTTGCTTGCATCAGTGCAGCGAGTCATTTCCGTCTGCCACCATTTTTGGGTGGCTCCCCTGCATACTTAAGTACCGAGACAACCCCTAGGGGCCTCCGGATGCAAAACAAGAAAGAGCCGCCGCTCCAATAATATCAACGATGGCAAAATGCTTCACATAAATTACTGCCATACGAAACATTAATGCTTGCAGCACGTGAGATCTTGTTCCAAAGACCAAGGGAATTTGGTAAGCCAAATGCTAGACAAATCGATAAGTAGTCTCGTTTTTAATCTATATATATATACCTCTTAAGCAATATACACTAATCCCTTTATATAGTGATAAACGTTTAAATACCTAATATTAAAAAAAAATATTAATAAAAATAGGTTTTAAATATAATTATAGCTTGCAACTAAGCAAATAATAACAGCCTTATAAGCTATATAAATAAGGCTAGCAAGAATCACTTCTAATATTACATATACGCCTACTAAGGCTTACCTAGCAAAATAAGGGCTTACTAATAAGCCCTAAATAGCTATCTTATATATAACCTATAAATCCTTTAATACTTCCCTTATAAAAAAATAAGAAGGTAAATTATTTATTCTTTTAATTTATAAAATTATTAAAATTACTTTATTAACAAGCTTATAGCTTACCTTTCCTATCTTAATATATATAGGAATATAATATTTAATAATTATAATTAATTATTTATAAAACCTTTTAAAATATATACTTTTAGGTTAATAAATCCTTATTATAAATATATTTAAAGTATAATAAAAATATAATTATAATTTAAAATAATTTAAGAATTATTTATAAAAGAGCTTAATTAATAAGAGGCTAGTTATACTCTTTCTTAAAAGTATAAAGAAAGCTTTAAGCTTATAGCATTATATTAAAGGCAGGATATTAAGATCCTAAGTTTATATAGAACTCTATTATAATATTATTTATTTACCTTTATAAAAGCTAATAAGTAGGAATTATTACCTTAATTTATATTAAGCCTTATAAATAATTATAAGTAAATATCTTAAGGAAATTATAAAATTAATAAAGATAGCTAGAACCCCTTAAATCTTATAGGGAGATTAAGAGGGCTTTCTTAAAATAAATCCCTTATAAATAATTATTAAACCTTTATCTTAATAATTTTATATATTATCTTAGCTTAATTAATAATTAAATATATTTAATTATAATATATAGCTAATTATTATTTAATCTTAATATATTTATATTAATTTAAAAGAGATATTAATTAAGAAATAGATTTAAGCTATTTAAGTATTATAATAATTAATAGAGGAAGAAACTTTATTATAAGATATTATTATTAAAAAATAAAATAAAGTATTAATATAGTTTATATAAGCTAATTTAAATTATATATTTAAGATTAATAATAAAAGCTTTAAAAAACCCTTTAAATATATTATATAATATAATTAAAGGTAGCCTTAATAAATTTAATAGGTTAATATTAAATATAATCTTTATTAGGCTATATTTTTTATTAGTAATTAAATATATTAAGATATTAAAGATAATAATAATAAAAGTAAAGGTAAGCTTTTATAATTATTAATAAATAAAAATAAGGGATTAAAATAACTTTATATTACCTTTAAAATATATAGAAGTAATTTTAAGTAAGCAGGCCTTATTAATATAGCTAGCCTAGTTATCTTTATAAATAATTAATATATTTTTATTAGTTAAAAATATATATTAAGGATTAGTAATATATATATATAAGCTTATAGATAAATTATAAGTTAAAATTATTTATATAGGAGTTTAGCTTAAGGAAATATTTTTAAAAATTATATTAATTAGGTTATTTAAAGTTAATAAAATAAAAGTTGCTATATATGCTTTTATATGAGTAATTAAGGATATTTTAAATAGATAGGTTATTTAATTATTAATTAATTTAGGATAAATAAACTTTTAAGGAAGTTATTAATAAGTTTATTAGTTTAGGAATATTATAGGCTTAATATTAGAAAATATATTTAAATAGTAATTAATTGCTTATAAAAGTTAAGAAAAAAGTAATGCTTTAATAAAAATATAAGTATTTTATAAAGCTATTATTAGTTAAATATTCTTTAAATAATTAG